>CM068383.1:56151191-57351191 GCA_034770075.1 Aralia elata
TTGCACAACCGCCCAATGGATATAACGAAAATTAAACAACCACGGGATGCCCTAACACTCTAGGAAATCTTTACAATGACGATCGAAATACACTAATGAATGATACCAAACCATAATAGCTAAGATTTGCACCAAAACGGATATCATCGGGCTATTAGGGGGAATTTCATTCCGATGAGACCCTCACTCATAGTCCCTTAACCCATGGCCTTCACAATAACACTATGAGAAAAAACTACATTCAAGGTAATTCGCATGACCAAAAGATTAACATCAAGGTATACACAAAATGCTAAGAACAAATGGTTTTTTTCACCTTTGCAATTAATCTATCCCCACAATATGTATGAATTTGTGTATTGAGTAGAGTAGAATATATGAGATATAATCTCACAAAATTGGTACACATTCCTCACTCATTTCACTCTTTTCTCTCCTAATTATTACTGTTTTTCTTGCTGTTTTTTCTTCTTCTCAGACCGAACGGAAGAGCTGCTAAGCTGCTAAGAATCCTCTCTTTTTTCTTCCTGTATGCGAACTGGCCTAATATAGGCACTGCCAATGGCAGCCGCAGATCTATCTGGCGGCTGGCCGCAGATATATCTGCGGCTGGCCCCTTGGTTCTCCCCCCCACCGCGCTCGAGTCCCGAGCGCTTCGAGTCCCGTGCTGCCTCGAGTTCCGTCGTTCGGGCCGCGAATTGATTTGCGGCTAACTGTGCTGATTTTCTCGTTTTCCCCCCGTGCCTCGTCTCGAATTTCGTGTCGTACCGTTGGTTTCCTCCCGCTGACGGGTTTTTGCACTCGCCAGTCCGGAAACCGACGGGAAACGTGCCACGTCATCCGGGTAAGCACAGTGATCAGTAACTGACTCTCGACATTCGCTTGTTGTGAGTGTCGGCTTCCAATATCATCCCGTCGTGGTGGTTTTGAGGGTTTCCGTCTTTATGTCCACCCTTTATTCTCGTGTGCCGGGTCAATTGACGATTTTTGCCCTCCTGTCAGGGTTAGTATAAGAAATGCAAAATTCGGGTGTCTACAGCTGCCCCTCTTTATCATGTTTATGAAATGAATTAATGAAATGAACAGGATAAAGAATAGACACTCGATGCTTGAATGACAGTGCACAAGAATGACAATACATACGTGATTTGCTTGGATCTCAAGCCCATTCCCTCCCAGGGTTGGAGTTGTTTGGGATCTTAGCCCCTATCCCCAGGGTTGTGGTTTGTTTGGATCTTAGCCCTTCCCAGGGTGTTAGTTTTTGGAATCTCAGCAGCCCTTCCCAGGGTGTTAGTTTTGGTTGGATGCCTTCCTCAGGTTTGCTCACCTCTCTGTCGCGGGTTGCTTTGGATCTCAACTCAGCCCTTCCCATGGTTTGTTGTTTTTTTTGTTTGTTTTTCTTTTTGGTGGATATCAAGCCAGTCCCAGGGTTGCTTCACTCTGCTTGTTGTGGTTCCGCGTGGATCTGCAGCCCTTACCAAGGTTTTCTCACAACTCTGGCGCGGTTTGCGTGGATGCCTTCCCAGGTTTGCTCACCACTCTAACGTCCTTTCTTGAGAGCGACCTTCACCAGGGGGTGGGGTTGGTCATGTTTGTGTTGTTGTGTCATGTCTGTGATTTGCAGCCAAGGCAAATGGTGGATACCATATGGGGGGGGGAGAGGATCACACTACCGGCCCAGGTGCTTACCTTCCGTCCGGGGGCTGTTTGCCTTCCCTTGGCGCTCATCTCGTCGAGTTTGCTTGGATCTCACCCCTTCCCAGGGTGGTGGGTTTGGGTCTTTTTTTTCTTTTTGTGGATATCCAGCCCTTCCCAGGGGTGGCTCACACATCTGGTTGTGGGTCGCGTGAGCTCACTCAGCCCTTCCCAGTGTTCGCACACTCTTCTGTCGCGTGTGGCTTGGATGCCTTGCCCAGGTTTGCTCACCACTCTGTCGCGGTTTGCTTGGATCTCAGCCCTTCCCAGGGTTTGTTGTTTTTTGTTTTTGTTTTCGTCTTGTGGTTATCAGCCCTGCCCAGGGTTGCTCACCATCTTATGTGGTTCGCGTGGATCTCAGCCCTATCCCAGGGTTTGCTTACCACTCTGTCGCGATTTGCTTGGCATGCCTTCCCAGGTTTGGATCCACCACTCTGTCGCGGTTTGCTTGGATCTCAGCCCATCCCAGGGTTTGTTGTTTGTTTTGTCCTTTTTTTGCGTTGTGGAGAGCAGCCCTTCCCAGGGTTGCTCTCCATCTTGTTGTGGTTCGCGTGGGATCTCAGCCCTTCCCAGGGTTTGCTCATCCACTCTGTCGCGGTTTGCTAGAGATGCCTTCCCACGTTTTCTCACCACTCTGTCGCGCTTTGCTTGGATCTCACTCAGCCCTTCCCAGGGTTTGTTGTTTGTTGTCTTGTGTTTTCTGTTGTGTGGATATCAGCCCTTCCCAGGGTTGCTCACCCATCTTGTGTTGTTTAGCTTTGTTCTCAAGCCCTTCCCAGGGTTTGCTTCTCCACTCTGTCGCGGTTATCTTGGATGCCTTCCCAGGTTCGCTTCACCACTCTGGCGCGGTTTGCTATGATCTCACAGCCCTTCCCAGGTTGTGTTTTTTTTTTGTCATTTTTGTTTTTTTTTTTTTCTTGTTGGATATCAGCCCATCCCAGGGTTGCTCACCATCTTGTTGTGGTTCGCGTGAATCTCAGCCCTTCCCAGGGTTTTCTCACCACTCTGTCGCGGTTTGCTTTGGATGCCCTTCTTCCCAGGTTTCAGTCGGTCTTCTGCCTTGATTCGTCGTGTTCGATACGTTCGACTTATTCAGAATTTGTACTTTATTTTCAGCATAACAGTCATTTAATGGAGTAATGTTTTGATGCTTGTCTTTTCATTCATGGATAGGAGAATGACCCCCGGTTGTCACAGTCTTTTTGATACATGATTTTTCCACAAGCTGTCGTCGCAGTCCCAGATGCTGGTGATATGCTTGGATGTCGATCCTCCCAACAGGATTGGTCCGGTGGCGTGCTCTTCTCCGCTGATTGGACGGGGTTGGTTTCCGTGCCGTGTAGGAGGTGACAAGAAGATTTATGGAAGATGATCTATTCGGGAACGTTCCTGATCCTTTATTTATTCGTGTCCTCTCCTGTCGTTGCGGGCATTTTGCGTGCGGGCATTCTGAGCCATTTAGGATCCTCTCGAGACCGTTTAAGCCGATGCAATTGCTTATTGGATCGCGTTCGACAAGATGGTGGCTCAAACAGATTGACAGGGAAATGCCGATTGCCTCCAAGATCTACTCCACCACTTAATCCATCCTACTTTGATTAGTGTCAGATTGGGTTAAGATTCATTTTATTTCCTGCATAGACTGTGTCAATTTCCATCGGTTATCAAAAAGAGAAAATCCTTTGTAACAAAATTGACCTATTTATATAGACAAGTTATTTTAGAGTTAGTCGTTTTCCCCTGTTTTCTGTCGTATCGTTGCCCTTTCATTGGACCCTCATTGTATCCATAGCTAAACCATGATTTTGATATTTCGGCCTTGCTTTCTCTTCTCAAGTCTTGATGGGGACTTGTCAGATATTGCCGCATAGTACCTGTCGATTTCATCGGCTAAGTCTTAGATTTCGGGCTAAACTGACTTGGTTGGGTTAGGGTTAGGTTATTTGAGATGAAAACTGGATCTAGGTTTTGGGCTGGTTTCCCGTGGAGATGTTTTCGAGGGTGTTAGGAAGGTTTTCTGGCTTGTTGGGAGAATCGAGTTTTAATAGAGATAGGAGTTAGATAAAGGGTTATTTGTAAGGAATGGGACCGTGCCACAATGGCTGCCTACGTACCCCCACAAGTCGGGAGAATCAGGGTCCTACGTTTAGTTCGGTCACTTCAAAGCCACGAGGAGGAAAATGATGAGGGATATTTTTTTTTTTTTTTTTTTTTTTTTTTTTTTTTGTTTTTTTATGCATTAGAACCGCTTCACCGCGTTCGGAATTAAGGGGTTGTGGAAACACCTCCCCCGTCCATTTCTTGCAGTATTGAGGGCTCCTACGGACAAACACTTTCCTTAATCATAAAAGGCACCTCTTTTTTTTTACCAGTTCGGGGCAAACTTCCCTTTGGCTTCGTCTTGACAAGGTTAGTACTCCTCATTTTAACACTAGGTCATTTTCTTTGAATTTTCGAGGTCTTATCTTCTTCTTGTCATATGATCGAGTGATCCTTTGCTGATCATAACTGACCGTGCAACACAGCGGCCGGCCAACCCTGCCATTTCATCAATTAGGGCCAATTGGTCGGTACCGACTTTGCATCCAAATCCTCCTCGTTTATCTGAGCGTTCCACATCATGATTCCTGAGGGACGCCATCTCAACCTCAACTGGCAGAACCCGCCTTCCATTTCCCGTTATACCAGAGCGTACGGGGTTGCCCCTGTAGAAGTAACGGTACCCGACGTTCTGTACGCCCTAGGCAAGGGGTTGAGATGGTAAAAAATACAGATCCGGCCATCCCCCCGATGTATTAGCGGACCATTTTCGCCCATGATCTTCTTGATATTCTTTATTTGCCAGCCTCCACTGCCCCATTCATCTTAGGACTGGTAAATGACAGAATTGAGGTGGTTTTGATCTTTTAAACTGGTCGCATTAATCCCGGCATGAGGGCATTGTTCAAATTCTTGGCATTTGTCGGAGACTAAATAACCTCAGGTTGCCACTTATCGTGCAAATGACATTATTCCCTTGATGAAACCCGACGATGACCTCCTGAGTTACTTTGGGGTAAGAAGCTCAGTGCTTCTACCACATTTAGTGAATAGTAACTCGATCATGACGAAAATGAATCGGTGACCGTCATGCTTGCTTTGGGCTCTATTGGTTGCCGATCAGACATCCATACCCCACATTGAGATATGGGCCAAGGGGAGGGTCCATTACAGTGCAGTTCATTTGGGGGGGCGCATGGATATACATTACCGTGCGCCGTGTAGGCATTGGTAACACCGTGTTGAACCGTGATCATCACAGTCGGCTATATTCAGCGTCACAACCAGTTTAATGCCCCGTTCTCAAAATCTTCTTTGGCCAGCATCGGCCCACTCCATGTGTGGCCCACAACCATCACCTCCACCATGTATTTCGTCCATAATTCTTTTGGGCCTTTTTTCAGTTTACACATCGTAGCAATCCCAAATTGTGCATCCCTCTTGTACAGTGAAATCTCCGACTCAGATAAAATTTCATTGCCCATCTTTTGAATTCTCAACCTCCTGTCCGCTCGGCTTGGCTTGGTTGGTGGAGCCCCCCCCCCCCCGTGGGAATGGATCTATCCCTGCAGATAGTACCCTTATGTCGTGATACCAAGGCTGCTGCTTTGGGAGAAACCCCTCGTGTCGATAGTACCGCCACATGCTCCTCGTTATGCCGGGGCGTTCTGCACTGCTATCTCAATCTTGTGGAACGGTCCCTGACTTCTTGATTGTGTGGGATTAGCGGAAGCTAAAGTCGCCAATCGCCATCGGCGAGAATCATTTCGTCCCCGGGGGATATGTCGGAATAGCGATATCTTCGAAACTCTTGCATCAGTTGGATAACACAACGGTTTGGTATGGAAGCAACCGGAGCTCTTTAGTACTTGTTTTGTTACATCCCGGATCGCTTGTCTGATTACCAGCTCCGAAATACCTCCGAACACTGCTAACCTTTTCACCCCCATATTTTTTCCCGCGATGCCAAACGGAGTCCCTAATATACATCCCTCATACTCAGCTGTGTTTGTTTGAGTTACTAGAATCTGCAATTTAGTGGCTACGGGGTTATTGCTCTCCTGTGATAGAGACCCAGGACTATGCTCCGGGGCTCCTGCCCCCATTCGCTATTCATGGACATACACCTCATCAAAATACAATTGCCAGAACATGCCCCTCGTCATCATCTTCCTCTCGCGTGCAAGATCCAGAATACATCTTCGCCAGGGGCAAGAGGAGTGGCCCTAAAGGCTCCATCCCCGCCTGTGATACGGCGCTCCTGCTGCCAATTGATCTGCCAATTCCCTGCCCTTCCAAATGGCTTTCTGAGTTAAAGTATACAATGTTCGAACTGCTTGGCAATCAGATTAACTGCCATCTTGGAAAGTCGAAACAGGTTCAGCATGGGCCCTTTCAAAGATATATTTCAGGGGGATTCCATCCTTGATATCAGGTACGTTGGTGTGCCCATAGGAGATAATGCTTGTATTCTCATTGCAGCCCAAGCCAATAGCACAACTAGGTCCTTTCGATAGGGGTGTAATTCCTGTTCAAAAATTCGGCTCTAAATCTCTTGCGGAGGTAGTAAATGGACTGCTCTTTTTGCCTGATTCATTCTTACTGCCCCAGCATTACAGCCCATCCGCACAATGTCATTGACTGATATATACATGAATAGAGGGAATCTCATTCCTGTTGGGGGGTACTAGCACGGGTGTGCTCTCCGTCAGCTGCTTCTTAATTGATCTGAAAGGCTTCCTGGCATTGCTCATTCCATTCTTGGGAGACATCCTTTTCTTTAACAGCTTGAAAATTGGCTCGCACGTGTTGTCCAAATGGGATATGAAGCGGGTGATGATATTTATATTCTTCCCAGAAATCCTCTTATTTCCTTTTCATGGGCGGGGTGCCGGCATATCCATCAATGGCCCTTAATCTTTGCCGGATCCAACTCGATTGCCAACGTGATCACCTACCCAGGAATCCCCAAGGAGTTTGCCACGATTGCACTCCGAAAGCACACTTTGCCTGGGATTTGAGCCCCTTATAATATATTTTCTGAGCCGTAGTCAAATAGAGCTTTTGGAGATGGGTCACATGATCAGATTCTATCTTTGACTTCACGATAATGTCATCACACGTAGACCTCTATCCTCCTTGTGCATCATATCGTGTGGAACAGGGCCATCATAGCTCTTTGATAAGTAGCCCCTGCCATTTTGTGAGACCGGATAAGCCAACCTCGTTATAGCAGAAAGTGCCCCCAAGGGGTGATGAAGGCTGTGTGTTTCTCCCGGTCTTCCTCCTCTGCCTACCATTATTCTGATGATACCCCGACAAAAGGCCAATTCAAACGAAATGAGTACATCTCGGTATTGGGCTGTGTTATCCACCAATATGTGTATAAATAGGTTTACTAGGTGAAATTTATCCTTGAGAAACTGGGCCTTGTTTCAGATTCTTCTATAGTCAACACATACCCTCACACCTTTCCTTCCAGGCTTAGCCACTCGGGACCATCAATTGGACAAACCATTCCTGGGTTAGGTGGACAAACACATTGATGATTCCAGCCCTGAAACTGTTTGATGATCATACTCCTCCTTTAACCCTTTACAAGCTCCACTCCGGTTTTTAGCTTTCTTAGTTTTTGCTTGACGGGCTTGAAACCCTCCTTGATGGGCAGCTGGTGTACCACAATGTCGGTGGATAATCCGATCATGTCCTCATGAGACCAGGCGAACACATCCTCATACTGGCGTAGCAATTTGGTCATTTCTACTTTCTGGTTAGGGGTCAGGTCTGTCCCGATTTTGAGCTCTTTGGGTTGGTCAGGGGTTCCGATATTTATGGTGACGGTTTGGTCTAAGTTGGGTTTGGGTTTATCCTCGGACCCACCCTTTGATCTCGTCAGGCGCGTCATCGTAATCTGTCTCGTCCTGCTCAATACCCATTAAATCGAAATCCAGCTCGATATCAAAATCATAGTCATCATTCAAATTTGAGGGATCGCTTGTTAAGCAAGGAATACTCAAATTGGTACACCTGACATTGAAAACAAAATACTGTCATATATATAATTCATCTTTCCACAATGGTCGCTCTTAAAATAACATGACAAACTAACATAGTTATGCAAAATATAAAATAAAGAACCAAAACTGGTAGACATTCATCCCCCACTCTCCGGGGTCTACCACCCCGACACCATGTTTTACCCTTGTCTGGATATTATTGGCTCCACCGTCCAGTTATCGGTGGTCAGATCAGTCGGGATGCGACATATGACAGACGGCTGTGTTCCAGGGACTTCCTTGACGACTACCGCCACATCGTATCCGTCCTCCCTCACAGCCTTATTACGGATAACTAACCCTGCCCAATCGATGACAGGCACACTCTGTAGGGCTCCCGACGTTGTGGCCGTATCCTTCCCCACTCCAATGTTTATTGATGGTCCAGAGATATAGCATTTGGTTTCGAACTGCTGCATGACCTCCCGCAGGAAACTCTTCCTTTTGACTGACTCATCATCCGCAGGAGTTAATTCTTTACCTTCTAATTCGGACACGGGCTTGTCTGTCCCTTGTTCATTGTGGACCTTCGGCATTAGGATTCCGGTCGATCGAAATGAGATTTCCCTTTGAGAGTGGTTCCGCTCTATGCCTCCATGATATCCCAACCCTGCCCTGCCTGTCTGGTTGGGCAGTTGAATAGGCGTGGAAATTCCTTGGTTGTCTTTTCCCAAACCCTGCCCAGGTTGAAACTTCATCTTCATCATTTCTCTAGCAACGAAGGCGAGCTCAGGGGAGGCTTTCGATTTTATGGCTGGAGCTCCCAGACCTCTATAGTGGGGAGAGCTGATTTCCAGTGCTTGAAAACTGGCAGGCGCCGCGGATTCGTCCACATTGATTACTGGCAGACCCCTCTTGGAGGGAAAAGGGTCCATTACGCTCTGCGTAGATTGTTACCAGATTCCCGCTGACGATGAAACTTGATTTGTTGGTGTAGTTGTAGAGGGAACTGCCCCGGCCATATGTATCCATGGTCTTCCCAACAACATGTTATAACTGGCCGAGATATCCAAATACCTGACAGGAAATGTCGAAAGTACACGGCCCTCTCTCCACGGGCAACTCTATTTCTCCCAATGTATCCGTCCGGGATCCATCGAAGGCTCGCACCACCACGTGACTGGCCCGCAAGCGCTTGCGATTAATGTTCATTTTTCTCAGTTGTACTGAGGGGACAAATATTCAGTGCTGATCCCCCATCAATCAGCACCCCATTCATGACATACCCTGATGAGATCACTGCGATGTGCAGCGGTCTCCGATGCCCCCACTTCCCTCTTTCGGGATATCATCATCTGTGAATGATAGCACATTGTTCTCTAGCAGATGGTCCACTAGGCGGCCGAAACTTTCTTGGCTAAATTGTCTTGGGAATGTGAGCCTTCCCCCAGGATTTTGGCCAAGATTCTGCAGTGGTCGCTGGACGATAACACCAAATCCATGATCGACGTTAGAGTCGATTCCTCGCTCACCGTCCCGATTCCCCCTTACTTCCGGATGGTCCATCTTTTCCAAGAACTCCACGGCTTTTTCCTCGGATATCCTCTCGTTCTCCTTTCTCTTACTCTTGAGGACTCTTCCTGGAAGGTACAAGGGATTCCCCTTTGATGTTACGGAAGCACAACTGGCCGCCTCCTCTAATACACCCCCGTAGTTCCACGGTACTGTTTTTAGATTGCAAATAGGGATCTGTGGTCTTGCTGCGATGATGAGAGGTCTTGGAGCCGTTAACTTGATAGGCCCCCCTGTGATACTCCGGCTTGCACCCGTCAACCTAACCGGTGCCCCTTGCATATTCTCCTGAGTACCCGTCATGCCAACCATCTCATCAATCCTTGTCATATAATTTCGCCTTGGCGGTCCTTCGGTTTCGATGGCTTCTACCATATTGACCCCTCCCCCATCATACTTCGGTAGGGGATTGATTTTAACATTTGGCGGCTCGGGCTGCTCCACCACGATTTCCCCGCTATCAATCAGGTTTTGAATTATGTGTTTCAGCGTCCAACATTCCTGAGTGTCATGACCCGGGGAACCCGAATGATATGCACACCTTTTACTGGGGTCAAATTTTCTTTCCCTTCGGGTCACATGGAGGTGCCAAATCGACAATCTTCCTCTGTGATATCAATATTGCCAAAAATCTGCTCAAGAGGATCCCCAAGCGGGGTGAATACCCGCCTCTGTGTGGTCTCAAACCTCCTTCGTCCGTCCGTTCTGGGATTATCCAAAATTGGGTTGCCGGGGCGGCCCAAATCTCTGTATTTGTACAGGAGGGCTATTCTCCACTTTCCTGGATGATCCCTGCCAGCACGAGAGAGACATCTTCCTCTTTTCGCTTTTGGGGCCTGCGGGAAGTTACTGCCATAATTCCCACTTTGGATTTGTTCCGCAGCCGTTTCAAGAGCTGTGAAGTCCCAGAATTTTACCAGATTTCAACCCCACATCCACCATTTCTCCATGTTTTATCATCTCGGCGAATGGTCTTACAATCCCCGATATGACCCGCTCATAATAAGGTGCTTCCTGTATATCCACGAAGGTCATTACCATCTCTGACTCACTCATTGGAGGATTCACTTGTGCGGCCATACCCCTCCATCGTTGGGCATAGTCCCTGAAGGTTTCCCTTGGTTGCTTCTTGATTTTTGTCATTTGATATCTATCAGGGGCCATCTGTGCCTGAAAGCTATATTTGTGTCAGAAAGGTATGGGCCAGCTCCTCCCAATTATGAATCCGGGCATTATCGAGACGGGCATACCAGATCCTCCGCCTCCCCCGTCAAGCTTTTCTGGAATAATTGCATCCTTAATCCTCCGTCTTCCGCATAGGACCCCAGTTCTCCAATATATATTTTCAGGTGAGTGTAAGGATCCCCTTTCCCATTGTATTTCTCGAATTCCGGGGATCTTAAATTTCTCTGGATATCTGGTTCCGGGGAAGACACACAAATCTGCATAATTAACCCTACCCAAGGAGCCTATGCCTTTTTAGAGATTGGATGGGTCTCCTCCATCTGCTTCAACTTTCCTGCGAAGGTCATCAGTATCTCCCTCCTCTGGAATCGTGATTACTGTCTTGTTGAGGGCAGGAATGACCTTTGGGAGGATCGGTTCGTCCTTAAGCTGATGTTGGTTATTTTTGAATAGGATTGCATCATCCTTAGGAGGGATTCTGGTCACCCCTGGCGGTGGTACATTATGCGGTCCCTGGTTTGACGAATCCTGTCTGATTAGGAACTGTTCTTTTAGCATGGTGGCCATTTCCATCATCTGCTTTTTAAAATCATCAAACTCTTCCCGAGAGATGGAACTATGATTGGGAAGATCCGCCATTTCAGAGTTAGAGACCTGGGCTTTCTTAGACTGCGAACGGGTTTGAGGAGCAATCCTGCAGGCAAACGGTTCGAAGTTTCAGTCTTGGGCAATGAAAGGATGCGGATGCATGCTAAAGCTGTAAATTTTGTGTTTTGGTTTTTTTTTTTTTTTTTTAATCTTTCCCTGCAAAAGAGAAAGTTAGTAGTCTTTTTAGTGCATATAACCAAATGCTAAACATGACTTTATTATGCTTCCCCAGCTGTTTCCTGCAAAACATGGATGTCAGTATTCTCTTTTGACAACAGGGGAGGTATATATGAAATGGGATCATGACATTTTATACGCTTGAACGTAAAAAAGGGCATGAAGAGACTTTTCCTGCGTTGGGTTTATCAGAGGCTGACCTACCCTAGGGTTACTCTCACGGGCTTTTCGGCATGAAGGTTCCCAAATCTTCGCAATCTACTCGTTTGAGCCCTTTCGATTGGAGCGGATTTGAGTGGTGCGTTTCCTGAGCCATCTCCGGGGAGCAGCCCCATCGAGTCCAGTAATAAGCAACCGACGGGTTTCGCCTCAGGAGGAGGTACATTCTCAACATACATTCACATTCATCGTCCTCACCGTATGCAAATGATTACTTTAAAGTAAAGCAATTCCATTCAAACATTTTATTCATTGGACAAAACACACATTCACACAACAAAAGTAAAGTGATCAAAATGTCGTTATGCACACACATATTCATGAATTTTAAAGGATAGAATAGCATCAAGATTTTAATGCGGCTTAAGCCCTCTAATGTCCCCAGCAGAGTCGCCAGCTGTCGACGCCAGGGAGGAATCGCTTACGCGGGGGTTGTAAACCCTTTCCAATTTTTAGCCTTTTTGTTAGATGCCTTTTTGGAAAAGGTCGGCATTAATGTCGACGGGTTTTTTAAAGATTGTTTTTATGATGAGCCAATTTAACCAGAGTCGCCAGTTGGTATATTTGAAATGGATGTACCAACTCATCCGAGTTTTCATTTTTATAAATCGCTGGCTCATATGTGACTCCGAATTAATTGGTCTGCGAATCGAGATTCATAGAGTTCGGGGGCTTGCTTAAGTGAGGGGAAGGTGTTAGGCACCCCTCGACTTCTGTGAAGCACGGTTACCGCAATCTTGATGCTTTCCTATCCTTTAATTCATGAAATGTGTGTGTGCGTGTATGTGTGTGTGGTGCCTATGTAAATGTTGTGGTGAGCTTGCATAAAAGAATCATTTAGATTATTAGGGAAAATTGTGTTCTAATTTGAGGCATGTCTTAGAACGTCCATCGGCTTAAACGAGAAAGCTTTTATGAGAAAAGGATTGATTTTAATTAGCAAAAAACTATGAGATTTTCATTAAGCGTCGTTTTGGCAAAACAAGAGTTTTTAAAACCTTCGTAAAAATAGGAATCGAAATCTATACATTGCTTTCATAAAATGATGGGCAACTTCTAGGATATCTTTCACCCTACGCACCAAGATTTAATAAAACGTTATTTTATTTTTATAAAAACCATTTTTGTGACATTTTGAAAACGACTTTCTTTAGCCTTCTCGTTTAATAGAAATCGACATTCATTAACACCTCCAAATTTTTAGCTACGTGATGCTAAACTCCTAGTTTGCTTGGTTTTAAGAAAAAAAACCTTCATCGTTTAATCTTTGAAATCATTTTTCGTGTCACAAAATCCAATCAAGCATAAACACGCGTCGGGGCTATTCATGGGCATGTAAGCCATCATCAAAATAACCCCAAACGCCCACAATCACAAGTTTCACTATTTCGGGGCCTTAAACACGATTATCGCCTTGGCGTCGTTTTAAGGCCCGACGATTACATATTTTACAATAACGGATACATCCACCCGATTACATACATTCAAAAATGTCCCATCATCGGATTTGGACCCACGGGGTCGCATTCCTAGGCTCACATCCGAAACTTATTGCACAACCGCCAAATGGATATAAACGAAAATAAACAACAACGGGATGCCTAACACTCTTAGGATATCTTACAATGACGATTCGAAATACACTATGAAATGATTACCATACCAATAATAGCTAAGATTTGCACCCAAACGGATATCATCGGGCTATTAGGGGGAAATTTCATTCCGATGAGACCCTCACTAATAGTCCCCTAACCCATGGCTTCACAATAACATATGAGAAAAAAACTACATTCAAGGTTAATTCGGAGATGACCAAAAGATTAACAAACATGGTATAACAAAATGCTAAGAACAAATGGTTTTTTTCACCTTTGCAATTAATCCCCACAATATGTATGAATTTGTGTATTGAGTAGAGTAGAAAATATGAGATATAATCTCACAAAAATTGGTACAATTCCTCACTCTTTTCACTCTTTTCTCTCCTAATTATTACTGTTTTCTTGCTGTTTTTTCTTCTTCTCCCGAACTTGCTGCTGCTGTGCTGAATCCTCTCTTTTTTCTTCCTGTATGCGAACTGGCCTAATTATAGCAACTGCCAAGGGCAGCCGCAGATCTATCTGCGGCTGGCCGCAGATATATCTGCGGCTGGCCCTTGGTTCTCCCCCCAGCCGCGCTCGAGTCCCGTGCGCTTTCGAGTCCCGTGCTGCCTCGAGTTCCGTCCTTGGCCGCGAATTGATCTGCGGCTAACTGTGCTGATTTTCTCGTTTTCCGTGCCTCGTCTCGATTTTCGTGTCGTGTACCGTTGGTTCCCGCTGACGGGTTTGTGCTCGGCAGTCCGGAAACCGTCGGGAAACGTGCCACGTCATCCAGGTAAGCACAGTGATCAGTAACTGACTCTCGACATTCGCTTGTTGTCGTGTCGGCTTCAATATCATCCCGTCGTGGTGGTTTTGAGGGTTCGTCTTTATGTCCACCCTTTATTCTCGTGTGCCGGGTCAATTGACGATTTTGCCCTCCTGTCAGGGTTAGTATAGGAAATGCAAAAATCGGGTGTCTACAATCATGATATATCTTTATTGTTGCACTTTAAACTTGCTGGGCAAACTCGTTGCTCATTCTTGCTATATCATGACTTCATTGCAGCTAAACCAAAGACGTCAGGGAAGAACAAAGGGAAAGAAAAGATGAAATGATAGACTTCTCGTAGCAGACTTTAGATTCATGTGTTAGTTAATTACTGTTAATGTAATTTAAACCCTGATAGCTATTTAGGGTATGGATTGTGTAAATGTTTAAGGTTAATCGTATTCTAGGACTAGTAACACCTTGTAATGAACAACGTATGTTTATTTTATTCCGCATTTTAGATACCATATGTTGTTATAGGTGGATGTTTATGTTGGATCGTGATGACCGAATCCGGGTATTTGGAGACCCGAATTTGGGGGCGTCACATTTAATTATTATTTAATTAATATTAAATAATAATTAAGTATGAGTGTAGTAAATGGAATTAATTATTTATTATTTGACATTAATAATAAATAAAGATAATAAATATTTGAGTAATATTAATTAATAATTAAATATGAATAAAGTTAATAAAATAATTATTTATTATTTAACATTAAATAATAAATAAAGAAAATAAATATTTAATTATTATTTAATTAATATTAAATAATAATTAAGTATGAGTAAAGTAAATAAATTATTTATTTATTATTTGATATTAAATAATAAATAAAGATAATAAAATTCTTATTTAATTAATATTGAATAATAATTAAGCATGAATATAGTCAATAAAATTAATAATAAATACAGATAATAAATATTTAATTATTATTTAATTAACATTAAATAATAATTAAGTATGAGTAAATTAAATTAATTAATTATTTATTATTAAACAATAAATAAAGATAATAAATACTTAATGATTATTTAATTAATATTAAATAATAATTAAGTATGTGTAGAATTAATACATTAATTATTTAATTAATGTTAAATAAGGAATAAGGGGGAATAATTACTTAATTACCCTTAAAGGTGAATAGTAATTAAGTGCAAATAAAACTAAATAAGTGATCAATTATTTAGTTGCTATTAAACCATAATGCACTAATAAATTATTAAATTATTTTATAAATAATAAATAAGGATTACTATCCAATAATTAGAGACAAGTAAGGTTTCTAATTTGAATAGCCAAGTAATAAATAAACATGACTAGTTGTTTAAAATAATAACTAGAGGATATGAATTAAATTCTATTTAACTACTGTCAGATAGAAATTGAATGTTGATGGAATTGGTAGAGTAATGTTAATGGTTAACAAATGCTTATCACTTAAGAGAAACATTGTTAATAAATAATTTCTCGGTCTACAAATTAATTAAGTATCTTATGGGATTGAGGATAGTCTATTGACTTATACGCTATGTGAATTGTTTATCTGCAAAATAAATAGCATAAGAGGGTGTACCGATATATGATTATGAGATGTTAATTGATGAATCGACTTTATCAAATGATAGGTCGTTCAAGGCCAATTAGTTAAAGCTAAAATTAATTTTAGCTGAGCAAACAGGCAAGTTTCCTTTAACCCTACTCAATTTTAATCAAGCAGGCTTTTGTTGTATTACAAGATATTTATTTAAGCTGGAACTTTATTTCCAAGCATGCTTTAAGTGGTTTAATTTCTTTACAAATTAATCCACATCGATATTATTGACATTCGCACTAGGTGCACTCAAATTCGTACAGTCTTGGATTCATATATTTATTAAAGTTCCGTAATTCATGAACTATTTAAGAATGAGTCTGGACCCTTGTTCGGTCAGGCAAGCATGTGAGAATTTATAAAAGCTATCCGAACCAATCAATGGTATGGATTCTTAGATTGAAATGAACACCCCTTTTATTATAGGGGAGTACCCAGGTATCTAATATAAGGTACAAACAACAGAGTTAAATGTTATGCATATACATAGTGTACGCGAGGCTGATCCCCTCAAGTACTTATTCTGTAGCCAGTAACCAGAGGATCGACTACCTATTGACTCCTTTGGAAGTTATTGTTCAGAGTCTACTTGACTATCGATTGTCCTAAAAGCAATAATTGTTCTTGCTTCTGATATTTATATTGTTGAATTCTCTTTCCATATTCCATTCATCATGATATATCCTTTATTGTTGTATTTTAAACTTGCTGAGCAAACTAGTTGCTCATCCTTGCTATATCATGACTTTCATTGCAGCTAAACTCGAGACATCAGGAAAGGGCAAGGGTAAAGAAAAGATGAAGTGATAGGCTTCACGTAGCTGACTTTACTTTATGTTTAGTTAATTGCTATTTATGTAATTTGAACCCTGATTACTACTTATGGTATGTTTTGTGCTATATATAAGGTTATTGTATCTTGGGACTAGTAACACCTTTGAAAAGAACAACATATGTTTATTATATTCCGCATTTAATTATCGTATGTTGTTAGAGGTGAATGTTTGTATTGGAACGTGATAACCGAATCCGGGTAGTTGGAGACCCAAATTTGGGGGCGTCACAAATGAGATAGGACCGGAACTTGTCGAATGCATAAACAACCGCGAGTAGTTCCTTCTCGGTGGTAGTGTAATTCATTTGGGCCTCTGAGAGTGTCTTGCTGGCATAGTAAACTACATGTAGAACCTTGTCTCTGCGCTGACCCAATACCACGCCCACAACGTAATCACTAGCATCACACATAAGCTCAAATAGAAGAGACCAATCCGGTGCCACTATCACAGGTGCTGTTGTCAACTTCTTTTTCAACAGCTCAAAGGCTGCTAAGCAATTTTCGTCGAATCTGAATGGGACATCCTTTTCCAATAAATTGCACAGGGGTTTTGTGATTTTGGAGAAGTCTTTGATAAATCTGCGGTAGAACCCAGCATGGCCTAAAAAACTTCGAACTCCCTTCACTGAAGATGGTGGAGGCAACTTCTCGATGGTTTCCAATTTTGCTTTATCCACCTCCAAACCTTTTGCTGAGACTTTGTGTCCCAATATTATTCCTTCTTGAACCATGAAGTGACATTTTTCCCTATTAAGCACAAGGTTTGTTTCCACGCATCTTTTTAGTACCCTGACCAAATTCTCTAGACAACTGTCGAAGGAATTTCCAAACACTGAAAAATCATCCATGAAAACCTCCATGTTGATTTCTACCATGTCATAAAATATTGCCATCATGCACCGTTGAAATGTGGCTGGAGCATTTCATAGACCAAAGGACATTCACCTGAAAGCAAAAGTTCCATATGGACAAGTAAAAGTTGTCTTCTCTTGATCCTCTAGAGCGATGGCAATTTGATTATAACCAGAATATCCGTCAAGCAAACAGTAGTATTCATACCCTGTCAATCTGTCCAACATTTGATCTATGAATGGAAGTGGGAAGTGATCTTTCCTCGTGGCTTTGTTGAGCTTTCGATAGTCCATACAGACTCTCCATCCTGTGACAGTTCGAGTTGGTATCAACTCATTGTTCTCATTTCTTACCACAGTTGTTCTTCCCTTCTTTGGTACACACTGCACAGGGCTCACCCACGGACTATCAGAGATGGGATAGATGATCCCAGCGTCTAGCCATTTTAGAATTTCTGCCTTCACCACCTCTTTCATGATGGGATTCAGCCTTATTTGATGCTCTATGGTGGGCTTGCTGTCATCTTCCATCAAAATCTTGTGCATGCAAATCGAGGGGCTTATTCCCTTTATGTCAGTGATGGTCCATCCAATAGCTCCTTGGAATTCTCGAAGTATTCTTATCAGCTTGCCTTCCTGTAAAGAGGTTAGTGCAGCAAAAATAATGACAGGTAAAGTATGTGACGTGCCTAGATATGCATACATGAGGTGATTAGGCAAGGGCTTTAGCTCAAGTTTCGGAGGTACCTCTCTAGATGGTTTCAAATGAGATGAGGAATCATTTGAGCTTTTCAAGGGCTCAATTGGTACCTTGAACTTTGCCATCCTAGGTATTGCATCAAGAAACTGAACAAACTCATAGTTTTCAGGCTCGTCCAAGTCGATGTCTCCTGTCAATGTCATCTCAAGCAAGTCACTACGTGTGGATTCCATGAATTCCTCGGTCACTGCACTTTTAATGATATCAACTCGGAAACAATCTTCTTCTTCGGCCGGAAATTTCATCGCTTTAAAGACATTAAAGGTGACTTCTTGGTCTTGCACCCTAATTGTCAATTCTCCCTTTTGCACATCAATGAGAGTTCTCCCGGTAGCTTAAAAATGGCCTCCCAAGTATGATGGGAATATCCTTGTCCTCCTCGAAGTCTAGGATTATGAAGTCAGCTGGGAATATGAACTTATCAACCTTAACAAGAACATCTTCCACAATTCCTCTCGGATAGGTGACTGAACGATTAGCTAGCTGAAGAGAGACATTTGTTGGCTTGGGTGCTGGCAATCCCAACTGAGTAAAGACAGACAATAGCATGAGATTAATGCTTGCACCAAGATCACATAAGCATTTTTTGAATGAAAGGTCTCCAATGGTGCAAGGAATGGTGAAACTGCCTGGATCCTTCAGCTTTGTAGGTAGCTTTCTTTGTAATACCGCGCTGCATTCTTCTGTCAAAGCTACAATTTCAAAATCTTGTAATTTCTTCTTCCTTGACAGAATCCCCTTCATGAACTTGGTATAGCCCGGCATTTGTTCTAAGGCTTCTGCAAATGGTATGTTGATTTGAAGCTTTTTGAAAACCTCAAGAAACTTAGAGAATTGTTTGTCCAATTTCTGCTTTTGTTTCCTCTGAGGGTACGGAACTGGTGGAAAATATCTGGTAGGAGGGGGTTGAGTCTTTTCTGTGTGTCGACGCCGGTTTTTATCCGCTTATGCGATATTTTGTCCTTTCCGATTTTGGCCTTTTGATTAGGTGATTTTGGGGAAAAGGGTCGGCTTGAGTGTCGACGGGGTTTTGAAAGATCGTTTTTTATGATGAGCCAATTAACCAGAGTCGCCAGTTGGTATATTTGAAATGGATGTACCAACTCATCCGAGTTTCGTTTTCATAAATTGCTGGCTCATATGTGACTCCGAATTAATTGGTCTGCGAACCGAGATTCATAGAGTTCGGGGGCTTGCTTAAGCGAGGGGAAGGTGTTAGGCACCCCCCGACTTCCGTGAAACACGGTTACCGCAATCTTGATGCTTTTCCTATCCCTTTAATTCTTGAATGTGTGTGTGCATGCGTGTGTGTGTGTGTGTGCCTATGTGAATGTCGTGGTGAGTTTGTATGAAAGAATCACTTGGGGTTTTTTGTGGAAAGTCGTGTTTTCTTTTGATAATGCCTTAGAATGTCCTTCAGTTTATACGAGAAAGCTTTATTCTTTATTAGAAAGGTTTGATTTTAATTGTCAAAACTGTAAGGTTTTCATTAAGTGTCGTTTTGGCAAAACAAGAGTTTTAAACCTTCGTCAAAATAGGAATCGAGATCTATACGTTGCTTTCGTAAATAGAATGATGGGCAACTTCTAGGATCTCCTTAACCCTATGCACAAAGATTTAATAAAACGTTGCTTATTTTTATAAAACCATTTTTTTTGTGATGTTTGAAAACGACTTTTTTCTTTAGCTTTCTCGTTGAATAGGAATCAACATTCATTAGCATTTCCCATTTATTAACCTCGTGATGCTAATGGCCTAGTTTAATTGATTTTATGAAAATCTTATCATTTAGCCTTGAAATCAATTTCATGTCATAAATCAAATCAAGCATTAAAATGCGTAGAGCTATTCATGGGCATGTGAGCCATCCGAATAACCCCAACGCCCACAATCACATATTTCACTATTACGGGGCCTTAACCACGATTCTCGCCTTGGCGTCGTTTTAAGGCCCGACGATTACATATTTACAATGAAAGGTACATCGAATTTATTACATACATCAAAAGATGTCCATCATCGGATTTGGACCACGGGGTCGCGCTCCTAGGCTCACACCCAAAATCGCTACACACCCACAAGATCCTAAAAAATAGCAATCTGAACAATCTATGCACAATACATCATTACAACGAGGTAAAATTTCACCAAATGGATATCATCGGGCCATTAAGAGGAATTTCGTTCCATTTGGAACCCTCACTAATAGCCCTCAATCCACGGATTCACAATAATCTACAAGAACAACTACATTTAATATAATTCGGATGACAAAAAGCTTCAACAAAAATGGTAAAACAAAATGCTAAAACAAAGGATTTTTTTACTTTGCAAATAATCCACACAATATATATGAATTTGTGTATTGAATAGAGTAGAAATATATGATATATAGTCTCACAAAATGGATACAATTCCTCACTATTTTCTCTCTTTTCTCTCTTAATTGTTGCTGATTTTGCTGTTTTTCCCGAGCTGCTGCTGCCTCCTTCTTCTGCTGCTGAACCTCCTGGATGAAATGAAGAAACTGAGCTGAAATAGGCTGGTCTAAGGCAGCCGCAGATTGATCTGCGGCTGGCTGGCCCACCTCCCATCGCACTCAGCTGGTTTCCTGGTTTCGAGTCCCGTGCGCACCACCATTATTTTAATCGTTTGGCCGCAGATCAATCCGCGGCTGGGTGGGCTGATTTTCTCGTTTTTCGAATCGCACCTCGTTTCTCGTGTCGTGACGTCGGTTTTCGCCGACAGGCTTGTATTTTGCAGTCTGGGAATCACTGGGAGACGTGCCACATCATTCGGGCATGCTCATTTCGGACGGCCCTGCTGTCACGTCGGTTTTGATTTGCAAATCGTTGCGGTGGCGTCAAGTGTTCGCACTTGTGCATCCCTCGCTCTCACAGGCCGGTTCATTTGACGATTTTGCCCTCCTGTCACGGTTAGTATACGAAGCGCAAAATTTGGGTGTCTACAGCTGCCCCTCTTTATCATGTTTATGAAATGTTAAATGAAATGAACATGATAAAGAAGTAGACACACGATGCATGAATGACAGTGCATAAGAATGACAGTGCATACATTACGCAACACGTACAACTTATGATGCAACGTAAGATGTAAGGCATGCAACACATTCGTACAGGTGTCAATGCATCAATCCCTAACCTGTCGCTCGTCTCGTAATCGCCGGGTCTCGTATCCGGTCGATTGTCCTGTGAATGTCGGGTCTCATATCCGGTCACCCCTCTCGTAATCACCTTATTCCATCCCATTGTCATCAAAGGAAGTTATTCTCCTGACTAGCTTTGAAGGGCATCCTTGGAGTTCGTCCTTATACATCGCTCTTGGTAGCCATAGCCTTTGACTCTGATAGGCTAGGACCTTGACACCTAACCTGCATGGATCATGTACAGAATTATCATTCTATTCAATGCATGTGACACAACATTTAAAATGTAAATTTGATGAAAAATGACCCATGTACAGTCTTTTGATACGGTTCCACAGGTGTCACCGTTTGTCGGGGTTTGCTTGGCTCTCAGCCCTTCCCAGGGGTCGTTGATTGTTTGGATACCAGCCCTTCCCAGGGATTCGTTGATCGCCGGTTATCGTCGCCGGTCGATCGTCTTGTCGGGGCCGGGTATCGTCGCCGGTCACCCATTTCGTAACCGCCGGGTATCGTCGCCGGTCGATTGTCTTGTCGGGGCCGGGTATCGTCGCTGGTCACCCATCTCGTAACCCCCGGTTATCGTCGCCGGTTGGTTGTCTGGTCGGAGCCGGTTTTCGTCGCCGGACATCCATCTCGTAATCCCCGGTTTTCGTCGCCGGACGATTGTCTTGTCGGGGCCGGGTATCGTCGCCGGTCACCCATCTCGTAACCCCCGGTTATCGTCGCCGGTCGGTTATCTTGTCGGAGCCGGTTTTCATCGCCGGACATCCATCTCGTAATCGCCGGTTATCATCGCCGGTCGATTGTCTCGTCGGGGCCGGGTATCGTCGCCGGTCACCCATCTCGTAACCCCCGGTTATCGTCGCCGGTCGGTTATCTTGTCGGAGCCGGTTTTCGTCCCTGGACATCCATCTCGTAATCGCCGGTTATCGTCGCCGGTCGATTGTCTCGTCAGGGCCGGGTATCGTCGCCGGTCACCCATCTCGTAACCCCCGGTTATCGTCGCCGATCGGTTATCTTGTCGGAGCCGGTTTTCGTCGCCGGACATCCATCTCGTAATCGCCGGTTATCGTCGCCGGTCGATTGTCTCGTCGGGGCCGGTTTTCGTCGCCGGTCACCCATCTCGTAACCCCCGGTTATCGTCGCCGGTTGGTTATCTTGGATCTCAGCCCTTCCCAGGGTTTGTTGTTTTTTGTCTTTTTTCTTTTTGTGGATATCAGCCCTTCCCAAGGGTGCTCACCATCTTTGTTGTGGTTCGCGTGGATCTCAGCCCTTCCCAGGGTTTGTTGTTTTTTGTCTTTTTTCTTTTTGTGGATATCAGCCCTTCCCAGGGGTGCTCCCCATCTTTGTCGTGGTTCGCGTGGATCTCAGCCCTTCCCAGGGTTTGTTGTTTTTTGTCTTTTTTCTTTATGTGGATATCAGCCCTTCCCAGGGGTTTGCTCACCATCTTGTTGTGGTTCGCGTGGATCTCAGCCCTTCCCAGGGTTTGTTGTTTTTTGTCTTTTTTCTTTATGTGGATATCAGCCCTTCCCAGGGGTTTGCTCACCATCTTGTTGTGGTTCGCGTGGATCTCAGCCCTTCCCAGGGTTTGTTGTTTTTTGTCTTTTTTCTTTTTGTGGATATCAGCCCTTCCTAGGGGTGCTTGATTGATTGGATACCAGCCCTTCCCAGGGATCATTGATTGCTTGGATGCCAGCCCTTCCCAGGGATTTTTTTGATTTGATTTTGAGGGATTTCTTAAAGTAGGATGTGTGATCGGCTTCTGTCCTAGATCTCCCACCAACATCGTCCACGTACTATGCCGCAAAAGCCATCACGGTCTGATCATTTGTGAGGTTGAAGGCGACGTGCTTGTACTTTCCTGAAGATTTTCATTTTGATCGTACCTGCATGCATGAAAAAGATGTTACACATGATCTGGCAGATATGTTATGGACAGATGCATGTGCACAACATATGTTTAGATAGAAATGACCCCTGTTCAGTCAAATGATACAATTCGACTGTCGTCGTTGCTTGCCAACATTTGATTGGATCACGCCTCTTCGTGAAGTGTAGCTTCTAGACTTCAACATCGGTTTTGTACTCTGCCTATTCTTGGTCGTCTTCATTTGAGGCAGTCTGTTTCGCTCTCTGTGATGATCGACAGGTATGTTGGCTCCTTGGCCTTTTGATCATTTCTGATGGCCGATATGCTGTTGTCCCGCATTATATCATCCTCGTATATGCTCATGCACGGGGATCATTTGGATGTCGGGGCAGTGATAGTCAGGATTGGGGAGAGGCCCAATGACGAGAAGTTCTGTACAGCCTCAGCTTCCTTCCATTTCATGATTCTTAACTGCCCTGCCTTGGCGCGTGTCGCTGCCAAGAAATTCTATCGAAAACTCGCGATGTTGACCGTGCTGAGTTATCCACAGCTCTGCAAGATCCTGCATATCAGATGACTAACAAATGCCAAAACTTGAAAGCTCGGGCCGTTAGTGTTAGCTCGACACAAAGATATTATAATCTTAACAAAAATGCAATTAAAGCACATTTATTTTTTTATTTTTTATTCTTTATTCTTTTTTTATTCTTTTTTTTTTTGTTTTTTTTTTATTCTTTTTATTTTTATTTTTTTCCTCGCGAGTTGATGATTTTCCATTTGACGAGTTATGAAATCGTAAGAACACATTCAAGCATTCATGGTCATTGTACGTGAGTAAGGTCGGATTCAAAAGAACTACCTTCCCTCGTCAAAAGTATTCTGTCTCCATTCTCGACAACGTCCTTAGCAGGATCGACGTCATATGACAAATGCACTGTGCGATGCAGCACTCAGTAGGGGTTTCTTTTCTATGACTTCTTGTTTAAGGCCGAGAGTTTTTCCATATTATCTCTTCTTTTTATTAGCCCACTTCACTTGTCTCGTTTTCTTAGGCTATTCAAAGTTACCCATTTAACGAGTTTTGGACCAATGACTCCCGAACCAGACGGTTTTGGGGCATTAGGTGTACAGACACCCCCTTCGGGTTTATTTACTCGAGTAACAAAGGCCACGGTTCGAGACAAGCTGGTGGTTTGCACCATTCATTCTTTGCTTGACCTTGCGCAAGATTCGTTTTCTTAGGCTTGAGTCACCCATATAGCGAGTGTTAGGCCGGTGACTCCCAAACCAGACGGTTTTAGGGCACCAGATGTAGAGACACCCCTTAGGCTTAATTACTCGAGTAGCCCATGCCACGATTCGAATCTGCTCGGGCCTCCTCTACCGTAATGCTCGTTTTCTTAGGCTCTGAGTTACCCATGTAACGAGTGTTGGGCCAGCGACTCCCAAACCAGATGGCTTTAGGGCACCAGGTGTAGAGACACCCCTCGGGCTTAATTACTCGAATAACCCAGGCCACGATTCGAGACATTAGCTTGATGATCATTTATCGTCTGACTTCTTGATTTTAGCTTGATAACTATTGACTGTCTGACTACGTGTTAATCGCCATCAACGTCGTCATAGCTTTATACCCCACAACTGAAAGTTTGTGCAAATGCAAAGTGAAGGCTGTCGCATGAGGTCGATTCTATCGCAAACGTTGCTTTGAATTAAGGTTTTGTACCCGGTCAAAAGGTTGAATAGCCTTCTTCGTCTAATCATACTCACGATCGTGCTCCACGGTTGCTTGTCAGAATTAATCCGATTCTTACTAAGTCAAATAGAATCCCTTTTCACGCGGATCATCGTATCCCGGGAAAACTATGCTTGACAAATGCCAGATGATCGTACCGTTGAAGATTGAATTGCCATGAGGTAGCATTTGATGATGATGGTACATGTTGATGGGATTGTTGCATGGGTGCCAATTTGCACGTCATCATTTCCTGGGTAGTTGACAAATGCCCCAGTGTTAAGTTGCTTTTCTTGTGATCTCCCTCATACTGGTCGCATCGGTATCTCGCTGGGCTGACCAAAGATCCGGTCCTTTGACTTGTTGAAAGGTTTGGGGGATTTTTGATTTTTTTTGATTTTTTGATTTTTGATTTTTTTTTTCTTTTTTTTTTTTTTTTACAGGGTTGTTTCACAGAGTCAGAATTAACGGGTTGGGGAACGCCTTTCCGTCCATTCCTTGTAAGATGAGGGCTCTCCCAGAGAGGATTTTTTTATCGTGACGGCTCCTTTTGATTTAGAGCGAAACCCCATAGCTTCGTCCTGGCAGGGCGCGATCCTTTTGAGGACTAAATCGTTCATTTTGAATTTCCGGGATCCTACCCTCCTGTCGTATGCCCGGGAGATGTGTAAGGGGCTGCCCCTGCAAATGTGCGAACTGAGGTTCGATAGGCAAACAGGGTGAGCGACAATAAATCCGGCCATCCCCGATGATTGGCGAACATTCTTCCCATGATCGTCCTTGTGTTTTATTTGCAGCCCCCACTGCCCCATTCATCTTGGGCCGGTAAATGACTGAATCAAAATGTTTGATCTTGAATTTGTCGCATATCTCCTCCTTGAGGGCATCGTTTAGATTTCTATAGTCGATGCGGCCCCTTACTTCTCCTCCAGGCTGTGGTAACAGGATTCTGTTGGAAAGCCACTCAGGGTAAATAGACACCGTGATGATTCCTGCTTTGAGCCGCTTGATAATCTCGTCCCCTACTTTCAACCTCCATTCAGGCTTCAACGTTCTCAACTTTTGCTTAACTGGTCGGAAACCCTCCTTGATAGGCAGTCGAGGTCCTACCACGTTTGTGGACAATCCAATCAGTCGCCACGGGACCAAGCGAACATATCTCCATACAGGCTCAACAACTCAGTTTTTTTTTTTTTTTTTTTTTTTTGTGGTCGAATATGCCCCTACTCCGGGTTCTTTGTGATCGTTATGCCACGCTTTCACGGTTCTCTTAATCTTATCCTGCAAAACAAGGTCAGTGTTTGATGACAGGATAGTATTTAGAAGTTTTTAGAAAACCCTGGTACGTGGCACGGATTGCCCTCCTGCAAAACCATGTCAGTATTCTCTTTATATGTGCAGGTGATGTGATCACATGATACATGACATATTTATTACGATGATGCCGGTATGACAGTTATATGCCATTTACATGACATTTATTTATTTGATTGAATGATAAAAGGGCATGAAGAAGCTTCCCTTTCGTTAGGTTTATCAGAGGCTGACCTACCCTAGGGTTACTCTCGCGGGCTTTTCGGCATGAAGGTCCCCAAATCTTCGCAATCTACTCGTCTGAATCCTTTCGATTGGAGCGGATTTGGGTGGTGCGTTTCCTGAGCCATCTCCGGGGAGCAGCCCCTTCGAGTCCAGTAATAAGCAACCGACAGGTTTGCCTCAGGAGGAAGTACTCTCTCAACATACATTCACATTCATCGTCCTCACCGTATGCAAATGATTACTTTAAAGTAAAGTCATTCCATTCAAACAATCATTCATTGGACAAAAGCACATTCACACAACAATAAATAAAAAAGTCAAAATGTCGCACGCACATACACATTTATGAATTTTAAAGGATAGGATAGCATCAAGATTTGAACGCGGCTTAAGCCCTCTAATGTTCCCCAGCAGAGTCGCCAGCTGTCGACGCCGGTTTTTATCCGCTTATGCGATATTTTGTCCTTTCCGATTTTGGCCTTTTGATTAGGTGATTTTGGGGAAAAGGGTCGGCTTGAGTGTCGACGGGGTTTTGAAAGATCGTTTTTTATGATGAGCCAATTAACCAGAGTCGCCAGTTGGTATATTTGAAATGGATGTACCAACTCATCCGAGTTTCGTTTTCATAAATTGCTGGCTCATATGTGACTCCGAATTAATTGGTCTGCGAACCGAGATTCATAGAGTTCGGGGGCTTGCTTAAGCGAGGGGAAGGTGTTAGGCACCCCCCGACTTCCGTGAAACACGGTTACCGCAATCTTGATGCTTTTCCTATCCCTTTAATTCTTGAATGTGTGTGTGCATGCGTGTGTGTGTGTGTGCCTATGTGAATGTCGTGGTGAGTTTGTATGAAAGAATCACTTGGGGTTTTTTGTGGAAAGTCGTGTTTTCTTTTGATAATGCCTTAGAATGTCCTTCAGTTTATACGAGAAAGCTTTATTCTTTATTAGAAAGGTTTGATTTTAATTGTCAAAACTGTAAGGTTTTCATTAAGTGTCGTTTTGGCAAAACAAGAGTTTTAAACCTTCGTCAAAATAGGAATCGAGATCTATACGTTGCTTTCGTAAATAGAATGATGGGCAACTTCTAGGATCTCCTTAACCCTATGCACAAAGATTTAATAAAACGTTGCTTATTTTTATAAAACCATTTTTTTTGTGATGTTTGAAAACGACTTTTTTCTTTAGCTTTCTCGTTGAATAGGAATCAACATTCATTAGCATTTCCCATTTATTAACCTCGTGATGCTAATGGCCTAGTTTAATTGATTTTATGAAAATCTTATCATTTAGCCTTGAAATCAATTTCATGTCATAAATCAAATCAAGCATTAAAATGCGTAGAGCTATTCATGGGCATGTGAGCCATCCGAATAACCCCAACGCCCACAATCACATATTTCACTATTACGGGGCCTTAACCACGATTCTCGCCTTGGCGTCGTTTTAAGGCCCGACGATTACATATTTACAATGAAAGGTACATCGAATTTATTACATACATCAAAAGATGTCCATCATCGGATTTGGACCACGGGGTCGCGCTCCTAGGCTCACACCCAAAATCGCTACACACCCACAAGATCCTAAAAAATAGCAATCTGAACAATCTATGCACAATACATCATTACAACGATGTAAAATTTTACCAAATGGATATCATCGGGCCATTAAGAGGAATTTCGTTCCATTTGGAACCCTCACTAATAGCCCTCAATCCACGGATTCACAACAATCTACAAGAACAACTACATTTAATATAATTCGGATGACAAAAAGCTTCAACAAAAATGGTAAAACAAAATGCTAAAACAAAGGATTTTTTTACTTTGCAAATAATCCACACAATATATATGAATTTGTGTATTGAATAGAGTAGAAATATATGATATATAGTCTCACAAAATGGATACAATTCCTCACTATTTTCTCTCTTTTCTCTCTTAATTGTTGCTGATTTTGCTGTTTTTCCCGAGCTGCTGCTGCCTCCTTCTTCTGCTGCTGAACCTCCTGGATGAAATGAAGAAACTGAGCTGAAATAGGCTGGTCTAAGGCAGCCGCAGATTGATCTGCGGCTGGCTGGCCCACCTCCCATCGCACTCAGCTGGTTTCCTGGTTTCGAGTCCCGTGCGCACCACCATTATTTTAATCGTTTGGCCGCAGATCAATCCGCGGCTGGGTGGGCTGATTTTCTCGTTTTCCGAATCGCACCTCGTTTCTCGTGTCGTGACGTCGGTTTTCGCCGACAGGCTTGTATTTTGCAGTCCGGGAATCACTGGGAGACGTGCCACATCATTCGGGCATGCTCATTTCGGACGGCCCTGCTGTCACGTCGGTTTTGATTTGCAAATCGTTGCGGTGGCGTCAAGTGTTCGCACTTGTGCATCCCTCGCTCTCACAGGCCGGTTCATTTGACGATTTTGCCCTCCTGTCACGGTTAGTATACGAAGCGCAAAATTTGGGTGTCTACACTATGCTTTCTCTTGGTGTGGGCATAGATTTCTCTAGGCTATCTTCCTCTCCAAAAATTTCAGCAGAGTCAGATTTTGGGGAAGGGCGCAGCTGCACCGTCTTCCTTTGCACAATGGGCGCAGCTGCGCCGGCTGGATCAACTTCAGGAGAAGGGCACAGCTGCACTGGTTCCCTTTGCAAACTGGGCGCAGCTGTACCGGTTGGCAGAGTCTGCTTCCCACTTCTGAGTGTGACAGCTTGGCATTGTTGCTTTCCATTTCTCCTTGGATTGATTTTTGTGTTTCTAGGAAGAGCCCCTTGAGGTCTGTTAGATAACAAGCTAAACAATTGACTCATTTGGTTTTCCAAATTTTTGAAACCCAATGCTTGGCTTTGTTCCAACTTGTCAATTTTGGTCATGTATCTCTCTAACTTTTCATTCATATCAGCAACCTTCTTATCAGTAGTTGTGGCTTGTTGCTGGTTGTGGAACCCTGGAGGGTTGTGAGGTTTTGGAGCTTGTGGATAATCTTGATGATTGCTCCAAGAGAAGTTAGAATGATTCCTATTCCCCGAATTGTAGTTGTTCTGATATTGATTTGTTGGCCGCTGATAGTTGCTCACAAAATGCACATATTCAGAATTGATGGCACATTGGTCAGAAGAGTGTGAACCTGCACAAAGCTCACAAATCATGGAAACTTGCTGCCCCTTTCCTTCATATAGGTTGTCAATCTTTTTGACTATAACAGATATTTGGGCTTGAAGTGATGTGGCTGTGTCAACATCCAATATCCCTGCTATTTTTGGTTGGCTGGATCTAGAAGATGGCCATTGATAGTTATTCGTAGCCATGGTCTCCAAAAGTTCATAAGCTTCGTCATAGTTTTTAGCCATGAATGCACCTCCCGAACCGGCATCAATGCCTGCCCGTGTTTGAATATTCAACCCATTGTAAAATGTGTTAAGCTGCATCCATTGTGGCAAACCGTGATGTGGACACTTTCTCAATAGTTCCTTGTACCGCTCCTATGTCTCATATAAGGATTCTCCATGATATTGCTCATATGAGGAGATGTCATTTCTCAACTTAGCAGTTTTGGCTAGTGGGAAGAATTTTGCTAAGAATTTCTGCGCCAAATCTTGCCAAGTAGTAATAGATCCTGGTGGTAGTGAGTGTAGACAACTCTTTGCCTTATCCCTCAATGTGAATGGGAATAACCACAATCTCACTGCATCTTCTGAAATTCCACTGAATTTGAATGTATCACAAATCTCTAAAAAACTCATCAAGTGCTCATTTGGATCGTCGATCGCCGTTCCCCCAAATTGGACAGAATTTTGGATCATATGGATAGTTCCTGGTTTGATTTCAAAGGAATTGGCTGTTATGGTCGGCCTTGAGATACTTGATTGCAATTCATTGATCCTTGGCGTAGCATAATCTCTGAATGCTTTTTGTGCTTCACCCGCCATTGCTTGTGGTTGGTTTAGATTCTCTAGAGTAGTTTCAGCACACTTTCTTGACTGTTGAACCCTTTTCTCGATGTTATCCACGAAAGGCAATAGGTCGAGATTCTTCGATTGAGTATGCATACACCACTCAATAGTACCTATGACAATGTAAAAGAAAATAAAATAGAATTAAGACAAGAACATATTTTGTTTAACTAAAACCAATCTAATTTAAACTGATGATGAAAGTTATAAACGCAATTGCAATTCCCCGGCAACGGTGCCAAAAACTTGTTGGAATATTTGTATGTATAACAAATATGACTCATACACGCAAGTGCATGCGATCCACAAGTAATATAAAGTTAGTAAAGTATCGATCCCACGAGGAATAGAATTGCATTTACGACTACAAACACCGATTTTATAATTATTTCGGTCTCCGTAAACAGTTGATTACAATGATGAAGTTATCTAATGATTACTAAAGAAACAAATAGAACAAATTATGATTGTGTAAATACAGATTTTATGGGTTTGGGATTATAATTTCACTTATTGCAAACTTAGATTTCCATGCTTCCTATTGTTGCTAATTGATTATTATAGAATGTTGGTCGAGAACACGAATGTAAAATATGACCACCTTTCGATGCACCATATTCATATCACACTAAATCCATAAATGATAGAATGAATGTGAACACCCTAGATGACTAATGCACTATATTTCTATGTGAATTACAATCAAGAGGGTTTAAGTATAAGTTCTCAATTGGCCACGTATGGTACTTCGGTATATCTCTATCCTAGGCACGAATCATAACTTCACGAGGAATGTAAAGACTATGAACATATGCTAGCATACTCAGATCTAAATTTATATTTCCTTTCTTAATTCCATATAAATTATCACGGTAATTGGTGATCAAGCAATTAAACATTTAGTATAAATTATGCTAGACATTCATTTCATAACCAACTAGCAATAATAAGGAAGCATGTCAATTTTCCGTTAATGCAAAAGATCCATTATAATTCCAAAAATTAAGTTTAGCTCATAATAACAACAATAGAATTCATCATACACAATTGGTTCATCATCATAATTACAGAATAAGAAAAATTAATCAAAAACAAAAAATATTAAAGCTCCCTGTTTCCGTTCTTTCGTTTCTACAACTTCTGATGATTTTCCAAGTTGTGTTGATTCTTGATTTCTTGCTCTCAAGCTTCAATTCAGCACCCGTGTAGCTCCATTCTTGAGTTCCCAAGTGAATTTAATGATCAGTAGAATTGTTTTGATTTTAGAACTAAGAATGCAGTAAACTTTTCAATTTTCGTGTGGGAGAGAACTCCCTTCAATTGAATTCTCAATTCATTATATTACATGCTCAATTTGTCTTCTATTGACTTATTCTGATTCTCACTAATAAAGTTTCAATCCACTAATTCCTCAAAATCTGGCATTGCATGATTTTTTGTAGTGCTGCTTTGCTGTCTGGAACGTGGTTTGCATGGCTGACTAGCGACAGGCGCAGCTGCGCTGGTACCCTTTGTAAACTGGGCGCAGCTGCGCAGTGGACTTCAGCATAAACAGGAAGAACGTAGTTGCGCCGGCCTCAAGGCCAAGCAGGGCGCAGCTGCGCTGGCATTCTTCTGGGCGCAGGGCACTGGCGCAGCTGTGCCGGCTTCCAAGCCAACATGGGCGCAGCTGCGCTGCATGTCAGTCAGCTACAGCACTGGTATACTCAACCTGATTTCTCGAATCTCGTGCCCTGTGCAAGCAATTATAATTCACTAAGATATCAATCATCATATGCATTATATATCGTGCCAACATAACCAAAAACTGTGCAAAAAACCATAAGATGCACAAAGTGAAGCAATTCCAAAAAGAAACGGAAAACGCATGAAAACATACTAAGGAGCTACAAGTTAAGCCACAAATGAAGCAGATTAGTATCCAATAAGTAGTTATAAAACCTACTCATCAAAACTCTAGGAACTCAATCTGTGTATAGCATTTCTGAAACATGTGACTTATGTGTTGGGAATCATCCTACCGAGCAATGTGCAATCAATGCAGAATCCGTACAATTCGTTGGTAACTATAATAGGCAGCAAAACAACCCTCACTCCAATCAATACAATCCTGGATGGAGGAATCACCCCAATTTCTCATGGAGCAATAACAATAACACCCAAAACCAATATTCAGCTCCAAGGCATCAATATCCTCTAGGATTTCAAAACCAAACTCAACCACTTCATCAAACTCAATCACACCAACAAGTCTTAAACCCACCCTTGCCTCAACAAGAGAAAAAGCCTAGTGTGGAGGAGTTATTGGCTCAATCAATTGCACAAAACAACGCTTCAATACGGAATCTAGAGCTTCAGCTAGGACAAATAGCTAATGCTCTTAATATCCGTCTTCCATGTAATGCCGTGAATTTTAAACGTCATTATTAATTAAATATATAATTTAATTTTTAATGAGTTAGTTTGTGTGCTTATTTGAACCTTTGTGTGCATTGGTAGCCTACGTGACTAGGTGATGAATTGATTTAAATTGAGTGAAGTGAGTCACTAATAGTATAGTTAAATTAGTGAACAAGCCCTAAGGTTTAATATCAATTAAATCGATAAAGTAGTTACTAATTAAACATTCAAATAAATTGAATATAATTAGTATATTGAATTGAGTGAATTAATTAACAAAAGTATTAATTAATGAGAGTATGGTCAAATTGAATAATAAAATTTAATAGCCAAGTAGTAATAAATTACTAATTGACTAACTTATTTCATTAAGGAACTAAGACCAATCATTTATTTGGTCATGGATGTAGTAATTAATAGTGTGACAAATTAATTTAATCAATCATTGGGTTAAATTAAATGACCCAATATTGCATTAAATAGATTTAGTTTTATTAGCTTAATCATTTAAATTGGAAGCCCAATGGTAGTTAATGTATGGTCCAAAACCTAGCCACTTGGTAAATTAAATGTGTAACATTAATTTATTAGTTAAAGCAAAGTATTTGGGAAATCAAATTGGGACAAAATCTCCCATTTGGTCGTGCACTTAGGAGAGAGGGGGAGCAAGTTGTTTTCAAATTTTAATTAAAATATTAACTAGCTTGTGTTGGGAGATGGAGTTTAGACTTGATAGTATAGCTACCTAGGATGTCAAATAGCTACCTAGGATGTCAAATAGCTTCCTAAGGTGTCAACTAGCCACCCTAGTGACACAAGTCTTTCACTAGCTCCATGATGACAAGTATAGGGGTTCTTGATTTCATGTAGTTAATAGACCAAAGAGTGGTCATTTGCATCTTCATTTTTCTAAAATCTTGAGAGAGTGTTAGAGAGGGTTTGAAGAGAAAGCAAGAGCAAATACTTAAGAGGATAAAGAGAAGGTAGTGTCCAAACCTTGTAAGGAGAAGGAGAAAATCTTGATTGTTTATGCCATCTCCATTCACAACCTACTTTGGAAATAAGAGGAGAATAGCCATTAAATCTAGGTATGAATCTTCATTTCTTTCAAACCCTAGTTGTTTGTGTTGGAGTTTTTAATGTTTGTTGCTTGATGCTTATGAAAGGAATGGAGTATGTGTATAGATCTAGGTTTCATTTTGTTAGATCTACATTATTTTAAAAGAATGCTTAACTTATATGATTTAAAACCTAGGTAATAAGAAATAATGATCTAGTATGTTTTATTAATATTATGTTTAAGTTTAAAAATATTTGTAGCAAGTTTTGGTGGGTTTGATATGCTAAAACATGTGTATAATGATTTATTGGAGTACAAAATTTATTGATGAAAAATGTTGATTTAGATCATAAATATTTTGTTTTAATATTAGAAATATTTTTTTTTGTCATGGGTAATTATTTGGAAATTTATTTTGGAGTTTAAAGCTTGCTTGATGGTATTAAAACCCTTTTGGTATGCTTGAAAATCCAACCCGGAAAGCTCATGCATCAAACTTGGTTAAAGGCCGGCCGCGCATGGCGCGCGCCTGTGTGAGGAAAATGGACCGGCCGGGCATGGCGCCAGCCTGCCTTGCCCTAGCGCCAAGCGGCGTCGTTTGGTCCGTGTTTGAGGGGGAGGGGCTCGCGCGCAATGTGCGGGGAGGCACCGGGCGAGACATTATGATAGTGCCCCTCCGCCCAGATTTCGCCTTATTTACCAGAATGTCATCCAGATATAGTTTTAATTAAATTTAATGTTTTAAATGTTATTATTTAATTTTGTAAGACTAGTAAATGTTCAAAATTAAGTTTTGGGCATTAAATCTTATATTTTGCAAATATAATATATTAATTAATTATTGTTTAGTTATTATTAATCAATGATTAAGGATAAATAAGATTTGTAAATTAATTATTTATTATTTGATTAACTTTAAATAATGAATAAACTTAATTTGTTATTATTTATTATTAAATAATAACTAAAGATAATTCTTACTCACTAATTAATTATTTATTATTTGATTAACTTTAAATAATGAATAAACTTAATTAGTTATTATTTATTATTAAATAATAACTAAAGATAATTCTTACTCACTAACTAATTATTTATTATTTGATTAACTTTAAATAATGAATAAACTTAATTAGTTATTATTTATTATTAAATAATAACTAAAGATAATTCCTACTAACTAAATAATTATTTATTATTTGATTAACTTTAAGTAATGAATAAACTTAATTAGTTATTATTTATTATTAAATAATAACTAAAGATAATTCTTACTCACTAAGTAATTAATTATTATTTGATTAACTTTAAATAACGAATAAACTTAATTAGTTATTATTTATTTTTAAATAATAACTAACGATAATTCTTACTCACTAATTAATTATTTATTATTTTATTAACTTTAAATAATGAATAAACTTAAATAGTTATTATTTATTATTAAATAATAACTAAAGATAATTTCTACTCACTAATTAATTATTTATTATTTGATTAACTTTAAATAATAAATAAACTTAATTAGTTATTATTTATTATTAAATAATAACTAAAGGTAATTCTTACTTACTATTTATTTATTTATTATTTAAATATATATAATAAACAAAGGTAATAAATAATTAATTATTATTTAATCTTAAATAATAATTAAAGATAATTAAAATTAATAATTTGTTTATTTATTATTTAATTAATAATTAAATAATAAGTAACCCTAAATTGTTGTTATAGAGGTAATACCTAAAGATAATTAATTGATTTCTATATAATTATTATTAAATGGTAATCAAATGAGAAATGAGCTATTTGAATATGAAATGTTTAATAACTCCTTAATCAAACAAATAAACTCAATTGTTTAAAGGCTTAAAACGTGTTTAACCTGTAAGAAAGATAATTCTAAGTTCATCTATCGTTAACCTAAGTTGACTAGGGTTAATGAAAGTATGTTGTGCTATGTGCATTATGTGAGTAACTTATGTGGTAGATAAGTTCCTTAATGAACGTATAGACGTACAACTACGCAGTACTAATTGATAGACCGACTTTATCAATGTTAGGTCCTTTAAGGCCTATTAATTAAAGCTAGAATTATTTGTAGTTGAACAGTCAGGCAAGTTCTCTATCCCGAAACTTTAATTGTTGCAAGTTTTCCTAACTCAACTCGAGTTATTATATTTCCAAGCATGATTTAAGTGGTTTAATTACTTTACAATTATTCCACATCTATGATATTTATTGATACTCACACTTAGTGCACCTGAGTTCGCACATGCTTGGACTTGTACATTTTTCAAAGCTCTATAATTCATGAACTGTTTAAGATTGAGTCTGAACCTTCGTTCGGTCAGACAATTGCATCAAAATTTTATAAAAGCTATCCAGGTCAATTGATGGTATGGATTCTTAGACTAAAGTGAACACCCCTTTTATTATAGGGGAGTACCCCACGTATCTAATATAAGATACAAACAGCAGAGTTGAATGTTATGCATATACATAGCGTTCGCAAGGCTGATCCCCTCAAGTACATATTCTGTAGCCAGTAACCAAAGGGTCAGTCAGCTATTGATTCCATTGGAAGTTTATTGTTTAAAGTCTACTTGACTATCATTCATTCTTAAAGAAATTACTATCCTTGCTTCCGATATTCATATTGTCGAATCCCTTTTATATATATTCCGTTCATCATGATGTATCCTTTATTGTTATACTTAAACTTGTTGAGCAAACTAGTTGATCATCCTTGCTATATCATGACTTTCATTGCAGTTAAACCCGAGACTTTAGGGAAGGGCAAGGGTAAAGAAAAGATGAAGTTATAGATTTCAAGTAGCTGACTTGTTTTATCCTTAGTTTAATTTACTATCAATGTAATTTGAACCCTGATTAATATTTAGGGTATGTTTTGCTTTATGTATTAAGGTTATCGATTCTTGGGACTAGTAACACCTTTTGAATGAACAATATATGTTTATTATATTCCGCATTTAGTTATTGTATGTTGTTTGGAGGTGGATGTTTGTATTGGATCGTGATGACCGAATCTGGGCATTTGAGACCCGAATTTGGGGGCGTCACAGGTTGGTATCAAAGCTATAGGTTATAAACGTTAGGATTGCGAAACCTAGGTTATAACCTTAGTATTAAACTCGTATTGAGTGCATTGGGAGATAAGTTAGTGAGATTTATCATATTTGGTATTTTGGTGAATTAGGGAATTTGTAATGTCCGAGAATTTTTAAATACTGTATTAATTTATTTTAATAAATAAAGTTCATTTTATATAATTTTATAAATTTAATTGGACCCATGTAAGAATGTTTATTTAATTATATAATTATAGGTCCAATAATTTTCTTGCATTAAAGGGGCTCATTAATAGTGCGATTTAAATTAGTGGGTTAACCATAAGAAGTTAATTGCAAGAAAATTTGGAAAGAAGATTAATAAGTAAATTACCTTAAATAATTTGAATAAGAATTATGGATGGAATAAATATTTTAAATAATTAATTTATTTGGGTTAATTAAGTAATTCAAAATATTAAAGACACAAGGTGGACAAATTTCATTGGGTCATTTTTATTATTGGACTGGCCCATTTCGTCCCTTTCATTTTATTTGCATTGGGCCAACCTTCTTTCCTGATGGGGTTAAGTAAGTGGGTTGGTCAAAATAAGTAAATTGGGTCATGTTCTTTTATTTGGTTCAAATCGGCCCAACCCCATTGGGTTGAGCCCAAACTCTAGACCAGCCGGGTTGAGCCAAGCAAAACGGGTCGATCCGTTTCGAAAGAAATTGGGGAAAAACCCAATTGGCAAAACAATTTAGGACAACCGGCAAATCAGTTGAAACCAAGCTAACCCAAACTCACACCTTCAGATCAGAGATGATCGAGCAAGAAATGGGGAGATCAGTCAAGGGAATCTGTGACGCCCCCAAATCCGGGTCACCTGAGCCACGGACCTGGTTCATCACTATCTAACACAAGAATTATACAATCGATAACTTATAGCGGAATAAAGGAATATTTACATTGATATAACATAAATAACCCTGTCCCAAGTCTCGAAACCAAGGCTACAACAAAACATAACATAATACATAAGGGTAAATATGTCTTAATACACGACGTCGATAATAAGTCTTATTACAAAGATGACTCAAAACGATAACGCAAAACTAGTCAGTAGCTTTGCCCTTCCCTTTGTCCTTTCCCGAGCTCTCGCCGCGTGCTGCACTAACTGAAATGTTTTGAGTGAAAGCAAGGGTGAGCAAACAATTTTTGCCCCGCAAGTATAATAACAGTGAATAATAAACAAGAATAACTTTATAGATCATAGGAGTTAATGATGTTAGATAACTCAAGGACGTACACCATTACTTTTATCACCGTTATAGGTTACTATAGACCGAAGGATTTTTGAAGTATCCACGGATTTCAAAGTTTCCCAAAGAAAGGGACTAATCGATACTGAGTGAGCCCCAAGGCACAGAACTCTATCTAGAATTACTGGAAATTAAATCCGATAATCCACAAAACTGGTACAATAGGTGATCAGCCTAAAATACCTGGCGTTATGCATAAGCCTTACATTTTCCATTTACGCGCGTGTCGGTTCCCCGACGTTTATACATTTCCCCTGCTATGAGGGTTGTTCTTCTCAGCTTTACAACGGGAGTCCGGGCCAAAACAATTTGATCGGACAGTTTTACTTAACGACGATTATAGTTGGAGGACGTAAACCTCACTTCAATAAACAAATCAATAAGTGTCTAGCTGGAACAATTAGCTTTGACATAGCTTTCAGACAGTTTATGGAGTAAGGAATTTAAGGTTCAACAGCATGCACAATAGCATCAATAATATCTTAAATGAATAACAATTCATAATCTTTGGAATCACACAATATATAACATTGCATGAAATGGGCTTTCATTGCAATACTTGAATAAAAGTACGAATATTAGCACAGTAATTGATAATTGATAAGTAATTTGGACGGGAGTCAAGAAACTCAATAAGCTTGCTCAATAAATAATATTTGCTCGAATATAATTTTTGAGTAGGGTACGTAAGCTTGCACAATAATAATTTGAATAAGATATGAGACTTGCTCGATAGATGAATTAAACAATAATTCGAAACTTGTCCAATAAATAATTTGAGTAAGGAACACTCGCAAAATTAAATAAGGGTTGAGTAAGGAACTTGCCTTGCACGTGCGTTAAAACCTTGACGTTAATCGTCCTTCAAAATTAACACCCTACAATTCATTAAAATCATCATAAATATTAGCCACGTAAGGACTAGGTTCAATACAGTCATCACTTCATTTAAAAATACATTGATTGCCACTTCGACTGCCCAGTCGGGGTCTCGCTCCCCGGTGAGCGAGCGGCTGCCCAGCTCGCCGGTGAGCTGGCGGGGTCGGGGGGGCAGCGCCCCCTGGAAACCAAGCGTAATTTGCAATCCGTTTGTTCAATTTACGCCTTAAAATAACAATCATTTCGGTTGACGTTGGTATAAAATTTAGCACATAAGACTCTAACAAGTTATAAGCGTTTTTAATCATTTTGTACAAAAATATAAATTTTAGACTCGCGAAAAAAAAAAAATTTACTGGGTCCGACCCCGATTCGGCCCGACCCGGCCCAGCCTGACCCGACCCGGGTCCAGCCTGACCCGACCCGGACCAGGCGTCAAGCAGTAGCAGTTGCAGTAGCGAACTGCAGTTCCTGCAGAACCGCGACACAGCTACCTTGCCTCGCTCCAGCTGCTACAACTCCTCCTATACTCGATCAAATTTGATCCGTTACGGACTCTATGGATTCCTAAGACACGAGGCTACAACATATCAAAAATGCAAACTGACCCATAAACACTAACACAGCCAAATCCTTAGCCAAAGCACAATATTGATACTCTGTTTTTCGCAGTCAATGAAAATATCTCACACAAATGGCAACTGTGACTTCATTTTAGCATCATTTTGGTTCATTCAAATTGGGTTATCTTCACAACTTGATAGAAGTAACAATATTACAACAACAAACAATCAAAATATTTACACCATCCAGGCTTTATAGTCCTCTAACAGTCCGAATGTCCAAAAGTAAAGTCCAAAAAATGTTCCAAAAGTTCATCCTTTAAGCCAAGGTTCGGATCTTTACTTGTTTTTGTTCCACTTTGAGGGTGTTTATGGTTTATATAGCTTCTTAAGAACCTCCATGATAGATTCAACACAACCAATCAACCAAAAAAATTTAGTAAAATCCAACCCTCAAGCATGTAAGCATAAAAACTCATGAAAGCTTCAAGTGGAGAAGAAATGGTTGTGGTTCGTGGTTACCTTCTTGTTGCTAGCTTCGTGTGGAGCGAAATGGTTGCTAGAGTGCTGCTCTCCTTCCTCTTGGTGCCCTTCTCTCCTTTCTCCTCCTTCCTTGCTTTTCTTCTTCTTCCTTGCTTTTCTTCTTCTTCCCGTAGCTTTTCTTCTTCTTCCCGTAGCTTGCTTATTCTTCTTCTATATTTCCCTCTCTCTCTCTCTCTCTAATGTAGCTCTCACTATAACTCTCTCCTTACTTGCAGAAAATGGGATGTATGCTGATGGTTTGAAGGAGAAGGAGGATGAGCTAATGGGAGGGTTAAGGTGGCTTCGGGAGGAATGTTTTGATATGCAGAAAATGGATGCCCGAGCTAAGTGTTGTGTAGTGAACAACCCCATGTATGGTGTACTGTGCATGTCTATTCCTTTCCCCCAATTGGCTCTCAATACACGTGGCCTCCCCCCAATTGGTTTGAGGCTTAAATGTCTTCACCAATTAGTTCGAATACACAGATAAATATACCCGAATATTCCCACTTTTGTACCAAATTTGATAAATAACTCAACCCAAAATTAAAATGAGTACTCCCATAAATTTATTGGGACACGTAAAAAATAATTTATTAATGGGATTTGTCCATTTATTCGGAAACACCCATACTAATACATTTCGGATACGGATTAAATCGCGAAGCAGCTCGAATAAAATTCCCGCCGCTTGGAAAAATAATTTCTTCGCATACAAGTCTTAAACAAAATTAAAAGAAATCGAAAAAGACGCAAAAATATATTCGGACGTGAATAGTGCCCTCGGGAAGCGTGCCATGTGAATAGTGATATTACAAATTTTCGCAAAAAAAATCGATTTATTCACTCCAATGACACAACAATACAAAAATTTAACACATGCACATTTTCTAGGTTGCAACACAATTCTAGGCACGTAACACAGATTAATATAAATAAAAATAAAATATTATTTTATTCATACATAATTCGGGTTACAAGGAAGTCCAAAATTCCCGATCGTTACAAATCTCCCTCCCTTATAAGGATTCTGTCCCAGAATCACCGTACAAGGTCAAACAAAAAGTTGAGGTAATTCTCCTTCATCTTATCTTCCAATTCCCATGTAGCCTCTTCGACATTGTGGTTTCGCCAAACTACTTTCACAGAAGGTATAACCTTGTTTCTTAATACTTGCTCTTTCCTATCAATTATCTGAATAGGAATTTCCTCGTACGTAGATCTTTCTCTATTTGGACGGGCTCATAGGATATAACGTGCTTATAAATCGGGCTTGTATGGTCGTAACACTGAGACGTGGAACACATTGTGGACATGCTCCAGTTCAGGAGGCAAGGCTACCTCGTACGCCACTTCCCCCACTCTTCTCAATACTTCGAATGGTCCTACGAACCTCGGGGCTCAACTTTCCCTTCTTTCCAAAACGTATCTTCCCTTTCCAGGGGGACACCTTTAGAAACACGTAACTGCCAACGTCGAAGTCTCTTGTCTGGCGATGTTGATCTGCATACTTCTTTTGTCGGTCTTGGGCTGTAACTAGTCTTGCCCTTATCACCTTGACCACTTCAGCTGTCTGTTGCACCAACTCTGGTCCTAGCAGTCGTCGTTCGCCGACCTCATCCCAACTTAATGGTGTTCTGCACTTCCTTCCGTAGAGGGCCTCGTACGGCGGCATACCGATACTTGCATGATAACTATTGTTATAAGAGAATTCCACGAGTGGTAAGTGGTCATCCCAATTGCCTTTGAAATCCATCACACAAGCTCTAAGCATATCTTCTAGTGTCTGTATTGTTCGTTCGCTCTGTCCGTCAGTTTGGGGATGGTAAGCAGTACTTAGCCGCTAACTGTGTTCCCATTCTCTCTTGCAAGCTCTTTCCAAAAATTTGAGGTGAAACGTGGATCTCGATCTGAGACAATTGACACTGGCACTCCACATGTCGCGAAACAATTTCCTTTATGTACAACTTGGCTAACTGGTTCAAATTGAATCGAATTTTTATCGGTAGAAAGTGTGCTGATTTTGTCAATCGGTCTACGATACCCCAAATGGCATCACAACCTTTTTGTGTAACTGGAAGTCCTACCACGAAATCCATGGTGATATGCTCCCATTTCCATTCTGGTATATATAGTGGCTGAAGTAACCCACTCGGTCTCTGATGTTCTGCTTTGACTTGTTGACATGTGAGACACTTGCTGACGCAACTCTGCTACATCCCGCTTCATGTTGGGCCACCAAAAATATTGACGAAGATTCCCGTACATTTTTGTGCTTCCTGGGTGAACAGAATATGCTGAATTATGTGCTTCATGTAAGATCTCATCTCTTAAATTCAGTCACGGCTGGCACCCACACTCGTTCCTCGTATCTTAAGATACCATCCTTATCCATTCGAAATTTCTCTTCTTCATTTCCTACGATCCCTTTCTGTATCCTTTCACAATTCTTCATCATCCTTTTCCTGTGCTTCTTTCACTTTGTCGAGTAATGTCGGACGAGCCTCAATTACAAATAACTTCTCTGCTGCCTCTGTCGGACTTTTCACTTCGATCTCCAGTCTCGCCATTTCCCGTATTAGCTCCTCGTTAGTTGTCAACATACACAATTTCTCGTTCCCTTTCTACTCAACGCATCTGCTACTACGTTTGCCTTCCCTGGGTGATAAAGAATTTCACAGTCGTAATCTTTGATTAATTCCAACCACCTCCTTTGACGCATGTTTTAGCTCCTTTTGTGTGAAAATATATTTCAGACTCTTATGGTCCGTGTATATCTCACATTTCTCCCCATAAAGGTAATGTCTCCAAATCTTTAATGCAAAAACGACTGCCGCTAACTCTAAGTCATGGGTAGGGTATCGCTTCTCGTAATCCTTCAGTTGTCGTGACGCATACGCAATGACCTTGCCGTGTTGCATTAACACACAACCAAGACCCTTGTGTGATGCATCACTATACACTACAAAACCTCCCGTATCATCAGGTAAGGACAATCCCGGTGCCTCGCTTAACCGCTTTTTTAACTCCTGAAAACTGTCCTTCGCACTTTTCAGACCACACATACTTCACCGTTTTTCCTTGTTAAATTGGTCAACGGGTTGCTATCTTCGAAAAATCCTGGATAAACCTTCGATAGTACCCAGCTAACCCTAAGAAACTTCGTACTTCTGTCGGCGTCTTCGGTTGCTCCCAGTTTACTAACTGCCTCCACCTTCGCAGGGTCCACTGAGATGCCGTCTTTGTCGATCATATGCCCTAAAAATTGTACCTTTTCCATCCAGAACTCGCACTTGGAAAATTTCGCGTATAACTTCTCCCTTCTCAGTTGTTTCTAGCACCGCTTCTAGATGGTCGGCGTGCTCCTCTTCGGTCTTTTGAATAAATCAAAATGTCGTCGATGAAAACATACTACGAACTTGTCTAAAGTACGGCTTCAAAATTCGGTTCATCAAGTCCATGAATGCTGCCGGCGCGTTAGTCAAACCGAAAGACATCACCAAAAACTCGTATGTGACCATATCTTGTCCGAAACGCAGTTTTTGGTACATCTTCCTTCCTTACTTTTAGCTGATGATATCCGGGTCCTCAAATCTATCTTCGAGAAGTGTCTGGCTCCCTTCAGTTGATCGAACAAGTCGTCGATTCTTGGCAATGGGTACTTGTTCTTGATCGTGATTTGTTCAACTCTCGGTAGTCGATACAGAGTCTCATTGATCCGTCCTTCTTCTTGACAAACAAAACTGGTGCTCCCCATGGAGACACACTTGGCTGAATATACCCATTGTCCAGCAGTTCTTGAAGTTGTATCAACAATTCCTTCATCTCTACGGGTGCCATACGATACGGAGCCTTCGAAATTGGTGCAGTCCCCGGCACTAAGTCTATCGCAAATTCAATTTCCCTGTCTGGCGGAAGACCGGGCAAATCGCTTGGAAACACATCTGGGAACTCTCTTACTATTGGTATATTTTTAATATCCACACCTTCTCTCTTCGTATCTAGAATATAGGCTAAATAACCTTCACAACCTTTCTTTAACAATTTCCTGGCCTGCATCATCGTAAGACAACATGAACGTCTTAGCGATGTGCCACCCATAAAATGTTACCCTCGACCGGTTCGGGGGTCCGAAGGTTCACACTTTTCTTCTGACAGTCAATGATTGCCGCATGATCGTACAAACCAGTCCATTCCCAATATTACATCGAACTCTCCCAACCTTATTGGGATCAAATCCACTGCGAAAAATTAAATCCCCTATCTCAGCGTAACAATTACGAAGAAATAAACTGTACAGGAATTACCTCATTATTCGCAATTTCTATGCTCAAAGGATTTTTCTAACCGTTTCTTGGGGTAAATTTAACCGCTTAACAAAATTTTTAGACACAAAAGAACAGGTAGCACCCGAATCGAATAATACACAAGCATTTATATTATTGATTGGGATAATACCTGACACCACGTCCTTAGCAATCACTGCATCCTGGACGGTCATGTTTGAATGTTCGGGCAGGGGTGCGGTTTCGGCGGAGTCGGTCCTCCAATCATCAATTTGCTGCCTCCTCCTCGGTTGCCGCTTCCACCGCTGCTTCCTTTCTTTGGACAGTCTCTGAACTGATGCTCCATTGATCCACAAGAATAGCATCCACGGTTCCTCTTTGGGTTTGGGCAATGCTGGTGCTATATGCCCTTCTGGTTGCAGTTGTAGCAAACATTACGTCCCTTCCAGCACTCTCCCTTGTGATTTTTTCCACATTTCGAACATGCTTCAATCTTCTTTTTAAATCCTCCCCTGACTATTCCCTGCCTGATTAGTGTTGGTACTGTTGTTGCTGTTGGTTACCACCGTCCATTTTCTCTTTCCCGAATTGCTTCCACCGCTACTACCACCTCCACGGTAGTCCCCTCCACTCTTCTTATTTTTCTTGTGTTGATTCAGGGCCTCAATCCCTCCTTCGGCGATGATGGCTTTTTCCAGCAGCGCACTAAAAGTCTCAATCTGAAGGACAGCTACCTTATTATACAACCACGGTTTTTAGCCCTTGTTCGAACCTTTGCGTCTTCAACTCTTCAGTACTCACGTGAAGCGGTGCAAAACGCGCAAGTTCATTGAATTTGGCGGCGTACTGAGCCACCGTCATGTCTCCCTGTTTGAGCTCTAGGAATTTCACCACCATTTGCCTTTCCATGCTTTTTGGGAAATAGTTCTCGAAGAATAATTCCTTGAACTTGTCCCCATGATATCACTCCTTCGCCTGCTCGTTGTTGGTTCGCCTCCCACCAATAATTTGCTTCTCCTTTCATCATATATGTGGCAAATACTGTCTTCTGGTCATCCCCCACGCGTTCGATGATGAAAGCCTTCTCCATTTCCTTCACCCAAGACTGGGCTTCAATCGGATCAGTCGTTCCCTTGAACTCTGGGGGTCCTAACGCTCTTGAAGTCTTTGAAATTTGTTATGGGTGCTGCCGGGGGATGGGGGTTCACTGGTCCCGTATTCCTCCTTGGGCCATTCTTTCCAGTATATCCGCTAACCGTTGCATGGGGTCCCACCTGACCTCCTTCATTATTAACCGATCCCTGAGGTGTTGGTGGGGGTGGTATGTTGCGCCTGGGCGGCATTCTCTGCTTAACGTAAGAAAGCTTAATGTCATCATTTCATTATGCTACGAGAATATCTATCATGAGTACTACAATTAGACAAACATATATAGTAATAACGATTGCATTCAGTGCTAATAACTATTACAACATACATGACTATGCTATAGCGTACTACTATAGATGTCATCAAACGTTCCTGATACAACAAAACAGTGAGGGGTCCACCAACATACTCCCCTTAAATAAACACAAAAGTTTACCATCTTACAATACTATCCCACATATGTAGCAAAATTTTGGGATTAACATAAACAAGATTACAAACAGCTAGGCACAAAAGTTAAGCAACCTATCCGAGCATACCGCGCTCCACAGCGCTGCCATACTCCCTATGACCCATATGGATCATCAAGTCCCGACTCAAGGTGTGACGAGTCTGTCCCTCTTCAGCTGGGTAGTGGTATACACCATCTATCCACCTGCCCCATAGCCGAGTGGAAAGCATATCCCATCCGGTTCATTTTCCTCTTACCCCTCCTCACTTCACCCTCCAGGTCGTCAACTCGTCCTACGCAGCATCATCCCGTTGTTCTTTGATCCGGATACGGTTTGCTACTTCCCTACCTAACTTGTTCTTCAGGATATCATTATCCATCTGCAGATTAACTCCCCGGTGTTCTGACTGCTCCAGCTTTCCTGCCAATTCTGCATTCCTCGCCAAGAGGTGATGCAGCATGACTGCCAAATTGTGTGGAGGCCCCTAGATGCCCTTGCACATCTGTCTCTAATTCCTGGATCCGGTTCTTACCCTCCTGGACCTCTCCTTCTAGTCCCTGAATCCTGGCCCGTTGCTCTCGGGCTTCACTCTCTAACTCATGGATCCTATTTGCTTGATCGAGAACGCGGTCGGTACTTTCGTCCAACATCTCCATCAAAAATGTGGTGTCAACAGGGGGCACCTCCTCCCAGTCCTCTTCTGGGTCCTCCTCCGGGTCAGACTCCAACTCGGGTTCCTCCTCAGCAGGGGCAATAGCTAGAATAGGCTCAACCATCAGCAGTGTCTCGGACACCCACATGGATGTCACGTGGCTCCTCTTCTGTGACTCTACTAGGTTCTCCGGTGTTTGACATCCTACAAGCACAACAACAAATAAGCAAACTCTTATTAGTCTTTCAACAAAATATAAGTTCATTGTATGGAATGAAGATATATCTTATAACATTACAGGCTCTCTAAGACAAGTCTTTATCACATATAACTCTACCGGAGTTGTGTCTGCTCTTATTCTCTATACACTTCCTAAGGTTATAGCCTAAAGACTTCTCTCTAAAGGTTTATAACCTAAGGCTTTGATACCAACTTGTGACGCCCCCAAATCCGGGTCACCTGAGCCACGGACCTGGTTCATCACTATCTAACACAAGAATTATACAATCGATAACTTATAGCGGAATAAAGGAATATTTTACATTGATTATAACATAAATAACCCTGTCCCAAGTTCTCGAAAACCAAGGCTACAACAAAACATAACATAATACATAAAGGGTAAATATGTCTTAATACACGACGTCGATAATAAGTCTTATTACAAAGATGACTCAAAACGATAACGCAAAACTAGTCAGTAGCTTTGCCCTTTCCCTTTGTCCTTTCCCGAGCTCTCGCCGCGTGCTGCACTAACTGAAATGTTTTGAGTGAAAGCAAGGGGTGAGCAACAATTTTGCCCCGCAAGTATAATAACAGTGAATAATAACAAGAATAAACTTTATAGATCATAGGAGTTAATGATGTTAGATAACTCAAGGACGTACACCATTACTTTTATCACCCGTTATAGGTTACTATAGACCGAAGGATTTTTGAAGTATCCACGGATTTCAAAGTTTCCCAAAGAAAGGGACTAATCGATACTGAGTGAGCCCCAAGGCACAGAGAACTCTATCTAGAATTACTGGAAATTAATCCGATAATCCACAAAACTGGTACAATAGGTGATCAGCCTAAAATACCTGGCGTTATGCATAAGCCTTACATTTTCCATTACGCGCGTGTCGGTTCCCCGACGTTTATACCCATTTTCCCCTGCTATGAGGGTTGTTCTTCTCAGCTTTACACGGGAGTCCGGGGCCAAAACAATTTGATCGGACAGTTTTACTTAACGACGATTATAGTTGGAGGACGGTAACCTCACTTCAATAAACAAATCAATAAGTGTCTAGCTGGAACAATTAGCTTTGACATAGCTTTCAGACAGTTTATGGAGTAAGGAATTTTAAGGTTCAACAGCATGCACAATAGCATCAATAATATCTTAAATGAATAACAATTCATAATCTTTGGAATCACACAATATATAACATTGCATGAAATGGGCTTTCATTGCAATACTTGAATAAAAGTACGAATATTAGCACAGTAATTGATAATTGATAAGTAATTTGGACGGGAGTCAAGAAACTCAATAAGCTTGCTCAATAAATAATATTTGCTCGAATATAATTTTGAGTAGGGTACGTAAGCTTGCACAATAATAATTTGAATAAGATATGAGACTTGCTCGATAGATGAATTAAACAATAATTCGAAACTTGTCCAATAAATAATTTGAGTAAGGAACACTCGCAAAATTAAATAAGGGTTTGAGTAAGGAACTTGCCTTGCACGTGCGTTAAAACCTTGACGTTAATCGTCCTTCAAAATTAACACCCTACAATTCATTAAAATCATCATAAATATTAGCCACGTAAGGACTAGGTTCAATACAGTCATCACTTCATTTAAAATACATTGATTGCCACTTCGACTGCCCAGTCGGGGGTCTCGCTCCCCGGTGAGCGAGCGGCTGCCCAGCTCGCCGGTGAGCTGGCGGGGGTCGGGGGGGCAGCGCCCCCTGGAAACCAAGCGTAATTTGCAATCCGTTTGTTCAATTTACGCCTTAAAATAACATCATTTCGGTTGACGTTGGTATAAAATTTAGCACATAAGACTCTAACAAGTTATAAGCGTTTTTAATCATTTTGTACAAAAATATAAATTTTAGACTCGCGAAAAAAAAAATTTACTGGGTCCGAGACCCGATTCGGCCCGACCCGGCCCAGCCTGACCCGACCCGGTCCAGCCTGACCCGACCCGGACCAGGCGTCAAGCGTAGTAGCAGTTGCAGTAGCGAACTGCAGTTCCTGCAGAACCGCGACACAGCTACCTTGCCTCGCTCCAGCTGCTACAACTCCTCCTATACTCGATCAATTTGATCCGTTACGGACTCTATGGATTCCTAAGACACGAGGCTACAACATATCAAAAATGCAAACTGGACCCATAAACACTAACACAGCCAAATCCTTAGCCCAAAGCACAATATTGATACTCTGTTTTTTCGCAGTCATAAATATCTCACACAAATGGCAACTGTGACTTCATTTTAGCATCATTTTGGTTCATTCAAATTGGGTTATCTTCACAACTGATAGAAGTACAATATTACAACAACAAACAATCAAAATATTTACACCATCCAGGCTTTATAGTCCTCTAAACAGTCCGAATGTCCAAAAGTCCAAAAATGTCCAAAGTTCATCCTTTTAAGCCAAGGTTCGGATCTTTACTTGTTTTGTTCCACTTTGAGGGTGTTTATGGTTTATATAGCTTCTTAAGAACCTCCATGATAGATTCAACACAACCAATCAACCAAAAAAATTTAGTAAAATCCAACCCTCAAGCATGTAAGCATAAAAACTCATGAAAGCTTCAAGTGGAGAAGAAATGGTTGTGGTTCGTGGTTACCTTCTTGTTGCTAGCTTCGTGTGGAGCGAAATGGTTGCTAGAGTGCTGCTCTCCTTCCTCTTGGTGCCCTTCTCTCCTTTCTCCTCCTTCCTTGCTTTTCTTCTTCTTCCTTGCTTTTCTTCTTCTTCCCGTAGCTTTTCTTCTTCTTCCCGTAGCTTGCTTATTCTTCTTCTATATTTCCCTCTCTCTCTCTCTCTCTATGTAGCTCTCTATAACTCTCTCCTTACTTGCAGAAAATGGGATGTATGCTGATGGTTTGAAGGAGAAGGAGGATGAGCTAATGGGAGGGTTAAGGTGGCTTCGGGAGGAATGTTTTGATATGCAGAAAATGGGATGCCCGAGCTAAGTGTTGTGTAGTGAACAACCCCATGTATGGTGTACTGTGCATGTCTATTCCTTTCCCCCAATTGGCTCTCAATATACACGTGGCCTCCCCCAATTGGTTTGAGGCTTAAATGTCTCACCAATTAGTTCGAATACACAGATAAATATACCCGAATATTCCCACTTTTGTACCAAATTTGATAAATAACTCAACCCAAAATTAAAATGAGTACTCCCATAATTTATTGGGACACGTAAAAATATTTATTATGGGATTTGTCCATTTATTCGGAACACCCATACTATACATTTCGGATACGGATAAATCGCGAAGCAGCTCGAATAAAATTCCCGCCGCTTGGAAAAATTATTTCTTCGCATACAAGTCTTAACAAAATTAAAAGAAATCGAAAAAGACGCAAAAATATTCGGACGTGAATAGTGCCTCGGGAAGCGTGCCATGTGAATAGTGATATTACAAATTTTCGCAAAAAAAATCGATTTATTCACTCCAATGACACAACAATACAAAAATTTAACACATGCACATTTTCTAGGTTGCAACACAATTCTAGGCACGTAACACAGATTAATATAAATAAAAATAAAATATTATTTTATTCATACATAATTCGGGTTACAAGGAAGTCCAAAATTCCCGATCGTTACAGAATCCAAGGCACCCAAACCCTCAAATCACACAGCCGAACCTAGCTAGACCCCAAATCATCCATCAATCAATCGAGCGAGCGGCGTGAGGGCAAGAAGAGACCGGTCGAGACTGTCAAGGGAAGACGTCGGCGACAGCTTGCGTCGACCGGTTGGAGCAAGGAAGAAACGGCGACCGGCGGACAAATTAAGGGACCGAGCGTCTGTTGAATAGACCAAGGGTTCCAGGATTTTGGCACCATGACTGGTGAAAACGCACGCGGCTCAAAGCCAGACGGCAAGTCACAGTGAAGTGGGCAATCAGTCGACGGCTCACCCCTTTCCTACCGATGGTCAGTACTGGGTCGATTGGGGTAATATCCAGCGATTTGGGTAAAAGATATACTATAAATTGAGCCCTCCCCCAAACCCCATAGCTACCGATTTCCTACTGTAAATCCAAACTATAAAGAAATATATACATATATATATATATATTAGAGATTACTGCAAGGAGGGGAATCAATAGGTGAATGTCCAGATTCGTAACGTATTGCGGAAGAAGAAGAACATCTAGACGATCGAACCCGAGGTATAACAATAGGTTTATTCAATCATTGTGATGGTTTTATTTAGGTTTTGTATAATTTTCTTCTTTTTGGTTGATGTTGCGGTTTGGGCTGTGGTGGTTTGTATAAATGTATAGGATTGTATTTGTCTGCTGTGTTGGTTTAGGATGATCAGGAAAATCTGGACACTAGTTGTAATGGCTGAGTTAGAATTGTTCTATTGGGGTCATAAGTTTGGTACTATACTGTTTGTGTTGTAGTATAACGTTCTTGGACTGGATTCTGGATACTCTGTTATTATCTGTATTGAATTAAGTTTCGACCTTTCCTGATTTTTTGGTTTATACTATACAGTATATTGGATTGTTTGTGCTTGTTCCTCTGTATTGGGATGTTGTTCCTCTGTATTGGGGTGTTTATCCCTCTGCATTCAATTTAATTGCCTTGGTATTGTTGGACTTATACTGCTGGGTTGAGACTGTATAAGAACCATAATGGTTCGGCAACACCATTTGGCCTAGGAACTAAGCCAGTGTCGACCCTTGGTATGCCCATAAGGTGCTCGACGAAATGCCTATAAGAAATTTTGATCTAATTCTTTTCGTTTCCCTGTTGAGCTAAGTAGAAATCAAGTAAGCTTAACGCAAGAATTGCAGGGGATGGATTTCTTTTTAGTTACTGTGGTACTAATAAATCAAATTAATGAAGTAATTATTTATTTATCAATAAATAATAAACAAAGATAATAAACAAATTATTATTTAACTAATATTCGATACTAATATAAATAAAGATAATAAATATTTAATTATTATTTAATATTAAATAATAATTAAATATAAGTAAAGTTAGTAATTACCAATTATTTATTATAAATAATAAATATTTAATTATCATAATAATTATGTGTGAACAAAGTTTAAATTATTATTTAATTGGTATTAAATAATAACTGAGTATGAGTAAAATTTATAATTTGATAATAAATAAAGGTAATACTTACTTAAGTGTTATTAAGTTAATAATTAAGTAGGAATAAATCTAATAATCTAATTATTTATAATTTACTCTTAAATAATAAATAAAGCTAATAAATATTCGATTATTGTTTAACTACCATTAAATAATAATCGAGTATAAATATAGTTAATCATCTAATTACTTATTACATAATAAATAAAGCTAATAAATAATCGATTATGGTTCAATCATTATTAAATAAGTATGAATAAAGGTAGTAAATATTTAATTATTAATAATTAAGTATAAGTAAAGTTAATAATTATTTATTATTTATTAATAAATAAAAGTACTAAATATTTAATTATTATTTAATTAATATTAATAATAATTAGGTATGAATAAAGCTAATACGGTTAACAATTACTTAATCATTAATGAAATAATGATTAAGTATGAGAATAATTTATAAGTTAATTATTTTTGGCCTGAAAATATAATAAACACTTAAGGATTATTTAACTAATATTATATAATAATTAAGTGTGTGAAGAAATGAATACATTAAGTATTTAATTAAGGTTAAATAAGGAACAAGATTTATAATTACTCAATTACCCCTAAGGTAACTAGTAGTTAAGAATAAACTAAATAAGTGATCAATTGTTTTCTGTTGTCTTCAGACAAAAATAAGTTTATTATTTATTTTATAAATAATAAATGAGGATTATTAACCCATATTTAGAGACAAATAAGGGGAATAGTTGAGTACTCAAATAATGGGTAACCATGATTAACTATTATTTATTTTTAAATAATAGCTAGAGGCCATTAAATTAATTTCTGTTTAACTAATGTTAACTAGTAATTAAATGTATATAGTGAGTTGTTTGTCTGCCAAATAAATAACGTGAGTGAGTGTATCGATATACAGTTATGCAATACTAATGGATAAACCAACTTTATCAACTGATAGGTTATCCAAGATCAATTAATTAAAGCTAAATTTTATCTGTAGCTGAGCAAACATGCAAGTTCCCTAACTTCATTCCTTCAGTATATTGAATGCAAGTTCTATCTTACCCAACTCTTACATTGAGCAATATTTCTAAACTTTATGCATTATTTTTAATCCGTGCAAAAGGTATATATTATTGCAAGTTATGCTTTAAGCTTGAATCGTATCTCCACGCATGCCTTAAGTGGTCTAATTACTTTAAAATTATTCCACATCTATGTAATCATTGGCATTCGCACTTGTGCATTTGAATTCGTATAATTGTTTAAGTTCTGAAATTCACGAACTATTCATGATTAAGTCTGAACCCTTGTCTCGGTCAGGCACGTATGTAAGAATTTATAAAAGCTATCCGAACCAATCAATAGTAAGGATTCTTAGACTATTCATGAACACCCTTTTTTTTTACAGGGGAATACCCCAGGTACCGTATATAAGGTACAACTAGCAGAGTTAAATGTTATGCATACACATAGCGTACGCGAGGCTGATCCCCTCAAGTACTTATTCTGTAGCCAGTAACCAGAGGGTCAACTAGCTATTGGCTCTTTTGGAAGTTATTGTTCAAAGTCTATTTGACTATCAATTGTTCTAAAAGCATTTATTGTTATTGCTTCTGATAATTCTATTGTTGAAATCTCTTTCCATATCCCTTTCATCATGATATATCCCTATTGTTGTACTTTAAACTTGCTGAGCAAACTCGTTGCTCATCCTTGCTATATCATGACTTCATTGCAGCTAAACCCGAGACGTCAAGGAAGAACAAAGGGAAAGAGAAGATGAAGTGATAGACTTCAAGTAGCAAATTTTAAATTTATGTGTAGTTAATTACTGTTAATGTAATTTGAACCTTGATAGGTATTTAGGGTATGGATTTGTGTATGTGGTTAAGGTTATTGTATTCTGGGACTAGTAACACCTTGTAATGAACAACGTATGTTTATTATATTCCGCATTTTAGTTACCATATATTGTTAGAGGTGAATGTTTGTATTGGATCGTGATGACCGGATCTAGGTAATTGGAGACCCGAATTTGGGGGCGTCACAGAATTCATCGAGTCGAGTAGTACCCAATGAAATATAATTTCATTCCTTCAATGAATATATTTTATTGTTGTAATGTTAGTTTTGTGTGTTTGTAGGATGGCTATCGTAGGAGAGACCAGTGGAGTTAGGGAGGAGGAGGTATACACTGACATACCCGTTGTTACGGAGTAGTTGGTAGGCTATGCACCTATTCCCCCAATAGTACCATTGAGTGGGTCCGAGCCAGAGGAGGACTACTTGGTGGATTTGGTAGAGCCGGTCATGGGCAGAGTGTTGAGATCCGGTAGTCAGGACAGTGAGAACTTGCTTAGGGATTATGTCGATCGCATAATAGAGCAGGAGTAGACTATCGAGAAGTAGAATGCTCGTATTGCACACTTAGAGGAGGAGAATTCTGTCCATCAGGAGATGGAAGATCAGTATAAGGCAGGGGCATACTCGTTACAGTTCGAGGCAGCTGATCTGAAGGCTCAGATTCAGCAGTTAGAGGGTGCTACACCTGAGTTGGGCCCATAGTGCAGCAGCTGTTGTTGCAAAATAGTCAACTGAGGCAGGCATTAGAGCAGTCGGATGCCAGAGAGGTGGAGCTGCAGTTAGTGCTACAGGCTACCAGAGCCGAGCGGGACTTGTAGTAGGGAGACAGGATTCGAGTGCAGGAGTTCTGGGTTCGCGCAGCCACAAGGGTGGATGTGCTGGAGGGAGAGGTTCAAGATGGATCCGCCAGGATCGATACATTACAGTATGCCCTGTACACGACATTAGCCAGAGTGTAGGACCGGGTCAGAAGATACCCTCGGGAGGAGGGCAGTAGTCGGCGCATGATCAGACGCCGAGTGGTTAATCGGATAGCTTGACAAGCATTCCATCGAGCAGTTTGCCGTAGCAGGCGTTGACTTGTTGGTTCAATACCCTTATGTGTACCTGGTTGTTGTCGTGCATCCCACTTTCATTTTAATAGGGACAGTTTTATGTTGTAAACCCTTATGCCTTGATGTATGCATAGGATGGTAATCAACCCCAACTTTTATTCTGTCAAAGGGGTAAGTAGTAGTGAATCCTTACCTTTTGCTTAATAGAGGATAGTTATCAGTAGGCAGTTTATGCCATTGAACGTTTATAGTAGTATGCCAAATGTTGAGTCAGTCTGTATTAAAACATTGGTATATGAATATAAATGCAGTTGTTTCCTTTTAAATCGAATGTGTTTAATAGATGTATCTACTGCGAAATGTTGACTTAACTGGTATAATGTGTAAGGCATAATAAGCGAAAGTTTAAGACTTGTTCTTTAGCAGATCATAATGCCGCCCAAAGGTAGACCCCGAAATCAGCGAGTCGCAGAGTTAGAAAGTGAGTTTGGGGATCAACCCGATCCAATTAGAGTGTTCGTGGAGATGTTAGCGGAAGCCATGCAAGCAAGACCACCACCTGTAGTCCTAGTAGGGGAACACCCAGCGCCCCAGCCAGCGCATCACTTGGCTAACTTTAAGGATTTTAAACTGGTTGGGCCACCCGAGTTCAAGGGCACTCTCGATCCAATAGAAGCACAGACTTGGATCGAAGAAATGGAGAAGGTCTTTGAGGTCGCATGAGTGGCCAAGGAACAAAAAACTGGATTTTCCACCTTCATGATGAAGGGCGAAGCTAACTATTGGTGGAAAGCCAATAAGGGGCGAGCTGGCGAGGGAGTCATTCCATGGGATAGATTTAAAGAGCTATTCTTTGAGAATTATTTTCCAGAGAATACACAGCAGGATATGGAAGTTAAGTTTCTGGAAATGAAACAAGAAAGTATGACTATCGTAGAGTACGCGGCAAAATTTAATGAGTTGGCCCGATTTGCTCCACATTAGGTGGACACAAAGGCCAAGTAGGCAAGAAGATTCGAATTGGGATTGAAGTCATGGGTGCAGAAAGCTGTCGCGGTATTGAAGATTAAGGACTTCTCTGAATTATTGGAAAGGGCTATCATCGCGGAAGGAGGCAATGAAGCTGTAGCACGATTCAACCAGGACAGAAAGAAAGGTCAAGAAGGACCTAAAGCGGGGAGCAGCGGAGCCAACAACCCCAATAAGCGCAAGTGGAATGAGAGTCAATCGTCTGGAGGCTATAGATCCGGAGGAGAGGCTAAAAAAAATGGGAAGTGTAGCAACTGCGAGAAGAATCACTCGGCGGAGTGCATGAAGGGGAAGAGCATTTGTTATCGTTGTGGCCAACCAGGGTACCTGGCTCCTCAGTGTCCGAATAAGCAGAAAGGAGGGTGTTTCTCTTGTGGAGCACCCGACCACCAAATCAAGGATTGTCCGAAGAGGAAGAGCGACGCAGGGAGTAGCAACAGAAGCAACTACAACAACAATAACAGCAGCAACAACAACAGGCCGAGTATCGGGGGGTCTGCCAGTCAAGCCAACAGACCAATGGCACGCACATTCAACATAACCGTGCAGGATGCCGTGGGGTCCAAGGACGTGGTGTTAGGTATCATCCCAATCAATAATATAAATGCATATGTGTTATTCGATTCGGGTGCAACCTGCTCTTTTGTTTCTGAAGAATTTGCTAAACGGTTAGACTTACCTCGTGAAAAGCTAGAACACCCTATGAATGTAAAAGTAGCAAACAAGGAAATTATCCTCGTAGAATGCATTCATAGGAATTGTTGTGCCGAATTACGAGGATTTAAGCTCAACGTGGATTTAATACCGATTCGTTTGGGGGAGTTCGATGTGATCCTTGGAATGGATTGGTTATCGATTCACGGAGCAGTCATCGACTGTAAGGAGAAGTGTGTACACCTGAAGACTTCTAATAAGTCGAAGGTAGTATTCTATGGTAGTAAATCGCCAAGACAATCTTGTTGTCTAATGATGATGCAAGCTAAGAGGTTTCTGAAGAAGGGTTGTATAGGTTATTTAGCTCACGTGGTTGATACTTGTCGAGTCGAGGGCGAACCGAGTCAGATACCTATCGTAAGGGAATTCACGGATGTCTTCCTAGATGAAATTTCGGGATTACCGCCGGATAGGGTGGTAGAATTTGTAATTAACTTGGTGCCGGGAGCCGCACCAATATCGAAGGCGCCGTATCGAATGGCACCGGTAGAAATGAAGGAGCTGATGGTTCAATTGCAGGAACTGTTAGACAAGAGTTATATCAGACCGAGCATGTCACCTTGGGGCGCGCCAGTTCTGTTCGTAAAGAAGAAGGATGGTTCGATAAGGCTTTGTATCGACTATTGCGAATTGAACAAAGTCACGATTAAGAATAGGTACCCGCTGCCCAGGATAAACGATCTGTTTGATCAATTAAAGGGGGCGAAATACTTTTCAAAGATTGATTTGAGAACGGGCTATCATCAAATAAAGGTGAGACAAGAGGATATCCCGAAGACGGCGTTCAAAACTCGTTATGGGCATTTCGAGTTCCTGGTAATGTCATTTGGACTGACAAATGCACCAGCGGCATTCATGGATATGATGAACATAGTGTTCAAGCAGTACCTGGACAAGTTCGTAGTAGTATTCATCGATGACATCTTGGTGTATTTAGTGTCAGAGGAAGAACATGTTGAACACCTAAGGATTGCTTTGGAGACGTTAAGAAGGGAGAAGTTGTACGCAAAATTTTTGAAGTGTGAATTTTGGTTGCAAAGGGTGCAATTCCTAGGACACGTCATTGACAAGGATGGTGTTTCGGTAGACCCTACAAAGGTGGAAGCCGTTATCAATTGGGAGCAACCGAAGACGCCGACAGAGATCAGGAGTTTCCTAGGGTTAGCGGGATACTATCGGAGATTCATCCAGGATTTTTCAAAGATAGCATCGCCGTTGACCAATCTAACCAGAAAAACGGTAAAGTTCGTTTGGATGGAGAAGTGCGAGGAAAGTTTCATGGAGCTGAAGAAGAGACTTAGCCAAGCACCGGTGTTGGCTTTACCGAACGACACTAGAGGTTTTGTGGTGTACAGTGATGCGTCACACAAAGGCCTCGGTTGTGTGCTAATGCAGCACGGCAAGGTCATTGCGTACGCTTCACGTCAGCTGAAGGACTATGAGAAGAGATACCCGACTCATGACCTGGAGTTGGCAGCAGTAGTATTCGCCTTAAAGATATGGAGGCATTATCTATATGGAGAGAGGTGTGAGATATATACAGATCATAAAAGTCTGAAATACATCTTCACTCAGAAGGAGCTGAACATGAGGTAGCGCCGATGGTTGGAATTGATCAAGGATTACGACTGTGAGATTCTGTACCATCCGGGCAAAGCAAATGTAGTGGTGGATGCCTTGAGCAGGAAAAGCAGGGAGAAATTGATGAAGCTGACAACTCAGGCAGAGTTAATAAAGGAGTTTGAACGTCTGGAATTGGAGGTTCAGTATCCGATGGAGACGGACAATAAATTGCTTACAGTGACAGCGAGCCCGACCCTATTGGATCAAATCAAGGAGGCTCAAGCAAAGGATGAGGATTGTGATTTAATAAAGAGGCAAATTGCCGAAGGCGAGGAGCTAAAGTATAAGATTGATAGCACAGGGTTGCTAAGGTTTGAAGGGAGAGTCTGGGTATCGTTGGATCCAAAATTGAGGGAAGAAATCCTTCAAGAAGCTCATAGCACGAGGTGCTCAGTACATTCCGAAAGCACGAAAATGTATCAAGAGGTAGTATTTTTTGTTGACTTTGTCATATTCTAAACCTAATGTTTTGATGATGACTTATTCATTGGTACTAAATTCTTTATTGTGAATTTCAGGAAATTGTTTCAAGAATTGTTTGATGGGATTCAAGAAGATGGAAGATTATATGAGTCTTAAGAATTTTTATTGTAAGGTCATTGTAAATATTTGATTTTTCAATTCAAGGCTCTAGGACATTTACATGCATATGTTATAATTAAATAGGTGATTTAGTTTGTGCATAAGGTTGATTTATTTTGTGCATCACAGTGATTTATTTTGTGCATCACGTTGATTCTCTTATTTTTAATCATGCATGATTATCTTGATATTTGAGATATATCAGATGGGCCATTGTTATTAATTGCAAGAGGGTAACGTGTGGTAGTAGAATCCTTGAAAATCTAATATATGTACATCTTGGTTGTAGCTTTGGAAAATGAGATAACTTTACAGGATATTCTTTAAAGCGTAATCATTATCTTTGACAAAGACTCGGTATGGGTATATACTTATTAAGCCGGATATTGTGATTAGTTGGAAAGTTTTTTTTTATTCCGGATATCTAGCTAACAAACTTGATAAGGTTTGTTTGTTTGTAACGTTAATAAGATAACCCGGCAATGAAAGGATAATCATGAGCTGCAACGGATATATTTTTAAGGTTATAAATTGCATGAAGGCATCCCAGTTTCAAGATACAATTCCTACAGTGCACCGATTACTTACTAGAAAAGATTTTTTTGGCGCAATTAAAAATTTGCTGCTGTGATAATATAATTCCAATTACAATTTTAGCATACATCTGTGAGCTTTAAAATCGGTAATATCTTTCTATTGTTAATTGATCATTGCATACATTAGTTGAGCCTTGCTTTGTTAAATTACTTATTTGCTTTAAATATTAGACCTATATATTTGTAATTCTTTGTTTATTGTGTATTTAGACTAAGGAATTGTCTAAAGGTATTTAATCCAAGTGTGGATTGAGAATTGTTTACAAACAGGTTTTAGAAAGCATATATGCTTAAGGAGTGCATAGGTGCACAGGGAGCAAAAGTGCTCAAGGGAATTTAAGAATTCAATTAACCTGCTTTGTAAAAGGTGTCACTTTATAATTGAAAGATATATATATAAAGTGAGTCTCCAATACTAGTTGGTATTGGACGTGGAGTAGGCTATTATTATAGAGGGTAATAGTTGAACCATGTAAAAAATCCCGGTGTTCATTTATTGCTTGCATTATTTCATAAGAAAATTATTTCTTTAAATTGATAACTAAAATTGGATATTTTATAAAAGATATTAATTCTTTGTAGCTAGTCAAGCAAATTAATCTATAAAAAACTGCATAGTGTGATTTTTATCCAGTAAGATGAGTAGATTAAATCAGTAAGTTGAATACATTAATTCAGTAAGCTAAGTAGATTAATTTAGTAAGTTGAATACATCAATCCAGTAAGCTGAATTCGATAATCCGGTAAGCTGAATTAGTCTGTTTAACATAAAATACAAAAGTTGGTCATAGTTTGTTCTCACACTTATTCAACCCCCCCTTCTAAGTGTGCCTATTTATATTTCATTTGGTATCAGAGCTTGGCTCTACTTATCTTGGTCTTAAAGGTGACTTGTAGGGAAAGATTCTAATATGGCACAGTTCGGGAACAACAATCAAGAAGGTCAATCAACCAATAGACCTCCACTGCTGTATGGAACAGAAAATTACAACTTCTGGAAATTTCGAATGAGGATCTACCTAAAAAGGGATCCTTGGGAATGGTGGGTCGTGGAGAACGGACCGGTTATACCAAGAAAAGATGATGGTACTCCAAAGACCTTGCTAGAGATGGACTCAACTGAAACTTTCATGGTTTCCTATGATTCAAGGGCTATGAATACATTACTTAGTGGTATGGTACAATCAGAGATAGATAAAGTCTCTTCATGCAATACAGCTAAAGAAATTTGGGACACACTAGTAGTAAGCCATGAAGGGACATCCAAGGTACGAGAAGTCAAACTTAGCATGCTCATGCATGACTATGAAACAAGAAAATTTGAGATTAAAAGAAAAGAATGCATGTTTGAAGGATTTAGTAAATAATTTAATGTGTGAAGTTGATTCTTTAATAGATGAAAAGAAGGAAATTGAAAAGGAGTCATCTAGTAAAGAAGAAAAAGTTTTGATTGCAAAAAATGATTATCTTGAAAATTACAACAATATTCTTTTTAACAAGGTGACTCACTTGAACAATGTAGTGGAGAAATTGACTAATGAACTAAAAATGCGAGACGTATGTATTGATGCATTTAGTGATACACCTTTATGTAAATCCGTTCCTATTAATGAACTTCAAAAGGAAGTAGATTCATTAAAACTGTCTCTTGCTAGATTTATCCAAGGTGAAGAAAACCTAACTGTTATGTTGGGAAAATAAAAACCTAGTTTTGATAGACAAGGGATAGGTTATAATCCCACTCGTAAAACCGGGAATGTGCATATGCTTAAATCCAAGTCATGTTTCAAATTGAATTATTGTTCTCCTTTCACAACGTGTAAAAGTTGTGGTATTAAAGGTCACTTGGATATAAATTGTTCTAAGAAAAAGAAGAGTAAACAGGTATAGATTAAGAAAGGAGATTTATGTGCCACTAACACAAATGGACCCAAAAAGATGTGGGTACCAAAAGGATGAATTAATTTTTCTTGACAAGTATGCTTCAAGGCAAGAGTTCCATCTCAAAAATGGATTCTTGATAGTGGGTGCTCTTGTCACATGACTGGTGATAAATCAAAGTTCGTGGAATTAAAAATCAAGAAGAAAAATGGAACTGTCACTTTTGGAGATAATCGAACCTGTGAGATTATCGGAAAAGGTAAAATCGGTAATGGTAAGGTTAATATTGATAATGTTTATCTTGTTAGTGGACTAGAATTCAATCTTATAAGTGTTAGCCAGTTAATGGATAATGGTCATCGAGTTAGTTTTGAAAAAGATAAATGTACAATTTCTCATGGTACTAACAACACTGTTCTAGTTGCTCAAAGGGAAGGAAATATATATACTCTTGATTTTCAGCAACAGGAAGAAGAATTATGTCTTGCCTCAATACAAGATGAGGCTAATCTATGGCATAAACGGATGGGACATGTTCACATGGATTTAATCAAGAAATTGTCTTCCAAACACCTCGTTAAGGGTTTGCCAAAAATAAAATTCGAAAAGAGAGGAGTATGCGTTCCTTGCCAGTTTGGAAAACAAGTAAGAACATCATTCACTGCAAAGAATATGGTATCAACCTCATCTCCCTTACAGTTACTTCATCTTGATTTATTTGGCTCAGATAGGCATGCTAGTATTGATGGTAAATTCTATGCATTTGTTATAGTGGATGATTTTTCTAGATATACTTGGGTATTGTTCTTAAGAACCAAAGATGAAGCATTTAAAGAGTTTGATAAATTGATAAGAAATCTTGAGACTAAGTATAGTCTCAAACTTATAAAAATTTGTAGTGATTATGGTACCGAATTTCAAAAGGACTTTATTATATATTGTGATCAAAAAGGCATAAGCCATAAGTTTTCAGCTCCAAGAACTCCTCGGCAAAATAGAGTAGTAGAAAGAAAGAATAGAACACTTCAAGAAACAGCTAGAACACTTCTACAAGAAAGCAAACTTCCAAAGAAGTTTTGGGCAGAGGCTGTTAATACGTCTTGTTATGTGTTAAATAGAGTTCTTATTCGTCCTATTATTTTGAAAACTCCTTATTAACTTTTGAATAACAAAATTCCTAATATTAGTTATTTCAAAGTATTCAGATCTAGATGTTATATATTGAATACTAGTGATAACTTGGGAAAATTTGATGCTAAATCTTATGAAGGTATTTTCATTGGTTACTCACATAATAGCAAGGCATATCGTGTATTTAATATATATAAGCTATGTGTTGAAGAATCTATTCATATAACTTTTAATGAGACCAACAATGATCTTCCAAAAGAAAGAGAAGAGGATGCAAGAAATTTGGAGATTTTTACAAATCCAGTAAATCGAAAGGAACCAATCAGCAGACCGAATGAACAAATTCAATAGGCTGAATTGAACAGTTTGCATGAAAATGAACAAGAAGCAACACAAGATCTTGAAGAAGATTTTCCTCAACAAGAAGAAGTGATTCATGAAGTCCAAATGCCGAAGACTGCAAGATATCTAAAGAATCATCCACCAGAGAATATCATCGGAGATATAAACAAAGGAATCACCACACGAAGATGTTTACAAAATCAATGTGCATTTTCTGCATTCTTATCACAAGTTGAACCAAAGAATGCTAAGGAAGCCATTCTCGATGAAAGTTAGCTAATGGCAATGCAAGAGGAACTTCAACAATTTGAACGATGTCAAGTTTGGGAATTGATACCTCCTCCTAAAGATGTTTCTGTCATTGGAACAAAATGGGTATTTAAAAATAAGCTGGATGAACATGGGCCAATCACTCGTAACAAAGCAAGGCTAGTGGCTCAAGGATATAATCAACAAGAAAGGATCGACTACGAAGAAACTTACGCTCCAATTGCAAGACTGGAATCTATCCGAATTTTATTAGCCTTTGCATGTTACAAGAAATTTAAGCTTTATCAAATGGATGTAAAAAGCGCGTTCCTAAATGGATACATTAATGAAGAAGTTTATGTCAAACAGCCTCCTGGATTCAAACATGAGAAGTACCCAAATCATGTTTTCAAGTTAAAGAAAGCTCTCTATGGTCTCAAACAAGCTCCAAGAGCTTGGTACGAAAAGTTGAGTAAGTATCTTCTTTCCAGTGGTTTCACTAGAGGTAAAATTGATTCCACATTATTTATTATGCATGATAAAAATGATATAATTGTTGTTCAAATATATGTGGATGACATAATATTTGGTGCTACTAATGATTTCCTTTGTGAGTGGTTCAAAATGTATGCATAAGGAATTTGATATGAGCCTAATGGGAGAACTAAATTACTTTTTGGGACTTCAAATCAAGCAAACTAAGGAAGGGATCTATATTCATCAAACCAAGTACACAAAAGAGCTCCTCAAAAGATTTGGTTTTGAAGGATCCAACCCAAAGGCTACACCAATGAGTACATCAATAAAACTTTCATCGAATGATAAAGGTATAGATGTAGAGTTAACTAAATTTCGAGGTATGATTGGGTCTTTATTATATTTGGCTGCATCTAGACCTGATAAAATGTATAGTATATGTCTTTATGCTCGATTTCAAGCAAAACCCAAAGAATCCCACTTACAAGCGGTTAAAAGAATTTTTAAATATTTAAGTGGTACTATTAATTTAGGGTTATTTTATCCAATAAGTAATCATTTTGAGCTAATGGGTTATTCAGATGCAGACTATGCAGGGTTTCAAGTTAATAGAAAAAGTACAAGTGGTGCTTGTACATTTTTGGGACAAAGTCTTGTTTCATGGCATAGTAAAAAGCAAACTTCAGTTGCTTTATCAACCACCGAGGGTGAATATTTAGCTGCAAGGAGTTGTTGTTCTCAAATATTATGGATGAGATAAACTTTATGTTATTTTGATATAATATGCAATAATGTGCCTATATATTGCGATAATTCTAGTGCTATTGATATATCAAAAAATCCTGTTTTGCATTCACGTACAAAACATATAGAGGTAAGGCAACATTTTTTAAGGGATAATGTTTCAAAAGGGCTAGTCAAACTAGTTTTTATTCCTACAGAAAGACAATTAGCTGATATTTTTACTAAACCTTTGAGTGAGAAAAGGTTTTGTATGCTTAGAAGAGAACTTGGAATGTGCATGGTATAATTGTGGTTAACGTATTTGAAATCTTATCATATTCAGTTAATATTTTTTGCATGATATCTGCTGAAATATATCTGTTTGATATTCCTTATCTGTTTAAATTATTTTCTAGATACACGTATCTATTAATAACCAAGGATTAATTGCCGGTTATCAAGATTAATTGGATAACGTAAAGTCACAATTTTAAAAACCGAAAAAGTAGCCGAACAGTCATTGAATTTGAAAAGACGCACGTCTTTCGGTATCAGACTCCTACTTGATCTCGTTTTTCTTTTTCTTTATATCTTCAGTTCTCTCCTTCCATAAACCAGATCAAAACCCTTTGTTCTCTCTTCACAAACCCTTAAAACCATGAAAACCAGGGCTAGCAAGCGATCGTCTGGTAAATCAACTGATGAAGGATCCTATTTGAAGAATGTTTCTGGATTAAAGATGAAATCCAAGCGAAAACAAAAGAAATCTTCTGTGCATGTATTGTCTAATGCCACCATATTATCCCACGACTCGGATTCAAGTTTTTCTTTCTTAAAGGGTTCAGAAGCAGAACTATCTCAATAAGGGAAATTGAAACAACCAGTGCATGAAGACCATATCACTTCACAGCCTGAATCCCCTTTAAATCTGGTAAATCCGTTTTCATCCTCCCTTGAGATGCCAGAAAATTTCTTCAGAGGTTATAGCTTTGAAACTCGTTTTAAAAATTCAATTGCTACAAAGCAATTTGTCTATGAAAAATCTCTGGATTTATTTTATTTCAAAAACTCTGTTTTGGAAAAACTTTTCAACTCTTGTGAAATATCATCTATGTTGTTTCCTCCTACTATTGCTTATCCTAGATTAGTTCAACAGTTTTACACTAATCTTGAGTGCAATGGAGATTGTTATACAACATATGTTCAAGGTAAATCTTTATTTTTCACTAGTGTTGATTTTGGAAGCATTCTTGGTATATCTTCTGCTGAACCTTGTCCTTTTACTCTTAAAGGTGCTGCTAATATTCCTTATCCACCATTGGAACAACTTCATATTGTCATGAATGATTTTTCTCTTACAACTCTGTTTCTTCCAAAAACTGTGAATGTGTGTCCAACTGCTTGTGTGTTACATAAAGTAGTTAGGTATAATTTGTTTCCACGACTTGGTGATGGAGCAGATTTTATCTATCAAGATTTAGTGGTTGTGGCTATGATTCTTAAAGGAAAAACTTTCAATCTTTCTCAAATGATGTTGTCTTATATGCTTAGTTGTATTCGTCAAACTAAAAAGTGTCTTCCTTATAGCAAGTTTTTAACAAAACTTTTCAAACATTTCAAAATATCTTTTGATGATGAAATCTCTATTTCAAACAATGAGTTCATAGATACTGCTAATCTGACACAATCACATATCACTTTTCTTGCTGGTGAGTTTGTTCGTCTTCATCCCGATCCTCCTATTTCTCCTAATCCAGAATCTTTTTGATCTTCTCTGCCAAATTCTCATGGCCTGATGTTATGAATATTCTAAATGAGATTTTACAAAATCAAAATTCTCTGAAAGCAGACTTGGCTGATATTAGAAATCGAGTTGTGATTCTTGAGAAGGGAAAACTACCGATGGATGCACCAAAAATTAATAAACTGTATCATCGTGTTGAAGATGAATTCATTGATCTCCAAGCAGGTTTTGAGATACAAACAATGGCTATGGTTGAGGCACTTCAACGGAAAATCAATAGGAACACATGCCAGCTGAGTCAAGAAATTAAGTTTATAAGCTATCAACTTGGAGAACTTGCAGATTTTATGGCAACAAGATTCAATGATGTAGGCAGGAAGTTACATTTTCAGACAATGTACTCCACAATCCCAGAATGACCAATGTGCAATTGGACTGCAGAGTACAAGGATGATTTTCTTGACATGGGGGTTCCTCCTTCAACTTTCATTCCCAGACCACCTCGTTTTGCAAAAGATCTCAATCTAGCAGAACGTCTTCATCATCTTCGTCACCGTTCTTATTTCACTACCCGTGCTGAACAAAAAGTTAATCTTGAGGACCTTGACTGATTCTGCTCCTTCTTTTTTCCTGATGACAAAGGGGGAGACATTTAGTTAAAATTTTAATTTTATGGTTTCAAGACTGTGGTTTCTTGTGATGGTTTTAAGACTGTGATTTCTGTTGGTTTTTGATAGGCATGTTGTTTTGGATGCCTGCATGTTTAGACTGATGGTTAAATTGGCTTATGGTATTTAGTTTTAAAACATACTTCTATTTGAACATGATATGATACTAACACATGCAGGTCATATAATTTTTGTTTCCTGAAATTAGCTATGCATGAATTTAGGGGCAGCTTCAATTATTTATGTTGTCATCATCAAAAAGGGAGAGAATGTTGACTTTGTCATATTCTAAACCTAATGTTTTGATGATGACTTATTCATTGGTACTAAATTCTTTATTGTGAATTTCAGGAAATTGTTTCAAGAATTGTTTGATGGGATTCAAGAAGATGGAAGATTATATGAGTCTTAAGAATTTTTATTGTAAGGTCATTGCAAATATTTGATTTTTCAATTCAAGGCTCTAGGACATTTACATGCATATGTTATAATTAAATGGGTGATTTAGTTTGTGCATCACGTTGATTTATTTTGTGCATCACGGTGATTTATTTTGTGCATCACGTTGATTCTCTTATTTTTAATCATGCATGATTATCTTGATATTTGAGATATATCAGATGGGCCATTGTTATTAATTGCAAGAGGGTAACGTGTGGCAGTAGAATCCTTGAAAATCTAATATATGTACATCTTGGTTGTAGCTTTGGAAAATGAGATAACCTTACAGGATATTCTTTAAAGCGTAATCATTATCTTTGACAAAGACTCGGTATGGGTATATACTTATTAAGCCGGATATTGTGATTAGTTGGAAAGTTTTTTTTTTTTCCGGATATCTTGCTAACAAACTTGATAAGGTTTGTTTGTTTGTAACGTTAATAAGATAACCCGGCAATGAAAGGATAATCATAAGCTGCAACGGATATATTTTTAAGGTTATAAATTGCATGAAGTCATCCCAGTTTCAAGATACAATTCCTACAGTGCACCGATTACTTACTAGAAAAGATATTTTTGGCGCAATTAAAAATTTGTTGTTGTGATAATATAATTCTAATTACAATTTCAGCATACATCCGTGAGCTTTAAAATCGGTAATATCTTTCTATTGTTAATTGATCATTGCATACATTAGTTGAGCCTTGCTTTGTTAAATTACTTATTTGCTTTGATCATTAGACCTCTATATTTGTAATTCTTTGTTTATTGTGTATTTAGACTAAGGAATTGTCTAAAGGTATTTAATCCAAGTGTGGATTGAGAATTGTTTACAAACAGGTTTTAGAAAGCATAGGTGCTTAAGGAGTGCATAGGTGCACAGGGAGCAAAAGTGCTCAAGGGAATTTAAGAATTCAATTAACCTACATTGTAAAAGGTGTCACTTTGTAATTGAAAGATATATATATAAAGTAAGTCTCCAATACTAGTTGGTATTGGACGTGGAGTAGGCTATTATTATAGAGGGTAATAGCTGAACTACGTAAAAAATCCTGGTGTTCATTTATTGCTTGCATTATTTTGTCATTATTTCATAAGAAAATTATTTCTTTAAATTGATAACTAAAATTGGATATTTTATAAAAGATATTAATTCTTTGTAGCTAGTCAAGCAAATTAATCTATAAAAAACTGCATAGTGTGATTTTTATCCAGTAAGATGAGTAGATTAAATCAGTAAGTTGAATACATTAATCCAATAAGCTGAGTAGATTAATTCAGTAAGTTGAATACATCAATCCAGTAAGCTGAATTCGATAATCCGGTAAGCTGAATTAGTCTGTTTAACATAAAATACAAAAGTTGGTCATAGTTTGTTCTCACACTTATTCAACCCCCCTTCTAAGTGTGCCTATTTATATTTCATTTGGTGGCCGAATATGAAACGAGAAGTGGAAGAGTGCGTCGGTCGATGCCTGACATGTCAGCAGATTAAAGCAGAGCACCAGCGACCGAGCAGACTGCTTCAACCATTGGAGATTTCGGAGTGGAAGTGGGAGCACATCACAATGGACTTTGTGGTGGGTCTGCCACCAACACAGAAGGGTTTAGACGTCATCTAGGTTATTGTGGATCATCTAACCAAGTCTGCTTATTTCCTACCAATCAAGATACGGTATAAGCTAGAGCAGTTAGTAAAACTTTATGTCTAGGAGATTGTATCACGTCATAGTGTACCGGTATCTATTGTGTCAGACAGGGATCCACACTTCACATCCAATTTTTGGAGAAGTCTGCAGGCAAGGATGGGCACACCGTTGAGGTTGAGTATAGCGTATCATCCTCAAACTGGCGGCCAGAGCGAGCGAACAATTTAGACCTTAGAAGATATGCTTCGGGCAGTCGTGATGGATTTAAAGGGTAGCTGGGATGACCATTTGCCACTGGTGGAGTTCGCTTACAACAACAACTATCATGCTAGCATCGGCATGCCACCGTATGAAGCGCTATATGGAAGGAAATGCCGAACCCCCGATGTGTTGGGACGAGGTTTAAGAGTGAAGACTGCTGGGACCTGAAATGGTGCAGCAGACTACAAATACAGTATAACTGATCAGGAATCGACTGGTAGCAGCTCAAGATCGCCAGAAGAAATATGCCGACTTACATCGTCAGAAGAGAGACTTTGAAGTTGGTAGCTTTGTGTTTTTGAAGGTATCTCCCTAGAAAGGGGAGATCCGTTTTGGAAAGAAGGGCAAATTGAGCCCTAGGTTCATAGGAACGTTCGAGATATTGAGGCGAATCGGCGAAGTGGCATACAAGGTAGCGTTACCTCCTGAACTTGAGCACATTCACAATGTGTTTCATGTGTCAGTGTTGTGGCCGTATAAACCGGACTACAAGCACGTTATCTCTTATGAACCAATCCAAGTCGAGAAGGACTTATCGTACAAGGAAGTTCCTGTCCAGATACTCGATAGGAAGGAACAGAAATTGAGGAATAAGATCATCTATTCCGTCAAGGTTCTCTGGAGGAATCACGCAGTCGAAGAGGCTACGCGGGAACTCGAAGAGAAGATGAAAGCAAATTACCCGTTTCTATTCGAGTAACCTTATTTTTGCAATTCCAAGGACGGAATTTTTATAAGGGGGGAGGGATGTAATGCCCGTGAATTTTAAACGTCATTATTAATTAAATATATATTTTAATTTTTAATGAGTTAGTTTGTGTGCTTATTTGAACCTTTGTGTGCATTGGTAGCCTACGTGACTAGGTGATGAATTGATTTAAATTGAGTGAAGGGAGTCACTAATAGTATAGTTAAATTAGTGAACAAGCCCTAAGGTTTAATATCAATTAAATCGATAAAGTAGTTACTAATTAAACATTCAAATAAATTGAATATAATTAGTATATTGAATTGAGTGAATTAATTAATAAAAGTATTAATTAATGAGAATATGGTCAAATTGAATAATAAAACTTAATAGTCCAAGTAGTAATAAATTACTAATTGACTAACTTATTTCATTAAGGAACTAAGACCAATAATTTATTTGGTCATGGATGTAGTAATTAATAGTGTGACAAATTAATTTAATCAATCATTGGGTTAAATTAAATGACCCAATATTGCATTAAATAGATTTGGTTTTATTAGCCTAATCATTTAAATTGGAAGCCCAATGGTAGTTAATGTGTGGTCCAAAACCTAACCACTTGATAAATTAAATGTGTAATATTAATTTATTAGTTAAAGCAAAGTATTTAAGACATCAAATTGGGACAAAATCCCCCATTTGGCCGTGCACTTAGGAGAGAGGGGGAGCAAGTTGTTTTCAAATTTTAATTAAAATATTAACTAGCTTGTGTTGGGAGATACAGTTTAGACTTGATAGTATAGCTACTTAGGATGTCAAATAGCTACCTATGATGTCAAATAGCTTCCTAAGATGTCAACTAGCCACCCTAGTGACACAAGTCTTTCACTAGCTCCATGATGACAAGTATAGGGGTTCTTGCTTTCATCTAGTTAATAGACCAAAGAGTGGTCATTTGCATCTTCATTTTGCTAAAATCTTGAGAGAGTGTTAGAGAGGGTTTGAACAGGAAGCAAGAGTAAATACTTAAGAGGATAAAGAGAAGGTGGTGTCCAAACATTGTAAGGAGAAGGAGAAGATCTTGATTGTTTATGCCATCTCCATTCACAACCAACTTTGGAAAGAAGAGGAGAATAGCCATTAAATCTAGATATGAATCTTCATTTCTTTCAAACCCTAGTTGTTTGTGTTGGAGTTTTTAATGTTTGTTGCTTGATGCTTATGAAAGGAATGGAGTATGTGTATAGATCTAGGTTTCATTTTGTTAGATCTACATTATTTTAAAAGAATGCTTAACTCATATGATTTAAAACCTAGGTAATAAGAAATAATGATCTAGTATGTTTTATTAATACTATGTTTAAGTTTAAAAATATTTGTAGCAAGTTGTGGTGGGTTTGATATGCTAAAACATGTGTACAATGATTTATTGGAGTACAAAATTTATTGATGAAAAATATTGATTTAAATCATAAATATTTTGTTTTAATATTAGAAATATTTTTTTTGTTATAGGTAATTATTTGGAAATTTATTTTGGAGATTAAAGCTTGTTTGATGGTATTAAAACCCTTTTGGTATGCTTGAAAAACCAACCTGGAAAGCTCCTGCATCAAACTTGGTTAAAGGCCGGTAGCGCATGGCGCGCGCCTGTGTGAGGAAAATGGATCGGCCGCGCATTGGCGCGTGCCTTGCCCTAGCGCCAAGCGGCGTCGTTTGGTCCGTGTTTGAGGGGGGCGGGGGGAGGGGCTCGCGCGCAATGTGCGGGGAGGCACCGGGCGAGACATTACGACAGTGCCCCTCCGCTCGGATTTCGCCTTATTTACCAGAATGCCATCCATATTTAGTTTTAATTAAATTTAATGTTTTAAATGTTATTATTTAATTTTGTAAGACTAGTAAATGTTCAAAATTAAGTTTTGGGCTTTAAATCTTATATTTTCCAAATATAATATATTAATTAATTATTGTTTGGTTATTATTAATCAATGACTAAGGATAAATAAGAGTTGTAAATTAATTATTTATTATTTGATTAACTTTAAATAATGAATAAACTCAATTAATTATTATTTATTATTAAATAATAACTAAACATAATTCCTACTCACTAATTAATTATTTATTATTTGATTAACTTTAAATAATGAATAAACTTAATTAGTTATTATTTATTATTAAATAATAACAAAAGATAATTCTTACTCACTAATTAATTATTTATTATTTGATTAACTTTAAATAATGAATAAACTTAATTAATTATTATTTATTATTAAATAATAACTAAATATAATTCTTACTCACTAATTAATTATTTATTATTTGATTAATAATTCTTACTCACTAAGCAATTATTTATTATTTGATTAACTTTAAATAATGAATAAACTTAAATAGTTATTATTTATTATTAAATAATAACTAAAGATAATTTCTACTCACTAATTAATTATTTATTATTTGATTAACTTTAAATAATGAATAAACTTAATTGGTTATTATTTATTATTAAATAATAACTAAAGGTAATTCTTACTTACTATTTATTTATTTATTATTTAAATATTATATAATAAACAAAGGTAATAAATAATTAATTATTATTTAATCTTAAATAATAATTAAAGATAATTAAAATTAATAATTTCTTTATTTATTATTTAATTAATAATTAAATAATAAGTAACCCTAAATTGTTGTTATAGAGGTAATAACTAAAGATAATTAATTGATTTCTATATAATTATTATTAAATGGTAATCAAATGAGAAATGAGCTATTTGAATATGAAATGTTTAATAACTCCTTGATCAAACAAATAAACTCAACTGTTTAAAGGCTTAAAAAGTGTTTAACCTGTAAGAAAGATAATTCTAAGTTAATCTATCATTAACCTATGTTGACTAGGGTTAATGAAAGTATGTTGTGCTATGTGCATTATGTGAGTAACTTATGTGGTAGATAAGTCCTTAATGAACGTATAGACGTACAACTACGCAGTACTAATTGATAGACCGACTTTATCAATGTTACGTCCTTCAAGGCCTATTAATTAAAGCTAAAATTATTTGTAGCTGAGCAGTCAGACAAGTTCTCTATCCCAAAATTTTAATTGTTGCAAGTTTTCCTAACTCAACTCGAGTTATTATATTTTCAAGCATGATTTAAGTAGTTTAATTACTTTACAATTATTCCACATCTATGATATTTATTGATACTCGCACTTGGTGCACCTGAGTTCGTATAGGCTTGGACTTGTACATTTTTCAAAGTTCTATAATTCATGAACTGTTTAAGATTGAGTCTGAACCTTCGTTCGGTCAGACAATTACATGAAATTTTTATAAAAGCTATCCAGGTCTATTGATGGTATGGATTCTTAGACTGAAGTGAACACTCCTTTTATTATAGGAGAGTACCCCACGTATCTAATATAAGATACAAACAACAGAGTTGAATGTTATGCACATACATAGCGTACGCGAGGCTGATCCCCTCAAGTAAATATTCTGTAGCCAGTAACCAAATGGTCAATCAGCTATTGATTCCATTGGAAGTTTATTGTTCAAAGTCTACTTGACTATCATTCATTCTAAAAGCAATTACTATCCTTGCTTCCGATATTCATATTGTTGAATCTCTTTTATATATATTCTATTCATCATGATATATCCTTTATTGTTATACTTAAACTTGTTGAGCAAACTAGTTGCTCATCCTTGTTATATCATGACTTTCATTGCATTTAAACCCGAGACTGCAGGGAAGGGCAAGGGTAAAGAAAAGATGAAGTAATAGATTTCAAGTAGCTGACTTGTTTTATCCTTAGTTTAATTTACTATCAATGTAATTTGAGCCCTGATTAATATTTAGGGTATGTTTTGCTTTATGTATTAAGGTTATCGAATCTTGGGACTAGTAACACCTTTTCAATGAACAACATATGTTTATTATATTTCGCATTTAGTTATTGTATGTTGTTTGGAGGTGGATGTTTGCATTGGATTGTGATGACCGAATCCGAGCATTTGAGACCCGAATTTGGGGGCGTCATACTCCAAGTGCCTTACCTAGTGATACTGAAGTCAACCCAAAAAGAGAAGGTATGGAGCATTACAAGGCTATGACTTTGAGAAGTGGGAAGGAAATACCGGAAGTTGTGAATGAAGTTCCATCAGAAACAGTGGTTGAGGATATGAACGTGGAAAAAGAGGAAGAAAAGAGAAAAGTAACGGAAAAGAAGGAAAATGAGCCAGTGTCAAATCCAAAGGGGAGCAAGCAAGGCCCTATGCATTCACCATGCCCGTTCCCACAACGTCAGCAAAAATTAAAGTTGGACAAGCAATTCTCTAACTTGTTGGAAGTATTCAAGAAATTACACATAAATATACCATTCGTTGAGGCATTGGAACAAATGCCTAGTTATATGAAGTTCATGAAAGACATCTTGTCAAGAAAGAGAAGGCTTGAGGATTTTAAGACGGTGGCACTAACCGAAGAATGTAGTGTTGTTTTACAAAGAAAGTTACCACCAAAGTTGAAAGATCCGGGGAGTTTCACAATTCCTTGCACAATTGGTAATCAATTATTCGGCAAGGCCCTATGTGATTTGGGGGCAAGCATCAATCTAATGCCACTCTCAATTTATCAACAGCTAGGACTAAATGAGGCAAAACCTACAAATGTTACATTGCAACTTGCCGATAGGTCTCTCACATACCCAAGGGGCATAGTAGAAGATGTGCTTGTCAAAGTGGACAAGTTTATTTTTCCAGCAGATTTCATTGACCTTGATTTTGAAGAAGATATGGAGATACCTATTATCCTTGGGCGACCATTCTTAGCCACGGGCAGAACTTTGATTGATGTGCAAAAAGGAGAGCTAACCATGCGTGTCCAAGACCAAGAGGTAACTTTTAATGTTTTTAAAGTAATGAAGTTTCCTAATGTGCAGGATGAATGCTTCAGGATGGACTTGATTGACGAAGTGGTGAATGAGGTGTTCACAGCAAATTATGTAGTTGATCCTTTTGAAATTGCTTGGCGAGTCACTTGAGAGTGAACCTCTTTTTCATAAGGAGATGGTGAATGTGCTGAATGTTCCCCCACGTTTTATCAAGTTTAAGCAACAGTTTGAACTGTTAGATAGATCAAGCAGTTCTAGTGCCATTGCAAAATCGTCATGGGAGGAGTGTTAGGTTTGTATATAATGCGAGCATGCAATCAAATTACATAAATAAGGCGGAAGCGCGATAAAACGGATTTTAAAATTTTATACAAACCATCACCATGATCGATCAATGTGCTCAATTAACGATATAAACGAAAGAGAAAGAGAATAAGAATTATACCCTCGTAGAACAAAGCTTCCTCGGGTACAAGTTCAACTCCTAGTCCTTCGTGTTCTCCTCGAATGCTACGGTGTGATTCTTTCTTTTGATCAACGTTAGCCACCCAAGTGTTTGGCCTCTAGAGGTGATCCAGTAAGGAAGAACAAGTATTCAAGAAGTTGGGTATTTGGCAAAACCCTAGTTTCTATCTATATAGAAATTGTAAGTACTCTCCACAAACTAATGCAAAAGTGTGTAACCTCAATCTATGATAAGACTCCTCTTATTTATAAATGTAAGAATAACCCTTCCCTAAACTATTTAGGATTATGGTTTCTATTATAATTAAACTCCTTTAATTAATTATGCTCCTAATCCAATTAGGAATTCATGGGAGAGTACTTCTATTAATTAATTCCCAATCCCTATTAGGAATTAAATAATAGTAATAGTAATAATAATAATAATAAGACTCCTCTTATTAATTTATATTTAATATTTCTAAAATATTAAATAACAAATATTAAGCTATTTAATTTATTCTATCTCCATAGATTAAATTAAATACACCTAACTTATTATTACAATTATGTCATTTACTTCTTAAATAAATATTTTTGTTTTGCGGTGTGACCCTTTAGGTTCTCCATATTAAATCGGTTGTGAATAAATCAATTAGAACAATTCTAATCTTATTTAAATAAATAAATTAAACTATTTAATTCATTTAAATAAATAATATTTATACTACAATAAGGGTAAGCCCCCTTAGCGATCAACGACTTTCCAGATAATATAGATTTCAACATTAATCACAAAAGAACCTTTCAGTGCATAGTTATCGTACAATTCAATCCTTCTGCCATACAATGTCCCAATTAAATATAAGACATGGATTTACTGTCAAGTCTTATTTTATTTAATTATATGTATTTCGATTCCTAAATGCACAACTCTAAATAATGCAAATTAGAAACTCCTTTCTAATTTCATTCTGCCTTGGCCAAGGACTACTGAGTTATCATTTATCGAATCACATAGGACATTCACATCTTTTACTAGACGTGGTAGATTCTTTGTTGATCATTCACCTATCTCTATGTACAACTTATTATACCCAATCATACCCTTTGATATACCCTAAAGGTCTTAAGGGACATGTCAAAGTATAACTCATCATACACAAGATACTATGATGATCTCAAGTCCATGGATCACTTGTACTACTATTACTATAGGAATTCCTATTGACAGGCGAGTAAAACTCCATTAGGTATTCCTTAGCGAGCCACGTTCAGTGAACTTATTCTCCAATAAGCACCTAGATACTTGCTTTAGTGTCTCCACACAAATAATTATGAGATCAATCATCCTCTTCCCAAGAGCAAGCAACGTATGTACTAATCTATCCGGATTCACTAATGCCCTTTTAGTAATCCAACGATTAGGAACGATTTTAGTTTGTGAGCTATCCAGAATTTAGATCTCATTAGCATGATCATCATCATGATTCTAAAAGCATTGCTCAAAACTATGGGTTTATCACATTTAATATAACAGCACTATGTAGATAATATAAAATGCCTTTTTAAGAAAATCAATTCTTTTATTAATAAATGAATAAGATTACAAAGTATATGCTACATCATATCAAATATGATTGGCTTGTGTGCATACTACTTTCAATCTCCCACTTGCACTAAAGTCAATCGCCATGGTATCTAATACCCATCTTCTCTAAGTGACGATCAAACTACTATTGAGTTAAAGCTTTAGTAAATGGATTTACAATGTTGTCTTGAGAGTCCACACGCTCCAGGGTGACATCTCCTCTTTCAATGATCTCTCTAATCAAATGAAACCACCGCAACACGTGTTTGGATTTCTGATGAGACCTGGGTTCCTTAGCCTACGCAATAACTCTAGTGTTGTCACAAAATAAAGGTATGGCTCCTCTAATGCTAAGAACCACTCCAAGTTCAGTTATGAACTTCTTCATCCAAACAACTTCCTTTGCAGCTTCACTTGCAGCTATGTACTCTGCCTCTGTCACTGAATCAACAATTGTTTACTGCTTGGAACTCTTCCAACTCACTGCGCCACCGTTTAAGGTAAACACATACCCTGAAACAGATTTATAGTTATCTTGGTCTGTTTGAAAACTTGAGTCTGTATAGCCCTCTAGTTTCAATTTAGACCCACCGTAGACAAGAAATACATCCTTAGTTCTTCTCAAGTACTTTAGGATATTTTTCACAACCTTTCAGTGCTCTTCTCCTGGATTCGACTGATATCTGCTTGTTACACTAAGTGCATGAGCGACATCTGGTCTAGTACATATCATACCGTACATGATAGATCCTATTGCGGAAGCATAAGGAATCTTATTCATCCGGTCTCTCTCCTTAGGTGTCTTTGGGGCCTGTTTCTTGGAGAGATGTATTCCATGGCTCATCGGTATGAGACCTCTCTTGGAATCTTCCATGCTAAACTTCTTTAGCATTGAGTTAATGTACTTTCATTGGGTCAAGCCCAGCATCCTTTTAGATCTATCTCTATAGATCTTTATCCCCAAAATATAGGATGCCTCACCCAAGTCCTTCATGGAGAAGTGTTTAGATAACCAAATTTTGATTGACTGTAGCATAGGAACATCATTCCCTATCAGTAATATATCATCAACATATAATACAAGGAATGAAACAGCACTCCCACTAACCTTCTTGTACACACATGGTTCATCCTCGTTTATGATAAAATTAAACCTTTTGATTATCTCATCAAAACGGATGTTCCACCTTCGAGAAGCTTGCTTCAATCCATAAATGGATCGTTGTAGCTTACAGACTTGGTTTGTTCCAACCGTTGAAACAAAACCGTCTGGCTGTATCATATATACATTCTCCTCAAGCTCTCCATTGAGGAAGGCCGTTTTCACGTCCATTTGCCAGATCTCGTAGTCATAATAAGCTGCAATTGCAAGCAAAATCCGAATGGACTTGAGCATAGCTACTGGTGAGAAGGTTTCATCATAGTCAACTCCTTGTCTCTGTTTGAAACCTTTTACAATCAGTCGGGCCTTATAGGTCTCTACCTTGCCATCTGCTTCAGTCTTTCTCTTAAAGACCCATTTATACCCAATAGGCTTAATGCCCTCAGGTGGTGAAACCAAAGTCCATACTTGGTTTTCATACATGGAGTCCATCCCGGATTTCATGGCTTCTAGCCATTTCTCTAAGTCTTCACTACTCATAGCCTCTTCGTAAGTCAATGGATCATCATCATCTATGATGCGTACCTCATCATCATCATCTATGATGAATCCATACCTATCAGATATCTTCGGTACTCTTTCAGATTTACGAATAGGTAGTGGTACAGTAGGTTCTTTTACTTGGTCAGGTACCTGACTTTGATCCGTAGTATTTTGTGGTTCTTGAACTTCTTCAAGATATATCTTACTCCCACTGACCCCTTCAAGGATAAACTCCTTTTCCAAGAAGGCAGCGTATTTCGCAACAAACACCTTTTGATCAGTAGGATGATAGAAATAATACCCTACAGTTTCTTTAGGGTATCCCACAAATCTACACTTGTCGGATCTAGTCTTTAGCTTATCTTGTTCAAACCTTTTGACATAAGCTGGACAATCCCAAGTCTTAACATACTTAAGATTTGGTTTCCTCCCTGTCCATATCTCATATGGGGTCTTTGGGACGGATTTGGTAGGTACCTTGTTAAGTAGATATGCAGCCGTTTCTAGGGCATAACCCCAGAAGGATACTGGAAGGTCGGTAAAACTCATCATGGAATGAACCATGTCCAACAATGTTCGATTTCTCCTTTCAGATACACCATTCAACTGTGGTGTCCCTGGTGGAGTCCATTGTGAGATTATACCATTTTCTTTGAGACAATTGAGAAACTCATTAGTTAAGTATTCCCCTCCTCGATCCGATCGAAGAATCTTAATACTCTTACCAGTTTGTTTCTCTACTTCATTTCTGAATTCTTTGAACTTTTCAAACGATTCAGATTTCTATTTCATTAAATACACATATCCAAATCTAGAATGATCATCAGTGAAAGTAATAAAATAAGAATACCCTCCTCGTGCATTCGTTGTCATAGGTCCATATACGTCTGTGTGTACCAACGCTAACAACTCTGTAACTCTTTCTTTTTTTCCACTAAAAGGAGATTTAGTCATCTTACCCATGAGACAAGATTCATAAGTTGGATATGATTCGTAATTAGATAGCTCCAAAAGCCCATCTTTATGCAACTTGGATAATCTTGTTTCATTGATATGACCGAGTCTACAGTGCCACATAAATGTATAATTAACATCATCTCTTTTTCTTTCTTAGTTTGTTTAATTTGAAGTATATTTTCATGCAAGTCAAGTATGTAAAGTCCATTCAGTAATTTGCCAACACCATATAAAACATTTTTATTATAAATAGAACAACTGTTGTTCTTTATTATAATATCAAAACCATCCATATCCAATACAGAAATTAAAATAATGTTTCTAATGAGTGTTGGAACATAATAATAATTATTTAAACTAATGAACTTTCCCGAAGGCAGTGCTAAACAATAAGTCCCTACAGCTATGCAGCAACCGTTGCTCCATTTCCCACTCGTAGGACGACTTCATCCTTGTTCAGCTTTCTACTTCTGCTTAGTCCCTGTATATTATTACATATGTGAGAACTACAGCCGGTATCCAATACCCAAGTAGAATTTTGACTTTCAGAAAAATTAATTTCAATCATGAACAAACCTAGATCGGAAGTCGAAGCTTCTCCAAGCTTCTTTTGGCCCGCAAGATACTCCTTGCAGTTCCTCTTCCAGTGTCCCAGCTTATTGCAATGGTAGCAAATTCCTTTGCTATATGGATCAAGTTTCTTTTTATCCTTTAGTTTCACCTTGCCCTTAACCTTCTTGTTCTTCTTCTTTTCAGAAGATACCTTGGGCCTCTTCCTTTTCTTGGAAGAATCATCCACTAGTAAGACTTGGTTCTTGTTGGATGAGAAGTGACCTTCAGCAATTTTCAGCATGTTAAGTAACTCAAGCAAGCTGACGTCCAACTTATTCATGTGAAAATTCACAACAAATTGTGAGAAGGTGTCCGGGAGTGACTGCAAGATCAAATCTTGGCTTAACTCCCCATCCATCACGAACCCTAGATGTCCAAGTTGTTCAATCAAATTGATCATTTTAAGGACATGAGTCTCAACAGCAGTGCCCTCGGTCATACGAGATCGAAAGAGCTCCTTAGATATCTGATATCCAGCAGTCCTACTTTACTCACCATACAACTCTTTGAGGTGCAGCAATATAGTAGGAGCATCCATAGTTTCATGCTGACGCTGAAGCTCGTTACTCATGGATGCGAGCATGATGCATTGAGCCAAGATTGCATCATCTTGCCACTTTCTGAAAGTAGCAATCTCTTCCTCAGAGGCTGTTTCTGCAACATTTGCAGGGACTGGCGAATTTAGGACATAAGAAATCTTTTCAGAAGTGAGAACAATTCTCAGATTCCTTAACCAGTCCGTGTAATTCGGTCCGGTCAGTTTGTTAGCATCAAGTATGCTATGCAGTGATAGTGAATTTGACATTTTTAAATTCTGCATGTAAAATAGACAACATTTTAGCATACATTCATTTAATTAATTACCAAAATAAATTAGATCTTTATTTTAAATTGGTATCTCCCACTATTTTCATCAAACCATATTACCCTCATTATATAGTTCGGCAAATCTAATTAAAGATTTGCTAGTGAGAATAAGGATCACATTTCAAATGTATATAGCCTTGTGTGACACAACAAAATAAATATAAATAAATAGGTAGACAACTATTGTCAATTACATCACTATGTAACTCCTTGTATTTTGCCTCTTAGATTATTTTGATCAAGTGTGACACATCTGAATCAAAATTATCTAAGTTAAGTCCAACCTAGCACTTCCATATATTCGAAAGAAAAACACTGTCCTTGTGTGACACAACAAAACAGCATCGTTTAGCAACATCTTAAATATTTAATACTTGCCTTGTGTGACACAACAAACTCATATTAAATATTTAATACTCTATCGCTTTACCATGCTAGAAGGCGACGTTCGATATTCCAAATATCTTTGAACGCTTAAAACTTAATATAATATCTTTGAGGGGTTTGTTATTATTAGTCTCATCTTGTTTAGCGCGCATGCACATATATATATAAAATATGCGTCATATTATTTTACATGCGAAGCATGTTGGATAATATAATATATATATATATAGTAAGCATGGACATATAGAATACTATATTCTACCCGGATTGATTATGGACTTTTATTCTAGTTTGGCTCACTAGAGCCACCAAGTGAACCAAAAGGTCAAACCTAGGGTGCAAGAATTAAATTTAAATATAACTATTACATTTAAACCCGGGCTCCATTACAAACGGGTCTTCAAGCGCTCCTTGCTCCTTTGTCTCCAATTCTTCAAAATTAATTCTAACTATTCCTATTACAAAAACTACTTACAATAAATAGAAACCTTGATCAGCAGTCAAGGAGAAGTACATAGGAGAGAAATAGAATTTACATTAAGAAAAATTTAGAGAAGATGAGGTACGCAGGCCCCATTTATCAAAACCCATACATTCAAGCATCCACTAAAATAAATCCAATCACACATTGGTCAACAGTCCATAATCAATCCATATTTATTATCATACATATCTCTATATGTATCAATAAATAACATTCATCCCATGAATAATAAAACCATTCCATATATGCATTGATATCAATTAATGGGCAAACGTTTTGCTAATATTTAGTTTTGAAACAAAATAAACTCTTTTATTTTAATCAAAAACCAAATCCAAATTAAACTCCTTTAATTTTAGCAATCTGAAATCCTATTCCAGATAAAATAAACTCTTTTATTTTAAACTTTTATCAATTAAATAAACCATTTATTTTAATTGAGAAAAACAAAAAAATTTCAAAGTCTGGACACCGGCGCGGCCGCGCTCCATTTTGAACTAGGATCGGCGCGGCCGCACTGCACCCCAGGAAACGCTTTTTTTGGTTCGGGCTCGGCCGCGCTCCAGAATGAACTGGAAGTGGCGCGGCCGCGCCGCGACGTAGAATCAGAAAAATTTTCTTGCCCAAAAGTTCGAACGTTTCGCATATCAATTCATACATGGAATCATCAAGATCGATAATTAGCACATGATCGAGCATGCAATCAAATTACATAAATAAGGTGGAAGCCCGATAAAACGGATTTTTAAAATTTTATACAAACCATCACCATGATCGATTAATGTGCTCAATTAACGATATAAACGAAAGACAAAGAGAATAAGAATTATACCCTCGTAGAACAAAGCTTCCTCGGGTACAAGTTCAACTCCTAGTCCTTCGTGTTCTCCTCGAATGCTACAGTGTGATTCTTTCCTTTGATCAACGTTAGCCACTCAAGTGTTTGGCCTCTAGAGGTGATCCACCAAGGAAGAACAAGTATTCAAGAAGTTGGGTATTTGGCAAAACCCTAGTTTCTATCTCTATAGAAATTATAAGTACTCTCCACAAACTAATGCAAGAGTGTGTAACCCCAATCTATGATAAGACTCCTCTTATTTATAGATGTAGGAATAACCCTTCCCTAAACTATTTAGGATTAGGGTTTCTATTATAATTAAACTCCTTTAATTAATTATGCTCCTAATCTAATTAGGAATTCATGGGAGAGTACTTCTATTAATTAATTCTCAATCCCTATTAGGAATTAAATAATAGTAATAGTAATAATAATAATAAGACTCCTCTTATTAATTTATATTTAATATTTCTAAAATATTAAATAATAAATATTAAGCTATTTAATTTATTCTATCTCCATAGATTAAATTAAATACACTTAACTTATTATTACAATTATGCCATTTACTTCTTAAATAAATATTTTTCTTTTGCGGTGTGACCCTTTAGGTTCTCCATATTAAACTGATTGTGAATAAATCAATTAGAACAATTCTAATCTTATTTAAATAAATAAATTAAACAATTTAATTCATTTAAATAAATAATATTTATACCACAATAAGGGTAAGCCCCCTTAGCGATCAACGACTTTCCAGATAATATAGATTTCAACATTAATCACAAAAGAACCTTTCAGTGCATAGTTACCGTACAATTCAATCCTTCTACCATACAATGTCCCAATTAAATATAAGACATGGATTTACTGTCAAGTCTTATTTTATTTAATTATATGTTTTTCGATTCCCAAATGCACAACTCTAAATAATGCAAATTAGAAACTCCTTTCTAATTTCATTCTGCCTTGGCCAAGGACTACTGAGTTATCATTTATCGAATCACATAGGACATTCACATCTTTTACTAGACGTGGTAGATTTTTTGTTGATCATTCACCTATCTCTATGTACAACTTATTATACCCAATCATACCCTTTGATATACCCTAAAGGTCTTAAGGGACATGTCAAAGTATAATTTATCATACACAAGTTACTATGATGATCTCAAGTCCAAGGATCACTTGTACTACTATCACTATAGGAATTCCTATTGACAAGCGAGTAAAACTCCATTAGGTATTCCTTAGCGAGCCACGTTCAGTGAACTTATTCTCTAATAAGCACCTACATACTTGCTTTAGTGTCTCCACACAAATAATTATGAGATCAATCATCCTCTTCCCAAGAGCAAGCAACGTATGTACTAATCTATCCGGATTCACTAATCCCCTTTAAGTAATCCAACGATTAGGAACGATTTTAGTTTGTGAGCTATCCAGAATTTAGATCTCATTAGCATGGTCATCATCATGATTCTAAAAACACTGCTCAAAACTATGGGTTTATCACATTTAATATAACAGCACTATGTAGATAATATAAAATGCCTTTTTAAGAAAATCAATTCTTTTATTAATAAATGAATAAGATTACAAAGTATATGTTGCATCATATCAAATATGATTGGCTTGTGTGCATACTACTTTCAAGGAGCCACCCACTTTGGAGCTCAAACCATTGCCTATCCACTTGAGGTATGCGTATTTGGGTAATGCTAGTACTTTGTCTGTTATTGTGTCTGCTTCACTTGATGATGTGCAGAAAAATAAATTGCTAAGAGTGCTACGGGAGTACAAAACAGCTCTAGGATGGTCCATTGCCGACATCAAGGGCATTAGTCCTACATTTTGCATCCACAAGATCATATTGGAAGACGAAGCCAAACCTATGGTTGAGCATCAACGCAGATTGAATCCCATCATGAAAGAAGTGGTCAACAAAGAAATCATCAAATTGCTCGATGTAGACATCATTTATCCCATCTCGGATAGTCCATGGGTTAGTCTAGTGCAATGTGTTCCAAAGAAGGGAGGCATGACAGTGTTTCTAATGAAAACAACGAGTTGATCCCAACTAGAACTGTCACTGGATGGAGAGTTTTCATGGACTATAGGAGGTTGAACAAGGCTACATGCAAGGATCATTTCCTGCTCCGATTCATTGATCAAATGCTAGACAGGTTGGCGGGACATGAATTCTATTGTCTCTTGGATGGATATTCGGGATATAACCAAATTGTTATTGCCCCCGAAGATCAAAAGAAAACGACATTCACGTGCCCATATGGGACATTTGCTTTTAGAAGAATGTCGTTTGGGCTATGTAATTGTGACGCCCTCAAATCTGAGTACTTGAAACCCGTATTTAGTGTAACATGATACCATTTCTTTGAGCAGTTTAATATATTACAAACTTAATATTTATATCAGAGTTGTCTATTCCCCAGGTATGGTAACCTTTAATTACATTCCTTACATGTTATATAATATATATGATCACAAAAAAAACTAATTATTACAGATAACACCTTATAACCTATTCCTTGAACTTTCCTTTGCCTTTGTCTTTGCCAGAGCCTTCTGAACATTCACGCCTAGCTGAAAACATTTAAGTCAAAGCAAGAATGAGCATTCAATTGCTCAGCAAGTAATAACAATTATAATAATAATACGCTGAAGAAGTAAATGTTTTCTTTGAGGACTACTTCTACCACGAATCAATAGTGGTGAAGTCATTTAAACCATTCTTAACAACATATCAAATTATTTTAAGATTTTTGAAACAATAGAGTGACTTTTAAATACTGAGTGGTCAAAAGACCATGAACTGTCATTTTTCATTTTCGAAAAGGTTTAAACAGAAATTCATCTGTAAACCGTCTGGTCTTACGGACACGGAGGATGATCAGTCCCGTTGTGCCCTGTATTGATCAATACTATATAATACATCACCGCCACTGGCGCATATAAACTACATCACCGCTATTAGCGCATAAAAAAAAATTCCCATTTAGGGTTGTTCATACTCAGTCTGGAGTTCTAACTAAAACAATTTAGTTGGACGACTCTATCATAACCAATAATGTTCAACAATGCTTTTTAAATTAGGTCTAGCTGGTCAAATAGCTTAGACAATATTTAAACTAGGTATACATACCGAAATTTAATAGTATGTATCAGAACTTGTCAGCAAATTTTGAATTCAAGGGTAATTAATAATGTACGATAGTTCATACAAGTGGGGACACTTGCATCACCAAACGTAGAATACCAATTTTCGATATGAGTTATAGCAATTCAGTAATAAGATACTTTTAACACTGAACAATCGAAGAAAAATCGAATTTATAATAATTATAACAATTTGTACAAGTGAGGACACTTGCACAAAGAACAGAATAATTTTGATTATAAACGCATCACATGAAACAGTAACGAGATGCTTGAAATCAATAGATAGCTTGAATAAAGTTTAAGAATACTTGCACATCATATGGATCCAGTTCATAATATAAATGAAAGGATAGAATAATTGCTCAATAATAGATTGAGTTAAAAGCTTGCATAAACCGGAATTCATTTCATAAAGTAAATGAAGAGGATAGGATACTTGCACATTATATACATGTTGCACGAATTAAAAATATTGCATAAGGTTTAGATACTTGACTTGGTCGTTGTCTACTGCTACGCAGTTTAGTTTAAACTTTTACACGTAGACCTATCAATAATAGGATTATTCTTTTGATTAGAATAATACACCTTAACACATAACACTGCTATTGCAGTCATTATACAACTTAAACGCATTCTCACATATTCATTTCAGTAATCAGGACACATAAGAACGTATATCTAGTCAAACTATGTCGATTTGGTTTGAGTTTGGAATCGCTTCGGCATCCTGATTGCATTATCGGATAATTAATGAATTTATTACCAATAAAACTTCTTTTTTTTCAAGAACTTAAATATTATATTAGATAATTTAATTATCATTTATAACATTTTTCCGAACATTAAAATCATTTATAAGATTTAATTAATAAATAATTTCATTATCATTAATATTAAAATATTAATGAAATCTTTTTTTAAAATATTAAAGGTTATGTAACATTTTTCAAACTTTAATATCACTTTTAAATGATTTTTAAAGTATTAAAATTATTTTTAAATGATTACTATTAATATTAAAATATTAATGTAATTCATGTATTTAAAACATTTATTTCACCTTTAAATAATTTTTTTTAAAACATTAAAATGATTTTTAAATAATTTGTTTATACAATTATTAAATAAATTTATTATCATTAATATTAAAATAGTAATGAAATTCTTATCAAAATATTAAAAGTTATTTATTATAACTTAAAATACTTTTTTTTTAAATTCTACATTACACGTCTTATCCAGACAGTTAAGACTGTCTGTTTTAGAACAAATTTCATTTTGATTATCTATCCGGACAGTTAAGACTGTCTGCTTTAGGCCAAGTTCTTTTTCAGTTAATATCCAGACAGTATAACCCGTCTGTTTCAGGTGTCTGCTTTAGACAAAAAATTTTGTTCCCAATCGGACAGGTCAACCCGTCTATTTTCAGGTGTCCATATTAGAACAAAACTCACTGCATGCAGCCTTATTATCTGGGCAGTTTCGTTTTTGTGGTACCTACTTTGCAACTTCGTAACTTGCTCATTTCTTATCGAAATAAGTTCATTCTTGAGCCTACGACTTCCTTATACTACAAACTACAAAACCCATAGAAAATACCCCATTTCCATAAGTTTTAATTACCTGAAAACTGACTCTAAAGTCAGTGTACCAATTGATTTTTTAACTTTTAACTAGTTTTATTAAAAAAAATTGCCATGACTTCGTTACTTAAGCTTTTTCCTCCATTCCAATTGGATGATGTTCATAACTCATAAGAGTATAACATAACACCCTGGAACCAAAATTTTTTGATTCGGAACATCACAACAAAAATCCCAAATCAATCCATTAACAGTCCACTAATTTAAATTTCATCCTTTTCGCATAAGTTTTGATTTTTAATCATTTTGTTAACTAAACATGCATGCTCAAGGTGATTTAACAAGGTTTACTCTTATAACTTCAAGATCCACTATGATCTTCACTTATCAACAACCACTAACAACTAATCAACGCCAACAAAATAAAATCCAAGAGATAAAAAAAAAATTAGCGTTCTTACCATTTGTTGTTCTTGTTCTTCTTCTTCTTTCTTAATCTTGATGAACCTTGATCTTGCTCTCCTTTTCCTTCTCCAATCCGTGCCTTTTCTCTCTCTTTCTTTCTAGTGGACTTAGCTTGCTAGGAATGAGGGAAGATTTTTTTTTAACCAATACACCTCATTGCCTTCTTAAGTGCCACATGCCCCCCTTATTAACCTCTTAGGAAAGACCTATCAGTTATAAAATTGATCTTTCAATTAGCATATCATATTATACCTCATAACACTACTTCTTTGTAAGTAAATTATCTAACATTTAACCACATAATCAAATATTAGATAACACCATACGCATTCATAATTCTAAAACTAGCACACGTCGAGTATTTAACAATATTCAATACAGTATGCTGAGTGGTTTCCCACAAACAACCAACAAACTAGTTTCCGTCTCGTCTACACTGTTTTCACAGTGAGTTAGATCGGTTGCTAGTTCGTATATACCTCTGCTCCCTGAAGGAATTGTTTAGCCTAGATACTATACATCCACTATTAAAGAGTACGACTGTACCACTATTTTATCATAAACCTTATGAATTAACACTAAGTCATTCATTTTATAAGTTCTTCTTTATACTCCATTAAGCCGAATACCTAATCCAGCAATTTGGATTATCCAAACATACCAATCCAGCAAATAAATAATCACATAACACTCATAACTTAATATACTATCATTAATCCTATAAGACATTTAATCGATCTTAGGTTAATGAATTAATTAATAAATAGCAATTTCCTTAAGCGTCAAACACTTATTAAACTATTAAACAATTTATTATAATTGTTTAATTAATGAGTTAATGACATTTCATTTATTTCATTTAATCAAACTTCATTTAATTACTATTTAATATTAATTAAATAGTAAGTAATTAAATATCTTTAATTATTATTTGTGTAATTTAATCATGAACTTAGCTTACTAGATTAATATTTAAAATATTTAAATATTAATCTTAATTATTTATTATAATTGGGAAAATATAAAATATAATCCCAAATATCATTTTTGTATTTTTACTATTTTCCTTTTATAATTTTTAATCAATTTTTAATCATTTAAATAAAATTAAATAATTAAAATTAACTCCTGATGGCATTATTGTAAATAGTTAAAATCATTAAATCTTCATCATTTTCGCTAGCAGCAGCCTGGTTCGGGAACTTCATCTCTATTGATGAACATTAATACACCTAAGCAAGCTTTAATGTCCACAATAATTTTTCAACCAATTACCTATATCATAACAATAATTAATAACATTAATAATCAAATACCCATGATTTTTATCAATGATTTTCACTAATTTTTAGTAGAATAATTGTTTACTTCATAAATCCCATAAATACATCACAAAATAGTGTTTTTTTATCCTCAAAACTCATGGATGTTCACATAATCAAATACTACAATTTAATCTATACCACAATAATAATTTTTCTACATCATCTAAATAATTTATTACATAATAAATAATTTCTACCATAAATTCATAATAATTAACATATTTATACCAAAATCAATTCCTTTATCACCATAATAAATAAGGAGCATGATCATACCTCTATTATAAAACTCTAATTAGACGATGAAGAATTTCTCACTTCCAAAATTTGTCCGAAGCTCAAGTTTAGATAGAAAAATGGAAATGGAGAGAAATGGAGAGAGAGACGGAAGACAAATGTTTGTTTTGTTTTTCTGCTAGTCTCCTCTACTGACTCAATGATATGGCTTAAAAAAAATATTGCCCAGATCCATAATTTGCAGCAGAAAATCCGGCATGCTTTTAATATATTATTATAAAGTAATAATTATACCTTAAATACTCCTTAAATATAAATATAGTGTAAATAATATCACTACATGTATAAAAATTAAATATACCATTAAATAGTATATATCTTTACGATCATTTTAAAATTTATTTCACTAAAAAAAAAGATATAGTTTATTTTACCACATAGTAACAACTTCTTGTATTTTATACCTCCAAAAATAATTAAATAATATATATATAATTAATATATATATTATTTTTACAATTTAAATCACTACAAAAACATTTTCACAATAAATTGTGAAATTAAAAATATTTGTAATATATATATATATATATATATATATATACATACATATATATATATATATATATATATATATTACTCATACCATAAAACTAATTTATTTAATACATTTAAATTAAATAAATTAATTTCTCATAAAATATAGAATTAACTCCATTACCCAATTAATTCCATAATAACCTTTTTAATTCGATTCAGATTAACTTAATATTAATCCATTTATTTACCACAATTTAATTAACCATTAAATTATGTTACTAAATATGTACATATATATTCATATAAATACATATTTAATTCACAGACATCACGCCACTTAATTTCATAATTTCACTAATTAAATTATTTAATTCAATTAAACCTGTTATATTCAAATTAATTAAATATTTAATTAAACACATCCTCTTATCAATTCCTTGATATTAATTACTTTAGATTAGTCCACTAGTTTAATAACTCTATTAATGAGACTCCCTTTAATTTAATTTATCTCCACTTATGAAACTTTTTATTATTTAATCATACTATATGATATTATTTTCTCAATTGACATTCACGGCCAACTCTCAAGCTAGTTATTAATTATTATAACTAAGCTTAATTACATAAATTGTGTATCCACATAATCTCTTCATAGCTTACCTAGGATCTTTTTTTCAAAAGCCTTTATTACTCACATTGAACCATATTGGTTCTTGCTAATACTTAGATTAAACAAATAAAAATTTAATTTAATTCAGTTTTTTTTTCCACAATTCTAACCTCCACAACTAGGTTATAAATCTCTAACCTTTATTAAATATTAGAAATCTTATTTCTAAGTCTTTCAAATATCCGGGGTATTACATTCACCCATTCTTCTAAGAATTTTGTCCTCGAAATTACAACGTACTTATTTCTCTGCTCATTCTATTGATCAAAACTAGGTTTTCAACTTAACCTTTACACTTTTACTTTAATGTCTTGCAAACAATTCTCTCCTCCTCTCAAGATTTCTCTTCTATTATCTCATTCTACAATAGCTACTCTCTAGGAGTTTACATTTTTCAATCATTCAGAAGTATTCACAATTGTTCAATAACTGTGAAGCAGTATAAATAATGTGAAAAGTTAATTCAAGAAATCTTTTTATATCGATCTGAGGGGTCATAAAGACCATGAACTTGTCCTGAGTTCTCAAGTATTTCTACCAGTTTTCGCGAACAAAATTTGTACGCCAGGTGATCAGCCTGTTATACTATTGCGTTGTGCACAACGACTTTCATAGGTTGAACCATGTTAACCAACCTTTACTTCTTTTCCTGGATTGAACTACGTTAACCAATCCGAGAAATCCCCTTTTTAGGGTTGTTCACCTCAGACTTAACAGAAGATTCCGCACCAACACAATTTGGTTTGGCATAACTTCTCAAAGAACACTTGAATTTTTATAAACATTTGTCTAGCTGAATCAAATAGCTTAGACATATACCAATAATTCGAACATCAATCGAAATATTTGTCTAGCCACTTTAATTGGCATTACCTTTTCTTTAACTGGTTCAAAATTCTAAAAATTATTTTATGACGTTATGATACGGTACTGTATATACAGCCCGTTTGAGAATTCCGTCATTTTGTGACTTTGTCATACTACATCATACCATAGTGGGCTGGCGATCCTTAGATCACATCCAACACTAGGTTAATCTGCATTGATGACTCCATCATCTGTCATTCTACACCAGGTTCCATGATGCATTGATGACTATTTAAAAATACATTTTGATATTTTAAATCATTTTTGTCTAGCCGAAACAAATAGCGTAGACTCTTCTTTAAACAGTTTAACCATTGAAAAATTATTTTTGGTGTTATCATGCCGCAACAGGTAACGATGTGTTAATGGTTCGAAGCCCATTTCTACACACTCGTCACTATATGTGGAGGATAACAAAAATTCATTTTTATTTTTTAAAGGCACACTAGTGCGAATTTAGCTTGATGTCAAAATTTTCGAAATCTAGCATAGCTAGAAGATTTGGAATACCTATGCCTCCACCATCAACTTCAATTTCACCAATGATCCATTGCTTAATAATTCTATCTATTTTTATCACCCTTAAGGTTTACTATACTAAAAATCCTCAATTCTTCATCCACAACCTTTCTATATTCCAGTATAGTTCATCAAATGTGACAACCCGGATTTTCAGAAGTTATTAAATAAGAATTTAATAAATAAAATTCTTGTTACGAGATGTTTTGGGTTTGAATATATGTATATATGTGATATGTATTGTGAAATATGTGATTTGATGTGAAGAGAATTATATGTTCGTGTACTTGAGAGAAGAGGCTGAATAGTTAATTAAACTATTGAATGAAGTGAAGGAAATTGCTACGAAAAGATATTTGCTGAATATTAGAAAGTTGAAAATTATATTGTGAAATAATATATTTTAATTATTATGCCTTGTTAGCAAAGAAATTGTAATTGATTATATTTCATAATAATGTGAATAATTCACTTGATTAAAATAGTGAATTAATGTAAATATATATTTGTTTTGATAAAACGAGAAAACAATATGTTACATGTTAATGTATTACGATTGTGAATTTCGTAAATGGATAAAATATTTATTGAATAGAATAAATATTTTAATTGGGATGTTTATTTATTAAAATAAATATTTGATGAGAATATTGTGTGATAATTTATTTGTATGAGAATATTAAGTAAGGTGATAATAAATATTTTTATACTTAATGCGTATTTTATTATGCATGGATGTTGATAAGATGTTGGTAATTTATTAAATGAGAGGATGAATAATTTTATTAAATAAAATTATTTATTAAGTGAAAGATGATTTTATTAAACAAAATTATTTATTAAATAAAAATTATATTTTTGTGTGACTAAATTAATTGTTATAATTTTATTGGTATGGAATAATTGAATTATTAATGTGACGAACGAGAATTTTTGTAAATTATTTTAAATATTTAATGAATTAAATAAATATTTTTGATGATTCGATTGTTGAATTAATTGATTAATCGATGAATTTGTAGTAGATTAATTTAATTATATGTGTTACATTAATTAGATTAATGTGGAGAATTTTTATATTTAAAGTATGTGTTTAATTGAATTTATTTAATTAAATACATTATTTAAATAAGTATAATGTTATTTCTAATTAATCTTAATTATTAATTAGAGATTTAGTAAATTGTCATTATTAATAAATGAGAATTTTATTTATATGGTTATGTGATTTAATGTAGAATTATTTTATTTTATTCATTTGATTTTAGTAAGATTATTTAATTAATTTAATATGTGACATGATCTATAGTATAAACTTTTTATTAAAATAAATTAGAAGGGAGAATAAATAAGTAGCCAAACAAGGCCTTAGAGGGAGTTGGTGCCAGTTACCAACTGACACCATGATCTGCCATCTTTAAACTCACGTAATATTAACTATACTCCATTATCAGTACTTTTATTTCTAAGCAAGAGAGAAAAGTTTGAGAGAAAAAGGAGAGAATTTAGAAAATTGGAGAACTTCATTCATCTTCTTGCATAACCCAAACCACTAATCAAAGGTAATTCTTCTAATTTAAGTTTTAATTCATACTCTGAAAGTTCTTCCATGATTATACGTGTTTTGAGTTTTCTGTAAAAGACTAAATTGGCGATTAACGCATGATATGATTATATGTATGTTACTATGTGATTATAACATGATTGATACCATGTAGGCATGATTTAAAGTGATTAAATCCATGTAATTATGCTCAATTGAGTTTTTCAAGAGTTACAGAGTATGAAAATTGTATGTCTGGCCCTCATGTACAAATTATTTGCTTTAAATGGTTTATGTAACTTGAAATTGATAGTTGGGTACAATTATGCATGTTTAAATGAACAATACAGAGTTCAAAGGGATTAATTTGGCCAATAAACGAATTTACTGCGATTAATTTTGTTAACTGTATCAAAACTTCATAATAAGTATGAACAGTTAGATTTTTGGTCTTTAATTGGGTTGTATAGATTATCTGTGATGTTAAAATCACTGTTTATGGAATGGGTTTTGATTTCATACCATATATGATAATTGGGCATGTTTAATTTGATGTACGAATAACAAAATGGGAAATTTTTGGCCTGTTTCTGCGTTCTTCGCGAACTGCAGAAGCTGGAATTCGTTATTCTCGCCCCGGAGAGAATTTTGTGAAGGGATCCCTCGCCCCAGCGGGGAGCTCGCCCCGGCGAGAATTTTGTGAATCAATTTCTCGCCCCGGCGGGGAGCTCGCCCCGGCGAGAATTTTGTGAAGCAATTCCTCGTCCCGGCGAGAGCTCGCCCCAGCGAGATTTTTGTGAAGAGTTTTCCCTCCCCGGCGAGAATATAAAAAAAAAAGAGTAAAAAGACGAGAGTAAAAATTTTATTCTTTCTTTGAGATCATGGTATGATATCATAGACATATCTAAGGCTTAGGCTAACATGTTAATTGGGTTACTAATATGATATTGGATGAGAATGAGTTCTGAGGTGTTTATAATGTTGTAACTAATTATTATTACTACTTTATAAACCGAATGTATAGGTTGATTAAAGAACGTGAGTCTTAAATTTATAGTCTACGCACAAGGCAAGTATCTTATCCTTACTTTTACGTCTACGCAAGTTTCTAAATTTCATTATCATAGAATACAAGCTTCATAATGCTATTACTTATTGAGCAAGTTATTATTTCTATTCCATTCAATTTTATGGATTCAATGAGACGTTTTAAATTTCTCTTTGTAATGCTTCAATTATATAGAACTCATTCCATTGTACCTTTTGTGAGATTTTGTTTTGATTCTCGAATTATACCTTTTGAACCTTGATTGACTAGCGAACCCTTATTGATTTGACTAGTCCATAGTTGATGAGCGTTCTAAATTCTAGAAACGTTATTGAAATAAATCCAAACCAAACTTCCTTTGGTGCGGACTCCGATGTCAAACTGAGATGAACAACCCTTATACAGGGGATTTTATTTACGCGTTAGCGTTAAGATGTTGTGCACATACATGGTACAAAGGGCTGATCCCCCTGAGTACGAGAAGCAAGGTCCATATAGTCTTACGACTGTTAAAGATTTAAAGTAGAAATACTTGATAACCTGGGACATAGTTCGTGGTCTTAAGACCCTCAGACGTTCTTTTGAATCTTGTTTTACATTCTTGACTCAAAAGCTAAATCTTCAATTATTCGATACCCATTAATTATTTCGCATGTTATTATTACTGTTGTTGTTATACTTGCTGGGCAATCATTGCTCACACTTGCATAATAACATTGCAGCCAAAGTTGAAAGAACTGATGAGCCATCTACTAGTAAGGGCAAAGGAAAAGCAAACAAGTGATGAAGACTTGTTGTATTTGCTTTATTGTTGTTTATGTAATAGATTTGATTTATGTTTTCCGCACTGATGTTTATTTAAGGTTAGATGACCTGGGATTTGTTTATGAATGATGTTGTAACCCTCTAATGGGAGATTTCTATTTTTAATTCATAGTATTTCCGTTATTTGAATGGGTAGTTAAACGTGATGTGATGTTTTTGGATTGTGAACACCAAATCCTGAGGAAATGTGATGGGTGTGTTTTATATACACAAATTAAGTACATTTGAGCTTGATAATTTGTAAATCCTAAGTCATTTCGGTTGGTTTTTATATATTTTTATCATATTGTTGTAACATGTTATTTTGTATTACGTTTATGTGTTTTGTATTGCTTTTATGTGTTTTTACTTAGTTTTGTAGGAAGTGGAATAAGAGATCAATGCTCATGGATGCCTAATTTGCCATTTTGAGCCTAACTTTGGCATTATAGCCGCTTGTTTCTAAATTTAACCCATGATCCAATCCGAATCTCTCAAAACTCAAAGAATGAAAGTTGTACATATTTGTCTTAGCTTTCCAGAGCATCTTGAATTATCCAATTTGAAGTTCGTATGAGAGAGTTATGGCCATTTTACCATCGGATTTGGCATGAATTTTACACAGCAGTTGCTTCGGGCTCAATTTGAGATTTTCTCCGGACATTTTCTCGTCAAGCTCCAGTTATGAAAGTTGTAGATCTCTTTCTTAGCTTTCCATAGCCTATTTACACGCCTAAATCCAAGTTTGGACGAAGAAGTTATGGCCATTTTACTAACAGAGGTCAAAGCTGAGTCGGGTTACAGGCCACTGGCGCGGGCGCGCGGATTTGGATGCGGGCGCGCGGCGCATGGCATCAGGCAGCCAGCGCGCGCGCGCGCGGCGTGGGCGTGTCAGGGGCGTGCGGCATGGCCAGGGGCTGGGCGCGGGCGCGGCGGGCAGCGTGCGGGCGCGCCCGGGTGTGCTGAGTTCGATTTTTTTTACCTCCTAGTGCGATTCCAGCTCACTTTTGACCCAAAATCTGATGTTTGGCTAGGGTTTTTCATGGAGGCACTATATAATATCTCTTTGGGGCTTCATATTTGATATCTAGGAATTGGGAGGCCACACAAACACATCAAAATTGAGAGCAAAAGTGCTGCAATACAAGGAAAAACTCAGCACAAGCCAAAGAACCAAGAAGGAAAGGATTGTCAAGGCATATCTAAACCTTGGGAGGCTGCACATACATCATCAAGAAGTGCTTAAGGGCTGCAATTCAAAGAAATTTCCAGCACAAGCTAAGGAGCAAAAAGGAGAAAAGAATGCCAAAGGAAGAGGAAAAGCTAGAGATTGGCATCAACCAAGCAAGCAACATATGAATATCTTCTAATTGGGTTTTATCATCTCTTGCTTTCCTTTGAATTTGTAATTCTAATTTATGATGAACACCATGTGTTTGATGTTTTGCTTAGCTACCATGAACTAGACCTTAATTTCTAAGATTTCAATGGAACCCAACACATAGTTTGAATTGATTTCTCTCTCTTTGTTATTAATTACTCATTTGTGAATTGTATGTCATAATTTATGCTTCATATATTAATTGCCTAGCTAGTAATTACCGTGGGAACCTATATGAACTTGACGAACGGATTATAGTGTTTAGACCTTGTTATGATATCATGCGAAAGTTAAAGATTATCGTGGGTTATTAATTGAGATTAAGTGACGTGTGTCTTGTTGATTATCCTCAATGATAGGTAACTTGATAGTATTTAGGATAGATATATACCTACATACCGTGTGCAACCAATGGAGAATCTATTCTTAATGACTTCCTATGTGAAAGTTGGTAATTGAAGGGACGGTAAATGAGATTTAGTGACACGTGTCTTGTTATTGTTCTTGAAATTGGTCTCTTGATAGTGTGTAGGATAGACATATACCTACATGCCACATTAGGAAGATTCGAATTTGACCATCGACAGAGGCTTATAAGTAGCTTTGATTTCTCGGTTGGCAATTCTATGTTGTTAATTAATTCAAATGAGAGAGTTAGGATATTCAAATGAAGTGTTGGGGGAAATTGCAATCTTAGACTTGTTAATATTAGATTTAATTATCTTTTACTTGATTATTATTATCTTATTCACTTCCAACAACAAACATATCAAATCATCATTTGTCTACTTAAAATCAAGACGATATATAGTTGGTACTTGGGATACACTAGAACAATTCTCTGTGGGTTCGACAACTCTCTTATCATTATATTACTTGTTGACCGCGTATACTTGCGCGTATTTATCGGTTGCGAAATCGACCAACAAGTTTTTGGCGCCGTTGCCGGGGAATTGTTCTTCTAGTGTTTTTCCAATATTAATGACAATCGAATTGGTCTTAATTTAGACTTGTAAATAATTTGCTTATTATTTATTTTGTTTTTTTTTTGTTTCAGTTAATGGATGAGCATAATTATCAATGGGATTATGAGGGGACGACGCAACCAAGTTCGTCAAAAGTTCTTGAGCAATTGCAAGAACAACTTGCAACGCTTTCAAGGGCTATTGACACTCTTAAAGGCCAGTCCACTCAAAATGCCTACAGTCAGAATCAAGCTGACTACTACCCAAACTACTATCAACCGGGTTGGCAAGATCATCCAAGCTTTTCTTGGGACAACAGTCAAGATCAATGCTTTGATCCAAGTCTCTCATACCATTCAGAATTTTTATTCCAACCTCCACCACACCATGAGGATACATCTAATGTGGAGGAGATTCTTCCCTTGTTCATTGAGAAACAAGAGTTGTTACGAAGCGTCGAGAACCAAATGGCACAACTTCTCGAGGCAGTGCTTATTCACCCGCAAAGCACCTCACCTTGTATTACACAGATTAACCCTATAGAGGAAGGTGAAGAGCAATGTTTGGTGAATTCGCATAGTTGTGACAAAGCGGAAAGAAGGAGGGAGGAGCTCATGGCTCATATCTCTCAAAATGAGGTTAGGTTGGCAAATATACAAGCTTTAGTGCAGAGCATCATGAACTATGTTGCCAATTCTTACATTATTCACCCGCATTGCACCTTTCCTAGCGATACTGAGATTGACCCTATGGAGGAAGGTGAAGAGGGGTGCTTGGTGGATGATCAAGGAAATGGCGCGGAGTCGCACGAAGCTATTAGTGAAAATTTTGAGAGTGTACATCTTATTGTGGATGATGATTCTGAGGTTGATGAGACGAGGAGCATGAATGGGGATCATGAAAAGGAAATTGAAGACCAAGAAGTCACATTCGAGGTTTTCAAACCCATCGAACACCCATTGGTTCATGAAGAAGATCTTCATGTCGATCTTGACACAAGTGCAATAATTGATGATGCGGATGAGGAAAGCTTCTTCTTGCCATCGGTTGAAACGAAGTTTGAGGGTCGCCAATCTGGCATGCATGCCATGCAAATCAAAGAAAGAACAACGAGGCGGCATGCAATGGTCAATTTTGCGATTGAGCCGGATTGATGGGAAATAAAGGAGTCGGGCTAACGACTTTAAACCAAGCGCTTCTTGGGAGGCAACCCAAGTTTACTATTTTGCTTTTATTTTTGTTTGATTGCATTTTAGTGGTTTAATTGCATTTTAATTTCTTTAGTCATTTGCTTTCAGGTACGCTCCCAACTTTGAGGTATTGAAAGATGATATCAATGGTGCTTGACACGGTTTCAGGGAAGTTTTCTATTTTAATTTTTCCTATATCAGACATTGAGGACAATGTCAAGTTTAAGTTTGGGGGTAGTACTTCGTATTTATGTGTTTTTAATTTAGTTTTTGTGTGATTTAAGTATGTTTCTCTTTTTATTCAAAAAAAAAAAAATCATTTATTTTTAGGATGTGTCCTTGAGCAGTGTTTTAATTTGATTTGAACCATAATCCATGGTCAATGATGATGGCTTGTTTGAAGAGAATCTAACTCATGAGACGTAAACAATTGTTGCTTAGTCTTTGTGCTTATCGTTTATTGGTTATTATTTTGCTTATGCGTCCTTTCACTTTTATGCACTTACCCATGAGTATGAAGCTAGTTGTATGCTTAGTGAAGGCTTTTATAACCGAATGCTTGTGGGAAATATCTATAAACTCTAGAACTCGTTTAAACATCATTCGAAGCAAGGTGTCTAAATTTGTTATGCTTGAATTGATGGTCATGTGGTGAGTTGAGATGGAGCGTAAAACGCACTCACTCATGGACACATGCGTAGGAGAGATAGAGCGTAAAACGCACTCTCTTATAATTGGGATTAAAGAAAGATAATTGTTGTATTGCAAATCTTGCAGGGGGTTGAGATAGAGCGTAAAACGCACTTTCCCATATGAGCGCGCTTAAGGTTGAGATGGAGCATAAAATGCACTCACCTAGAGCCTTTGGTTCTTAAAATTTTTGGAATTGTGATTTGTATACCTTTGTATTGAGTGATATGTTAAGCATGTTGTTTTTGGGGTTTATTTTGATTATTTCATAAGGTAATGTGGTTGCATAGTTCATCCGAGCTTAATTGGTTTAGTGCTATTGGGTACTCACACACACACACGGAAGGGGCCTTAAGCAAAGTGTGACTAGCTAATTGAAATTTTAGACTTGCAACGTTTTGTTTGTTCTCTTGAGTTCCATGTGTTGATGCCTTTGAGACCATTGGTGGCTTTTTAATTCATTGCTCAAGTTAGGTTGTATTAGAAGCATTTCAATTGTGTAGTTAGGTTTGTTTTGCTTGAGGACAAGCAAAGATTTAAGTTTGGGGGTATTTGATGGGTGTGTTTTATATACACAAATTAAGTACATTTGAGCTTGATAATTTGTAAATCCTAAGTCATTTCGGTTGGTTTTTATATATTTTTATCATATTGTTGTAACATGTTATTTTGTATTACGTTTATGTGTTTTGTATTGCTTTTATGTGTTTTTACTTAGTTTTGTAGGAAGTGGAATAAGAGATCAATGCTCATGGATGCCTAATTTGCCATTTTGAGCCTAACTTTGGCATTATAGCCGCTTGTTTCTAAATTTAACCCATGATCCAATCCGAATCTCTCAAAACTCAAAGAATGAAAGTTGTACATATTTGTCTTAGCTTTCCAGAGCATCTTGAATTATCCAATTTGAAGTTCGTATGAGAGAGTTATGGCCATTTTACCATCGGATTTGGCATGAATTTTACACAGCAGTTGCTTCGGGCTCAATTTGAGATTTTCTCCGGACATTTTCTCGTCAAGCTCCAGTTATGAAAGTTGTAGATCTCTTTCTTAGCTTTCCATAGCCTATTTACACGCCTAAATCCAAGTTTGGACGAAGAAGTTATGGCCATTTTACTAACAGAGGTCAAAGCTGAGTCGGGTTACAGGCCACTGGCGCGGGCGCGCGGATTTGGATGCGGGCGCGCGGCGCATGGCATCAGGCAGCCAGCGCGCGCGCGCGCGCGGCGTGGGCGTGTCAGGGGCGTGCGGCATGGCCAGGGGCTGGGCGCGGGCGTGGCGGGCAGCGTGCGGGCGCGCCCGGGTGTGCTGAGTTCGATTTTTTTTACCTCCTAGTGCGATTCCAGCTCACTTTTGACCCAAAATCTGATGTTTGGCTAGGGTTTTTCATGGAGGCACTATATAATATCTCTTTGGGGCTTCATATTTGATATCTAGGAATTGGGAGGCCACACAAACACATCAAAATTGAGAGCAAAAGTGCTGCAATACAAGGAAAAACTCAGCACAAGCCAAAGAACCAAGAAGGAAAGGATTGTCAAGGCATATCTAAACCTTGGGAGGCTGCACATACATCATCAAGAAGTGCTTAAGGGCTGCAATTCAAAGAAATTTCCAGCACAAGCTAAGGAGCAAAAAGGAGAAAAGAATGCCAAAGGAAGAGGAAAAGCTAGAGATTGGCATCAACCAAGCAAGCAACATATGAATATCTTCTAATTGGGTTTTATCATCTCTTGCTTTCCTTTGAATTTGTAATTCTAATTTATGATGAACACCATGTGTTTGATGTTTTGCTTAGCTACCATGAACTAGACCTTAATTTCTAAGATTTCAATGGAACCCAACACATAGTTTGAATTGATTTCTCTCTCTTTGTTATTAATTACTCATTTGTGAATTGTATGTCATAATTTATGCTTCATATATTAATTGCCTAGCTAGTAATTACCGTGGGAACCTATATGAACTTGACGAACGGATTATAGTGTTTAGACCTTGTTATGATATCATGCGAAAGTTAAAGATTATCGTGGGTTATTAATTGAGATTAAGTGACGTGTGTCTTGTTGATTATCCTCAATGATAGGTAACTTGATAGTATTTAGGATAGATATATACCTACATACCGTGTGCAACCAATGGAGAATCTATTCTTAATGACTTCCTATGTGAAAGTTGGTAATTGAAGGGACGGTAAATGAGATTTAGTGACACGTGTCTTGTTATTGTTCTTGAAATTGGTCTCTTGATAGTGTGTAGGATAGACATATACCTACATGCCACATTAGGAAGATTCGAATTTGACCATCGACAGAGGCTTATAAGTAGCTTTGATTTCTCGGTTGGCAATTCTATGTTGTTAATTAATTCAAATGAGAGAGTTAGGATATTCAAATGAAGTGTTGGGGGAAATTGCAATCTTAGACTTGTTAATATTAGATTTAATTATCTTTTACTTGATTATTATTATCTTATTCACTTCCAACAACAAAAATATCAAATCATCATTTGTCTAATTAAAATCAAGACGATATATAGTTGGTACTTGGGATACACTAGAACAATTCTCTGTGGGTTCGACAACTCTCTTATCATTATATTACTTGTTGACCGCGTATACTTGCGCGTATTTATCGGTTGCGAAATCGACCAACAAAATGAAGTACCCGGATTTGGGGGTGTCACAGGTTGGTATCAGAGCCGTAGGTTATGAACCTTAGGTGGGGAAACCTTAGGGTAGTAGCCTTTTTAGAGTCAAAAAATATAGTGGTGATAAACTATCATCGAGTTCTAGGAAATGAATTAAGGAAATTCATTAAAGATAATAAAAGACCTTATGTGTTATGTGCTTATGTGTTAACAACCTATGTGTTGCGACTAGTACCGAGTATTAATTAAACTTAAACTTTGTTGTCAGGATGTCGGATATTGGAGGATCCAGTCAGCCTAGGGAGATTGTGCCCCGAGTGGCTGGAGAGGAGGAGCCTCGCGATATTCATGTTATCAGGGAGCAGTTGGTGCATAGAGAGTCATCTCCATTGATCACGGTTGAGGGTCAGGAGCATGAGCCTGAGTCAGATCCCGAGGAGGATCCTGAGGAGGTTGAGGAGGAGGAAGAAGATCCTGAGGAGATACCATTATCTTCCATAGGTTTTCAGATGTTTGAGCAGGTGTATGATTGCAACATAGAGTTGCAGGATCGAGTGGAGGATTAGAGGGACAGGTGGCTGAGCGTCAGGCTGTTCTAGAGCGGAAGGATGAGGAAATTGAGGACCTGGATATACGTCTGGGAGATGTAGAATGGAAGTTAGTTCAGTCAGAGAGTCAAAAAGAAGACTTGCTAGCTGAGAATGAAAAGATGAAACTAGAGATTCAGAAGTTAAAGGATGATTTGAGTGAGGAATCTGCAGAACGTGCTAGAGCAGAGGATGCTTGGATGCGTAACGCTCGACGTGCAGAGATTTCCGAAGAAGGTGAACGGGAAAAGCGGGCTAAGATTGAGGAAACGGACTACACGTTTCAGACAGCGATTGATAGAGCCCAGGATCGAGTTTTCCACTATCCGATTCAGTTCGAGGAATTATCATGGTACATGCTGGATCGCAGGACGATGTGCCGTATCATGGAGGAAGAACGTAGACAGGCAGTTTAACGCCTTAGTGGGCCATGATAGGAGAAGTTTTTGAATTATGTGTAAATATTTATGGTAGTTAATGATGTAAATTCCAGCGTGATTATACACAATGGAATATGACTATTTAATCCTAAAGATTGTTTGATCTTGGGATAGTTTATGTAAATAGCAGTAGTGTTACCTTTCTATGTTTAAGACTTTTGGATGAATGAAATATCAACTTTATTTGAAGAAATTATGTGTTAAATGTTTAACATGAATTGTTTGAGTTAAATGTTGAACACTTGAGAAAATTGAGTGTTAATCTAATAAGCGCATATTCTTGAACCGAATTATGCCGCCAAGAAGAGCTGGACGACCCCGTCAACAACCACCCCCTGAGGGGTCCACTAACAACAATAACAATAATCCACCCGATGTTAACCTAGTTCAGCAACTAGTGAATCTTTTGACTGGAGCTTTTGCCAATCAACCGCAAGCTCACGTTACGACCTTTAAGGACTTTAAGGTCGTTGGTCCCCCTGAGTTTAAGGGAGCGATGAATCCGATAGAAGCCCAAACCTGGGTAATGGAAATGGAGAAAGTTTTCGATGTCACTAGGGTTGGGAATGACCAGAAGACTGCCTTTGCGACTTTCATGTTAAAGTCGGAAGCCAGTTACTGGTGGCAGGCCAATAAGACGAGAGCAGGAGAGGGTGTCATACCGTGGGATCGGTTTAAGGAAATGTTCTTCGAGATGTATTTTCTGGCTAGTTCACATAATCAGATGGAGGTTCAGTTTCTCGAACTTAAACAAGGAACGATGACCGTGCCAGAATATTCGGCAAAATTTAACGAATTAGCGAGGTTTGCACCATACCAAGTTAACACGGATGAGAGGAAGGCTAGGCGGTTTGAGCAAGGATTGAAGCTTTGGCTTTACAGTAAGGTTTCTATGTTTCAACTCAACACATTTGTGGCGGTGCTAGAGAAAGCGATAATAGCTGAGGGAGGAAGTGAAGCGATGACCAGGTACAACCAGGAACAGAAAAAGAAAAAGAATGAGACTGAGACTAGGCCAAGCGGTAGTAATGGAGGAGGAAACCAGAAACGAAAATGGAACGATGGTGGTTCTACTGGAAGTCAGCAGAGTAACCAGAATAAGAGAATTGAGGCTTGTGCAAGTTGTGGTAAGAATCATGCAGGTGTATGTTTGAAAGGGAAAAGGGTGTGCTACAATTGCAATCAGGAGGGCCACATAGCGCCAAATTGTCCGAACCCAAAGAAGGGTGCCTATTTTACGTGTGGATCAAAGGATCATCTGGCTAGGGATTGTCCCAAGAAGGCAGCGGGAGGAGCAGGAACAGGAGGAAATAAGGGAAGCAGTGGTGGTAGCACGTTGACCATAACCGAATCTGCCCCAACCAACCGACCTACCGCCAGGACTTTCAACATGACCGTGCAAGACGCTGTGCAGTCTCGCGATGTGGTGTCAGGTATCATTCCGATCAATAATATAGATGTTTATGTATTGTTTGATTCGGGTGCTACTTGTTCATTTATATCCGATGAATTTGCTAAGAACTTAGAATTGCCTAATGATGAATTTGCTACTTGTTCATTGACGTTATTTTGGGTATGGACTGGTTATTCAATTATGGAGCGATAATTGATTGCCAGAAGAAACGTATTAACCTTATGACTCCGTCAAAGGTAGTATTTTATGGCAGCAAATCGCCTAGGCAAGCGAGTTGTCTGACGATGATGCAGGCCAGAAAGTTGTTAAGACAAGGTTGTGTGGGATACTTAGCCTACATAGTTGATACTCGAAAAGAGAGTCCAAAACTAGAAGAAATACCTGTCGTAAGGGACTTTGTAGACGTCTTTCCAGACGATTTGCCAGGACTTCCGCTAGATAGGGAAGTTGAGTTTGTAATCGATTTAGCGCCAGGAACTACCCCGATATCGAAAGCTCCGTACCGTATGGCCCCAGTAGAGATGAAAGAATTGATGGTGCAACTGCAAGAACTTTTGGATAAGAAGTATATTCAGCCGAGCGTATCGCCGTGGGGAGCACCGGTGTTGTTTGTTAAAAAGAAGGACGGATCGATGCGACTTTGCATTGATTACAGAGAGTTGAACAAGGTCACGATTAAGAATAAATACCCGTTGCCAAGAATCGACGACTTGTTTGATCAATTGAAAGGAGCTAGATATTTCTCGAAGATAGATTTGAGGAGTGGGTATCATCAATTGAAGGTGAGGAAAGAAGATGTACCGAAGACAGCGTTCAGAACTCGTTATGGTCATTACGAGTTTTTGGTGATGTCATTTGGTCTAACAAATGCTCCTGCAGCATTTATGGACCTAATGAACAGGGTGTTTAAGCCGTTTTTGGACAAGTTCATAGTAGTATTCATTGACGATATTCTAATTTATTCCAAAACCAAGGAAGAGCATGCAGAACATTTGAAGTTAACATTGGAAGCGTTAAGAAGAGGGAAGTTGTACGCTAAATTTTCAAAGTGTGAATTCTGGATAGAACGAGTGCAATTTCTTGGACATGTGATTGACAAGGATGGGATTTCGGTGAATCCATCAAAGGTTGAAGCAGTGCTTAACTGGGATCAGCCGAAAACGCCATCGGAAGTAAGGAGTTTCCTCGGATTGGCGGGTTACTACAGGAGATTCATTCAGGATTTTTCCAAAATCGCGACTTCGTTAACGAATTTGACTAGAAAGACGGTGAAGTTCGTTTGGACGGAGAAGTGTGAGGAAAGTTTTCAAGAATTAAAGAAGAGGTTGAGTACGGCGCCTGTGTTGTCTCTACCGGATAGCACAGGAAATTTTGTGGTGTACAGTGATGCGTCGCATAAAGGACTAGGCTGTGTGCTTATGCAGAACGGTAAGGTCATTGCGTATGCGTCACGACAATTAAAGGACTATGAGAAGGGGTATCCTACCCATGATTTGGAGTTGGCCGCGGTGGTATTTGCATTGAAGATATGGAGACATTATCTTTACGGGGAGAAGTGTGAAATATATACAAACCACAAGAGTCTGAAATATATTTTTACACAAAAGGATCTGAACATGCGACAGAGGAGATGGTTTGAATTGATAAAGGATTACGACTGCGAAATTTTATATCATCCGGGTAAAGCGAATGTAGTGGCAGACGCCTTAAGCAGAAAGGGACGGGAGAAATTGTCTATGATTACCGCTCAAGAGGACCTAATTACAGCAATGGCGAAATTGGAATTGAAGGTGAAATTTTCGGAGGAGTGTGACGAAAAATTATTTCAGCTGAGAATTGGTTCAACCTTGGTAGATAAGGTTAAGGAAGTACAAATTCAGGACAGAGAATGTGATAGAATCAGGAAAAAGATGTCTGAAGGTGATGAAATGAAATTCAAAGTGGATAACGAGGGAGTATTAAGATTCGAGGGAAGAATTTGGGTTCCGCCAGCACAAGAGCTTAAGGAGAAAATTTTGAGCGACGCTCATAATTCACGATATTCGATTCATCCGGGTAGTACGAAGATATACCAAGATCTCCGACAGCATTTTTGGTGGCCGAATATGAAGAGGGACGTTACCGATTTTGTAGCCAAGTGTTTGACATGTCAGAAAGTTAAAGCAGAACATCAGAGGCCAAGTGGGCTATTACAACCGTTAGAAATCCCAGAATGGAAATGGGAGCACATCACCATGGATTTTGTAGTAGGTCTTCGGACGACTCAGAAAGGTTTCGACGCAGTATGGGTTATCGTGGATCGACTGGCGAAATCAGCACATTTTCTACCGATCAAGATCCGATTCAACCTAGATCAGTTGGCGAAGTTGTATGTCAAGGAGATTGTCTCGAGGCACGGTGTTCCAATATCTATTGTCTCAGATAGGGATCCGCGCTTCACATCAAACTTCTGAAAATGACTACAAGAGTGCATGGGAACGCAGTTACGTCTGAGTACGGCATATCATCCACAGACCGACGGGCAGAGTGAAAGGACGATTCAAACATTGGAAGATATGTTACGAGCTTGCATTATGGACTTCAAAGGAAATTGGGACGATCATCTACCATTGGTGGAATTTGCTTACAATAACAGCTACCACACAAGTATTGGCATGCCGCCTTATGAAGCGTTGTACGGCAGAAAGTGTAGAACTCCATTATGTTGGGATGAAGTTGGCGAACGACAATTGTTAGGACCAGAATTGGTACAACAGACCGCAGAAATCATCAAAGTCATCAGAACAAGGTTAATAGCAGCTCAAGATAGGCAAAAGAAATACGCTGATCAACATCGTAAGAATCGAGAGTTTGAGTCTGGCAGCTATGTCTTCTTGAAAGTATCTCCCTGGAAAGGGAAGATTCGTTTCGGTAAGAAGGAAAAACTGAGCCCGAGGTTCATTGAACCCTTTGAAGTGTTAAGAAGAGTTAGTGAGGTCGCTTATGAGGTAACCTTACATCCAGCGCTGGAACACATCCACAATGTCTTTCATGTCTCGGTGTTACGACCATACAAGCCCGACTACAAGCATGTCATAGAGTATGAACCCCTGCAAGTTGAGAAAGATTTGTCTTACGAAGAAGAGCCTGTTCAAATAGTTGACAGGAAAGAGCAAGTGCTAAGAAATAAAATTATACCTTCTGTTAAGGTGATCTGGAGGAACCACAATGCTGAAGAAGCTACGTGGGAACTCGAAGATCAAATGATGAGAAATTATCCTCAGTTCTTTGCTTAATCTATGTGTAGCGATTTTGGGGACATAATCTTTGTAAGGGGGGAGAATGTAACGGGACGAGTTAATTGAGTCGTGATTCTGGGGACAAAATCCTTTTAAGGGGGGAAAGATGTGACGAACGAGAATTTTTGTAAATTATTTTAAATATTTATTGAATTAAATAAATATTTTCAATGATTCGATTGTTGAATTAATTGATTAATCGATGAATTTGTGGTAGATTAATTTAATTATATGTGTTACATTAATTAGATTAATGTGGAGAATTTTTATATTTAAAGTATGTGTTTAATTGAATTTATTTGATTAAATACATTATTTAAATAAGTATAATGTTATTTCTAATTAATTTTAATTATTAATTAGAGATTTAGTAAATTGTCATTATTAATAAATGAGAATTTTATTTATATGGTTATGTGATTTAATGTAGAATTATTTTATTTTATTCATTTGATTTTAGTAAGATTATTTAATTAATTTAATATGTGACATGATCTATAGTATAAACTTTTTATTAAAATAAATTAGAAGGGATAATAAATAAGTAGCCAAACAAGGCTTTAGAGGGAGTTGGTGCCAGTTACCAACTGACACCATGATCTGCCATCTTTAAACTCACGTAATATCAACTATACTCCATTATCAGTGCTTTTATCTCTAAGCCAGAGAGAAAAGTTTGAGAGAAAAAGGAGAGAATTTAGAAAATTGGAGAACTTCATTCATCTTCTTGCATAACCCAAACCACTAATCAAAGGTAATTCTTCTAATTTAAGTTTTAATTCATACTCTGAAAGTTCTTCCATGATTATACGTGTTTTGAGTTTTCTGTAAAAGACTAAATTGGCGATTAACGCATGATATGATTATATGTATGTTACTATGTGATTATAACATGATTGATACCATGTAGGCATGATTTAAAGTGATTAAATCCATGTAATTATGCTCAATTGAGTTTTTCAAGAGTTACAGAGTATGAAAATTGTATGTCTGGCCCTCATGTACAAATTATTTGCTTTAAATGGTTTATGTAACTTGAAATTGATAGTTGGGTACAATTATGCATGTTTAAATGAACAATACAGAGTTCAAAGGGATTAATTTGGCCAATAAACGAATTTACTGCGATTAATTTTGTTAACTGTATCAAAACTTCATAATAAGTATGAACAGTTAGATTTTTGGTCTTTAATTGGGTTGTATAGATTATCTGTGATGTTAAAATCACTGTTTATGGAATGGGTTTTGATTTCATACCATATATGATAATTGGGCATGTTTAATTTGATGTACGAATAACAAAATGGGAAATTTTTGGCCTGTTTCTGCGTTCTTCGCGAACTGCAGAAGCTGGAATTCGTAATTCTCGCCCCGGCGAGAATTTTGTGAAGGGATCCCTCGCCCCGGCGGGGAGCTCGCCCCGACGAGAATTTTGTGAATCAATTTCTCGCCCCGGCGGGGAGCTCGCCCCGGCGAGAATTTTGTGAAGCAATTCCTCGCCCCGGCGAGATTTTTGTGAAGAGTTTTCCCGCCCCGACGAGAATATAAAAAAAAAAGGAGTAAAAAGACGAGAGTAAAAATTTTATTCTTTCTTTGAGATCATGGTATGATATCATAGACATATCTAAGGCTTAGGCTAACATGTTAATTGGGTTACTAATATGATATTGGATGAGAATGAGTTCTGAGGTGTTTATAATGCTGTAACTAATTATTGTTACTACTTTATAAACCGAATGTATAGGTTGATTAAAGAACGTGAGTCTTAAATTTATAGTCTACGCACGAGGCAAGTATCTTATCCTTACTTTTACGTCTACGCAAGTTTCTAAATTTCATTATCATAGAATACAAGCTTCATAATGCTATTACTTATTGAGCAAGTTATTATTTCTATTCCATTCAATTTTATGGATTCAATGAGACGTTTTAAATTCCTCTTTGTAATGCTTCAATTATATAGAACTCATTCCATTGTACCTTTTGTGAGATTTAGTTTTGATTCTCGAATTATACCTTTTGAACCTTGATTGACTAGCGAACCCTTATTGATTCGACTAGTCCATAGTTGATGAGTGTTCTAAATTCTAGAAACGTTATTGAAATAAATCCAAACCAAACTTCCTTTGGTGCGGACTCCGATGTCAAACTGAGATGAACAACCCTTATACAGGGGATTTTATTTACGCGTTAGCGTTAAGATGTTGTGCACATACATGGTACAAAGGGCTGATCCCCCTGAGTACGAGAAGCAAGGTCCATATAGTCTTACGACTGTTAAAGGTTTAAAGTAGAAATACTTGATAACCTGGGATATAGTTCGTGGTCTTAAGACCCTCAGACGTTCTTTTGAATCTTGTTTTACATTCTTGACTCAAAAGCTAAATCTTCAATTATTCGATACCCATTAATTATTTCGCATGTTATTATTACTGTTGTTGTTATACTTGGTGGGCAATCATTGCTCACACTTGCATAATAACATTGCAGCCAAAGTTGAAAGAACTGATGAGCCATCTACTAGTAAGGGCAAAGGAAAAGCAAACAAGTGATGAAGACTTGTTGTATTTGCTTTATTGTTGTTTATGTAATAGATTTGATTTATGTTTTCTGCACTGATGTTTATTTAAGGTTAGATGACCTGGGATTTGTTTATGAATGATGTTGTAACCCTCTAATGGGAGATTTCTATTTTTAATTCATAGTATTTCATTATTTGAATGGGTAGTTAAACGTGATGTGATGTTTTTGGATTGTGAACACCAAATCCTGAGGAAATGAAGTACCCGGATTTGGGGGTGTCACAATTAATAAGAAGGGTTATTTGTATATATATATATATATACACAAATATATATATATAAGCTAAAAGAAGGTTATTAAAATAAGCTAAAAGAAGGTTTTTGGGTTCTAGCGAAACAAGGCATAGAGACCCTTTGTATTTTCTAACGGCTGAAAACCTCCAACTTCAGTCACGTAAATTTTCTATCAGTTAGTTTTGTGAGCCAAATCAAAGAGCAGAGAAAAAAATGAGGAAGAGAGAAATTGAGAAGAATGTTTGAGAATCTAAGAAGGAAGAAGAAGGATAGCCAAGGCTCTCTTAATCAAAATAAAGAAGAAATCAAAGGTAATAACTTGGTTCTAAAATTTATTTTGGTGTTCTTGAATTTTCTGAAAAATTATTATGGTCTGTTTTGATGGAGAAATTGGTAAAGAATTCATACTTGAATCTTTAAATTGATGATTGGTAGTTGTAGTGATTTGAGAAACGAAAACAAAGAAATTTGAATGAATCGAATTGATTGAAAAACGAATCCGTGAGAGTTTGATTCGCTAAATGTGTTAAAATTTGAAGAACTAGCATGACCTTTGATTTTAGGCCTCTAAATTGGTTGTTGAAGCTTTGGGTATTGTTAGAATTGTTGTAAACGTGTTGGGATTTGGTTATCCTAAGTATATATCATATGTGATTGCTTAATTTAGTGATTTGGATGAAGAAATTTCGTGTTTTTGGGGTTGGAATTATGCAGTTCGCGAACTACAGAATCTGAAATTCATGAAGCTCGCCCCGACGAACTCATTAAGCCAAATTTCTCGCCCCGACGAGAGTTTTGTTCTACGTTTTCTCGCCCCGGCGAGATCTCGCCCCGGCGAGAGCTTTGTGTAGTAATTTTCTCGCCCCGGTGGGAATTGCTGAAAATGAAAATTTTCTTATTTTTAATTCTTTTTCTTTTGGTCATGCTATGTTACCCTATATACTTATAAACATTATACAATTAATGTAAAGCGAAGTTTAAGACCTAACTAAGGGTTAAGTGTCGATTAAAGTGGAGCGAAGTTAAATGAAGGATTATGAATTGTTAAGTAGAATTAATACTAAGTGTTGCTATGTGGCTAATGAATGATGTACATGATTATATATATATATATATATATATATATATATATATATATATATAGTATATTATAAAGGAAGTGCAGATAAATTTAAGCTGGTTATGGTAATTGATAATCTACAAACCAGGCAAGTCTTTCAGTTCCTATTTGTTATGTGAATTAATTGATTAATTGCTTTAATCATATGATCTATAAAGCATGATGTACTTTATTTATGTTGCAAGTATGAAACGTCAAAGTCAAAATATGACTACATTCATTGAGTAAAGAATGCTGATTGAGTTATGGAACTTAATCTCTAATTGTTACGTGTTGATCGTTATGCATGACATGTTTAGTCAGATGAATATGATTTAGATAATGAGCATGTTATCTATGTGCTATGTGATGCATGCAAACTGTTAGATTTTGCTGAGCTGTCGAGCTCATTCTTGCAAATAACCACTTTTGCAGGTTAAAGATTCAAGGTAAAGTTAAGTGCTGCTTGAATGACATGATTCAGATGTAATGCATGCAGATTAATTATTTTAGCTTAAATTATATTTTTGAACCATGATTAAGGTTCTGAATAATGTATTTGAGAATGTATTAAATGTAACAGATGTAGAGTTGTTGAATTTGTATTGAGATGTAAATTTAATATTATCCGATGTATAGTATCTGGGCTAAACAATTCCTTCAGAGAGCGGAGGTTGATACGAACTAGCAACCGATCTAACTCGCTGTGAGAGGCAGTGTAGACGAGACGGGGACTAGTTTGTTGGTTGTTTGTAGGAAACCACTCAGGTGCTATACTGAGCACTGTTAGAGACTCGATGTGTACCGAGTATAGAATTATGAATGTGTATGATTAAGAAGTGATTCTTTTCATATAGGTAGATGCATGAGATGAATTAAGTCCTAGAAGCATTACAAGAAGAAGATGTGAATAATGCGAAGTAAACTCGAATAAAATATTGAATAATATGAGTGAAGTTAGAGATTCTTAAAGGAAGAATTAATATATATAAGCAAGAAGATTCAAAGAAGAATATTGAAGAGTTATAAAAGATGAGAACTAGGAGTTACCTGACTCTAGTAATAAAGATGGTGTTATTAAATAGACGATGTCTATAAGATGAAAATGGTATTAATGATAAGGATGAACTCAAATAGAGTTTAGAGAATTCATGTGAGACAAGATTATGATAAAATGATTAGGTTCAAAGAAGAACCTGAAGAGCTAAAGGAACAGGGAACACCTAAGTTGATTAATCATAAAATAATGTGATTAAAGAGAAGAATAAAGAAGATTGTAGGATGAGACGATCATAAAATAAGAAAGTATCGTAAGAAGAGATGATGATAGAACGAGATCACGACATGATCTGCTAAAGTTGTAAAATGTCAGAAGATCTTAAATGATTGAAGGGTTGTAGCATGACACTATAAAGAGATGGTACTATGGAATAGTACGAGGTAAACTCACGAGGGGTTATGGATGATGAAATACAAGAAATTCGTATCAAGCAAAGAGTTAAGTTAAGAGCAAGATGAAATTAGGTGGGATTTCAATTGAGGACTCATGTTAGTGGCTGAGTTGTACAATTCCTGGTATGGGGCGGGAATTTGTGCTTGGTTTGAAAACTACTTAGTTTCCTATATTAATATAGTGGTTGAGTTAAACAAATCTTGGTATGGGGTGGGATTTGTCCATGGTTCAACAACTGCTCAACTTCCTATATTGATTAGTGGTTGAGTTGGTTCGACAACCACTTAGCTTTCTATATTGATAGTCATTGAAATGTTGGTGTCACACTATCGATATACATATGACGAGAAGGTGATTCTTTTCTCATATTTATATTTGATAGTTAAAGAATATTTAAGATTAGGTATGGTTCTTAAAACTCATACTTATGGTAGGTTCGTGACTCACAATCGTATGGTGGAACCCCTCAGCGAATGGACGATTTTGGTTTGACTGGGATAAGTTCCTAAACCCATATGATTGTGGTAAGTTCCTGAATTTCCAAAGTATGGTAAGTTTGATGAACTATATTGGGTATAGAAACGTTATGGTATAGAGAGCATTAATGATATTGAAGAATGAGAGAATGATTGAGTAATGAGGCAATGAAGTAAAAGATTGAAGTTGATGGAGAGGAAATGGAGATTCTAATTCTTTTAGCTATGCTAGATTTTCGAAATTTATTGACATCGTGCTGATATTCGCAATTTTGTGTTCTCAAAAATATATTGGGTCAATGTTTGAACCAATAAGTTTTAAAATGTGCTATTATTCGTATGTCTATGCTAATTGTTTCAGCTAGACAAAAATGATTTGAAATTATCAAAATGTATTTTGAACGATGGAGTCATCAATGCAATTGAACCTAGTGTTGGATGTGATCGAAGGATCGTCAGCCCACTATGGTATGATGTAGTATGACAAAGTCCTAAAATGATGACATTCTCAACGTACTATTAAGACGGTACGGTATCATGACGTCATAAAAGAATTTTGGTTTTCTTTTAAGCTATGAAAAGATATGCCAATTAAGTTGGCTAAAAATGTTTTGACTAATGTCCGAATTGTTATTCAAGATCTATGCTAAATGATTCGGCTAGACAACTATTGAAAGGTGTTTATAAAGTTCAAGAATTCTTTGAGATTTTATGCCAAACCAGTTTATTCTGGTGCAGAATTTGTATTAAGTCTGAGGTGAACCAACCCTATAATGGGGGATACGCAATAGCGTTAATATGTATGTGCACAATACATAGTACGAAAGGTTGATCACCTGGAGTACGAGAAGAGATGGTCCATAGTCTTTTGACTGTTAAATGTTACAGTAGAAATATCTGATGACCTAGGACAAGGTTCAAGTCTTTACGACTCCTCAGCAGAATATTGAAAGATTTTGAATGTATCTTTAAATTCCTGAATTTTTCATACTGCTTCCCAATTATTGAACAATTGTGGAAGATTCTTATTCTTTTAAAAGGTGAAAGTGGAAAGGAAAATATTCCTTAAGAAGGGGTAAGTCGTAGAATGAAACATGTGGCGATGAGTGAGTTAACCAAATTATAATAAATCCAAGCAAGGAATGAAATTCCAGAAAAAGAAGAGATAAATTTAGTTGATGATGACTAATGATGAGAAATTTTTAGAAGAGGAAGATGAGAAGAATGCAACGATCGTAGAAAGATCCTTACAAAAAGAAATTAGTGTAGAACCCAATGAATACGTAGAGATTAACGTAAAGTCCATTTCGGTAAATGGAAGGAACGAATATTAGTAAATCAAAATTTCGAGGACGAAATTCTTAGAAGAAGGGGTGAATGTGATATCCCGAATATTTATGCGATGCTAAATCAAGATATCTTATGATTACAATGAGTATGTTATGCAATGATCCTTGGAGGAAGGAAGTGAATGCGTTAAAGGATTAAAGAATGTATAACACTCGAAGTGTTTCAAGTTTAAGTGAAGGTGATGAAATAAAACCTACGCTAAGGTAATGTGTTAAAGTTATTCAACGATAATTGTGAAAGAGATTTTTGTGGAAACCGAGTAAGGGAGGTTTCGTTGATTCCGAGGATGGAATCCTTATAAGGAGGGAAGGATGTGACAACCCGGATTTTCAGAAGTTATTAAATAAGAATTTAATAAATAAAATTCTTGTTACGAGATGTTTTGGGTTTGAATATATGTATATATGTGATATGTATTGTGAAATATGTGATTTGATGTGAAGAGAATTATATGTTCGTGTACTTGAGAGAAGAGGCTTAATAGTTAATTAAACTATTGAATGAAGTGAAGGAAGTTACTACGAAAAGATATTTGCTGAATATTAGAAAGTTAAAAATTATATTGTGAAATAATATATTTTAATTATTATGCCTTGTTAGCAAAGAAATTGTTATGGATTATATTTCATAATAATGTGAATAATTCACTTGATTAAAATAGTGAATTAATGTAAATATATATTTGTTTTGATAAAACGAGAAAACAATATGTTACATGTTAATGTATTACGATTGTGAATTTCGTAAATGGATAAAATATTTATTGAGTAGAATAAATATTTTAATTGGGATGTTTATTTAATAAAATAAATATTTGATGAGAATATTGTGTGATAATTTATTTGTATGAGAATATTAAGTAAAGTGATGATAAATATTTTTATACTTAATGCGTATTTTATTATGCATGGATGTTGATAAGATGTTGGTAATTTATTAAATGAGAGGATGAATAATTTTTTTAAATAAAATTATTTATTAAGTGAAAGATGATTTTATTAAACAAAATTATTTATTAAATAAAAATTATATTTTTGTGTGACTAAATTAATTGTTATAATTTTATTGGTATGGAATAATTGAATTATTAATAAGAAGGGTTATTTGTATTTAATTAAAGTGTGACAATATATATATATGTATATATATATATATATGTATATATATATATATATATATATTTTTTATAATAAAAAGATTATTAAAATAAGCTAAAAGAAGGTTTTTGGGTTCTAGCCAAACAAGGCATATAGACCCTTTGTATTTTCTAACGGCTGAAAACCTCCAACTTCAGTCACGTAAATTTTCTATCAGTTAGTTTTGTGAGCCAAACCAAAGAGCAGAGAAAAAATGAGGAAGAGAGAAATTGAGAAGAATGTTTGAGAATCTAAGAAGGAAAAAGAAGGATAGCTGATGAGTGGGTTTATACCTATGAAATAGATATATCTTAGTCTTATTTCTTTACTATCTTTGAGTATTTTTAGTGTCATTTTACTTGTTTATGCATTGGTTTTGTAAGAAATAAAGCAAAGCCATTTGTACGTCAACGCTTGGGTGTCTTGTTTGCCATTTTTGAGCTTCCGATTGACATAGCAGCTGCTTGCGGCTCAATTTCACCCATGATCCAATCCTATTCTCTCAAAACTCAAAGAACGAAAGTTGTAGATCTTGATCTCAGCTTTCGGGAACATCTTGAACCATCCAATTTGAAGTTCGTATGAGAGAGTTATGATCATTTTACCATCCGATTTGGCATGAATTTTACATAGCATCTGTTTCCTGGCCATTTTGGACCTTTCTGTGATCAGAATCTTAACGAGCTCCTAGTTATTAAAGTTGTAGAGCTACTTCTTATCTTTCCGTAGCCTCTTGAATCGCATTAATCCGAGTTCGGACGAAGAAGTTATGGCCATTTTTCCAACAGACGTCGAGGTTGATTTGGGCAGCAGAACCATTCTCGCCGGGGCGAGAATCTCAGGCTTAAATTTCTCGCCGGGGCGAGAATGCGCGGAAGGGAAAAAATATTTTAATGCAGTTCTTTTGGGAAGTTGATTTGGAATTGGATTCTTTCTACTGATTTGATTCAGAAACTATAAAAGAGACAGAGAGAGATGGAAATAGAGGGGAAAACATACATAGATACATTCATAGTTACATACATACGCAAGGATTGAGATACAGAGCTGAATTGGGAGATTGGAGACTAGAGAAGCATCGCAAGGAATTCAGATTAGAGACTTGAAGATTGAAGAACTTCTATTGAGTTTTTCTTATCCTCTATCTTAGATTTGTAATTTAATTGTGATGACTTATTTGGGATTCTTGATTTTTATTTTCAGTATGAACTAAATTTGCAATTAAGGCTACAATTGAATCTTTTATGTTTATGGATTAGTTATCTATTTGATTCCAGTTATTACTTCATATTGAGTTGTCTATCATATTTTGTGTTTATTGATTAATTGTCTGATCATCAATTAGCAGGATACTTTAGATGAATTCGGGAGATGAAATCTAGGGTTAGATCTGAATGTGATAGCATGTATTCTTAATTATTTGCATGGGATGAATAATTAGGGTTGTGAAGTGAATAGGAATATCTCTTCGTTGCATGAACTATTGGGAATTGGTGTTTAATGAATTTAATTCTTTAGTTTTGCATAGAAATATTGCAGAATTAATTGAGTTAGATAATTTTATTTGATTACTTGGGAAAGGGCTTATGAATAACTTTGAATTCCTGTTAACAACTCTGTTGAAGTTAATAATTGGATGAATTGGATAATTAGTTTGTATTACATAATTGGGGATTTTGTAGTCTTAAGCCTTTAAAAATCTGAACTTCAACCTTTGTGTTAGTTTTTATTCTTAGTTTTAATTTAATTAGCTTTAATTGTTATACAAATTGTGATTGTTTAAATAAAATTGAATTGATATAGGACTAGTAGTTGGAAATTATTGAACAGAGATTCCCTGTGGGTTCGACACTCTATCTTATCACTTTATTACTTGTTGATCGTGTATACTTGCACGTAATTGTTGATTGTAAAATCTGACAACAATAGCCAAGGCTCTCTTAATCAATATAAAGAAGAAATCAAAGGTAATAACTTGGTTCTAAAATTTATTTTGGTGTTCTTGAATTTTTTGAAAAATTATTATGGTCTATTTTGATTGAGAAATTGGTAAAGAATTCATACTTGAATCTTTAAATTGATGATTGGTAGTTGTAGTGATTTGAGATACGAAAACAAAGAAATTTGAATGAATCGAATTGATTGAAAAACGAATCCGTGAGAGTTTGATTCGCTAAATATGTTGAAATACGAAGAACTAGTATGAACTTTGATTTTAGGCCTCTAAATTGGTTGTTGAAGCTTTGGGTATTGTTAGAATTGTTGTAAATGTGTTGGGATTTGGTTATCCTAAGTATATATCATATGTGATTGCTTAATTTAGTGATTTGGAAGAAGCAATTTCGTGTTTTTGGGGTTGGAATTCTGCAGTTCGCGAACTGCAGAATCTGGAATTCATGAAGCTCGCCCCAACGAGCTCATTAAGCCAAATTTCTCGCCCCGGCGAGAGCTTGCCCCGGCGAGAGTTTTGTTCTACGTTTTCTCGTCCCGGCGAGATCTCGCCCCGGCGAGAGCTTTGTGTAGTAATTTTCTCGCCCCGGCAGGAATTGCTGAAAATGAAAATTTTCTTATTTTTAATTCTTTTTCTTTTGGTCATGCTATGTTACCCTATTTACTTATAAACATTATACAATTAATGTAAAGCGAAGTTTAAGACCTAACTAAGGGTTAAGTGTCGATTAAAGTGGAGCGAAGTTAAATGAAGGATTATGAATTGTTAAGTAGAATTAATACTAAGTGTTGCTATGTGGCTAATGAATGATGTACATGATTATATATATCGTGTAGGATACATGAAGTGCAGATAAATTTAAACTGGTTATAGTAATTGATAATCTACAAACCAGACAAGTCTTTCAGTTCCTATTTGTTATGTGAATTAATTGATTAATTGCTTTAATCATATGATGTATAAAGCATGATGTACTTTATTTATGTTGCAAGTATGAAATGACAAAGTCAAAATATGACTACGTTCGTTGAGTAAAGAATGTTGATTGAGTTATGGAACTTAATCTCTAATTGTTACGTGTTGATCGTTATGCATGACATGTTTAGTCAAATAAATATGATTTAGATAATGAGCATGTTATCTATGTGCTATGTGATGCATGCAAACTGTTAGATTTTGCTGAGCTGTCGAGCTCATTCTTGCAAATAACCACTTTTACAGGTTAAAGATTCAAGGTAAAGTTAAGTGATGCTTGAATGGCATGATTCAGATGTAATGCATGCAGATTAATTATTTTAGCTTAAATTATGTTTTTGAACCATGATTAAGGTTCTGAACGATGTATTTGAGAATGTATTAAATGTAACAGATGTAGAGTTGTTAAATTTGTATTGAGATGTAAATTTAATATTATCCGATGTATAAAGGGTATTGAATCTAGAAGTTTTATTTTTATTATAATTCTGATGAAGCGAATCAAATATGATTCTAGAATATGTAAATGATTTAAGGTTATGATTCAGGGAAAACAAAGAAAGAAAACCGAAAAGTTTAAAAAAAAAAAATTGTTCCGCATTTTATTAAGTTTATCATTGAATAATGTTGTAAAGTCAGAAAATAGATGTATTGTTAACGACCGATGTGGAGAGTTAAAGTGTATGAATTTTTGGGTCGTTACATTAAACATACCACACGGTATGAGTTCAAGAACTTACCACAATCATATGGGTTTAGGAACTTATCCTAGTCAGACCAAAATCGTCCATTCGCTGAGGGGTTCCACTATACGATTATGAGTCACGAACTTACCATAAGTATGAGTTTAAAGAACTCACACCTAATCTTAATATTCTCTAATTATCAATTATAAATATGAGAAAAGAATCACCTTCTCGTCATACGTATAGTGATAGCGCGATACCAACATTGCAATGAATTGTCAATATAGGAAGCTAAGTGGTTGTCAAACCAAGCACAAATTCCCCGCCCATACAAGGAATTGTACAACTCAGCCACTAACATGAGTCCTCCATTGAAATCCCACATAATTCTAACTTTTCCTTTACTCAATACGAATTTCCTTTAATCCGTATCTCAACATTAATTACTCTTCTATGAGCTTACATAGTACAATTTCATAGTATAACTTTTGTACAACAATTCTGCTATAAAATTTTCAATTACTCGATTGATCATCTATCATTCCATGTCTTAATTAGATTACGTTGTGATCCTTCTTATAATCGTATTATATTACGATTCTTTTCTATCTCATGATCGTTTTGTTTTACGATCTTCTTATCTTTCACTTTAATCATATATTATGATTTTATTTAAGCTTTTCATCTTTTACTTACTAGAGTCAGGTAACTCCATATTCTTATCTTTATAATTCTTTAAGATTCTTATTTGAATCTTCTTTATCTTCTTCTAATCTTAATAATGAATTTCTTAAATTCATCTCTTAGCACTTAAACTCTATTTGAGTTTATTCCTTATCCTTATATCTGCGGTTATAGCCTAACGTACTCCTACCTAAGGTTTATAACCTACAGCTCTGATACCAACCTGTGACGCCCCTAAATTCGGGTACCTTGAACCTCAGATCTGGTACGTCACGATACATCCTCTTCATACCAATTCTATAACTAATGCGGAAAATATAAATATAAATTGTTTATTTCAGAGTATTCTATAACATTTCCCAAGGTCTACAACCTTTATCTTGATACATTTTTACATTTAGATTCACGAAAAGGTTTACACAATTAACTTACATCAAATAACTAATTTAGTTATCATGCATACCACTATAATCTTGTCCTTTGCTTCTGCCTTTGTCTTTCCTCGAACATTCGTATTAATCTGAAATTTGTTATCATGATATAGCAAGGGTGAGCAACCATTTTGCCCAACAAGTTTAAATACAATACATATATACCATGATTGAAAGAAAGAATAAGCTTTCGAATTTTCAACAATATAATAATTGAATGACTGAATCAATAATTTTGGATATCAACAATGACCATGAACAATTTAATTGAACCTTATGGTAATGAAGGTGATCAACCTTTCATACCCGATAAACATATACAAATTGCACTAAGTGCGAATCAATAATTTAAAGAGGTGAAATAATTATAAATAATTACACCTCTAGCAAGCTTGAAACATAGCAACTCAAGTTTGAGTTAAGAGGAACTTACTCAATGTAAAAGTTGAGTAAGATGGAACTTGCACAATTGAATAAGGATAGGGAACTTACCTGTACCGTCGACTACTGCTACGCAATCTAATTTAACCTCTTAGGAAAGACCTATCAGTTATAAGATTGATCTTTCAATTAGCATATCATATTATACCTCATAACACTACTTCTTTGTAAGTAAATTATCTAACATTAAACCACATAATCAAATATTAGATAACACCATACGCATTCATAATTCTAAAACTAGCACACGTCGAGTCTTTAACAATATTCAATACAGTATGCTGAGTGGTTTCCCACAAACAACCAACAAACTACTTTCCGTCTCGTCTACACTATTTTCACAGTGAGTTAGATCGGTTGCTAGTTCGTATATACCTCCGCTCCCTGAAGGAATCGTTTAACCCAGATACTATACATCAACCATTAAAGAGTACGACTGTACCACTATTTTATCATAAACCTTATGAATTAACACTAAGTCATTCATTTTATAAGTTCTTCTTTATAATCCATTAAGCCGAATACCTAATCCAGCAATTTGGATTATCCAAACATACCAATCCAGCAAATAAATAATCACATAACACTCATAACTTAATATACTATCATTAATCCTATAAGACATTTAATCGATCTTAGGTTAATGAATTAATTAATAAATAGCAATTTTCTTAAGCGTTAAACACTTATTAAACTATTAAACAATTTATTATAATTATTTAATTAATGAGTTAATGACATTTTATTTATTTCATTTAATCAAACTTCATTTAATTACTATTTAATATTAATTAAATAATAAGTAATTAAATATCTTTAATTATTATTTATGTAATTTAATCATGAACTTAGCTTACTAGATTAATATTTAAAATATTTAAATATTAATCTTAATTATTTATTGTAATTGGAAAAATATAAAATATAATCCCAAATATCATTTTTGTATTTTTACTATTTTCCTTTTATAATTTTTAATCAATTAAATAAAATTAAATAATTAAAATTAACTCCTGATGGCATTATCGTAAATAGTCAAAATCATTAAATCTTCATCATTTTCGCTAGCAGCAGCCTGGTTCGGGAACTTCATCTCCATTGATGAACATTAATACACCTAAGCAAGCTTTAATGTCCACAATAATTTCCCAACCAATTACATATATCATAACAATAATTAATAACATTAAAAATCAAATACCCATGATTTTTATCAATGATTTTCACTAATTTTTAGTAGAATAATTGTTTACTTCATAAATCCCATAAATACATCACAAACATGGTTTTTTTTATCCTCAAAACTCATGGATGTTTACATAATCAAATACTACAATTTAATCTACACCACAATAATAATTTTTCTACATCATCTAAACAATTTATTACATAATAAATAATTTCTACCATAAATTCATAACAATTAACATATTTATACCAAAATCAATTCCTTTATCACCATAATAAATAAGGAGCATGATCATACCTCTATGATAAAACTCTAATTAGATGATGAAGAATTTCTCACTTCCAAAATTTGTCCGAAGCTCAAGTTTAGATAGAAAAATGAAAATGGAGAGAAATGGAGAGAGACGGAAGGCAAATGTTTGTTTTGTTTTTCTGCTAGTCTCCTCTACTGACTCAATGATATGGCTTAAAAAAAATATTGCCCAGATCCACAATTTGCGGCAGAAAATCCGGCATGCTTTTAATAGATTATTATAAAGTAATAATTATACCTTAAATACTCCTTAAATATAAATATAGTGTAAATAATATCACTACATGTATAAAAATTAAATATACCATTAAATAGTATATATCTTTACGATCATTTTAAAATTCGTTTCACTAAAAAAAAAAGATATAGTTTATTTTACCACATAGTAACAACTTCTTGTATTTTATACCTCCAAAAATAATTAAATAATATATATAATTAATATATATTATTTTTACAATTTAAATCACTACAAAAATATTTTCACAATAAATTGTGAAATTAAAAATATTTGTATATATATATATATATATATATATATTACTCATACCATAAAACTAATTTATTTAATACATTTAAATTAAATAAATTAATTTCTCATAAAATATAGAATTAACTCCATTAACCAATTAATTCCATAATAACCTTTTTAATTCGATTCAGATTAACTTAATATTAATCCATTTATTTACCACAATTTAATTAACCATTAAATTATGTTACTAAATATGTACATATATATTCATATAAATACATATTTAATTCACAGACATCACGCCACTTAATTTCATAATTTCACTAATTAAATTATTTAATTCAATTAAACCTGTTATATTCAAATTAATTGAATATTTAATTAAACACATCCTCTTATCAATTCCTTGATATTAATTACTTTAGATCAGTCCACTAGTTTAATAACTCTATTAATGAGACTCCCTTTAATTTAATTTACCAATTATCAACTAATTCTACCAAATTCATATTGGTAAAAAAATTACACCAAGATTTAGTTTTAAATCGCACAAAAATAATTCATTAGAAATTAAATTCCTTATTTAATTAATAATGAACTTTTGAAATTCCCGGTCATTACATTCTTCCCCTCTTATAAAAATTCCGTCCCCGAAATTATAACATAAGGTTACTAACCCACTTCGATCTGTAACAGCCCCAAATTACTCACAAAAATTCTATATTGGTTTACTTACTTATCTCCACTTATCAAACTTCTTTTTATTTAATCATACTATATGATAATTATTTTCTCAATTGACATTCACGGCCAACTCTCAAGTTGTGTATCCACATAATCTCTTCATAGCTTACCTAGGATCTTTTTCCCAAAAGCCTTTATTACTCACATTGAACCATATTGGTTCTTGCTAATACTTAGATTAAACAAATAAAAAATTTAATTTAATTCAGTTTTTTTTTCACAATTCTAACCTCCTTAACTAGGTTATAAATCTCTAACCTTTATTAAATATTAGAAATATTATTTCTAAGTCTTTCAAATATCCGGGGTATTACAGCTAACATGTGTTTAGGCAAGATGGAGACACCTAGCATACTTATACACCTCACCTCTCCCTCTCTTGGACACTTGTCCCCCTTAATTAATAACCAACATGTGTTAATTAGAACTAAAGCTTTATTTTTTTTTCTTCATGTCTGTCTATGGCCTTATCCTTTTCCCTTTTTTTATTAACTAATTATCTTGTTAAATGACTAACATGCCCTAGCTCAATTGGGTCAAAAGGTTGGGTCATTAATTAATTAATTCTTTTAGGCTTGAAATCATCTTGTTTAAGCCACTTGAACTAACTTTTAATTTTCACCATTTATGGGCCAATAACTAATTAAATTAATGGGGCTCCCAAATGTGGTTTAATTATATTCTAATGGGTTAATTTAATAAATCTACACACTAATCATTCAAGTTCATAATAAATTAATTACATGGGCTTGATTATTTAATTCAATTGAACTAGTCCACTAATAATTTATATTATTAGAACTATTACATATTTATTTCATCCATTATATAAACATAAATCCTTTTAAATATAACTACAACAATAATTATATTTAAAATTAAAATACATGACCATAGATCAAATTAGGGTATTGATCCGTAATGTCACTTTACCACATTTACCACACTTCGTCAATTTAAAATAAATTGACTAATCTTATATATTCATATTATAAAGAAATAGTCAAAGTAAGAATAATAATATTAATAATCATTCTTAAAATATACATTTATCATGAAAATAATATATTAATCATATTCTTATGAAAAATAAATAATAATATATTTTTACTAAATATTAATTTATTAAAAGAATATAAATTTTCAAATAATTAATAATTTCTTTTCTGAAAAACTCATTTACAATCTTTCATATAATAAATGATATATATTTATCACATATACACATATACATTTCTTGCACGTATTCTCATACTTACCTTGATAAATAATAAAAATAATTTAATTATTTTTTTAAAAAAATTATACGCAAAATTTCTTATTTAAATTATTTTAAAAATCTTGGGTTATTACATTCACCCACCCTTATAAGGATTCCGTTCCCGGAATCACCGTTATAAAACCTACACCCACGAGGGTATATATCATACACATTCATATCACAATTAGATCCCGATCTGATCCGATCGAAGCGATCTTTAAACATTTAACATAAAACTTGTCTATCTGATTATACGGAATCTGATTTCCAATAGAACTCAAATTCCTCCTTCAAAATTCTTTAATAAAACGATTTATTATTATACTTATATATTATTTATTTATTAATCTAAGTCATTTCCTATAGTTTAGATGTTTTCAAACGTAAACGTATCCCCACGGTATATATAAGAATAAATTATTATTCGAATAATACCTGGAACTCCATCCCCGACTGCTATTGTATCTTGAACCGTCATATTGAAGGTCCTCGCGGTTGGTTTGTTTGTCGGAGTTGGATAAGTTATCGCTAGCTTGCCGCTGCTATTCTCTGCCTTAGCACTTTCCCCATTGATCTTTCTTTTTGGACAATCCCTTACCATATGATCAGTTGATCCGCAGATAAAATAACCACTATTCTTTCTTTGATTGGGACAGCTTGAAGCGACGTGTCCCTCCTGCCCACACTTATAACATACACCTTTCCCTTTCAAATATTCTCCCGAGTGATTCTTCCCACAGTTTCCACACTTCTGAACCTGCTTCTTCATTCTTTCCTGGTTATTACTAGTATTTCCAGCATTGTTCAATTTTCTTTTTCCACTTTCACTGCCACCGCTTCCTTCAATCTTGACCTTATTCTTCCTTTCTTTGTTGTAGAGGCTCATGGCCTCATTTCCCCCTTCTACTATAATAGCCTTTTCTAGGAGCGATCCAAAAGTAGCAATCTGCAACACCGCTACCTTGTTGTATATCCAAGGTTTCAAGCCTTGTTCGAACCTTCGTGCTTTCCTTACTTCAGTAGCCACTTGGTGTGGAGCGAACCTAGCTAATTCGTTAAACTTGGCGGCGTATTCCGAGACGGTCATATTATCCTGCCTTAATTCTAGAAATTTAATTTCCATCCTAGCCTGCATCCCAAACGAGAAGTAATTCTCGTTGAATAGTTCTTTGAACCTTGTCCATATTGTGACACCCCCAAATCCGAGTACTACGTTTTCTCAGGATTTGGTGTTCACTATCCATATACATCACATCACATCTAACTACCCATTCATTCATAATGGAAATACTATTAATGGAAATAGAAATCTCCCATTAAGGGTTACAACATCATTCATAAATAAATCCCAGGTTATCTAACCTTAACATAACATCAGTGCGGAAACATAAATTAAGTCTATTACATAACATCATTAAAATAAGTACAACAAGTCTTCATCACTTGTTTGCTTTTCCTTTACCCTTACTAGTAGATGGCTTGTCAGTTCTTTCAACCTTAACTGCAATGTTATTATGCAAGGGTGAGCAATGTTTGCCCAACAAGTATAACAACAACAGTAATAATAACATGCGAAATAATTAATGGATATTGAATAATCGAAGATTTAGCTTTTGAGTCAAGAATGTAAGACAAGATTCAAAAGAACGTCTGAGGGTCTTAAGACCACGAACTATGTCCCAGGTTATCAAGTATTTCTACTTTAAACCTTTAACAGTCGTAAGACTATATGGACCTTGCTTCTCGTACTCAGGGGGATCAGCCCTTTGTACTATGTATGTGCACAACATCTTAACGCTAACGCGTAAATAAAATCCCCTGTATAAGGGTTGTTCATCTCAGTTTGACATCGGAGTTCGCACCAAAAGAAGTTTGGTTTGGATTTACTTCAATAACGTTTCTAGAATTTAGAACGCTCATCAACTATGGACTAGTCGAATCAATAAGGGTTCGCTAGTCAATCAAGGTTCAAAAGGTATAATTCGAGAATCAAAACTAAATCTCACAAAAGTTACGATTGAATACGTTCTATATAACTGAAGCATTACAAAGAGGAAATTAAAAACGTCTAACTGAATCCATGAAATTGAATGGAATAGAAACAATAACTTGCTCAAGAAGTAATAGCATTATGAGGCTTGTATTCTATGATAATGAAATTTAAAAACTTGCGTAAACGTAAAAGTAAGGATAAGATACTTGCCTCGTGCGTAGACTAAAAATTTAAGACTCACGTTTCTCTAATCAACCTATACATTTCGTTTATAAAACACTAACAATAATTAGTTACAGTATTATAAACACTTCAGAACTCATTCTCATCCAAAATTTCTATTTTAATAGCTCAGTTGACATCGAACAATCCATGGATTTATGCTTACCACCCATTACAGCATTTTAGCATTCATTTTATACCTTAGCCTAAGCTTTAGGTAAATCTACGATATCATAACATGATCTCAAAGAAAGAAGAAAATTTTTACTCTCGTCTTTTTACTCTTTTTTTTTTTTTTAGTTCCCGCCGGGGCAAGAAAATCCTTCACAAAAATCTCGCCGGGGCGAGGAATTACTTCACAAAATTCTCTCTGGGGCGAGGAATTGCTTCATAGAATTCTCACCGGGGCGAGCTCCCCACCGGGGCGAGGGATCCCTTTGCAAAATTCTCGTCGGGCCGAGAATTACGAATTCCAGTTTCTGCAGTTCGCGAAGAACGCAGAAACATGCCAAAATTTCCCAATCTTGTTATTCTTATGTCAAATTAAACATGCCCAATTATCATATATGGTATGAAATCAAAACCCATTCCATAAACAGTGATTTTAACATCACAGATAATCTATACAACCCAATTTAAAGACCAAAAATCTAACTGTTCATACTTATTATGAAGTTTTGATACAGTTAACAAAATTAATCGCAGTAAACTCGTTTCTTAACCAAATTAATCCGTTTAAGTTTCATTCTTTTCCTTTTTACATGCATAGACATAATCAGTAATCAATTTAACCAGTTAACATGTAAATCAAGTACCAATTTTGTACATTTAAACCATGTTCATAAGTAACTACTCTATAATTTTAGAACTTGTAATTAAAGCATGATTTCATAGATTTAATTACTCTAAATCATATATAAACCATACAAAACACATCAAAGCATACTTACAATCATCTAACATCAATTTATTGAAGATTTAGCCATACAATTTGGTTTACAGAGAACTCAGAACATGCATTCATGGAGAAAATTAAGAAAACGTAAATTAAAGGTTAAAGTCTAAGAATTACCTTTGATAATTATGCTAGATTATGCAAGATGGTGACAAGTTTTCTTCTCAATTCTCTAAATTCTCTCCTCTTTCTCTCAAGTTTTTCTCTCTGGCTTGAATATGAATTACTGATAATGGAATACGTGAAAAAAACTAAATAGCAGAACATGGTGTCAGTTTAATAACTGGCACCAACTTCCACTAAGGCCATGTTTGGCTACTCATATATTCCTCACTTCTAATTTATTTTAATAAACTACTTATTATATAGTTTCATGTCACACTTTGATCAACTAAATAATCTTACTAAAATCAAATAAATAAAATAGAATAATACTACATTAAATCACATAGTCATATAAATAAAATTCTCATTTATTAATAATGACAAATTATTAAATCTCTAATTAATAATAATTAATTAGAAATAACATTATACTCATTTAAATAATGTATTTAATCAAATAATTTCAATTAAACACATACATTAAATATAAAAATTCTCCACATTAATCTAATTAATGTAACACATATAATTAAATTAATCTACCACAAATTCAACAATTAATCAATTAATTCAACAATCAAATCATCGAAAAATATTTATTCAATCAATAAATATTTAAAATAAGTTACAAAAATTCTCGTTCGTCACACATATGACAGCTTCTGTCCCGGTCCTTGATTGATTAGCCTCCCACTAGAAGTTCGCTTCCCCTTTCAGCATGTATGTAGCAAAGGCGGTTTTTTGTTCTTCCGCTACCCTAGCAATCACAAACGCTTTTTCGATTTCCTTTACCCAAGTTTGGGTTTCTATTGGGTTAGTCGTTCCTTTAAATTCAGGCGGTCCTAATACCTTGAAGTCTTTAAAGTTAGCCAACTGATTCCCTGGTAGATTTCCTGTGACTGGTGTTCGATTATGCATTGCCTCTACTAACATGTTAACAAAATTCTGCATCAGGTCTGCTTGACCTCCTTCATTATTATTGAATTCATCTACCCTTCGGTGTCGTTGTTCTCTTCTTGGCGGCATTATCTGAATAAACAAAAGCTTAATTTATTATTTCGTTTTACATTTACCATTATGCCACATATTATTAGTGGTATCATAATAGTTTAAACACAAATTTCTAAACTCAGACCAATTCAGCTTGCTATATTCCTGAATTCAGCTGGATGAATTACCCAATCCAGCTTGCTGGATTCATGAATTCGGCTGGCTACCTAAATCAATCTGGCTTGCTGGATTCATGAACTCAGCTTGCTGAATTCCTAAATGCAGCTTACCGAATTATGAATTATCAGTCAGTCAATATTCAATATTCAATATTTCAAAACACACAATCATATTCATATTCTTTTAAACAGTAAAAAGTACTTTTCATTACACAACACATACTGCCAAAATCACTTACTATCCCTCAATAACAACAAAAGCGGGCTTAGTACATTACACACATATCATATCATTTACTATACCTAATCCTAAAATACTCATCCTATTCATTTCCTACACCTTTCCTAGATTCTGGGCAAACCTTTGCCTAGTGACTTACTATTCCACATACAAAACATACGCATTGCTTCGGTTCGGGACAATGACAAGAGACATGTCCTTCATGTCCACAATTGTAGCATACGTTCTGCCCTTTCATACACACGCCTTCATGCTTTCTGTTGTACTTTACACACCTTACCACTTTCTTAAAGTTTTCTTGATCACGGTCATTTATCTTTCTTTTTCCTTTCTGGCTTGGAGTTGCAGACGATTTGCTGCATTTGTCTCCAATTGCATCAATTTGGCTTTTCAGCTTATCTTGTTCTTCCATTATTTCGATTAAGGCTTTTCGCATCCGACTATTTAGTAGTCTTTCCATTTCTAATAACTTTTCTAGACATAACACCTTATTCTTCAGATTCTGCACTTCCGTTGATGCTTGGTCAGCTCCAACTTCAGCGTCCGATTCACTATCTGCCAGTATTACCATTTCTGGTTCCGGTTCTATGTTTTCCAAAATGATGACCTCATCTTGGTTGCTTTCAGGCGGAGTAATTTGCTCCTTCTTTACGATATGAGAGGTTCCTAGTACTTTCATTCCTGACATCTATGCACAAACAATCTTGATTAGTATATAGTATATACACATAGTAAACAAAATTTATATAAGTTAGTTTTTATTTAATTTTACGATGAATTTCCTTAATTCATCTCCTTTAAACTCTATTTGAGTTATTCGTTTTTCAACGCTTCTATCTAGCTTAAGGTTATAGCCTAAGGTAATCCCCACCTAAGGTTTCTAACATATAGCTCTGATACCAACCTGTGACGCCCCCAAATTCGAGTACTTGAAACCCGTATTTGGTGTATCACGATACCATTTCTTTGAGCAATTTAATATATTACAAACTTAATATTTATATCAGAGTTGTCTATTCCCCAGATATGATAACCTTTAATTATATTCCTTACATGTTATATAATAGATATGATCACAAAAAAAACTAATTATTACAGATAACACCTTATAACCTATTCCTTGAACTTTCCTTTGCCTTTGTCTTTGCCAGAGCCTTCTGAACATTCACGCCTAGCTGAAAACATTTAAGTCGAAGCAAGAATGAGCATTCAATTGCTCAGTAAGTAATAACAATTATAATAATAATGCGCTGAAGAAGTAAATATTTTCTTTGAGGACTACTTCTACCACAAATCAATAGTGGGGAAGTCATTTGAAACCATTCTTAACAACATATCAAATTATTTTAAGATTTTTGAAACAACAGAGTGACTTTTGAATACTGAGTGGTCAAAAGACCATGAACTGTCATTTTTCATTTTCAAAAAGGTTTAAACAGAAATTTATCTGTAAACCGTCTGGTCTTACGGACACGGAGGATGATCAGTCCCATTGTGCCCTATATTGATTAATACTATATAATACATCACCGCCACTGGCGCATATAAACTACATCACCACTATTAGCGCATAAAAAATTTTTCCATTTAGGGTTGTTCATACTTAGTCTGGAGTCCTAACTAAAACAATTTAGTTGGACGACTGTATCATAACCAATAATGTTCAACAATGCATTGTAAATTAGGTCTACCTGGTCAAATAGCTAAGACAATCTTTAAACTAGGTATACATACCGAAATTTAATAGTATGTATCAGAACTTGTCAACGAATTTTGAATTCAAGGGTAATTGATAATGTACGATAGTTCATACAAGTGGGGACACTTGCATCACCAAACGTAGAATACCAATTTTCGATATGAGTCAAAGCAATTTAGTAATAAGATACTTTTAACACTGAACAATCGAAGGAAAATTAAATTTATAATAATTATAACAATTTGTACAAGTGAGGACACTTGCACAAAGAACAGAATAATTTTGATTATAAACGCATCACATGAAACAATATCGAGATGCTTGAAATCAATAGATAGCTTGAATAAAGTTTAAGAATACTTGCACATCATATGGATCCAGTTCGTAATATAAATGAAAGGATAGAATAATTGCTCAATAATAGGTTGAGTTAAAAGCTTGCATAAACCGGAATTCATTTCATAAAGTAAATGAAGAGGATAGGATACTTGCACATTATATACATGTTGCACGAATTAAAAATATTGCATAAGGTTTAGATACTTGCCTTGGTCGTTGTCTACTGCTACACAGTTTAGTTTAAACTTTTACACGTAGACCTATCAATAATAGGATTATTCTTTTGATTAGAATAATACACCTTAACACATAACAATGCTATTATAGTCATTATACAACTTAAACGCATTGTCACATATTCATTTCAGTCATCAAGACACATAAGAACGTATATCTAGTCAAACTATGTCGATTTGGTTTGAGTTTGGAATCGCTTCGGCATCCTGATTGCATTATCGGATAATTAATGAATTTATTACCAATAAAACTTCTTTTTTTTCAAGAACTTAAATATTATATTAGATAATTTAATTATCATTTATAACATTTTTCCGAACATTAAAATTATTTATAAGATTTAATTAATAAATAATTTCATTATCATTAATATTAAAATATTAATGAAATCTTTTTTCAAAATATTAAAGGTTATGTAACATTTTTCAAACTTTAATATCACTTTTAAATGATTTTTAAAGTATTAAAATCATGTTTAAATGATTACTATTAATATTAAAATATTAATGTAATTCATGTATTTAAAACATTTATTTCACCTTTAAATAATTTTTTTAAAACATTAAAATCATTTTTAAATAATTTATTTAATACAATTATTAAATAAATTTATTATCATTAATATTAAAATAGTAATGAAATTCTTATCAAAATATTAAAAGTTATTTATTATAACTTAAAATACTTTTTTTTTAAATTCTACATTATAGGTCTTATCCAGACAGTTAAGACTGTCTACTTTAGAACAAATTTCATTTTGATTATCTATTCGGACAGTTAAGACTGTCTGCTTTAGGCCAAGTTCTTTTTCAGTTAATATCCAGACAGTATGACCCGTCTGTTTCAGGTGTCTGCTTTAGACAAAAATTTTCGTTCCCAATCGGACAGGTCAACCTCTCTATTTTCAGGTGTCCATATTAGAACAAAACTCACTGCATGTAGCCTTATTATCTGGGCAGTTTCGTTTTTGTGGTACCTACTTTGTAACTTCATAACTTGCTCATTTCTTATCGAAATAAGTTCATTCTTGAGCCTACGACTTCCTTATACTACAAACTACAAAATACCCCATTTCCATAAGCTTTAATTACCTGAAAAACTGACTCTAAAGTCAGTGTACCAACTGATTTCTTAACTTTTAACTAGTTTTATTAAAAAAAATCGCCATGACTTCGTTACTTAAGCTTTTTCCTCCATTCCAATTGGGTGATGTTCATAACTCATAAGAGTATAACATAACACCCAGGAACCAAAATTTTCAGATTCGGAATATCACAACAAAAATCCCAAATCAATCCATTAACAGTCCACTAATTTAAATTTCATCCTTTTTACATAGGTTTTGATTTTTAATCATTTTGTTAACTAAACATGCATGCTCAAGGTGATTTAACAAGGTTTACTCTTTCATATCCACCTTATAACTTCAAGATCCATCATGATCTTCACTTATCAACAACCACCAACAACTAATCAACACCAACGAAATAAAATCCAAGAGATAAAAAAAATAAATAAATTAGCGTTTTTATCTTTTGTTGTTCTTGTTCTTGTTCTTCTTTCTTAATCTTGATGAACCTTGATCTTGCTCTCCTTTTTCTTCTCCAATCCGTGCCTTTTCTCTCTCTTTCTTTCTAATGGACTTAGCTTGCTAGGAATGAGGGAAGATTTTTTTTTAACCAATACACCTCATTGCCTTCTTGAGTGCCACATGCCCCCCCTATTAATTAGGTAACATGTGTTTAGGCAAGATGGAGACACCTAGCATACTTATACACCTCACCTCTCCCTCTCTTGGACACTTGTCCCCCTTAATTAATAACCAACATGTGTTAATTAGAACTAAAGCTTTACTTGTTTTTTTCTTCATGTCCGTCTATGGCCTTATCCTTTTCCCTTTTTTTATTAACTAATTATCTTGTTAAATGACTCACATGCCCTAGCTCAATTGGGTCAAAAGGTTGGGCTATTAATTAATTAATTCTTTTGGGCTTGAAATCATCTTGTTTAAGCCACTTGAACTAACTTTTAATTTTCACCATTTATGGGCCACTAACTAATTAAATTAATGGGGCTCCCAAATATGGTTTAATTAAATTCTAATGGGTTAATTTAATAAATCTACACACTAATCATTCAAGTTCATAATAAATTAATTACATGGGCTTGATTATTTAAATCAATTGAGCTAGTCCACTAATAATTTATATTGCTAGAACTATTACATATTTATTTCATCCATTATATAAACATAAATCCTTTTAAATATAACTACAACAATAATTATATTTAAAATTAAAATACATGACCATAGATCAAATTAGGGTATTGATCGGTAATGTCACTTTACCACATTTACCACACTTCGTCAATTTAAAATAAATTGACTAATATTATATATTCGTATTATAAAGAAATAGTCAAAGTAATAATAATAATATTAATAATCATTCTTAAAATATACATTTATCATGAAAATAATATATTAATCATATTCGTATGAAAAATAAATAATAATATATTTTTACTAAATATTAATTTATTAAAAGAATATAAATTTTCAAATAATTAACAATTTCTTTTCTGAAAAACTCATTTACAATCTTTTATATAATAAATGATATATATTTATCACATATACACATATACATTCCTTGCACGTATTCTCATACTTACCTTGATAAATAATAAAAATAATTTTATTATTTAAAAAAAAAAATTATACGCAAAATTTCTTATTTAAATTATTTTAAAAATCTTGGGTTATTACAGTAATGCACCCACTGCTTTCCAAAGATGTATGATGGCAATATTCTCCGATATGGTTGAGCAAGGATTGGATGTTTTCATGGATGATTTTTTAATTTTTGGAGATTCATTCGACTTATGCCTTGAAAACCTTGTGAAAATGCTGAAACGATGTGTTGAAACAAATCTGGTGCTAAATTGGGAGAAATGCCACGTTATTGTACAATAAGGCATTATTTTGGGGCATAGAGTGTCTTCAAAGGGGTTGGAGGTTGATAAGGCCAAGATTGAAACCATTGAGAAACTTCCACCACCATCTAACGTTAAGGGCATTCCTAGTTTCCTTGGACATGCTGGATTTTACAGGCGATTTATTAAAGATTTTTCCAAAATTACAAAGCCTTTATGCAGCCTTCTTGAGAAAGATACTCCGTTTGTCTTTGATCAAGAATGTTTGGAAGCTTTTGAATTACTAAGGAAGAAACTTGTGAGTGCTCCTATTATCATGGCTCCGGATTGGGACCTTCCGTTTGAATTCATGTGCGGTGCTAGTGACTTTGCAATTGGTGTAGTTTTGGGCCATCGCAAAGACAAGGTTTTTCATGTGATCTATTATGCTAGCAAGACAATAACTGGAGCACAACTTAACTATACAACCACGGAGAAGGAATTGCTTGCTATTGTCTATGCTTTTGACAAATTTTGTGCTTATTGTTGGGAATTACAATGTCTCACGATATAGAGAAATAAGAAATTGAGAATTTAAAACACAATCACACAACACAAGAATTATAGTGGAAACTCCAAAACCAGAGAAAAACCACTTTCGTTGCCAAAGACAACTAGAGAAAATTTACTATGTGAATAATATTACAATCACTCACATTCTCAGAAATTTTCTCACATCCACTCAAGAAAGATAATTCTTCCCAAGAGAATTTTTCCACACAAAATTCTCTAACTGATACCTCTTATCTCTCTACATTTGGATATCTCTCTCCACCTTCTCCTGGATGAGATCCTACTGCCTAGGATGGTTTCTTTAAAATGAGTTAGCAGCATATATAAAGCATCCAAAAAGTTTCTCTCCTGCACATGCATAATCCGCCCATTTCCTCCTTAGCCCACTCCCTATGACTACTATATATTATATACAAATATATATAATACATGCTCATGTTTTCAGGCCATTTCCTTGTGCCCCACATGTTGCACAACTTTCCAAATTCTTGCCATAATTCATGGCAGATGTTATACACCTAACATTCCACTAACACAAACCTTTTCCATGAAACATGTTTCCCATAAAATATTATTCATTGCATTATTTAATTTTAACCAATATTCAACACTTATCTCATTGGCACAAAGGTCATTGTGTATACTGATCATTCAGCCATAAAATACTTGATAGCAAAGAAGGATGCAAAGCCACGCTTGATTCGATGGGTATTATTGCTTCAGGAGTTTGATCTTGAGATTCGGGATAAGAAGGGAACCGAGAATCAAGTGGTGGATCACCTATCAAGGCTGGAAAATGCAGACCCAGAGGTGGGGGATGATGTCATGATCAATGAGTCTTTCCCCGATGACAACTTTTCACTATCACATATGAAGTGCCGTGGTATGCTGACTATGTGAATTATGTGGTGAGTCATGTGCTACCGCCCGAGCTGAGCTATCAACAGAAAAGAAAGTTTCTACATGATGTGAAACACTATTTTTGGGACGAACCGTTTTTGTTTAAGCAATGTGCAGACCAGCTAATCAGAAGATGCGTACCTCAATCTAAAATGGAAAGTATTCTACAATAATGTCATGCTTCGGCTTTTGGAGGACATTTTGGTGGAGAGAGAACAACTGCAAAGGGGCTTCAATCGGGTTTCTATTGACCAATGTTGTTCAAGGATGCCCATGTTTTTGTGCTGAAATGTGATCGTTGTCAAAGAGTGGGGAACATTTCCAGGCGTCATGAGATGCCTCTAACCACAATCTTGGAGGTTGAAATCTTTGACATATGGGGTATTGACTTCATGGGTCCGTTTCCTTCTTCGTTTAACAATTTGTATATTCTAGTGGCTGTTGATTATGTGTCAAAATGGGTCAAAGCAGCTGCGACACCCACCAATGATGCCAAGGTTGTGCTGAAGTTTCTTCGAAGGAACATTTTCACAAGATTTGTAACTCCACGGGTAATAATTAGCGATGAGGGGTCGCATTTTTGTAATAAGAACTTTAATGCCCTTCTTGCTAAATATGGGGTAACCCATAAAATTGCTACGGCCTATCATCCTCAAACAAGTGGTCAGGTGGACGTTTCTAATAGAGAAGTGAAAAGGATTCTAGAGAAGGTGGCCCGAATAGAAAGGATTGGTCATTAAAACTTGATGACGCCTTATGGGCGTATAGGACGACATATAAAACTCCTATCGGGATGTCACGATATCAGCTTGTGTACGGGAAGGCATGTCACCTTCTGGTGGAACTAGAACATAGTGCATATTGGGCTATCCGGAGGCTTAACTTTGATTTGAATGCTGCGAAAGAGAAACACCATTTGCAACTTCATGAGATGGAAGAGTTCTATCTCCAGTCTTATGAGAATGCAAAGCTCTACAATGAGAAAGTCAAGAGGTGGCATGGCAAGAAGATAATCGATCGAAAATTTGAGGTTGGACAATCCATCCTACTTTATAATTCCTGGTTGAAGCTCTTTCCGGGTAAACTCAAATCAAGATGATCAGGACCATTTTATATCAGTTATGTTTTTCTGCATGGTGCCATTGAACTACGGGATGATAAGTCAAATCAGTTGTTCAAGGTGAATGGGCAAAGAATCAAGCATTATTGGGGTGGTGACATTGAGCGCCAAAAGACCTCAGTTAGCCTCGAAGATCCGAAATGAATGGGGAGCAGTCAGGTTGAGGACTTTAACTCAAGAGCTAGTTGGGAGGCAACCCAAATGTTCCATTTTATTATCTAAGCTATTTGATTTCTATTTTTATTTTTTCAAAAAAAATAAAAAAATCACTTTTTTTTCATAAGGATAATTTTTATCATTTATTGTTTCTAATTTGGTTAATTTTGTTGCTACATATATGTTTTTATCCAATTAGGCATTTGAGCGAACCATGTCAGCACAATAGCACACCAGCTGCATGTCAGCAGCAGCAGCCCAGCAGGCCAGTCAGGCGCTGGGCGCAGGCGCAGCAGGCATCGCGCGGGCGCGCGCGCCCCAGGAGCAGCAGATGGGCGCAGCAGGTGCGGCAGTCAGGCGAAGCACGGACAGGCAACGGGTGCGGGCGCAGCAGGCGTGCGCAGCAGGCTCAGCAGGTTGGGCGCATAGTGGCTCGGCAGTGGGCGCGCGTTGGCACAACAACTAGCAGCTGGGTGCGGGCGCATCACTGACCGCGCGGGCGCGCCATGTCAGACGGCAACACATAATAGGCAGCCCAGCAGCTCATTTATTTCATTCCATCCTTATATCTCTCTCCTCCCACTCCAAAGCCAACTTGCAAGCATCTTTCCCAAACTCAAATCCGTGCCTCACTACCTCAAATTGGCACCCAATTTCGGTAACCCATCATCAATTTCATCTTCTAACTTGGATTTTAACAAGGATTCAAAGGTTTTTGAAGGATTTTCATGGGTTTTCAAAAGTTTTCCAAGTAAAGGTAAAAAGGGCTATGAATTTCAATTTTTGCTTGCTTGGGTGTTGTGTTTTGGTGATTTTGCTTAACAAGTACATAGCTATCTCCCATTGCAAGACTTTGTAGAGGGTTAGCCATACTTCCAAATGCATTGACAGTTGAGACTTTAAAGAGTGCACACCACTTGTTCGATAAATTATCTAAGAGGGATTTCTTTGCTATTTTGGGTGATTTGCTTGAAGTTTTTTTTGGTATGGCTCCTAAACGTCAACGGGGTGAATCTTCATCTTCCAAGCCAAACAAGGCCTATGACAAGAAAAGGTTCGCCAGTGCGGAAGCATCCGAGCGTTACCACACTATTATCGCCACAAAATCATTGATTCCTGAGAGGGGTATTCTACCAGATGAAACAGATGATTTTGGCATCGCAGACATAATTGAGGAAAGGGGATGGCATACTTTCACCACACAACTAGAGCCCACATGTATATCTATTGTCCGGGAATTTTAAGCCAATGCCATGGAAGCTGAAGACTATGTGGTTATGGTTCGGGGCAAAAATGTGTCATTTGGCAAACGGAGCATTGAGGAATACTATAACCTTCCTAGAAGCCATGGTAAGGACACACTTACCAAGTTTGGAACCGAGAAGCCTGACTGGGATGAAATCATTACAACCTTATGCAAACCAGGTGTGCGTTGGACAATGAAAAAGGGGGAGCCAATGCATTTTCGCTAGAGTGATTTAAGCAAATATAGGAAAACATGGTTATACTTCATCAATGCCAAGCTATGGCCTACCACCCACACAACAGAGGTGATCCCGATGCGGGCAGTTATTTTGTTTACCTTGGTAATGGGGCAGAGCATAAATGTTGGAAGGCTGATTCACAACTCCATTATCCTAAACGCTAAAGGGAAGTCTACAGGTGGATTGCCACACCCATCACTGATCTGTGGCTTGTGCAAGGAGGAAAAAGTCAAGTGGAGTGCCAACGAGTTACTTCAATACCCATTGACTCCTATTGATAGCCAAGCTATGCGCCACTACAAAGTTTGGAAGGGTGGGGTGCCGGAGGAGTATGGAGCTGGATTCTTACCTTTGTTTCATCCTCACGAACCTGAAGAAGACGTCAGTAATCCACCACTTAGCATTGAGCACACCGAGGCATCTAGCTCATCAATTGACTTACTTATTGCTGAAATGTGCGAACTTCGGCGTGAAAATCAGGAGATGAGGGCTGAAATGCAACGGAATACGCATGGGAGACAAAAGGAAGCACGACAAAGGGAACGTGAAAATAGGCGCATGTCCCAGGGCATTGATCATTTAATCCAACAGGTCAATTCACTGTGCATTTATACTTCCAATTTTTGTAATGCTACCGCACAAGTGATCAACAATAGTGGGATCAATACCGGCCCCAATGCAGTCCAATTTCCCATGACACCTATGTTCCCGGAGTACGACCTTGATTCGGGCGATAATGCAAATGGAGGTAATAGCGCAAATGGCAACCATGAGAATGATGCTACTTGAGCTCCTCAGTGAAGTTCTCTGTTTAAATTCTGTCTATTTTAACATCGAGGACTATGTTTGTTTTAAGTTTGGGGGTGCAGTACTTTAATTTAGCTATCTTATTGTGTAGTACTTTAATTTAGTTATCTTATTGTGTCTAGTCGTGTTGTGCTACAAGAATGGCCGATGATATTTTACAGAATAAAATGTTTCTATCTGAAGTAAGGCTTGAGCATGCTTAGTTATTTTTTGACATTTTGGCTAACCACCCTACTCTTGGTCATTTATGCTCTTCACGTACACAACGTGCTTGTTTAGTTAGTTAGTATTAAGAAATCTCATTTACTTAAATGCTTGGGAGATTATACTTGAAATGTACTGAACTCACGTCATCGGCCTTTTATGCTTACTCTAGACTATCATATAAGTTTGGGGGAATTGAAAAAAAAAATATTTTTACGTTCTGTTAACTAAGTTTGATTACGTGGCCATTGCTACTCGAGTTAATAGATCCTTAGGGGTATTTTTACACCTAGTGCCCTAAAGCTATCTGGCTTGGGAGTTATTGATCAAACACTCGTTACATGGGTAGCTCTGAATAGCCTAATGCGATTAGACATCGCACGGTCATGCACATAGCTTAAGGTGAGATGGAGCATAAAACGCACTCACCAATATGATTACTTATGGATTCAATAATCCCCTGGGACCCCCTCTCTTATATGGTCGTCTTGTTTGTTATTTATTAAGGTAATGATGAGTTTATAGATTTATAATATAATCCCTCATTTTAATTGAAGTACATGCGTTAGCTCTTTCTTAACTCGCATAAATAGATATCACACACACACATCGCCGAGATCTTGAGTATTTTTGTTGTGAGCTTAGGAATTTTGTTAAATTGTAACTTTGCGTTGTTCTTCGGCCCCTTTTGATCTTCTTCATTTAAGGATAATTCTTGAGTCCTTTCCCTTTTAATTTAGCTGTCGTTTTGTGTTTATTTCAGTGAGTTATTGTATCTCTAGTTTGCTTGAGGACAAGCAAAAGGTTTAAATTTGGGGATATTTGATGAGGGTGTTTTATACACACAATTTGGGTACCTTTGATCTTGATAATTTGTTAGCTTTTGGGAATTTTATATAGTTTTTCGGTATTTTTATCTTGTTTCTAGATAATGTAGTTCCTTGTTATTTTTACTTCTTTTATGTTGCTTTGATGCATTTTCATTGTGTTTATAAGAATTAAAATAAAGATTGCTCGGATCGTTGTTTGTAATGACTCAATGCCCGTGCTTGGATATCCGTGCCCGAATGGTAATACAGTGAAAATCAGTGTTTGGCGACGCTCGGTGTTTAATTTGATGAAATTTAGAAGTTGAGCGTGCATGGCGTTGGAAAGCGTGCACAGCATGCGGCGTTGGCCAAGCCACGAGCAGCAAGCCCGTGCTTGGATATCCATGCTCGAATGGTAATACAGTGGAATTTAGTGTTTGGCGACGCTCGGTGTTAAAATTGATGAAATTTGGAAGTTGAGCGTCCACGGTGTTAGAATGCGTGCACGACGTTGGGAGGCGTGTGTCGGCCAAGCACGAGCGGGCGCTGGCACTGGCGCTGGGCGGTGGGCGCTGGCACTGGCGCTGGGCAGGCGAGCGGCAGACGGGCGCTGAGCGTGGGCGGCCAGGCAAGCGCTGGGCATGGGCGCGCGTACGGGCCTTTGCAGTCAGGCGGGCAGCAAGTGAGCAGCAGGCGGGCGCCAGGCAGGCGGCCAGGATGTGGGCGCGGGCGCGTGGTGCAGGCGTGTGGAAGCCAGCGTGTGCCAACTAGGCCGTGGTCGCGTGCGCGCCAGGCACCGTGCGGGCGCGCCAACGCCGTCCTGAGTGCGATCTGACATATTTTTAGTGCGATCTGAGATGCATTTTGTCCAAGCTTGGCTAGGGTTTCTTGAAGGAGACTATATATATTCTCTTCTGAGCTTCATATCAGATATCTAGAGATAGAGAGGCTACATATTACATCAAACAATAGTGCTAAAGGCTGCAAATCAAGCTGAATCAAGCCACAAGCCAAGGAACTCAGTCAACAAGAATTGCAATATTGAAGAGGAGAGCTACAAATCTTCAACCACCAAAGGAGCAACAATCTGAATACCCTCAAAAGTGGTTTTATCTCTAGAAAATTCTCTCTTTTGTAATTCGAATTTGATGATGTATGAAATGAAATTGATGTTTATTGTAGCTATCATGAACTAACTTTCTATTCTAAGATTGCAATGGAACCCAACACCTAAATTGATTTGAATTCTCTGTCTTTGATATTAGTTAATCATTTGTGAATTGATTATCATAACCTTTTCTTTCTAGATTAATTGTTTGGCCCGTAATTACCTTGGGAACCTATATGAACTTGACGAACGGATTATAAGTTAAGACCTAGTTATGATAACATACGAGAGTTAAAGATTGTTGTGGGTTATTAATTAAATTAAGTGACGTGTGTTTTTGTTAATTATCCGTACAAATAGGTAACTTGATAGTAGTTGGGTTAGACATATACCTAATTACCGCATGCAACCAATAGAGAATCTAGTCTTAATAACTTCCTATACGAAAGTTGGTAATTGAGGGGACGGTTAATGAGATTTAGTGACACGTGTCTTACTAATCATTCTTGAAATTGGGTTCTTGATAGTGTACAGGATAGACATATACTTATGCACCGCATTAGGAAGATTCGTGATTGACCATCGACAGAGGCTCTCATGAAGTTTTAACTTCTCGGTTGTCAATTCGTATGTTTTAACTGATTAAAAAGAGAGAGTTAGGAGATTCAAATGACATGTTGGGGGAAATTGTAATATTAGATTTTTCTATCTTGATATTTTACCGCGTTTTATTCATTACTTGTCTTTTGAACTCGACCAATCAACAAAACTCAAATCTTCAACGTTTAAACAAGATCAAATTGATATACGATTGGTACTTGGTATTTATTCGTCACAATTCCCTGTGTGTTCGACTCATATCTTATCAATATATTACTTGTGGACCGTGTATACTTGCACGTGTGTATTTATCGATTGTTTAATCGGCCAACATTTAGCATGGAAGATTCCAAGAGAGGACTTATGCCGATGAGCCATATAATACATCTCTCTAAGAAACAGGCCCCAAAGACACCTGAGGAGAGAGACCGTATGAGTAAGATTCTTTATACTTCAGCAATAGGATCTATCATGTACAGTATGATATGTACTAGACCGGAAATCGCTCATGCACTTAGTGTAACAAACAGATATCATTCGAATCTAGGTGAAGAGCATTAGAAGGCAGTGAAAAACATCCTAAAGTACTTAAGAAGAACTAAGGATATATTTCTTGTCTATGATGGGTCTGAATTGAAATTAGAGGGCTATACAGACTCAAGTTTTCAAATGGACCAAGATGACAGTAAATCCGTTTCAGGGTATATATTTACCTTAAACGGTGGCCCAGTGAGTTGGAAAAGTTCCAAGCAGCAAACAGTTGCTGATTCTGTGACAGAGGCAGAGTACATAGTTGCAAGTGAAGCTGCAAAGGAGGCTGTTTGGATAAAGAAGTTCATAACTGAACTTGGAGTGGTTTCTAGCATTAGAGGAGCCGTACCTTTATTCTGTGACAACACTGGAGCTGTTGCGGAGGCTAAGGAACTCAGGTCTCATCAGAAATCTAAACACGTATTACAGTGATTTCATTTGATTAGAGAGATCATTGAAAGAGGAGACGTCACCTTGGAGCGTGTGGGCTTTCAAGATAACATTGCAGATCCATTTACTAAAACTTTAACTCAACAACAGTTTGATCGCCACTTAAAGAAGATGGGTATTAGATACAATGACGATTGGCTTTAGTGCAAGTCAGAGATTGAAAGTAGTATGCACACAAGCCAATCATATTTGATATGATGTAGCATATACTTTGTAATCTTATTCATTTATTAATAAAAGTATTAAAAGGCATTTTACTTTCTCTACATGGTGTTGTTATATTAAATGTAATAAACCCATAGTTTTGAGCAATACTTTTAGAATCATGATGGTGATCATGCTAATGAGATCTAAATTCTAGATAGCTCACAAACTAAAATCGTTTCTAATCATAGGATTATTATAAGGGGATTAGTGAATCCGGATAGATTAGTACATACGTTGCTTACTCTTAGGAGGAGGATGATTGATCTCTTAATCATTTGTGTGGAGAAACTAAAGCAAGTATGTAGGTGCTTATTGGAGAATAAGTTCACTGAACGTGGCTCGCTAAGGAATACCTAATGGAGTTTTACTCGCCTGTCAATAGAAATTGCTCTAGTGATAGTAGTACAAGTGATCATTGGACTTGAGATCATCATAGTATTTTGTGTATGATGAGGTATACTTTGACATGTCCCTTAACACCTTTAGGGTATATCAAAGGGTATGTTTGGGTATAATAAGTTGTACATGGAGGTAGGTGAATGATCAACAAAGAATCTACCACATCTAGTAAAAGATGTGAATGTCCTATGTGATTCGATAAATGACAACTCAGTAGTCCTTGACCAAGGTAGAATGAAATTAGAAAGGAGTTTCTAATTTACATTATTTAGAGTTGTGTATTTGGGAATCGAAATACATATAATTAAACAAAATAAGACTTGATAGTAATTTCATGTCTTATATTTAATTGAGACATTGTATGATAGAAGGATTGAATTGTACGGTAACTATTCACTAAAAGGTTCTTTTGTGATTAATGTTGAAATATATATTATCTAGAAAGTCGTTGATCGCTAAGGGGGCTTACCCTTATTGTAGAATAAATATTATTTAATTAAATGAATTAAATAGTTTAATTTATTTATTTAAATAAGATTAGAATTGTTCTAATTGATTTATTCACAACCGGTTTAATATGGAGAACCTAAAGGATCACACCGTAAAAAGGAAAATATTTATTTAAGAAGTAAATGGCATAATTGTAATAATAAGTTAAGTGTTTTTAATTTAATCTATGGGGATAGAATAAATTAAATAACTTAATATTTATTATTTAATATTTTAGAAATATTAAATATAAATTAATAAGAGGAGTCTTATTATTATTATTATTGTTACTATTATTTAATTCCTAATAGGGATTGTGAATTAATTAATAGAAGTACTCTCTCTCTCTCATGAATTCCTAATTGGATTAGGAGTATAATTAAATAAAGGAGTTTAATTAGAATAGAAACCCTAATCTTAAATAGTTTAGGGAAGGGTTTTCCTACATCTATAAATAAGTGGAGTCTTATCATAGATTATGGTTACACACTCTTGCATAAGAATTGTGGAGAGTACTTGTAATTTCTATAGAGACAGAAACTAGGGTTTTGCCAACAATCAGCTTTTTGAATACCTATTCTTCCTTGGTGGATCACCGCTAGAGGCCAAAAACTTGGGTGGCTAACGCTGATCAAATGAAAGAATCTCATCGGTGGAATTCGAGGAGAACACGAAGGATTTGGAGGTGAACTTGTACCCGAGGAAGCTTTGATTCACGAGAGTATAATTCTCTATTTCTATCTCTTTTGTTAATTAATAATTGAACACAAGGAAAGATCATGGTGATGGTTTGTATTAAAATTTTAAAAATCCGTTTTATCGCGCTTCCGCCCTATTTATGTAATTAGATTGCATGCTTGCATAATATACAAACCTAACACTTCTCACAATTATTACACCCTCCGACCCTCTTCTTCGGGTCTCTTTGCTTACTTTTAGAATTTCCTGGATTTCTATTGTCGCTCCATTCTCACTTATTTCTTTCTTCAGCTCTATCGCTTTATCCCTATTAACTAAATTGGCTTAACGCCTTATTTCCTCCCTCGGCTATTATAGCGTTTTCTAGGATTGTCCCGAATGAGTCGATCTGTAACACCGATAATTTATCATAGAGCGAATGGTTTAACCCTTGCTCAAACCTACGCGCCTTTCTCTCTTCAGTGTCAACTTGATGTGGAGCAAACCTTGCCAGTTCGTTAAACTTGGCAGCATACTGAGGTACCGACATTTCCCCATGTTTCAACTCTAGAAACCTCATCTCCATCTGACTCTGCCTACTCTTGGGAAAGTAGTTCTCGAAGTATAACTCCTTAAACCGTTCCCAGGCGATCACTCCTTCACCGGCTCGGTTCTAGTTTGCCTCCCACCAGAAGTTAGCCTCCCTCTTCAATAAATAGGTAGCAAAAGCCATCTCTTTGACTCGGCGATTATAAACGTCTTTTCCATCTCCTTAATCCATAACTGAGCCTTTATAGGCTCGGTGGTCCGCGTAAACTCCAGCGGTCCCTTACTCTTAAAATCCTTGAAGCTTGCCACTGGCAAAGCTGGCGGATTGACATCTACTTGGTCAGGGTTTCTATTTAATGCCCCTACTAAAAGATCTACAAAGTGTTGTATAGGTTCCACTTGGTCCCTATTCTCGTTTTCTGCCTCTTCTTGGTTACTTTGACCTCTTCTTAGCGACATTATTTTGTTTAATAAAACTATATTATTTTTTCATCCTTCGTTTTAAAACATTCATCATAAATGTTAAAAATTTACTCATCACATAGCACATATTTATATTAATATGAATCTTGTAGTACACCGTACTTTACATTTTATAACTTTCTGCTATTTACATACTTATCGCTCTAGTCCTTCAAAAGTCCTATAACTCTCAAACTTAATCTTTCTTTCTTACACCACTCGACACTCTCTCTTGGGTCTACTTTGACATCACCTATGTCTGTTTGATTATGACACATCCTGTGTCTGTTTTAATACCACTAATATTTGTTTTATTATGACGTCACATGTGTCTATTTTATTATGACACCACCTATGTCTGTTTTAACACCACCAATGTTTATCTTTTTCTGACACCACCTGTGTCTGTTTTAATTGTGACACCACCTGTGTCTGTTCTTACTATGACACCTCTTATGTTTGTCTTAACTTCAGATGAACAATACCCTTAATATTCGAGTTGTTCATCTCTAATTCACACCGAAGTTTACTACCTCTGATTCTTTTGCTTATTCTCAGCCACTACCACAGCTATTTGCTTAGGTATAGCTACTATCTTCTCATTAATAACATGATCATCTCTAATCTCTCCTTCTAACATTTTATAATTAATTTTAACATCTTGATTAACACATAACAATTAACAGCTTTTACTTCATTAAGACTTGCAATTTCAGAAATAACGTTTTGCTCCTAGAACGTAACATACATTATGAGTTCAGGAACTTACTACAATAATATAAGTTCAGGAACTTGTCATAGTAATATGTAGTTCAAGCAGGAATCAAGAATTGTCCATACGCTTAAGGCCCAAAAATCTACCATACGATTATAAGTTATGAACTTACCATAAGTATGAGTTTTAAGAACTCACGTATATCTCCAAAACTCATAACTTAACTTATAATAATATATATTCATTATTATCACATAACAATTGATTATATTACTTTTACTTCTTTTGATGAATTTTCTTAATTCATCTCTTAAAACTCTATCTGAGTTTATCTCCTTTCTATCTTTAATAATTTCTCTTAGGTTATAGCGTAAGGTTTCCCGCCTAAGGTTTTTAACTTATCAGCTCTGATACCAATTTATAATGCCCCCGAAATCCGGGTCTACCTTTAAACACGGGTCCGGTGCATCACGATACTATTCATTCAACTTAAACACCCATATAATCTTAAGACGTTAATGTAATTCAATATATTACAATATGTCACCTTCTAATCCCAGGTTTTAATACATTTACATCTTCAGTACATACAAATAATGATTATTATATCATTTATCTATTACATCAATATAACTATTACTTATATCCGCCATAATATATGCATATAAAAGTAACATAAAATCTTCTAATCAAATACTGGATCCCTTCCTTAATCTTCACTGGATTCCACAGTTCGTTCTAGCTTTGTTGAAAATATTTTATTTAAAGTAAGGGTGAGTATTTAATTGCTTAGCAAGTATAACAGTTGAATAAACAATCAACAACAACATGAATATTAACATATTCCCTGAAACCTTCAACAACTGAACAATAGTTGTTAAGAAACTTCGAATAAATAAGAATAATAACTTTCTCTCATTTTAACATTTTTGAAACGATACACTGATCAATCCTCAAGACCTTAACTTTTCTCTCTATTCTTCCCTAAATTTAACATCTCTTGAGTCTACTTTATTATTATGACACAACTTGTGTCTACTTCATCTCTTGATTCTTAACTTTCCTGTATTAGGATTTCTCCTCTCATACCTTAACTTCGATAAATTTTCAATCATTCAATAACTCACCTCTACACTTGTCTAGCCGAAAACAAATGGCATCGACGTTCTTCTTAAACAGTTCATAATTGACATAACCTTAATAACTTGAACAGTTTAACAACAAAACAGTTCATTAAAATAGCACATACCACAATCAATAGTTAAACATCTTGTACAAGAATAAAATATTTGCACATAGATAGAAAGCTTGCATAACATGAAGTTTAGACAAGAGTTAGAAAGTTGCCTTCAGGCGCTACTTATAACTTTAAGTTAATTCGCCCTTCGAACGTCCTACACATGTTAATGTATGACGACACATCAATTAGCCACATATAAACGCCAATTATTGGTTTACAATAATTTTATTTCATAGCTCACGATGCTCGAATTTTATAACTCGAAAATGTAACACCCCCAAATCCGGGTACTTCAATCCCACAGATTTGGTGTTCACTAATCCATACAATCATGACCAATTACCCATGATAAAAGATAATATAATTAAACTGAATAAAACATCTCCCCTTAACAGAGGTTACAACTTAAAACTCTTAAGTAAGTAATTCCCAGGTTATCTAACCTATATTACATCATCACGGAATTAAAACATAAAATTAAATAAGTCTTATTACAAAAACTCCATAACAAATAGCAGTTCGCGAGCTATTTCTGCATTTTGCCTTTGCCCTTACTCGTGGACAGCTCATCTGACTTCTCAGTCTTAGTTGCAATATTTTATGCAAGAGTGAGCAAACAATTGCCCACAAGTATAATAGCAATAACAGTTAAACGATTAACGGAGTAGATTTTAACTGAGGACAAATAGTTTTTCTGAAATCAATCAACAATAATCAAAGGTCTGAAAACTCAACAGATAGCTTGGTTCAAGAGTTGAATATAGATTTCAAAATTAAAAGTATATCTGAGGGTCATAAGACCTCGAACTATGTCCTAGGTTAGCAAGTATCTCTACTGTAACCTTTAACAGTCTTATAGACTATGGACCATCCGTCTCGTACTCCGGGGGATCAAGCCTTTGTACAATGTATTGTGCACAAATATTTTAACGCTATTGCGTAATATAATCCCCTATATTAAGGTTGTTCATCTCAGTTTTATCATCAGAGTCCGTACCAAATGAAGTTTGGTTTGGAATAGCTTCAACAGAATTTCTGGATTTTAGAAAGATCAACTATGGACTAGCTGAATCAAAAGGGTTCACTAGCTATATAACAGTCTGTTTACAATAACAATACAATCTTTGTAAAAATGGAACTACAATAACAGTAGAATTCAAAGATTACAAACGAATATATTGGAGTAACGCATTTGAAGGTCTAGAGTACTCAATCAACTTATGATCGTTAAGTAATATGAGAAACCTTGCTTGAATAATAATAATAACCAAGGTTAGAGAACTTGCTCAATGAAATGTAGGGTTTAGAAACTTACTTAATGAAGGTAAAGTTTTAAGGAACTTGCCTCGTGCGTAATCTACACAATCTCAATTTATGTTCACCAAACGTCCTACATTCCATTAGGATCACAATGTAAGTTAGTTCATTACAACTATGACTACAATTCCACTTTCCACTTTAGTACAAGATACCAATTTAAATTCATGATCCGAACTCTCTAACTAACCACATAACACAAATCAGAAATCTATACCATCACATAACATAAGACATAGCATATAATTAACATCTCCAATTCTTACGGATAACGAGTTACAAATCGTTATAACTTATTGATTCATAGCTTATAATCATCAAATGAATAACTTCATTATGTTATTAAGTTTTACGATTCTCCACATATATTAAAATAAGCTAACTTATCACCATCTAAGCTATGCATGTAAAAACTCATCACTGGGTCTGTTCTGATACCGGCGCGGCCGCGCCACTATTACTCTTGGAACCAGCGCAGCCGCGCTGCACACATACAGGGACTGATCTGCTGCTGGCACGGCCGCGCTACTTTTGCACTGGAAACCAGCGCGACTGCATTGCGTCGCAGACTCAGTTGCTGCAGCGCGAACAGGCTCTGTTTCATCCCAAATTCCATACTAACTCATCTGAAGTCTAATTTGATCGATTTTTGACTCAACAAATTCGTTAAACACAGCAGCAAACATCCACAGAATGATTTTAACACTTCCAAAATTTTTCACAAACCCATTTAAAGATTTAAAACCAATGTTCATGCTTTAAATTTCATATTTCAACATATTTAGTGAAATCGAATATCACGAATTCGTTTCTAAATCATTTTGATTCATTCTTTTTGCAACGTTTTCATTTCTCAGAATACTATAACTATCACCCATCAATTTCAGATTTTAAGCATGCAAGGACCATCAATTTCAACTTTTAAATAAACCATATAAACACAGTGAACCAAAAAGTCATGTTCTTCCTATTTCATGCAATAACACGGATTTTTAATTACTGAAAACCACACAGAGATACTACAAAACAAAGTATATACACTTTTCAATACACATAATCAACATACCAATAACTCTTAACAATTTAGTTTCTCAAATTTTGTCACAGTGAAGCAATTCTAAAGAAAACATGAACTAAGAACATATGAATTTGTTTATTACCCTCAATTCTCTTTCGGACTTAGAGCAAGGTGGTTTGATTTTCTTCTTCTTCTTTTTGATTCTCTCAAGCTTACTCTTACTTTCACAGAATTTCTCTCAATTCTTTCCTCTCTACAAAACTCTACTCTTTGTTTTTCTTTCTTTTCTAAGCTTAACAAATAAACTGATACCATGTATTTAAATTTAACGTAAAACCCACTTAAGGCCTTGACAGTTACCAAAATCATCAGTTAACCGATTCAAAAGGTCATAAGGCCTTGTTTGGCAAAACTAGATTAATCCTCTTTTAATTTATTTTAATAATCCTTTTATAATAAGGTTCAATTGTCATACATACTTTAATTAAACTTACTAATAAATAAATTCAATTAAACCTTACTAATTAAATTTATAATTTCTATTTGACCAATAACAATACTACCAAATAAATTATCTTATTCAAATAAATCATTTAATCATCAAAATTAATTATTAAATTAAATTAGAATAATCACCTCAAATCACATTCAAATAACATTTAACATAATTTCACTTATCATGAATTATTCCACAATAACTTTATAAATTATTTATTTTACTCAATAAATAAATTAACAAAATATTTATATAACTCAATAAATATTTTGTTTATTCACAAAAATCACATTCGTTATAGAAAACATCTTAGTACACGGCGCACGGCGACTCAACATTCGAAAGTCCGCACGCCTTAGTTTACTTCTTGATTAGCCTAATTTATAATTTAGACTTACACTTCAAAGTTCCTCGATGTGCATATTTTGGACATCAGGACACTTGACATAACTAACACGTGGCACGGCGTCGCGACGTTCGGAAATGACACGTTCAACACGCCTGACATGCATAACACCGCTCGGCGTCGCTCAACATGCCCTGATATGCATAACGTTGTTCGAAATCCCCCAATACGCCTCAACGTGCATAACGTTGTTCGGCGTCACTTGACATTGCACGACGAGCCCAACGTACGGCAACATGCAGCAACGTGCAATAGCGCAGCCACAACGCGCCTAGCCCAGCAGCCCCGCCCGCCCTAGTGCCCCAACCTGCGCCCAACCAGTGCCTTCATCTGCACCACGGCTCTTTATCTAGCACCGCGACTCCTAAGTCCAGCGCCGTGATGCTGAACTCCCTGTTAACGAATTGCAACAAAGCTCTACTTTATCGCTTTTGTCGAGTTTAACGCTCCTACTTTATAATTTCATAACTCGCTCATCCGATATCGGAATGAGTTCGTTCTTGAGCCATTCTCTATCTCGTAACACCCTCTACAAATCCCCTCAAACAAAATAATTTTTTTGATTCTCTAATAAGCCTAAAAATTGGCTCAAAAATCTCTCGTGAACTAGTTTTTACTACTTGACGTTTCTAACGTCGGTTATTTGATTCTTCGTAACTTACTCATCCAAAGTCGGAATGAGCTCGTTCTTGAGTCTACGACTCACATTTTCTATGTTCTACAAACCCCCCTAAAAAATTAATATTTTCTGGAAGCATTAATTACCCGTAAACTTGGCCCAAAAGTCATACCAAGCTAGGGTTTTCATCATTTGACATCTTTTATTAAAATTTTTGCCATAACTTCGTTATAGCATATTTTTACTTCGTTCCAATTGAAACATTTTCACAACACATACACGTATATTTCCTTCTTTTCGGATTTCAATATATGTCTTATGAACTAACAATTTACTAGTCCGATTAAAGTCCTCTACATAGTCTTTAGTTCATCGTCAGGCCAAGGCTTACATTTTTATTCTTTGGTTTCATTTTCATGCATATTTATTGGTGTTTTAATACATAAAACACCATCTTACACCACCTTATAACTTTAGATCCATCATGATCCCTAATCAAACCACAACAACCACCAACAAGCAAGCAATATGTGTATATAAAGCTTTAAGCATTGACTTTAAAGGTTAGGGTTCAAGTTTTTTTCATTACCTTCCGTTTTCATACATAATAACATGGTTAACCATATAGCCATCATCTTTTACCATCTTATACTTCCATAATCCATAAGTAATATACTTATTATGTAAAACTTAGAAGAATGGATTAAGGTTAGGGTTTATAATATTACCTTTATTCTTTGTTCTTCTTCCTTCTAGCTTAAACAAGTATGAAAGCTTGCTCCCTTCCTTCTTCCTCCTCTTGCCCGAGCACTTCTCTCTGCCTCTCTTAATTTTTCTAGCATTTTCCCTCTTAGTTTTAGTGAATTGGTGAGAAATGAAGAGAAAAAGGCTTCTATTTATAGGGTGGGCAAGAGTTGGGGTAGTTTAGTCCTTTGGATCCTTGTTAGCTTCTCCCATAAGCTTCTTCTAATTTAACCACGATCACTTGCTAGCCACACATGGTTAATTCGTGGGGGATGGGATGGCAACCTTGCTTGACAAACTCTTCTCTCCCATTGGTCTATTTTAATTCACATGGATGAAGTTAGCTTAACTAGGTTTTCTTTTCCTAGTTCGATTACTCCAACTAATTAGTTAGCCACAATCGTTGACTTTGGCTTTTCGGTTGACTTTCGTATTCCCACCATATACTTTTGTATCATTCTCGTATTCTACTCGTATAATAATTCATATTATACTCATATTATTTTCGGTTAACTTTCAAAATTCATTTGACAAGCCGAAAAATCGCGTTTTTCGTTTTTGAATTTTATTAGAGATTATGTCTCGTGACATCATATAAATGCTATGGCGTCATTTAAATAATCGAAAAAATGTAAAAGCGATTTTAGCGTGAATAATGTTTTAGCGTCTTTTTCTCAAAAAATGTTATTTTCGTTTACGAAACCCTAATTCGTAAATTCTAACACGTAAACACAATCTAGGTCATAATACGGCCTTTAAACATATACAATCACATTTACACATAATAATATCCATAAAATTTTATTTTATTAGATATTAACATCGAAAACCTAATTATAATGCTATCTGATTTCTCGGGTAGTCACAATAAATATCTTATATTGTGGTTTAAGCCGATTAGGCATTTATTAGAGTTTAACTTGCGACATTTATTGGTTATTAAAGTTATTCATTTTATAGCATAGAGCTCTCAATGTATTTTATTAGGACTGTTGTTTTTTGTGTGTAACCTCTCTTTCTATTTCAGAAAGGGGGTGTTATATCACTGTTAGAGCTTGAAGTTCTATTCATATACGAATTCTAGCGATCCTATCGTCATCATAGAAAACGTGGTTATACACTACAAGAGGTATAATGAATAATAGTTATACTTTTTTTATCCAAATGCTAGCATGTTATATGTTCTAACAGTTTTTAAAACCACAATCTTTAAATATTAAAAGACTTCATTTTTCCAAATTCATGCCATATTATAGTTTAAAGGTAAAAATTATATTTATAATTTTGGAACAAACAAAATATAAAAATGTATCTTGAGTTTTTAGGTGGATGGTATATATATTGTGACGCCCCAAAATTCGGGTTCCATAACCTCGACATTTGGTGCTCACGATCCTTCATTCTTATACAAAATCTATAAATTATAATGCGGAATAATAATAATACATTGGTCATAATAACTATGCCTTACATCAATCCCAGAATCTAACAACCTTAATACAAATTCATACCCGTTTTATCCCAAAGGGTTTACATAAATAATTCCACTTGAGTAAAAAAAAATATAATGAAGCTTGCACATTAGCTATTCTTGAAACTTCCCCTTGCCTTTGTCCTTCTTTGAGCACTCTGGCGTAACTGGAAGAAATATCATGATATAGCAAGAGTGAGCAACTACTTTGCTCAACAAGTATTAAGTACAGAGAAAGTATATATATCATGATTGAAGGGAATTTAACTTCCAATTTTCAACAATATAATGATTGTGAAAGGACGAGGATTCAAGTTTTCAACATATGAAAGAATGAATCGGAAATGCTGAGTGGCTAGAATTGACCCTGAACAAATTCGGAAGTTTACCAGTAATTACACCAGACCTCTTAAAAGTTTTGGTAATCGAGGGGATCAACCTCTCATACCCGGTGAATATGCATACCACTTAAAATCAGGCAATTAATTGTTTTCCAATTTACTGCCTTAATAAAATGTTCTTTTCTCAGTCGAAGAGTCCTTACCAACAATTGACTTGGAAGCTGCTTTTAAAACATAATTGAATCTAAACATGTTCGGTCTAGCTGATACAACTAGCTTAGAGTTAATAGTTCATGAATAGTAGAACTTCAATTTTGTTGAGCATAGTCCAGTAATAGAACAAATTTTGAAGGCACACGAGTGCAATGAGTAATCATAACAATGAGGTGGAATAATTTTTAATAATTATACTACTTAGATACCTTTCTAGCAAATACAAGTTTGAATACAAGAACTTTCACCAAGTACGAACAACAGTACTTATCATGGATATGGAGCAATCAACAACAACTAACATGCTTGAAATAATGAGTTAAGTTTAAATCTGGAAATTTGTATTATATAAGAAAACCGACACGCAATATATGAGGTGGTGCGGGTTAAAGAACTTGCCTTGCATGTGTGTTAATATCTTGACGTTAATCGTCCTTTAAGTATATCCTACATAGTTCATTAAAGTTGCCATAATGATTAGTCACATAAGGACTAGGTTCAATACAGTCATCACATTATTAAGACACATTGATTGCCACTACGACAAAGTAGTCGGGGGTCTCGCTCCCCGGGGAGCGAGCGGCTGCCCAACTCGTCGGTGAGCCGGCGAGGGTTGCAAGGGGGTAGCACCCCATGGAAGCCAAACGTAAAGTGTAATTAAACTATGGGGTCATTCTATGGCCTGCTATGACAGCTTTACTATCAGTAAAGTTTTGTCAACACTGATGGAGTCACTCTACGACCAGTAAGATGACTCTACGATCACTAAGGTCTTTCTGACTTAATGAAGTTATGCCAAGGTTGCTTGGGTGAATCTTTACGATTTAGGAGTGACCGGCTAACTTACCCTGCGATCGCCGAGAGGTACTCTACGATCGTCGAGTAACATGGCTGACTGACTCTGCGATCGCCGAGAGATACTCTACAATCGTCGAGTCATTGGACTAACTAACTCTACGATCGCCGAGAGATACTCTACGATCGTCGAGTCACTGGCTGACTGACTCTACGATCGCCGAGGGATACTCTACGGTGATCGAGTAACATGGCTGACTGACTCTACGATCGCCGAGAGATACACTATGGTATAAGTGCACTCTACGATCGTTGAGTCCCTTTCCTTATCTAGAGTTACTTCATATTTTAGCCTAAGGAATCTCCCTTGGCTGTTTTAGTCTAAGGTCATACAAGTCTAACATCATAACTTAGGTCTGACTCATGTTCTACTGAACTTCGTGATTGGTGTAAACTCACTTTCTATTAACTGTGTCTGTTAATAATCGATTTAACAAAGACCTTTGTAGACACCCAATTTTTGCATTTCCTATACTAACCCTGACAGGAGGGCAAAATCGTCAATTGACCCGGCACACGAGAATAAAGGGTGGACATAAAGACGAACCCTCAAAACCACCACGACGGGATGATATTGAAGCCAACACGACAACAAGCGAATGTCGAGAGTCAGTTACTGATCACTGTGCTTGCCCGGATGACGTGGCACGTTTCCCGACAGGTTCCGGACTGCCGAGCGCAAACCCGTTAGCGGAAACCAACGGTACGACACAAAAATCGAGACGAGGCACGGAAAACGAGAAAATCAGCACAGTTATCCGCAGATCAATTCGCGGCCAAGGACGGAACTCGAGGCAGCACGGGACTCGAAGCGCACGGGACTCGAGCGCGGCTGGGGGGAGAACCAAGGGCCAGCCGCAGATATATCTGCGGCCAGCCGCAGATAGATCTGCGGCTGCCCTTGGCAGTGCTATATTAGGCCAGTTCGCATACAGGAAGAAAAGGAGAGAGGAGGATTCAGCAGAAAAGGAGCTCGGGGAGAGGAAGAAAAAGAGAGAGAAAGCAGCAAAATTAAGAGAGAAAAAAGTGAGAAGTAGTGAGAGATTGTACCTATTTTGTGAGATTGTATTCCATAAAATTCTACTCTACTCGATACACAAATTCATACATATTGTGGGGATCATTTGCAAGGTGATAAATCTTTTGTTTTAGCATTTTGTTATACCATTTTGGCCAAGCTTTTGGGTCATCCAAATTACCTTAAATGTAGTTTTTGTTCTTACATATTATTGTGAAGCCATGGATTAGGGACTATTAGTGAGGGTCTCATCGGAATGAAATTCCCCCTAATAGCCCGAAGATATCCGTTTGGTGAAAATCTTAGCTATTATGGTATGGTATCATTCATAGTGTATTTCGATCGTCATTGTAAGATATCCTAGAGCGTTAGGCATCCCGTTGTTGTTTATTTTCGTTATATCCATTTGGTGGTTGTGCAATAAGTTCGGATGTGAGCCTAGGAATGCGACCCCGTGGTCCAAATCCGATGATGGACATTTTTGAATGTATGTAATCGGGTGGATGTATCCGTTATTGTAAATATGTAATCGTCGGGCCTTAAAACGACGCCAAGGCGATAATCGTGTTTAAGGCCCCGAAATAGTGAAACTTGTGATTGTGGGCGTTTGGGGTTATTTTGATGGCTTACATGCCCATGAATAGCCCCGACGCGTGTTTATGCTTGATTGGATTTTGTGACACGAAAAATGATTTCAAAGATTAAACGATGAAGGTTTTTTTTCTTAAAATCAAGCAAACTAGGAGGTTAGCATCACGTAGCTAAAAATTTGGAGGTGTTAATGAATGCCGATTTCTATTAAACGAGAAGGCTAAAGAAAGTCGTTTTCAAATGTCACAAAAAATGGTTTTATAAAAATAAAACAACGTTTTATTAAATCTTGGTGCGTAGGGTGAAAGATATCCTAGAAGTTGCCCATCATTTTATGAAAGCAATGTATAGATTTCGATTCCTATTTTTACGAAGGTTTAAAACTCTTGTTTTGCCAAAACGACGCTTAATGAAAATCTCATAGTTTTTGCTAATTAAAATCAATCCTTTTCTCATAAAAGCTTTCTCGTTTAAGCCGATGGACGTTCTAAGACATGCTCAAATTAGAACACAATTTTCCCTAATAATCCAAATGATTCTTTTATGCAAGCTCACCACAACATTTACATAGGCACACACACACACGCACACGCGCACACACACATTTCATGAATTAAAGGATAGGAAAGCATCAAGATTGCGGTAACCGTGCTTCACGGAAGTCGAGGGGTGCCTAACACCTTCCCCTCACTTAAGCAAGCCCCCGAACTCTATGAATCTCGATTCGCAGACCAATTAATTCGGAGTCACATATGAGCCAGCGATTTATAAAAATGAAAACTCGGATGAGTTGGTACATCCATTTCAAATATACCAACTGGCGACTCTGGTTAAATTGGCTCATCATAAAAAACAATCTTTAAAAAACCCCGTCGACATTAATGCCGACCTTTTCCAAAAAAATCATCTAATGAAAAGGCTAAAATTGGAAAGGGTTACAACCCCCGCGTAAGCGATTCCTCCCGGCGTCGACAGCTGGCGACTCTGCTGGGGACATTAGAGGGCTTAAGCCGCATTAAAATCTTGATGCTATCCTATCCTCTAAAAATTTATAAATGTGTATGTGCGTACGACATTTTGACGTCTTTTAGTTATTGTTGTGTAAATGTGTGTTGTTGTCCAATGAATGAATGATTGAATGGAATTGCTTTACTTTAAAGTAATCATTTGCATACGGTGAGGACGATGAATGTGAATGTATGTTGAGAATGTACCTCCTCCTGAGGCGAACCCGTCGGTTGCTTATTACTGGACTCGATGGGGCTGCTCCCCGGAGATGGCTCAGGAAACGCACCACTCAAATCCGCTCCAATCGAAAGGGCTCAAACGAGTAGATTGCGAAGATTTGGGAACCTTCATGCCGAAAAGCCCGTGAGAGTAACCCTAGGGTAGGTCAGCCTCTGATAAACCCAACGCAGGAAAAGTCTCTTCATGCCCTTTTTTACGTTCAAGCGTATAAAATGTCATGATCCCATTTCATATATATCTCCCCTGTTGTCAAAAGAGAATACTGACCTCCATGTTTTGCAGGAAACAGCTGGGGAAGCATAATAAAGTCATGTTTAGCATTTGTTATTGCACTAAAAGACTACTAACTTTCTCTTTTGCAGGGAAAGATTAAAAAAAAAAAAAAAAAAAAAAAAAAAACCAAAACACAAATTTACAGCTTTAGCATGCATCCGCATCCTTTCATTGCCCAAGACTGAAACTTCGAACCGTTTGCCTGCAGGATTGCTCCTCAAACCCGTTCGCAGTCTAAGAAAGCCCAGGTCTCTAACTCTGAAATGGCGGATCTTCCCAATCATAGTTCCATCTCTCGGGAAGAGTTTGATGATTTTAAAAAGCAGATGATGGAAATGGCCACCATGCTAAAGGAACAGTTCCTAATCAGACAGGATTCGTCAAACCAGGGACCGCATAATGTACCACCGCCGGGGGGTGACCAGAATCCTCCTAAGGATGATGCAATCCTATTTAAAAATAACCAACATCAGCTTAAGGACGAGCCGGTCCTCCCAAAGGTCATTCCCTGCCCTCAACAAAACAGTAATCACGATTCCAGAGGAGGGAGATACTGATGACCTTCGCAGAAAAATGAAGCAGATGGAGGAGACCATCCAATCTCTAAAAGGCATAGGCTCCTTGGGTAGGGTTAATTATGCAGATTTGTGTGTCTTCCCCGGAACCAGATATCCAGAGAAATTTAAGATCCCCGAATTCGAGAAATACAATGGGAAAGGGGATCCTTACACTCACCTGAAAATATATATTGGAGAACTGGGGTCCTATGCAGAAGACGAAGGATTAAGGATGCAATTATTCCAGAAAAGCTTGACGGGGGAGGCGAGGATCTGGTATGCCCGTCTCGATAATGCCCGGATTCATAATTGGGAGGAGCTGGCCCATACCTTTCTGACACAATATAGCTTTCAGGCACAGATGGCCCCGGATAGATATCAAATGACAAAAATCAAGAAGCAACCAAGGGAAACCTTCAGGGACTATGCCCAACGATGGAGGGGTATGGCCGCACAAGTGAATCCTCCAATGAGTGAGTCAGAGATGGTGATGACCTTTGTGGATATACAAGAAGCACCTAATTATGAGCGGGTCATATCAGGGGTTGGAAGACCTTTCGCCGAGATGATAAAACACGGTGAAATGGTGGACATGGGGTTGAAATCGGGTAAAATCCGGGACTTCACAGCTCTTGAAACGGCTGCGGAACAAATCCAAAGTGGGAATTATGGCAATACTTCCCGCAGGCCCCAAAAGCGAAAAGAGGAAGATGTCTCTCTCGTGCTGCAGGGATCATCCAGGAAAGTGGAGAATAGCCCTCCTGTACAAATACAGAGATTTGGGCCGCCCCGGCAACCCAATTTTGATAATCCCAGAACGGACGGACGAAGGAGGTTTGAGACCACACAGAGGCGGGTATTCACCCCGCTTGGGGATCCTCTTGAGCAGATTTTGGCAATATTGATATCACAAAGGAAGATTGTCGATTTGGCACCTCCATGTGACCCGAAGGGAAGAAAATTTGACCCCAGTAAAAAGTGTGCATATCATTCGGGTTCCCCGGGTCATGACACTCAGGAATGTTGGACGCTGAAACACATAATTCAAAACCTGATTGATAGCGGGGAAATCGTGGTGGAGCAGCCCGAGCCGCCAAATGTTAAAATCAATCCCCTACCGAAGCATGATGGGGGAGGGGTCAATATGGTGGAAGCCATCGAAACCGAAGGACCGCCAAGGCGAAATTATATGACAAGGATTGATGAGATGGTTGGCATGACGGGTACTCAGGAGAATATGCAAGGGGCACCGGTTAGGTTGACGGGTGCAAGCCGGAGTATCACAGGGGGGCCTATCAAGTTAGCGGCTCCAAAACCTCTCATCATCGCAGCAAGACCACAGATCCCTATTTGCAATCTAAAAACAGTACCGTGGAACTACGGGGGTGTATTAGAGGAGGCGGCCAGTTGTGCTTCCGTAACATCAAAGGGGAATCCCTTGTACCTTCCAGGAAGAGTCCTCAAGAGTAAGAGAAAAGAGAACGAGAGGATATCCGAGGAAAAAGCCGTGGAGTTCTTGGAAAAGATGGACCATCCGGAAGTAAGGGGGATCAGGACGGTGAGCGAGGAATCGACTCTAACGTCGATCATGGATTTGGTGTTATCGTCCAGCGACCACTGCAGAATCTTGGCCAAAATCCTGGGGGAGGCTCACATTCCCAAGACAATTAGCCAAGAAAGTTTCGGCCGCCTAGTGGACCATCTGCTAGAGAACAATGTGATATCATTCACAGATGATGATATCCCGAAAGAGGGAAGGGGGCATCGGAGACCGCTGCACATCGCAGTGATCTCATCAGGGTATGTCATGAATGGGGTGCTGATTGATGGGGGATCAGCACTGAATATTTGTCCCCTCAGTACACTGAGGAAAATGAACATTAATCCCAAGCGTTTGCGGGCCAGTCACGTGGTGGTGCGAGCCTTCGATGGATCCCGGAAGGATACATTGGGAGAAATAGAGTTGCCCGTGGAGATAGGGCCGTGTACTTTTGATATTTCCTTTCAGGTATTGGATATCTCGGCCAGTTATAACATGTTATTGGGAAGACCATGGATACATATGGCCGGGGCAGTTCCCTCTACACTACACCAACAAATCAAGTTCATCGTCAGCGGGAATCTGGTAACAATCTACGCAGAGCGTAATGACCCTTTTCCGTCCAAGAATGGTCTGCCAGTAATCAATGTGGACGAATCCGCGGCGCCTGCCAGTTTTCAAGCACTGGAAATCAGCTCTCCCCACTATAGAGGTTTGGGAGCTCCAGCCATAAAATCGAAAGCCTCCCCTGAGCTCACCTTCGTTGCTAGAGAAATGATGAAGATGAAGTTTGAACCTGGGCAGGGTTTGGGAAAAGACAACCAAGGAATTTCCACGCCTATTCAACTGCCCAACCAGACCGGCAGGGCAGAGTTGGGATATCATGGAGGCATAGAGCGGAACCACTCTCAAAGGGAAGCCCCATTTCGATCGACTGGAATCCTAATGCCGAGGGACCATAATGAACAAGGAACGGACAAGCCCGTGTCCGAATTAGAAGGTAAAGATTTGACTCCTGCGGATGATGAGGCAGTCAAAAGGGAGAGTTTCCTGCGGGAGGTCATGCAGCAGTTCGAAACCAAATGCTATATCTCTGGACCATCAATGAACATTGGAGAGGGGAAGGATACGGCCACAACGTCGGGGGCCCAACAGAGTGTGCCTGTCATCGATTGGGCAGGGTTAGTTATCCCTAACAATGCTATGAGGGAAGACCGATACGATGTGGCGGTAGTCGTCAAGGAAGTCTCTGGTGCACAGCCGCCTGTCATATGTCGCATCCCGACTGATCTGACCACCGATAACTGGACGGTGGAGCCAATAATATCCAGACAAGGGTAAAGCACGGTGTCGGGGTGGTAGACCCCGGAGAGTGGGGGATGAATGTCTACCAGTTTTGGTTCTTTATTTTATATTTTGCATAACTATGTTAGTTTGTCATGTTATTTTAAGAGCGACCATTGTGGAAAGATGAATTATATATATGACAGTATTTTGTTTCAATGTCAGGTGTACCAATTTGAGTATTCCTTGTTTAACAAGCGATCCCTCAAATTTGAATGATGACTATGATTTTGATATCGAGCTGGATTTCGATTTAATGGGTATTGAGCAGGACGAGACAGATTACGATGACGCGCCTGACGAGATCAAAGGGTGGGTCGAGGATAAACCCAAACCCAACTTAGACCAAACCATCACCATAAATATCGGAACCCCTGACCAACCCAAAGAGCTCAAGATCGGGACAGACCTGACCCCTAACCAGAAAGTAGAAATGACCAAATTGCTACGCCAGTATGAGGATGTGTTCGCCTGGTCTCATGAGGACATGATCGGATTATCCACCGATATTGTGGTACACCAGCTGCCCATCAAGGAGGGTTTCAAGCCCGTCAAGCAAAAACTGAGAAAGCTAAAACCGGAATGGAGCTTGAAGGTAAAGGAGGAGATCATCAAACAGTTCAAGGCAGGAATCATCATGGTGTCCACCTACCCAGAATGGTTGTCCAATGTGGTCCCAGTGGCTAAGCCTGGAGGAAAGGTGAGGGTATGTGTTGACTATAGAGATCTGAACAAGGCCAGTCTCAAGGATAATTTCCCAGTACCTTTTATACACATATTGGTGGATAACACAGCCCAATACGAGATGTACTCTTTCGTTGATTGCTTTGCGGGGTATCATCAGATAATGGTGGCAGAGGAGGACCGGGAGAAAACAGCCTTCATCACCCCTTGGGGCACTTTCTGCTATAGACGGTTGGCTTTCGGTCTCACAAATGCAGGGGCTACTTATCAAAGAGCTATGATGGCCCTGTTCCACGATATGATGCACAAGGAGATAGAGGTCTACGTGGATGACATTATCGTGAAGTCAAAGATAGAATCTGATCATGTGACCCATCTCCAAAAGCTATTTGACCGGCTCAGAAAATATAATTTAAGGCTCAATCCGGCAAAGTGTGCTTTCGGAGTGCAATCGGGCAAACTCTTGGGATTCCTGGTTAGTGATCGTGGCATCGAGTTGGATCCGGCCAAGATTAAGGCCATTGTGGATATGCCGGCACCCCGCACTGAAAAGGAAATAAGAGGATTTCTGGGAAGAATAAATTTCATCAGCCGCTTCATATCCCATTTGACAACCACGTGCGAGCCAATTTTCAAGCTGTTAAGAAAAGATGTCTCCCAAGAATGGAATGAGCAATGCCAGGAAGCCTTTCAGATCATTAAGAAGCAGCTGACGGAAGCACCCGTGCTGGTACCAACCCCCGAAGGATGAGATCCCTCTATTCATGTATATATCAGTCAATGACATTGCAATGGGCTGTATGCTGGGGCAGAAGAATGAATCAGGCAAAGAGCAGGCCATTTATTACCTCAGCAAGAGATTTAGCCGATGTGAACAGAATTACACCCCTATCGAAAGGACCTGTTGTGCTTTGGCTTGGGCTGCAATGAGATTACAGCATTATCTCCACGGGCACACCACGTACCTGATATCAAGGATGGATCCCCTGAAATATATCTTTGAAAGGCCCATGCTGAACTGTCGACTGTCAAGATGGCAGTTAATCTTACAGCAGTTCGACATTGTATACGTAACTCAGAAAGCCATGAAGGGGCAGGGAATTGCAGATCAATTGGCAGAGGCGCCATCAGGGGGAATGGAGCCTTTAGACACTCCTCTGCCGGGCGAAGATGTATTCTGGATCTTGCGCGCGAGAGGAGATGACGAGGGGCAGTTCTGGAAATTATATTTCGATGGTGCCATGAATGCGGAGGGGGCAGGAGCCGGAGCAGTCTTGGTCTCTATTACAGGAGAGCAATACCCCGTAGCCACTAAATTGCAGTTCAGTAACTCGAACAACACCGCTGAATACGAGGGGTGTATCTTGGGACTCCGCTTGGCCCGTGACATGGGAGTGAAAAGGTTAGCGGTGTTCGGGGATTCGGAGCTGGTAATCAGACAAGCGATCGGGATGTACAACACTAAAGAGCTCCGGTTGCTTCCATACCACCGTTGTGTTATCCAACTGATGCAAGAGTTCGAAGATATCGCTTTCCGACATATCCCCCGGGGACGAAATGATTTCGCCGATGCATTGGCGACTTTAGCTTCCCTAATCCACACAATCAAGAGCAGGGACGTTCCACAGATTGAGATAGCAGTGCAGAACGCCCCGGCATACGAGGAGCATGTGGCGGTACTATCGGACGAGGGGTTTCTCCCAAAGCAGCCTTGGTATCACGACATAAGGGAATATCTGAGGGATAGATCCATTCCCGATCAAGCCAGCCGAGCGGAGAGGTTGAGAATTCAAAAGATGGCAATGAAATTTTATCTGAGCGGAGATTCACTGTACAAGAGGGATGCCAATTTGGGACTGCTACGATGTGTAAATGAAACACAGGCCCAAAAGATTATGGACGAAATACATGGTGGGGTGTGTGGGCCACACATGAGTGGGCCGATGCTGGCCAAGAAGATCTTGAGAACGGGGCATTACTGGTTGACGCTGAAAGCTGACTGTGATGATCACGTCAAACGGTGTTACCAATGCCAGGCGCACGGTAATGTTATCCATGCGCCTCCCAATGAACTGCACGGTATGACCTCCCCTTGGCCATTCTCAATGTGGGGTATGGATGTGATCGGACCAATAGAGCCCAAAGCAAGCAACGGGCACCGATTTATCTTCGTCATGATCGATTACTTCACTAAATGGGTAGAAGCAGCTTCTTTCCCCAAAGTAACTCAGGAGATCATCGTCGGTTTCATCAGGAATAATGTCATTTGCCGATACGGGCAACCTGAGGTTTTAGTCTCTGACAATGCCAAGAATTTGAACAATACCCTCATGAAGGGATTATGCGACCAGTTTAAGATCAAACACCTCAATTCTGTCATTTACCGTCCTAAGATGAATGGGGCAGTGGAAGCTGCAAATAAGAATATCAAGAAGATCATGGCGAAAATGTCCGCTAATCATCGGGGATGGCCGGATCTGCTACCTCTCACCTTGCTGGCGTACAGAACGTCGGTACGTACTTCTACAGGGGCAACCCCGTACGCTCTGGTATACGGAATGGAGGCAGTTCTGCCAGTTGAGGTTGAGATGGCGTCCCTCAGAATCTTGATTGATGCTCAGATAAACGAGGAGGATTGGATGCAAAGTCGGTACGACCAATTGGCCCTAATTGATGAAAGGAGGGTGGCCGCTGTGTTGCACGGTCAGTTATATCAGCAAAGGATCTCTCGATCATATGACAAGAAGATAAGACCTCGAAAATTCAAAGAAAATGACCTAGTGTTAAAGAGAGTAATGCCTTGTCAAGACGAAGCCAAAGGGAAGTTTGCCCCGAACTGGGAGGGGCCTTTTGTGATTAAGAAAGTGCTGTCCGGAGGAGCCCTCATACTGCAAGAAATGGATGGGGAGGTGTTTCCACAACCCCTTAATTCCGACTCGGTGAAGCGGTTCTATGCATAAAAAAAAAAAAAAAAAAAAAAAAAAAAAAATATATCCCTCATCATTTCTCTCCTCGTTTCTTTGAAGGAACGAACTACGTAGGACCTGATCTCCCGACTTGTGGGGGTACGTAGGCAGCCATTGTGGTACGGTCCCATTCCTTACAAATAACCCTTTCTTCTATTAAAACCGATTCCCAACAGCCAGAAAACCTTCCTACACCCTCGAAACTCTCCCGAAACCAGCCACCTGAGCAGTTTCATCTCAAATAACCTAACCCTAACCCAACCAAGCAGTTAGCCCGAATCTAAGACTTAGCCGATGAAATCGACAGGATATGCGGCAATATCTGACAAGTCCCCATCAAGACTTGAGAAGAGAAAGAAGGCGAAATATCAAAATCATGGTTAGCTGGATAAAATGAGGGTCCAATGAAAGGCAACGATACGACAAAAAGGAAAAATGACTAAATTTAAATACCTGTCTATATAAATAAGTCATTTTATTACAAGGTTTCTCTTTTGATAACCGATGAAACTGACACAGTCCATGCAGGAAATAAAATGATCTACCAATTTGAAACTAATCGAAGCAGGATGGATAAAGTGGTGGATAGATCTGAAGCATCGACATTCCCTGCAATCTGCTACCCCATCATGTCGACGCGATCCAATAAGCAGTGGCTCGGCTAACGGTCTCAGAGTGAGCATCTATAATTGCCTTAGTCTGCAATACAATGGCGTCTCTATCAGCATGAACAACATCCCTGGCCAGGATAGCAGCATCTCTCTCAACAAGAGCAGCATACCTCTCAGCCTCGGTAGTAATCGAGATGGGTGAGCACCGGACGGACAGGGACCTAATGGCTCGGAATACCCTCCGCAAAGCCCGCCGACACCGAAAAGAATAATAAGGATCAGGAACGTTCCGGAAGATCATCTGCCATATCTCTGTCACCGGCGACAAACCGTCCAATCAGCGGAGAAGCCGCCGACCGATCCTGTGGGAAGATCGAAATCCAAGCATACCACGACATCTGGCGACGACACCTGTAGAAAATAGTATCAAAAAGACTGTACAGGGGTCATTCTCTATCCATGAATAAAAAGCATGCATCATACATGACTCGTTATGTGAAAATAAAATACAAAATTCTGAATAAGTCGGACGTCGAACACGACGAATCAAGGCAAGACCCGACAGAAACCTGGGAAGGCATCCAAGCAAACCGCGACAGAGTGGTGAGCAAACCCTGGGAAGGGCTGAGATCCACGCGAACCACAACAAGATGGTGAGCAACCCTGGGAAGGGCTGATATCCACAAAAAGAAAAAAAAAAGACAAAAAACAACAAACCCTGGGAAGGGCTGAGATCCAAGCAAACCGCGACAGAGTGGTGAGCAAACCTGGGAAGGCATCCAAGCAAACCGCGACAGAGTGGTGAGCAAACCCTGGGAAGGGCTGAGATCCAAGCAAACCGCGACAGAGTGGTGAGCAAACCTGGGAAGGCATCCAAGCAAACCGCGACAGAGTGGTGAGCAAACCCTGGGAAGGGCTGAGATCCACGCGAACCACAACAAGATGGTGAGCAACCCTGGGAAGGGCTGATATCCACAAAAAGAAAAAAAAAAAAAAGACAAAAAACAACAAACCCTGGGAAGGGCTGAGATCCAAGCAAACCGCGACAGAGTGGTGAGCGAACCTGGGAAGGCATCCAAGCAAACCGCGACAGAGTGATGAACAAACCCTGGGAAGGGCTGAGATCCAAGCAAACCGCGACAGAGTGGTGAGCGAACCTGGGAAGGCATCCAAGCAAACCGCGACAGAGTGATGAGCAAACCCTGGGAAGGGCTGAGATCCAAGCAAACCGCGACAGAGTGGTGAGCAAACCTGGGAAGGCATCCAAGCAAACCGCGACAGAGTGGTGAGCGAACCCTGGGAAGGACTGAGATCCAAGCAAACCGCGACAGAGTGGTGAGCAAACCTGGGAAGGCATCCAAGCAAACCGCGACAGAGTGGTGAGCAAACCCTGGGAAGGGCTGAGATCCACGCGAACCACAACAAGATGGTGAGCAACCCTGGGAAGGGCTGATATCCACAAAAAGAAAAAAAAAGAAGACAAAAAACAACAAACCCTGGGAAGGGCTGAGATCCAAGCAAACCGCGACAGAGTGGTGAGCAAACCTGGGAAGGCATCCAAGCAAACCGCGACAGAGTGGTGAGCAAACCCTGGGAAGGGCTGAGATCCACGCGAACCACAACAAGATGGTGAGCAACCCTGGGAAGGGCTGATATCCACAAAAAGAAAAAAAAAAGACAAAAAACAACAAACCCTGGGAAGGGCTGAGATCCAAGCAAACCGCGACAGAGTGGTGAGCAAACCTGGGAAGGCATCCAACCAAAACAAAAACCCTAGGAAGGGCTGAGATCCAAACTAACACCCTGGGAAGGGCTGAGATCCAAACTAACACCCTGGGAAGGGCTAAGATCCAAACAAACCACAACCCTGGGAAGGGTTAAGATCCAAACCAACAACAACTCTGGGAAGGGCTGAGATCCAAGCAAATCACGTATGTATTGTCATTCTTGTGCACTGTCATTCATGCATCGAGTGTCTATTCTTTATCCTGTTCATTTCATTCATCATTGCATAAACATGATAAAGAGGGGCAGCTGTAGACACCCAATTTTTGCATTTCCTATACTAACCCTGACAGGAGGGCAAAATCGTCAATTGACCCGGCACACGAGAATAAAGGGTGGACATAAAGACGAACCCTCAAAACCACCACGACGGGATGATATTGAAGCCAACACGACAACAAGCGAATGTCGAGAGTCAGTTACTGATCACTGTGCTTGCCCGGATGACGTGGCACGTTTCCCGACGGGTTCCGGACTGCCGAGCGCAAACCCGTTAGCGGAAACCAACGGTACGACACGAAAATCGAGACGAGGCACGGAAAACGAGAAAATCAGCACAGTTATCCGCAGATCAATTCGCGGCCAAGGACGGAACTCGAGGCAGCACGGGACTCGAAGCGCACGGGACTCGAGCGCGGCTGGGGGGAGAACCAAGGGCCAGCCGCAGATATATCTGCGGCCAGCCGCAGATAGATCTGCGGCTGCCCTTGGCAGTGCCTTATTAGGCCAGTTCGCATACAGGAAAGAGAGAAAGAGGATTCAGCAGAAAAGGAGCTCGGGGAGAGGAAGAAAAAGAGAGAGAAAGCAGCAAAATTAAGAGAGAAAAGAGTGAGAAGTAGTGAGAGATTGTACCTATTTTGTGAGATTGTATTCCATAAAATTCTACTCTACTCGATACACAAATTCATACATATTGTGGGGATCATTTGCAAGGTGATAAATCTTTTGTTTTAGCATTTTGTTATACCATTTTGGCCAAGCTTTTGGGTCATCCAAATTACCTTAAATGTAGTTTTTGTTCTTACATATTATTGTGAAGCCATGGATTAGGGACTATTAGTGAGGGTCTCATCGGAATGAAATTCCCCCTAATAGCCCGAAGATATCCGTTTGGTGAAAATCTTAGCTATTATGGTATGGTATCATTCATAGTGTATTTCGATCGTCATTGTAAGATATCCTAGAGCGTTAGGCATCCCGTTGTTGTTTATTTTCGTTATATCCATTTGGTGGTTGTGCAATAAGTTCGGATGTGAGCCTAGGAATGCGACCCCGTGGTCCAAATCCGATGATGGACATTTTTGAATGTATGTAATCGGGTGGATGTATCCGTTATTGTAAATATGTAATCGTCGGGCCTTAAAACGACGCCAAGGCGATAATCGTGTTTAAGGCCCCGAAATAGTGAAACTTGTGATTGTGGGCGTTTGGGGTTATTTTGATGGCTTACATGCCCATGAATAGCCCCGACGCGTGTTTATGCTTGATTGGATTTTGTGACACGAAAAATGATTTCAAAGATTAAACGATGAAGGTTTTTTTTCTTAAAATCAAGCAAACTAGGAGGTTAGCATCACGTAGCTAAAAATTTGGAGGTGTTAATGAATGCCGATTTCTATTAAACGAGAAGGCTAAAGAAAGTCGTTTTCAAATGTCACAAAAAATGGTTTTATAAAAATAAAACAACGTTTTATTAAATCTTGGTGCGTAGGGTGAAAGATATCCTAGAAGTTGCCCATCATTTTATGAAAGCAATGTATAGATTTCGATTCCTATTTTTACGAAGGTTTAAAACTCTTGTTTTGCCAAAACGACGCTTAATGAAAATCTCATAGTTTTTGCTAATTAAAATCAATCCTTTTCTCATAAAAGCTTTCTCGTTTAAGCCGATGGACGTTCTAAGACATGCTCAAATTAGAACACAATTTTCCCTAATAATCCAAATGATTCTTTTATGCAAGCTCACCACAACATTTACATAGGCACACACACACACACACGCACACACACATTTCATGAATTAAAGGATAGGAAAGCATCAAGATTGCGGTAACCGTGCTTCACGGAAGTCGAGGGGTGCCTAACACCTTCCCCTCACTTAAGCAAGCCCCCGAACTCTATGAATCTCGATTCGCAGACCAATTAATTCGGAGTCACATATGAGCCAGCGATTTATAAAAATGAAAACTCGGATGAGTTGGTACATCCATTTCAAATATACCAACTGGCGACTCTGGTTAAATTGGCTCATCATAAAAAACAATCTTTAAAAAACCCCGTCGACATTAATGCCGACCTTTTCCAAAAAAATCATCTAATGAAAAGGCTAAAATTGGAAAGGGTTACAACCCCCGCGTAAGCGATTCCTCCCGGCGTCGACAACCTTTGGTTTAAAATAAAAGATAGGTCGGGGTATATACTCAGATACACTCCTTCTTTGGTCATGATCATTGGTCTGACTGTCATCCCCTACGGTCTATAAACACAACGTTCTAAGATTTAATCCTACTGATTACCTTCGTTGGTTTTACTATAGTAGTTCTAATTTGAGCTTAGCTCAAGTTATTAGCTGGGTTTTAAACAGATGGTCACAAAATTAATTGTTACACTGGTTTGCTATAAGGGTTTTCAGTGTTACGACCCTTATGGTTTAACTAATGTTCGGCGACACATCTTATGGACAACATTTAATATCGGTATAGAACATGGTCACAGAGCACCTAGCTTACGAACCTCTTTTAACCTTCCTTTACAGTCGGTTTGTACTTTTTTCACCAACATGCTAAGCAAATGATACATAGATAAACCATTATTACCAGAATCAGGAAACTCTTACCTCTTTGTTTTGGTTGCCTGTCTTCTCTTCCTTCCGAAGTAAATGATGAAGGTAGAAGGCATATACCAGATATCGTTCTCCTTTCTCCCTCCTAGCACGGCAGCTCCTCTCCCTTCTCTCTCAAATCTTTTGTTTACTAGATTTTAGACTAAGGTAATGAATGAAGCTAACATTTGCTAACTCAAGTGAGAGGTGCTATTTATAGACTTCAAATCATATACATACAACAGATTCTGTATGTATAGGTACTCATTGTATATCCTTCTTTTTCTTTGCTATCCCGATTTTTAGGGGATTCAAATCTTCACATCATCCGCACTATGGAACGGGAGCTAAGGTGTTAGGATACTAGCTCATAGAAATAATGGTGAGAGAATTTAATGCACCCACATAACCTTCTCTCTCTTCCATCCGAATACTGGCTACTTAATTGGGTTGAATTGGGTCATCCACATGATATCTTCGGGTCACCACTAATGGGTCACATTGGATCGAAACAGGGGTGATATATATATATATATATATATATATAGATATATATTGTACCAGCCCATTTAATAACTTCAAGCCCACTATCTTAGTGTTAAGTAACCTTTATGGGTTTAATAAAAATAGACTCACTTAAGCATGAATATATATATATATATATATATTTATATAGATATATGTATACATACATATATATGTATTCATTAAATCATATACTCACACAACATTAACCACAGAGTATTCACTTCCACAAATAAATATTTAATATTTTATTTACAACAAGACTTGAAGTTTTCGGTTATTACATATATACCTGACACATGCTACGTTTTCCAGGCATTTTATGCTTCTTTGTAGTGATAATGGATGCTACCCGACTAGAGACTTTCAAGGACTCATTATGTACATTTGGTTCGATTTGTTCTTCCATCTCTGATGAGGGCATGCTTAGCTCAGATGTAGATGGGTATCAAGGAAATAAAACTTGGGTTGATCCAATTCAAGTTCCTAATGGTCCAGTAACACGGGTAAGAGCTAAAAGTTTCAAGGAAGGGCTTAATGGATTAATCCAAGAAGTTTGGGCTGAAAAGAATTCAAGGGAATTCATTAAGGAGGCTGATCTTAAGTTAATTAACTTGGTTCATACTACGATCATAGAGTGACATTAAACGATCGTAGAGGGCTCTATTTCTTAAACGATCGTAGAGTGCCATTAAACGATCGTAGAGTGACATCAAACGATCGTAGAGTGCTCTATTTCTTAAACAATCGTAGAGTGCTCGCTCTTCACACTACGCTCGTAGGGTGACATCAAAATCGTAAATTCCTCTATTATGATTAATCCAGACACCTTATAGTTTAATCCAAATTGGCATAGGAGCTATTCATCTACAATTTGATCATAGTAAGGATTAGGATTTAGAAAGCTAGTTTCAATATTAATGCAATTCTGAATCTAATTAGTTAGGTTTTCAATTCCAAAGTTAAATTTGATTGTTATGTAATTTGTTCCTTTTGTTTTAAGGATTAGGATTACTTTTAGTATAAATAAGGAACTTAGCTGGTGTATTATGGATATATATTCAATAATAAGATTACTTGAGAGGTTGTTTTTCTCTTTTGGTTCTTTAAGAATTTATGAGTTGTTCATAGTTTGTTGTGAGGTTCAACTTGACTTATCATTCAACAATTCATAGTTTAGCGTGGCGTCTTCTACCTATACCAAGGTTCTTATCTAAATATAGACAACAAGTTGAGGTTCCATTCAACACCGAATTCTAATTATAAGTGAAGGGTTATGGTGTCGTTGGTGATCCACCAATACAACTTTGCTAGAAACGATCCGGGTGGCGTTTGCCTCATGCATACGTGTCGTGGCGTCTATCGGTTGGTATCAAAGCTAAGTTATCCAGCGGGTTATGTACCCATTCAACACAATAATAATGACATAAATATAATTACTATACTATTACAAAATGTCTTACTCTAAATCGCAGGTTCTAAGACCTTTAAATACATCTTCAAAAGCTAATATTATAACATAATATTACATTCAAACTAAATTATTACACATAAATTATTACATATAGTACACATCTTCTACTCATTCATCTTTCCCTTTCTTTTATCCTTACTGGAACCTTCAACCCGTTCTGGCTTTGCTGAAAACATTTAATTTAAAGCAAGAGTGAGCATTTAATTGCTCAACAAGTATAACAATTGAATAAACAACAAAATCAAGAATCATATCATCTTTCTCTAAACACTTCAACAACTGAATAATAGTTGTGAAGTAACTTCGAATAATAGGAATAATACTTTCCTTTCGTTTAAAACATTTTTTGAAACGACATACTTAGCGGTCATAAGACCTTGAACTTTTCTTTTTGTAAAGGTTTTAACAGTAATTCAACTGTAAACCATCTTACTTACGGGCACGTCTAGGTGATCAGCCTATAGTACCCTATGTTGTACAACATTCTACTTTTAAAACGACTATATACGTTTGTTTTGACAGTCTGCCAGAATTTCCGACTAAAATACCCCAATATTAGGGTTGTTCATCTCAGACTTATCTAAATCCGCACCAAACAATTTGGTTTGGATAACTCTACTTAACATCAATAATATTTCAAAGATTTATAATCAAATCGATAAAACATTTCAACATCTGTCTAACCGAATCAAATGGCATTGACAATCTTTATAAAAAGTTCATGAATACCGAACTTTAAAGCTTTGTTAGTTCATAACATAGTATAGCTGAACAACTTGTACAAATACTAAAATATTTGCATAAGTTTTAGAATTTACACAATATGCAAGTACTGAGTAAATTTGAACTTCAAAACATCATATAACATTCATAAGAACATAATCAAATGAAGTTAGGAAACTTGCGAAAAAGTTCAATGATACTTGCCTCAAGCGTCCTTTCTAAGTTTACACAAATTTGCTCTTCAAATGTCCTACACATTTACATTAGCGATAACACACCAATTAGGCACATAATGACCCCATATATTGGTTTATGTTAACTTTATTTCATATTCAAAAATGATTCTTTTTATTAGAATTAAAACATTTTACAATGTTACAAACACTTGACACGGCGTCATGACGCTTGCGCGTCCGCACGCCTGACTTGCCTACGTGAACGTCCAACTCCCACATGCCCAACAGCCCTAGCCGAGCACACACTTCCCCACTGGCGCTGCCGAGCCTCATTTTGCACTGTAGGTAGCACGACCGCGCCCAACCTGCAGAAGCAATTCTAGCCTATTTTCCAGATTTTCAACTTTTGTCAATTTTAATGCACCTACTTCATAACTTCATAACTTGCTCATCCGATATCAAAATGAGTTCGTTCTTGAGCCATTTTATTGCTCGTTGCTCTACAAAACCTCCTGAATGGAATTTTTTTTAGATCTATTAACAAGCCAAACCAGTGGCTCAAAAATCATTCGTGGGCTAGGTTTTGCTACTTGATATTTCTAACGTCCTTACTTCAACTCTTCGTAACTTACTCATCCGAAGTCGGATTGAGCTTGTTCTTGAGCCTATGGCTTACTAAATGCTCTGCTAAACCCCCAGAAAATCACAATTTTTCAGAAGCATTAACTACCCATAAAATTGGTTTGAAAGTCGAACAAACCTAGGGTTTTGATAGTTTAACATACTTTACTAAAAATTTTGCCATAACTTCGTTATAGCATATTTTTACTCCGTTCCACTTGGAACATCTTCGTAACTCACATACACATATTTCCTTCTTTCTGAAATTCAAATTTCCCTCATGGACAAAGAATTATTCTTGTCCAATTAATAGTATTCTACAAGTTCTTGTTCATCCTTTACGAATAGGCTTACGTTTTCATTTTCGTTTCACTTTTCATGCATATTACCTGTAGTTTTAACGTATTTAAACCATCACAACCACCTTATTTCTCCTGGATCCTTCATGATCCACCACAAACACAACAACAACCAACAAAGCAATAATACATAAAGTTTAAAAGATGATTTAAAGCTAGGGTTTCATGGCTTACCTTTATGGTTTTTCTTATTTCTTGCTAGATGATAATCAAAGATTGCTAGTTCCCTTCCTCCTTTGCTCCTCCAATATCTCTCCACTCGCTCTTTCTCAATATGCTCTCAAGCTTAGTTGCTCTCTTAATACTTCTTACTTATCAACCAATGAAATTAACAAAAGCTGAATGAAAGATAAAATGAGAGTATTTATAGAACATCTTGCTAACCAACTCTCTTAGTTAATTAACCATCCACAATTAGGCTAATCATAGTTTATTGGTGGACAAAATGATGGCTCAAAAGACTTATTGGTTAAGAGACTTAATGGGAGGTGGTTGAGGTAATTAATGTTGCTTACAAGAGCTCTAAACTTTTCATAAATAGAAAGTTTGGCCTTCCAATTGTCCCCCTCCCCATATGGTCGGGTACCTCCCCCCTTGACCCCCTTCTTGACTTTTATTTCACTTCATTTCATCTTCATTTGGCTAGTATCTTGACCAAGCTTTGACCTTCCAATTGGATCATGGTTTGAGCTTGATTTGGATTTGGATTGGGCCATATTTTGTGCCTCTCATCCCTTAACACTTGGGCCTCAAACAAATCATGCTTGGGCCTCCTAACACCTTCCCATTGGACTCCCAACAACAATTACTTTGGGCTTGCCAATTAATTTGGTTATTAGTTAGATTTCCTAACTCATCTGATTCACTTCTTCTTCTAGTTAGCTTTCGTAACTAATCTGATTAGTCAAAAAGTTGACTTTTTCTTTCGTACTTTTTATTAGAGATTATGTCTCTATTTTCCAAATAAACGCTATGACGTAATTTAAAAAGTTAAAAAACAACCACACTGAAAAGTATTTTAGCGTCTTTTCTCGGAAAAATTTATTTTCTTTTACGAAACAACCACACTGATGCACAATCACATAACATATAGACTGGGTCAATAATCGACCTTTAACCATATAACACACAATCATTTCCATCAAAATATTTATTTTATTCAATAAATATTTATAATCCTAATTATAAGGATAAGCTACATTCATAATCGTTACACATATCTTGCTAATTTGTTTCTTGATAAGTTCTTGTTGAATTGAAATAGGAAATTACGATTCTTGTTTGGTGAATTCAAAAAGAACCTATAAGAGGGAATACTTGAGAGGAAAAAGGCAAGAGTGGTGAAATCATTAGAGGGTAAAAGTCAATTGAGTGATACACGAGTGATTCATTATTAAGCAAAACACGTAAGGGAGTGGTGAGGAAATATTTATCTACTGACCCTCATTTTGCAGCAAATATGTCGTCATAAAAGAGGCATCTTCGGAGGTATGTCCAAGGGGGGATTCCAAATTCGAGATGGAAGCCATTAATGGGGAATTAAGAAGAGTTTAAAGGATGGTAAAGTAGATGAATGATTATTTTGACAGAATGGAGAACATCCAAAGGGAGCAATCACAAAATATTACTCAGCCTTAAAGAAGGGAGAGGATACGACACATGGAGGCTTGGGACGAGGAAGAGGAATTCTATGGAGGAAGGGTTAGTGAGGAAGAGGATCGCGAGTCTGCTCTTATTTAAAGGAGACATAGAGCAAGGGATATAGGAGATAGGAATCGAGAAGACAACAACTTGGGTGGTATTAAGATGAAGATTCCATCTTTTCAAGGAAAGAGCGATCTTAAGGCATATCTAGAATGGGAAAAGTGTTAGGTTTGTATATAACGTAAGCATACAATCAAATTACATAAATAAAGCGGAAGCGCGATAAAACGGATTTTAAAATTTTAATACAAACCATAACCATAATATTTCCTTGTGTTCAATTATCAATTAAACGAAAGAGATAGAGATAGAGAATTATACCCTCGTGAATCAAAGCTTCCTCGGGTACAAGTCCACCTCCAATTCTTTCGCGTTGTCATTGAATTCCACCGATTAAATTCCTTCGCTTGATCAACGTTAGCCACCCAAGTGTTTGGCCTCTAGAGGTGATCCACCAAGGAATAATACTCGTTCAAGAAGATAGGTGTTGGCAAAACCCTAGTTTCTATCTCTATAGAAATTGCAAGTACTCTCCACAATTCTAATGGAAGTGTGTATAACCCTAATCTATGATAAGACTCCTCTTATTTATAGATATAGGAAACCCTCCTAAACTTTTTAGGATTAGGTTAATTGTCTTAATTAAACACTTTTAATTAATTAAACTCCTAATCCAATTAGCAATTTATGAGAGTACCTTTATTAATTAATTCCCAAACCCTTTTAGGAATTAAATAATAATAATAATAATAATAATAATAAGACTCCTCTTATTAATTTATATTTAATATTTCTAAAATATTAAATAATAAATATTAAGCTATTTAATTTATTCTATCTCCATAGACTAAATTAAATACACTTAACTTATTATTACAATTATGTCATTTACTTCTTAAATAAATATTTTTCTTTTGCGATATGACCCTTTAGGTTCTCCATATTAAACCGGTTGTGAATAAATCAATTAGAACAATTCTAATCTTATTTAAATAAATGAATTAAACTATTTAATTCATTTAAATAAATAATATTTATTCTACAATAAGGGTAAGCCCTCTTAGCGATCAACGACTTTCCAGATAATATAGATTTCAACATTAATCACAAAAGAACCTTTCAGTGCATAATTACCGTACAATTCAATCCTTCTACCATACAATGTCCCAATTAAATATAAGATATGGAATAACTGTCAAGTCTTATTTTATTTAATTATATATATTTCGATTCCCAAATGCACAACTTTAAATAATGCAAATTAGAAACTCCTTTCTAATTTCATTCTGCCTTGGCCAAGGACTACTGAGTTATCATTTATCGAATTACATAGGACATTCTCATATTTTACTAGATGTGATAAATTCTTTGTTGATCATTCACCTATCTCCATATACAACTTATTATACCCAATCATACCCTTTGATATACCCTAAAGGTCTTAAGGGACATGTTAAAGTATAACTCATCATATACAAGATACTATGATGATCTCAAGTCCAAGGATCACTTGTACTACTATCACTTGAGGAATTCCTATTGACAGATGAGTAAAACTCCATTAGGTATTCCTTAGCGAGCCATGTTTAGTGAACTTATTCTCCAATAAGCACCTATATACTTACTTTAATGTCTCCACAAAAATGATTATGAGATCAATCATCCTCTTCCTAAGAGCAAGTAACGTATGTACTAATTTATCCGGATTCACTAATCCCCTTTCTAGTAATCCAACGATCAGGAACAATTTTAGTTTGTGAGTTATCTTGAATTTAGATCTCATTAGCATGATCACCATCATGATTCTAAAAGCATTGCTCAAAACTATGGGTTTATCACATTTTAAATAATAGCACAATGTAGATAAAGTAAAATGCCTTTAACATTTTTATTAATAAATGAATAAGATTACAAAGTATATGCTACATCATATCAAATATGATTGGCTTGTGTGCATACTACTTTCAAAAAGAAGATGGAGTGGGTGTTTGATTGCCATAACTATTTAGAGCATAAGAAAGTCAAGCTTGCTGCCATTGAGTTTTATGACTATGCTGTCATTTAGTGGGATCAGTTGATAATTAGCTAGCAGGAAGAGATATGGAGAACGTCCAATTGAAACCTGATAGGAGATGAAAGCTATGATGAAGAAGTGGTTTGTGCCAAGCCACTACTACCGAGATCTAATTAGGAGTTTGCAAAGTCTAAAACAAGGTAGTCGGAGTGTGGAAGATTATCCCAAGGAGATGGAGATTCTGATGGCTAGGGCCAATATAGTTGAGGACCGCGATGCGATAATGGTAAGACTTTTAGTAGGTTTAAATTGGGAGATTACAGATTTGGCGGAGAGGCAACATTATGTGGAATTAGAGGATATGGTACATATGGCTATCAAGATTAAGAAGCAACTCAAGAGGAGAGGAGGCCAGCGATCAGTTTCCATTACATGGTCATCTTGGAAGCCCAATGTTATAAAGAGAGAGGAGAAGCCAGCCGTAAGCAAACCCAAAGTAGAGCCGAAATAGGATGCAACCAGCCGTGGAAATCAAGGTAAAATTAAACCTTCATCTGGTCGTAATTATGAAATAAGATGTTTTAAAAGCCAATGCAGGGGTCGTATTTTGAGTCAGTGTTCGAATCAAAGAGCTATGATTTTACTTAACAATGGTGAGAGGAAGACCGAGGATGATGATAGTGATGCCGATTCTATGCAACCATTAGAGGAGATAGATGATAGGGAGTTTGCTATTCATAGCACGACGTTGGTTTCTAAGAGAGCTCTTAGCATACAGGTGAAGGAAGATAACATGGAACAGTAAGAAAATCTCTTTCACACTAGGTGTCTTGTTAATGGTAAGATATGTTATGTGGTGATTGATAGGGGAAGTTGTACCAATATTGCTAGTACTACTATGGTGGAGAAGCTAGGGCTGCCTGTGACGCCCCCAAACCCGGGTTACCTTAACCTCGGGTCTGGTGCATCACGATACATCTCATTCTACACCTGTCAACAACTTATTGTGGAATAATAAAAATATTAACATTAATATGATATAAATGTTGTTGTCCCAAGCCTCGAAACCATAACTAAAACATAATCTTACTATAAGAATGTAATTACAATGATATTACAACAAATCTTAATCTAGTGACAGGCACGAAAACCTTTAATAATACACTTATGATCAAGGTTGAATAAATACCATGATCATTTACAGAATCTCCTATATGAACACATGGTTCAAATTCTGAATTTATTCGATCCCTGAATATTCTTAAAGTTATTCAACAGCTATACATTTGTTACAAAAATGTCCTTTATACATCATCGTCATCCTTGTAGTTTACTATAACAAACAACTAACGTAATCACGTCTTAACTACTATAATGGATAATCTCCATTTTTAACTCAAGGTTTATACAGTCAAGTTCACGTACATCATATACCGTCATCACAGCTCAGTAATTACAATAAAGAAATATTTAGTAACCTTCTTGTTTCCATGCCTCTCTAATCCTTATCACCACGATATCAAGATAATTGCATTGTATCGTAAAATCTGCAAAAGTTTTAATTTTGCAAGAAGGAGCACGACGGCTCAACAAGAACTAACAGTTTTCACATTTCATGCTTCACGTAACACATAAGTTTGCACTTTATCCATGCATCATGATTCTCATACTATGTATATTACTCAGGCATTATAAGTCTTATGCACTTCATCTATATGTATGCATCATGTATCTCATAGCATACTTCATGCATCTCACATTGTATATTCACAGTAGTTCAAGTTCCACATAGAACAATATAGTCACATAATTGCACATTGTGCACACTTTAATCATGCTCGCATATAATCCACATAATAAGGAAAGATTTAGTAATCAAGTCACGTACATCAATACATTTAAACAAGTTAGCAAGTTACTGAAAGAACTTGCCTTAAGCGTTCCTTGCCAAATTATGATGGCTCGTCCTTCAAATATCCTACACAATTTATTTAACAATAAAATACCAATTAGCCACTAAAAAGGCTTCATATAATGGTTTATATTATAAACCCACTTCATATCTTATAATGTTCGTTTTGTTTAAATCGAAACACTATTTACGTTCTTTAACACTTTACGCGGCGTTTCGACGTTTACACGTCACACGCCTAATTCGCCTCCTTTGCATGTGCTTAGCATGCTCATACATTGGTTTATAACACACTATCATGTTTCATTATTATTAAAAACAAAATATTAAACAAGGTTATACACACTTGTTACGGCGTTACGACGTTTGCATGTCCGTACGCCACACTTGCCTATTCGAACGTCCAAGTAACACGCGATTGCGTACGCTTAGCACGCCCACACGAATTGTCTAATGCAACGAATGCAATTTTTGTGATTGAATAAAAATATTTATTGAGTTATATAAATATTTTTATTAATTTATTGAGTTAAATAAATAATTTATTAAGTTTTTGTGAAGTGGGTATATGTTAAGTTTAATTATGTTAAATGTTATTTGAATGTGATTTGTTATGTTAAATTAGATGATGAAAAAGTTTATTTGAATAAATGATTTATTTGAATAAGAGAATTTATTTGGTATTATTGTAATTTGTTAAATGAATTTATTATTTGACTTGGTAAGGTTTAATTGAATTTATTTAATAATAAGTTCAATTAAATTAGAAGTGTGATATTTTAAACTATATGTTATATTGGTTTATTTAAATAAATGAGAAAGTGTTTAATTCAGTTTTACCAAACAAGGCCCTATGATCTTTGTTTGGGAATAATGGGTTATTTTATTTATGTTTTACCAAACAAGGCCTTAAGACCTTTAGTTAGAATAATAGATTATTTTATTTGTAATTGCCAAACATAGCCTTATGGCTTTCGAAATTTTAAACTGATGGATTAAATTTAGATTATACGTTATTATATTAATTATCAGTTTTTATTTTTATCAGTTTTATTTTTAAAGTGCGTCAGTTGTAAGAAAAAGAAAAGAAAGAAAAGAAAGAACAGAGTTCAAAGAGAAAAGAGGATATACAGAGAAGAAGAGAGAGTTAGAGAGAAAAGAGAGAATTGAGAGTTTGTGAATTGAGAAAGAGAAGGAAGGGAAGTGCTAGTAAGGAATTATATACATAACTTGAAGGTGTAATTCTTATTAGTTTTGTTTTAATTATATTTTTATTATTTTACTTCTCTGTATGTGATTTTTACTTCACTATATATGAATTTATATGCCAAATACATGAATTACTTGGTTATAATTGTTAGTAAGCATGTATTAGAGATTATGTGGTGATTATAAACTAGTTTGAAGAATTAATTCATGAAAACATGCTTTAGGATTGAGTTCTTAGTTTTACAGAGCTTTATTTCATGTATGGCATATTTGTATGAAAATTGATGATTCAATTTGGTTATTAATCGGTGAATTAATAATTGTTTATGATTATGTGATGAAAAACATGAATAATACAAGAAGAATGGTTTTAATTGGTTGAAAAATGAATTTATAGAGTTTAATTTCATGAGAATGGTTAAAACTCGAATATTTGGTTTGAACAGCGAATTTTTGGTTTTAAACTAGTTGTTTATGTGTTAGAATGATTAAAATGTTTACAGAACATGTTAGGTAAATGTTTTATATCATATATGATGTCTGGGTATGTTTAATTTGTATTCTAGATGGTAGAATTCAGAAAATTTGGCCAAATTTGGCCTAAGTTTTCACTAGTTCGCGAGCTGGGAAGATGACTGTCGAGTATCTCGCCCCGGCGAGAAAATATGAAGAAATCTTCGCCCCGGCGAGAAATTTTGTTTTGTAAATCCCCGCCCCGGCGAGGTCTCGCCCCGGCGAGGTCTCGCCCCGGCGAGCGTTTTGTTCAGTAAATTCTCGCCCCGGCGAGAATCACTGCTGGATAAAAAAAAAAATTATTATTATGTTTTCTTTTCTTGGTAGCTATGATGTATCATTGCATGCATAATTAAACTTATATTAATGTGATTAAAGTATTGTCAAGATGGTTGCTAAAGTAGTACTTGTTGACTATGGTATGTTAAATGAGATGTTATAATATAAAGGATAAAAGCAAGCTTAAAGTGTATATTATTTTGTAACTAATTATGTTACCATTTTATAATTAAATGTATAGGTTATTTAAGGATCGTGAGATATTTAATTTGTAATCAACGCTTGAGGCAAGTTCCTTATCTCAACTTATTACTTTTACGTTGAGCAAGTTTTCCTTCCTTAAGCTTTAGAATTATTTATAGCAAGTTGTTGTTCTCTTTTAACTTGTTAATTTATTCAAGACAAGTTTATTTATATTGAGCAAGCTTATTGACCTTAGCTTATTGATATTCAAGCAAGGTTATTATCATGATTATATACTCAAGCTTTATTCCAATCATTGTTATTATTTAAACTTCGAGTATAGTTTCTATTGAACAAACTCTATTGAATTAGACTAGCAAACCCTTATTGATTCAGTTAGTCCTTAGTTGATGAGCGTTTCAAAGACTTAGAATGTTTTCTATACTTGTTCCAAGCCAATTTCCTTTTTGGTATGGATTCAGACGATAAACTGAGATGAACAACCCTAATATAGGGGATTACTTACGCGACAACGTTAAAATGTTTGTGCACAATACATTGTACAAAAGGCTGATCCCCCTGAGTACGAGATGTTGGTCCATAGTCTATATGACTGTTAAAGGTTACAGTAGAAATACTTGTCAACCTAGGACATAGTTCGAGGTATTGTGACCCTCAGATATAATTTCTAAATCTTGAATTCTATATTTTTGGAATCAAGCATTCTAACGAGCTTTTAAACTTTAATCATTTATTGGTTGAGAATCAGAAAACTATTACTCCTCAGTTGAAATCATTTCATTTAGATATTATTGTTATTGTACTTGTGAGCAATTGTTTGCTCACTCTTGCACTAATCATTGCAGCTAAGGCTGAGAAGCCGGACGAGCCGTCCACGAGCAAAGGCAAGGGCAAGATGCATAAATAGCTAAAGACCTATTATTTATTTGATGATCGATTGTATCAAGACTTATTTAAATTATGTTTTATTCCGCATTTGATGTATTAAGGTTAAGATAACCTGGGAATTGAATGTTTAATAGTTTGGTGATGTAACCCATTTTGGGAAGATATTTCTTTAAGTTTATTTAATTGTTATTTTATTGGGTAGTTAGTTTTGAATGTATGTTATAGTGAACACCAAATCAGTGGGAATTAAGTGCCTGGATTTTGGGGTGTCACAGGTTGGTATTAGAGCTGTAGATTATGAACCTTTAGGTGGGGAAAACCTTAGGGTAGTAGCCTTTTAGAAGATAGAGAATATAGTGGTGATAAACTCTTATCGAGTTCTAAGGAATGAATTACGGAAATTCATAAAAGACAACAAAATGATTATGTGTTATGTGCTTATTTGATAACAAACTTATGTGTTCGCGAGTATTATCGATTAGTAATTAAAACTTAAAATTTTGTTGTCAGGATGACTGATAGAGGAGAGCCCAGCCAGACTAGGGAGGAGGAGCCCCGAGATATTCACGTGGTTCATGAGCAGCTAGTGCAGAGGGAGCCATCTCCATTGGTTACAGTTACAGGTCACGAGTATGTGCCTGAGACTGATCCTGAGGAGGACCCTAAAGAGGTTGAGGAGGAGGAAGACCCTGAGGGATATCACTATCTACTTTGGGTGTTCAGATGTACGAGCAGGTGTATGATCGCAACATAGAGTTGCAGGATAGAATGGAGGAGTTAGAGAGGCAGCTGGCGGAGCGACAAACTGCTTTGGAGCAGAAGAGCAGTGAGATCGAGGAGCTAGACATACGTCTTGGAGATGTGGAGTGGAAGTTGGTTCATGTAGAGAGTGAAAAGGAGGAGTTAGAGGAACATGCTGCAGAACGTCAAACCACTCTAGAGCAGAAGGATGCTGAGATTCAAGACCTTTCATCACGTCTTGCAGAGGCTGAGCAGAGGCTAGCACAGTCTGAGTATCGACGCGGACAGTTGTTAGCCAGGAATGAGATTGTACGAGATGAGTTGAAAAAGGAGTCAGCTGAGCGGGCGAGAGCTGAGACAGCTTGGCTGAGGGAGGCTGATCGCGCAGATCGTGTTGAGTGTGAGGTGCGGTCAAAGAAGGCCAAGATTGATGATATGGAGTATATTTTTCACTCCACAGTGGATAGAGCTCTGGATCGAGTTCATCGTCATCCAGATATGGTGGATCGAAGGATGGTGACTCGTATTATGGAGCAGGAACGCCAAGAAGCTGTGCGTCGTGGGATGTCATCATAGATTATGATTAATTATGTTATTATGAAACTATGAGGTGAATAAATTGTAAATCCCAGTTTCTATAATGGGATAGAATAATGATGTAATCCTGGAACTTTGTGATTTCAGGATAGATGATTTGATGTAAATAACTACGATGTTATCTCTATTATGTTTTGAAGCAGTTAATAAATAAAATGTGAAAGTTTATCAGTTGTACGGTGTGTTAAGTGTTGTTTATAAATGTTTAAGTTGAGACTTAAATGTTTAAATAATTGAGCAATAGTCTAATAACGCGAATTTTTTTAACAGAAGATGCCGCCAAGAAGACAACCAACACGTCAACAGACCCCTGAGGGATCTACTAGCAACGAAGCAGCCAACGCTAATCCCATGCAGCAGTTGGTAAATTTGTTAACGGGAGCCTTTGCAAATCAACCACAAGCTCAGGCTACAACCTTTAAAGACTTCAAGGCTGTCGGACCTCCGGAATATCACGGGTCTATGAATCCGATAGAGGCTCAAACGTGGATTATGGAAATGGAGAAGGTGTTTGATGTCGCTAGAGTCAGTGAGGACCAGAAGACGGCATTTGCAACCTTCATGCTGAAATCAGAAGCTAGCTACTGGTGGCAAGCAAATAAGACTCGAGGTGGCCAAGGGATTATTCCGTGGGAGCGGTTTAAAGAGTTTTTTTTCGAGACCTACTTTCCAGCAAGTGCTCAAAATCAAATGGAGGTGCAGTTTTTGGAACTGAAGCAAGGTACCATGACGGTACCTGAATATGCTGCAAAGTTTAATGAGTTGGCGCGGTTTGCGCCATATCAGGTCAACACGGATGAGCGGAAGGCTAGGAGATTTGAGCAGGGACTGAAACCCTGGTTATATAGCAGAGTTTCGTTGTTTCAACTGAACTCATTTGCGGCAGTGCTGGAAAAGGCGATTATAGTTGAAGGAGGCAGTGATGCTCTGACCAAGTATAATCAGGAGCAGAGGAAGAAGAAGAATGAGAGTGAAAACAAGGCAAGTGGTAGCCATGGAGGCAGTAGTCAAAAGAGAAAATGGAATGATAGTAACTCTGCGGGAAGTCAACAGGGTAATCAGAAGAAGAAGATGGAGGTGTGCAGTAACTGTAGAAAGAGCCATATGGGTGCTTGTTTGAAGGGTAAGCGAGTGTGCTTCAACTGCGGGCAGGAGGGGCATATCGCGCCAAATTGCCCTAATCCAAAGAAAGGAGCATGTTTCATCTGCGGGTCGAAGGATCACTTTGCTCGGGAGTGCCCTAAGAAAGCAACTACAGGTGGAGCCAGTTCAGGAAAGGGAAATACCGGTGGTGGAGGCAATCTTACTATCACAGGACCCACGCAGCCCAACCGACCTACCGCTCGAACATTCAACATGACGGTGCAGGATGCTGTGCAGTCAAAGGATGTAGTGTCAGGTATCATTCCAGTCAATAATGTTAATGCTTATGTATTGTTTGACTCGGGTGCTACTTGCTCATTTATATCCGATGATTTTGCTAAGAAGTTAGGGTTACCCCACGAAGAATTAGATTACCCCATGAATATAGAAATTGCGAATAGGGAGGTGATTCCTGTTAAGTTTATCCACAAGAACTGTCAGGTAGATATTAAGGGTCATCTGATGACAGTAAACTTGATCCCAATTCGTCTTGGGGAGTTTGACGTCATTCTGGGAATGGATTGGTTGTTCAACCATTGGGTAGTTATTGATTGTCAAAGGAAGTGTGTAAACCTTATGACTCCATCGAGGGTTGTATTTTATGGCAGCAAGTCACCTAGACAAACGAGTTGTCTGACGATGGTGCAAGCCATAAAGATGTTGAAACAAGGATGTGTAGGATATCTAGCCTACATAGTTGATACCCGAAAGGTGGGTGCAAAACTGGAGGAGATACCAGTAGTTAGGGATTTTGCAGATGTGTTTTCTGATGATTTGCCAGGATTACCGCCAGATAGGGAAATCGAGTTTGTAATTGATTTAGCACCGGGAACGGCCCCTATATCGAAAGCCCCGTATCGAATGGCTCCGGTAGAAATGAAGGAGTTAATGGTGCAGCTGCAGGAATTGCTGGATAAGAAGTATATTCAACCGAGCGTCTCGCCGTGGGGAGCGCCGGTATTGTTTGTTAAGAAGAAGGATAGGTCAATGCGTCTTTGCATTGATTATAGAGAGTTGAACAAGGTCACGATTAAAAACAAGTATCCATTGCCAAGGATCGATGACCTGTTTGACCAACTAAAGGGAGCAAGATATTTTTCGAAGATAGATTTACGAAGTGGGTACCATCAATTGAAGGTGAGAAAAGAGGACATACCAAAGACGGCGTTTCGAACCAGATATGGTCACTATGAGTTTTTGGTTATGTCATTTGGTTTAACGAATGCGCCCGCAGCATTCATGGACTTAATGAATAGGGTGTTCAAACCATTTCTGGATAAGTTTATGGTGGTATTCATAGACGACATTTTGGTTTACTCCAAAACTCAAGAAGAAAACGTGGAGCATTTGAGGGTGACGTTGGAGGCGTTAAGGAAGGAGAAATTATGTCCAAAATTTTCAAAATGCGAATTTTGGTTGGAGCGTGTTCAATTCCTTGGGCATGTTATTGATAAAGACGGGATTTCAGTGGATCCAGCGAAAGTAGAGGCTGTCATGAACTGGGATCAGCCGAAGACACCGTCGGAAGTGAGGAGTTTCCTTGGTTTGGCAGGATACTACAGGCATTTTATTCAAGATTTCTCCAGGATCGCCAGTCCGTTGACGAATTTAACAAGGAAATCAGTGAAGTTTGTTTGGACGGAGAAGTGCGAAGAAAGTTTCCAAAAACTAAAGGAGAGACTAAGTTCAGCACCTGTGTTATCTTTGCCAGATGCTACAGGAAATTTTGTGGTGTACAGTGACGCATCACATAAAGGACTTGGTTGTGTGTTGATGAAGAATGGTAAGGTTATTGCATATGCATCGCGCCAACTAAAAGACTATGAAAAAGGGTATCCGACCCATGATTTGGAGTTAGCAGCCGTGGTGTTTGCTTTAAAAATCTGGAGGCACTATCTCTATGGGGAGAAGTGCGAAATATATACAGACCATAAAAGTCTGAAGTATATTTTCACGCAGAAAGATTTGAATATGCGGCAGAGGAGATGGATAGAATTGATCAAAGATTATGACTGTGAAATTCTATACCATCCAGGGAAGGCTAATGTGGTTGCCGATGCTTTGAGTAGAAAAGGTCGGGAGAAACTGTTTATGTTAACTGCTCAGGAGAAACTTGTGGCGGAAATGGCTAAGTTGGAATTAGAGGTGAAAAATCTGGCAGAGCCTAATGAAAAATTATTCCAGATGGAAACTCAACCAACTTTGGTGGAAAAAGTGAAAGAAGCGCAACTCCAGGATGAGGAGTGTGTTGAGATACGAAAAAGAGTGCTTGAAGGTGAAGAGCTTAAATATAAAATCGATATCGAAGGGTTGTTGAGATTTGAAGGCAGAATCTGGGTACCGTCGGTATTAGCAATCAGAGAGGAGATTTTGAATGAAGCTCACAGTTCAAGATTTTCGGTTCACCCGGGAAGCACAAAGATGTACCAGGATCTTCGACAACATTTTTGGTGGCCAAACATGAAAAGAGAGGTTGCTGAATGTGTTGCGAAATGTCTCACTTGTTAGAGAGTTAAAGCGGAGCATCAACGACCAAGTGGTTTGTTACAGCCCTTGGAGATACCAGAATGGAAGTGGGAGCATATCACAATGGACTTTGTAGTAGGGCTTCCAACTACTCAGAAGGGATATGACGCAATATGGGTCATAGTTGACAGATTGACGAAATCAGCGCATTTCTTGCCCATCAAAATCCGATTCACTTTGGATCAGTTGGCGAAATTATATGTCAAAGAGATTATCTCAAGGCAAGGAGTTCCAGTATCAATAGTATCAGATCGAGATCCACGTTTCACCTCAAAATTTTGGAGGAGTTTGCAAGCTTGTTTGGGGACACAGTTGAGAATGAGTACAGCCTATCATCCTCAAACCGATGGCCAGAGCGAAAGAACAATTCAAACGTTGGAAGATATGCTTCGGGCGTGCGTCATGGATTTTAAAGGCAACTGGGATGATCATTTACCTCTGGTCGAGTTTGCTTACAACAATAGTCATCACGCTAGTATCGGCATGCCGCCCTACGAAGCATTGTACGGAAGGAAATGCAGAACTCCATTATGCTGGGATGAGGTTGGTGAACGACGACTACTGGGACCCGAGCTGGTACAACAAACTGCTGAAATTGTCAAGGTGATAAGAGCCAGACTGGTAGCCGCTCAAGACAGACAGAAGAAGTATGCTGATCAACAACGACAAAATTGCGAATTTGAAGTCGGGAGCTTTGTGTTTCTCAAAGTATCCCCTTGGAAGGGAAAGATCAGATTTGGTAAAAAGGGTAAACTCAGTCCGCGGTTTATTGGACCTTTCGAAGTGCTGAAGCGGATGGGTGAAGTATCTTATGAGGTAGCTTTACCTCCTGAGTTAGGCCATATTCACAATGTATTCCACATATCGGTGCTACGACCATATAAATCTGATTATAAACATGTCATACAGTATGAATCGATACAGTTTGAGCAAGATTTGTCTTATGAAGAGGTTCCTGTACAAATAGTGGACATGAAGGAACAAGTTCTTAGAAATAAAGTGATACCTTTTGTTAAGGTAATCTGGAGGAACCACAGTGCTGAAGAAGCAACGTGGGAACTCGAAGAGCAAATAATGCAGAATTTTCCTCAATTATTTGTTTAATGTTTATATTGCGATTCTGGGGACAGAATCTTTGTAAGGAGGGGAGAATGTAACGGATGATTTAATTGCATTGTGATTCTGGGGACAGAATCCTTTTAAGGAGGGAAAGATGTAACGAATGCAATTTTTGTGATTGAATAAAAATATTTATTGAGTTATATAAATATTTTTATTAATTTATTGAGTTAAATAAATAATTTATTAAGTTTTTGTGAAGTGGGTATATGTTAAGTTTAATTATGTTAAATGTTATTTGAATGTGATTTGTTATGTAATTCTAATTTAATTTAATAATTAAATTAGATGATGAAAAGGTTTATTTGAATAAATGATTTATTTGAAAAAGAGAATTTATTTGGTATTATTGTAATTTGTTAAATGAATTTATTATTTGAGTTGGTAAGGTTTAATTGAATTTATTTAATAATAAGTTCAATTAAATTAGAAGTGTGATATTTTAAACTATATGTTATATTGGTTTATTTAAATAAATGAGAAAGTGTTTAATTCAGTTTTACCAAACAAGGCCCTATGATCTTTGTTTGGGAATAATGGGTTATTTTATTTATGTTTTACCAAACAAGGCCTTAAGACCTTTAGTTAGAATAATAGATTATTTTATTTGTAATTGCCAAACATAGCCTTATGGCCTTTGAAATTTTAAACTGATGGATTAAATTTAGATTATACGTTATTATATTAATTATTAGTTTTTATTTTTATCAGTTTTATTTTTAAAGTGCGTCAGTTGTAAGAAAAAGAAAAGAAAGAAAAGAAAGAACAGAGTTCAAAGAGAAAAGAGGATATACAGAGAAGAAGAGAGAGTTAGAGAGAAAAGAGAGAATTGAGAGTTTGTGAATTGAGAAAGAGAAGGAAGGGAAGTGCTAGTAAGGAATTATATACATAACTTGAAGGTATAATTCTTATTAGTTTTGTTTTAATTATATTTTTATTATTTTACTTCTCTGTATGTGATTTTTACTTCAATATATATGAATTTATATGCCAAATACATGAATTACTTGGTTATAATTGTTAGTAAGCATGTATTAGAGATTATGTGGTGATTATAAACTAGTTTGAAGAATTAATTCATATAAACATGCTTTAGAATTGAGTTCTTAGTTTTACAGAGCTTTATTTCATGTATGGCATATTTGTATGAAAATTGATGATTCAATTTGGTTATTAATCGGTGAATTAATAATTGTTTATGATTATGTGATGAAAAACATGAATAATGCAAGAAGAATGATTTTAATTGGTTGAAAAATGAATTTATAGAGTTTAATTTCATGAGAATGGTTAAAACTCGAATATTTGGTTTTAACAGCGAATTTTTGGTTTTAAACTAGTTGTTTATGTGTTAGAATGATTAAAATGTTTACAGAACATGTTAGGTAAATGTTTTATATCATATATGATGTCTGGGTATGTTTAATTTGTATTCTGGATGGTAGAATTCGGAATATTTGGCCAAATTTGGCCTAAGTTTTCATTGGTTCGCGAGCTGGGAAGATGACTGTCGAGTATCTCGCCCCGGCGAGAAAATGTGAAGAAATCTTCGCCCCGACGAGAAATTTTGTTCTGTAAATCCCCGCCCCGGCGAGGTCTCGCCCCGGCGAGCGTTTTGTTCAGTAAATTCTCGCCCCGGCGAGAATCACTGCTGGATAAAAAAAAAAATTTATTATTATGTTTTCTTTTCTTGGTAGCTATGATGTATCATTGCATGCATAATTAAACTTATATTAATGTGATTAAAGTATTGTCAAGATGACTGCTAAACTAGTAGTTGTTGACTATGGTATGTTAAATGAGATGTTATAATATAAAGGATAAAAGCAAGCTTAAAGTGTATATTATTTTGTAACTAATTATGTTACCATTTTATAATTAAATGTATAGGTTATTTAAGGATCGTGAGATATTTAATTTGTAATCAACGCTTGTGGCAAGTTCCTTATCTCAACTTATTACTTTTACGTTGAGCAAGTTTTCCTTCCTTAAGCTTGAGAATTATTTATAGCAAGTTGTTGTTCTCTTTTAACTTATTAATTTATTCAAGACAAGTTTATTTATATTGAGCAAGCTTATTGACCTTAGCCTATTGATATTCAAGCAAGGTTATTATCATGATTATATACTCAAGCTTTATTCCAATCATTGTTATTATTCAAACTTCGAGTATAGTTTCTATTGAACAAACTCTATTGAATTCGACTAGCAAACCCTTATTGATTCAGCTAGTCTTTAGTTGATGAGCGTTTCAAAGACTTAGAATGTTTTCTATACTTGTTCCAAGCCAATTTCCTTTTTGGTATGGATTCAGACGATAAACTGAGATGAACAACCCTAATATAGGGGATTACTTACGCGACAACGTTAAAATATTTGTGCACAATATATTGTACAATGGGCTGATCCCCCTGAGTACGAGATGTTGGTCCATAGTCTATATGACTGTTAAAGGTTACAGTAGAAATACTTGTCAACCTAGGACGTAGTTTGAGGTCTTATGACCCTCAGATATAATTTCTAAATCTTGAATTCTATATTTTTGGAATCAAGCATTCTTACGAGCTTTTAAACTTTAATCATTTATTGGTTGAGAATCAGAAAACTATTACTCCTCAGTTGAAATCATTTTATTTAGATATTATTGTTATTGTACTTGTGAGCAATTGTTTGCTCACTCTTGCACTAATCATTGCAGCTAAGGCTGAGAAGCCGGACGAGCCGTCCACGAGCAAAGGCAAGGGCAAGATGCATAAATAGCTAAAAACCTATTATTTATTTGATGATCGATTGTATCAAGACTTATTTAAATTATGTTTTATTCTGCATTTGATGTATTAAGGTTAAGATAACCTGGGAATTGAATGTTTAATAGTTTGGTGATGTAACCCATTTTGGGAAGATATTTCTTTAAGTTTATTTAATTGTTATTTTATTGGGTAGTTAGTTTTGAATGTATGTTATAGTGAACACCAAATCAGTGGGAATTAAGTACCTGGATTTGGGGGTTGTCGACGCCGGGAGGAATCGCTTACGCGGGGGTTGTAACCCTTTCCAATTTTTAGCCTCTTTGTTAGATGCCTTTTTGGAAAAGGTCGGCATTAATGTCGACGGGGTTTTTAAAGATTGTTTTTATGATGAGCCAATTTAACCAGAGTCGCCAGTTGGTATATTTGAAATGGATGTACCAACTCATCCGAGTTTTCATTTTTATAAATCGCTGGCTCATATGTGACTCCGAATTAATTGGTCTGCGAATCGAGATTCATAGAGTTCGGGGGCTTGCTTAAGTGAGGGGAAGGTGTTAGGCACCCCTCGACTTCCGTGAAGCACGGTTACCGCAATCTTGATGCTTTCCTATCCTTTAATTCATGAAATGTGTGTGTGCGTGTATGTGTGTGTGTGCCTATGTAAATGTTGTGGTGAGCTTGCATAAAAGAATCATTTGGATTATTTAGGGAAAATTGTGTTCTAATTTGAGCATGTCTTAGAACGTCCATCGGCTTAAACGAGAAAGCTTTTATGAGAAAAGGATTGATTTTAATTAGCAAAAACTATGAGATTTTCATTAAGCGTCGTTTTGGCAAAACAAGAGTTTTAAACCTTCGTAAAAATAGGAATCGAAATCTATACATTGCTTTCATAAAATGATGGGCAACTTCTAGGATATCTTTCACCCTACGCACCAAGATTTAATAAAACGTTATTTTATTTTTATAAAACCATTTTTGTGACATTTGAAAACGACTTTCTTTAGCCTTCTCGTTTAATAGAAATCGACATTCATTAACACCTCCAAATTTTTAGCTACGTGATGCTAACCTCCTAGTTTGCTTGATTTTAAGAAAAAAAACCTTCATCGTTTAATCTTTGAAATCATTTTTCGTGTCACAAAATCCAATCAAGCATAAACACGCGTCGGGGCTATTCATGGGCATGTAAGCCATCAAAATAACCCCAAACGCCCACAATCACAAGTTTCACTATTTCGGGGCCTTAAACACGATTATCGCCTTGGCGTCGTTTTAAGGCCCGACGATTACATATTTACAATAACGGATACATCCACCCGATTACATACATTCAAAAATGTCCATCATCGGATTTGGACCACGGGGTCGCATTCCTAGGCTCACATCCGAACTTATTGCACAACCGCCAAATGGATATAACGAAAATAAACAACAACGGGATGCCTAACACTCTAGGATATCTTACAATGACGATCGAAATACACTATGAATGATACCATACCATAATAGCTAAGATTTGCACCAAACGGATATCATCGGGCTATTAGGGGGAATTTCATTCCGATGAGACCCTCACTAATAGTCCCTAACCCATGGCTTCACAATAACATATGAGAAAAAACTACATTCAAGGTAATTCGGATGACCAAAAGATTAACAACATGGTATAACAAAATGCTAAGAACAAATGGTTTTTTCACCTTGCAATTAATCCCCACAATATGTATGAATTTGTGTATTGAGTAGAGTAGAAAATATGAGATATAATCTCACAAAATTGGTACAATTCCTCACTCTTTTCACTCTTTTCTCTCCTAATTATTGCTGTTTTCTTGCTGTTTTTTCTTCTTCTCCCGAACTGCTGCTGCTGCTGAATCCTCTCTTTTTTTCTTCCTGTATGCGAACTGGCCTAATATAGCACTGCCAAGGGCAGCCGCAGATCTATCTGCGGCTGGCCGCAGATATATCTGCGGCTGGCCCTTGGTTCTCCCCCCAGCCGCGCTCGCTCGAGTCCCGTGCGCTTCGAGTCCCGTGCTGCCTCGAGTTCCGTCCTTGGCCGCGAATTGATCTGCGGCTAACTGTGCTGATTTTCTCGTTTTCCGTGCCTCATCTCGATTTTCGTGTCGTACCGTTGTTTCCCGCTGACGGGTTTGCGCTCGGCAGTCCGGAAACCGTCGGGAAACGTGCCACGTCATCCGGGTAAGCACAGTGATCAGTAACTGACTCTCGACATTCGCTTGTTGTCGTGTCGGCTTCAATATCATCCCGTCGTGGTGGTTTTGAGGGTTCGTCTTTATGTCCACCCTTTATTCTCGTGTGCCGGGTCAATTGACGATTTTGCCCTCCTGTCAGGGTTAGTATAGGAAATGCAAAAATCGGGTGTCTACAGCTGCCCCTCTTTATCATGTTTATGAAATGATAAATGAAATGAACAGGATAAAGAATAGACACTCGATGCATGAATGACAGTGCACAAGAATGACAATACATACGTGATTTGCTTGGATCTCAGCCCTTCCCAGGGTTTGCTCACCACTCTGTCGCGGTTTGCTTGGATCTCAGCCCCTCCCAGGGTTTGTTGTTTTTTGTCTTTTTTTCTTTTTTGTGGATACCAGCCCTTCCCAGGGTTGCTCACCATCTTGTTGTGGTTCGCGTGGATCTCAGCCCTTTCCAGGGTTTGCTCACCACTCTGTCGTGGTTTGCTTGGATGCCTTCCCAGGTTTGCTCACCACTCTGTCGCGGTCTGCTTGGATCTCAGCCCTTCCCAGGGTTTGTTGTTTTTGTCTTTTTTTTTGTGGATATCAGCCCTTCCCAGGGTTGCTCACCATCCTGTTGTGGTTCGCGTGGATCTCAGCCCTTCCCAGGGTTTGCTCACCACTCTGTCGCGGTTTGCTTGGATGCCTTCCCAGGTTTGCTCACCACTCTGTCGCGGTTTGCTTGGATCTCAGCCCTTCCCAGGGTTTGTTGTTTTTATCTTTTTTCTTTTTGTGGATATCAGCCCTTCCCAGGGTTGCTCACCATCTTGTTGTGGTTCGCGTGGATCTCAGCCCTTCCCAGGGTTTGCTCACCACTCTGTCGCGGTTTGCTTGGATGCCTTCCCAGGTTTGCTCACCACTCTGTCGCGGTTTGCTTGGATCTCAGCCCTTCCCAGGGTTTGTTGTTTTTGTCTTTTTTCTTTTTGTGGATATCAGCCCTTCCCAGGGTTGCTCACCATCTTGTTGTGGTTCGCGTGGATCTCAGCCCTTCCCAGGGTTTGCTCACCACTCTGTCGCGGTTTGCTTGGATGCCTTCCCAGGTTTGCTCACCACTCTGTCGCGGTTTGCTTGGATCTCAGCCCTTCCCAGGGTTTGTTGTTTTTGTCTTTTTTCTTTTTGTGGATATCAGCCCTTCCCAGGGTTGCTCACTATCTTGTTATGGTTCGCGTGGATCTCAGCCCTTCCCAGGGTTTGCTCACCACTCTGTCGCGGTTTGCTTGGATGCCTTCCCAGGTTTGCTCACCACTCTGTCGCGGTTTGCTTGGATCTCAGCCCTTCCCAGGGTTTGTTGTTTTTTGTCTTTTTTTCTTTTTGTGGATATCAGCCCTTCCCAGGGTTGCTCACCATCTTGTTGTGGTTCGCGTGGATCTCAGCCCTTCCCAGGGTTTGCTCACCACTCTGTCGCGGTTTGCTTGGATCTCAGCCCTTCCCAGGGTTTGTTGTTTTTGTCTTTTTTCTTTTTGTGGATATCAGCCCTTCCCAGGGTTGCTCACCATCTTGTTGTGGTTCACGTGGATCTCAGCCCTTCCCAGGGTTTGCTCACCACTCTGTCGCGGTTTGCTTGGATCTCAGCCCTTCCCAGGGTTTGTTGTTTTTGTCTTTTTTCTTTTTGTGGATATCAGCCCTTCCCAAGGTTGCTCACCATCTTGTTGTGGTTCACGTGGATCTCAGCCCTTCCCAGGGTTTGCTCACCACTCTGTCGCGGTTTGCTTGGATCTCAGCCCTTCCCAGGGTTTGTTGTTTTTGTCTTTTTTCTTTTTGTGGATATCAGCCCTTCCCAGGGTTGCTCACCATCTTGTTGTGGTTCACGTGGATCTCAGCCCTTCCCAGGGTTTGCTCACCACTCTGTCGCGGTTTGCTTGGATGCCTTCCAGGTTTGCTCACCACTCTGTCGCGGTTTGCTTGGATCTCAGCCCTTCCCAGGGTTTGTTGTTTTTTGTCTTTTTTTTTTTTTTTCTTTTTGCGGATATCAGCCCTTCCCAGGGTTGCTCACCATCTTGTTGTGGTTCGCGTGGATCTCAGCCCTTCCCAGGGTTTGCTCACCACTCTGTCGCGGTTTGCTTGGATGCCTTCCCAGGTTTGCTCGGTGGCTTCTCCGCTGATTGGACGGTTTGTCGCCGGTGACAGAGATATGGCAGATGATCTTCCGGAACGTTCCTGATCCTTATTATTCTTTCCGGTGTCGGCGGGCTTTGCGGAGGGCATTCTGAGCCATTAGGTCCCTGTCCGTCCGGTGTTCACGCATCTCGATTACTACCGAGGCTGAGAGGTATGCTGCTCTTGTTGAGAGAGATGCTGCTATTCTGGCCAGGGATGTTGTTCATGCTGATAGAGACGCCATTGTATTGCAGACTAAGGCAAATATAGATGCTCACTCTGAGGCCGTTAGCCGAGCCACTGCTTATTGGATCGCGTCGACATGATGTGGCAGCAGATTGCAGGGAATGCCGATGCCTCAGATCTATCCACCACTTTATCCATCCTGCTTCGATTAGTTTCAGATTGGTAGATCATTTTATTTCCTGCATAGACTGTGTCAGTTTCATCGGTTATCAAAAGAGAAACCTTGTAACAAAATGACTTATTTATATAGACAGGTATTTAAATTTAGTCATTTTTCCTTTTTGTCGTATCGTTGCCTTTCATTGGACCCTCACTTTATCCAGCTAACCATGATTTTGATATTTCGCCCTCTTTCTCTTCTCAAGTCTTGATGGGGACCTGTCAGATATTGCCGCATATCCTGTCGATTTCATCGGCTGAGTCTTAGATTCGGGTAACTGCTTGGTTGGGTTAGGGTTAGGTCATTTGAGATGAAACTGATCAGGTGGCTGGTTTCGGGAGAGTTTCGAGGGTGTAGGAAGGTTTTCTGGCTGTTGGGAATCGGTTTTGATAGAAGAAAGGGTTATTTGTAAGGAATGGGACCGCGCCACGATGGCTGCCTACGTACCCCCACAAGTCGGGAGATCAGGTCCTACGTAGTTCGTTCCTTCAAAGAACGAGGAGAAAAATGATGAGGGATATTTTATTTTATTTTATTTTATTTTATTTATTTTTTTTTTTTTTATGCATAGAACCGCTTCACCGAGTCGGAATTAAGGGGTTGTGGGAACACCTCCCCGTCCATTTCTTGCAGTATGAGGGCTCCTCCGGACAACACTTTCTTAATCACAAAAGGCCCCTCCCAGTTCGGGGCAAACTTCCCTTTGGCTTCGTCTTGACAAGGCATTACTCTCTTTAACACTAGGTCATTTTCTTTGAATTTTCGAGGTCTTATCTTCTTGTCATATGATCGAGAGATCCTTTGCTGATATAACTGACCGTGCAACACAGCGGCCACCCTCCTTTCATCAATTAGGGCCAATTGGTCATATCGACTTTGCATCCAATCCTCCTCGTTTATCTGAGCATCAATCAAGATTCTGAGGGACGCCATCTCAACCTCAACTGGCAGAACCGCCTCCATTCCGTATACCAGAGCGTACGGGGTTGCCCCTGTAGAAGTACGTACCGACGTTCTGTACGCCAGCAAGGTGAGAGGTAGCAGATCCGGCCATCCCCGATGATTAGCGGACATTTTCGCCATGATCTTCTTGATATTCTTATTTGCAGCCTCCACTGCCCCATTCATCTTAGGACGGTAAATGACAGAATTGAGGTGTTTGATCTTAAACTGGTCGCATAATCCTTTCATGAGGGCATTATTCAAATTCTTGGCATTGTCGGAGACTAAAACCTCAGGTTGCCCGTATCGGCAAATGACATTATTCCTGATGAAACCGACGATGATCTCCTGAGTTACTTTGGGGAAAGAAGCTGCTTCTACCCATTTAGTGAAGTAATCGATCATGACGAATATAAATCGGTGGCCGTTGCTTGCTTTGGGCTCTATTGGTCCGATCACATCCATACCCCACATTGAGAATGGCCAAGGGGAGGTCATACAGTGCAGTTCATTGGGAGGCGCATGGATAACATTACCGTGCGCCTGGCATTGGTAACACCGCTTGACGTGATCATCACAGTCGGCTTTCAGCGTCAACCAGTAATGCCCCGTTCTCAAGATCTTCTTGGCCAGCATCGACCCACTCATGTGTGGCCCACACACTCCACCATGTATTTCGTCCATAATCTTTTGGGCCTGCATTTCATTTACACATCGTAGCAATCCCAAATTGTCATCCCTCTTGTACAGTGAATCTCCGCTCAGATAAAATTTCATTGCCATCTTTTGAATTCTCAACCTCTCCGCTCGGCTGGCCTGGTCGGGAATGGATCTATCCCTCAGATATTCCCTAATGTCGTGATACCAAGGCTGCTTTGGCAGAACCCCCTCGTCCGATAGTACCGCCACGTGCTCCTCGTATGCCGGGGCGCTCTGCACTGCTATCTCAATCTGTGGAACGTTCCTGCTCTTGATTGTGTGGACTAGAGAAGCTAAAGTTGCCAATGCATCGGCGAAATCATTCCGTCCCCGGGGGATGTGTCGGAAAGCGATATCTTCGAACTCTTGCATCAGTTGGATAACACAACGGTGGTATGGAAGCAACCGGAGCTCTTTAGTGCTGTACACCCCGATCGCTTGTCTGATTACCAGCTCCGAATCCCCGAACACTGCTAACCTTTTCACCCCCATATCGCGAGCCAAACGGAGTCCCAATATACATCCCTCATACTCAGCTGTGTTGTTTGAGTTACTGAACTGCAATTTAGTGGCTACGGGGTATTGCTCTCCTGTGATAGAGACCAGGACGGCTCCGGCTCCTGCCCCCTTCGCATTCATGGCACCATCAAAATACAACTTCCAGAACTGCCCCTCGTCATCTCCTCTCGCGTGCAAGATCCAGAATACATTTTCGCCCGGCAAGGGAGTGTCTAAAGGCTCCATTCCCCCTGATGGCGCTTCCGCCAATTGATCTGCAATTCCCTGCCCTTTCATGGCTTTCTGAGTTACGTATACAATGTCGAACTGCTGTAAGATTAACTGCCATCTTGAAAGTCGACAGTTCAGCATGGGCCGTTCAAAGATATATTTCAGGGGATCCATCCTTGATATCAGATACGTGGTGTGCCCATGGAGATAATGTTGTAATCTCATTGCAGCCCAAGCCAAAGCACAACAGGTCCTTTCGATAGGGGTGTAATTCTGTTCACATCGGCTAAATCTCTTGCTGAGGTAGTAAATGGCTTGTTCTTTGCCTGATTCATTCTTCTGCCCCAGCATACAGCCCATCGCAATGTCATTGACTGATATATACATGAACAGAGGGATCCCATCCTTCGGGGGTACCAGCACGGGTGCTTCCGTCAGCTGCTTCTTAATGATCTGAAAGGCTTCCTGGCATTGCTCATTCCATTCTTGGGAGACATCCTTTCTTAACAGCTTGAAAATTGGCTCGCACGTGGTTGTCAAATGGGATATGAAGCGGCTGATGAAATTTATTCTTCCCAGAAATCCTCTTATCTCCTTTTCAGTGCGGGGTGTCGGCATATCCACAATGGCCTTAATCTTAGCTGGATCCAACTCGATGCCACGATCACTAACCAGGAATCCCAAGAGTTTGCCCGATTGCACTCCGAAAGCACACTTTGCCGGATTGAGCCTTAAATTGTATTTTCTGAGCCGGTCAAATAGCTTTTGGAGATGGGTCACATGATCAGATTCTATCTTTGACTTCACGATAATGTCATCCACGTATACCTCTATCTCTTTGTGCATCATATCGTGGAATAGGGCCATCATAGCTCTTTGATAAGTAGCCCCTGCATTTGTGAGACCGAAAGCCAACCGTCTATAGCAGAAAGTGCCCCAAGGGGTGATGAAGGCTGTTTTCTCCCGGTCCTCCTCTGCCACCATTATCTGATGATACCCCGCAAAGCAATCAACGAAAGAGTACATCTCGTATTGGGCTGTGTTATCCACCAATATGTGTATAAAAGGTACTGGGAAATTATCCTTGAGACTGGCCTTGTTCAGATCTCTATAGTCAACACATACCCTCACCTTTCCTCCAGGCTTAGCCACTGGGACCACATTGGACAACCATTCTGGGTAAGTGGACACCATGATGATTCCAGCCCTGAACTGTTTGATGATCTCCTCCTTTACCTTCAAGCTCCATTCTGGTTTTAGCTTTCTTAGTTTTTGCTTGACGGGCTTGAAACCTTCCTTGATGGGCAGCTGGTGTACCACAATGTCGGTGGATAATCCGATCATGTCCTCATGAGACCAGGCGAACACATCCTCATACTGGCGTAGCAATTTGGTCATTTCTACTTTCTGGTTAGGGGTCAGGTCTGTCCCGATCTTGAGCTCTTTGGGTTGGTCAGGGGTTCCGATATTTATGGTGACGGTTTGGTCTAAGTTGGGTTTGGGTTTATCCTCGACCCACCCTTTGATCTCGTCAGGTGCGTCATCGTAATCTGTCTCGTCCTGCTCAATACCCATTAAATCGAAATCCAGCTCAATATCAAAATCATAGTCATCATTCAAATTTGAGGGATCACTCGTTAAGCAAGGAATACTCAAATTGGTACACCTGACATTGAAACAAAATACTGTCATATATATAATTCATCTTTCCACAATGGTCGCTCTTAAAATAACATGACAAACTAACATAGTTATGCAAAATATAAAATAAAGAACCAAAACTGGTAGACATTCATCCCCCACTCTCCGGGGTCTACCACCCCGACACCGTGCTTTACCCTTGTCTGGATATTATTGGCTCCACCGTCCAGTTATCGGTGGTCAGATCAGTCGGGATGCGACATATGACAGGCGGCTGCGCACCAGAGACTTCCTTGACGACTACCGCCACATCGTATCCGTCCTCCCTCACAGCCTTATTAGGGATAACTAACCCTGCCCAATCGATGACAGGCACACTCTGTAGGGCTCCCGACGTTGTGGCCGTATCCTTCCCCTCTCCAATGTTCATTGATGGTCCCAGAGATATAGCATTTGGTTTCGAACTGCTGCATGACCTCCCGCAGGAAACTCTTCCTTTTGACTGCCTCATCATCCGCAGGAGTCAAATCTTTACCTTCTAATTCGGACACGGGCTTGTCCGTTCCTTGTTCATTATGGTCCCTCGGCATTAGGATTCCAGTCGATCGAAATGGGGCTTCCCTTTGAGAGTGGTTCCGCTCTATGCCTCCATGATATCCCAACCCTGCCCTGCCTGTCTGGTTGGGCAGTTGAATAGGCGTGGAAATTCCTTGGTTGTCCTTTCCCAAACCCTGCCCAGGTTGAAACTTCATCTTCATCATTTCCTTAGCAACGAAGGTGAGCTCAGGGGAGGCTTTGGATTTTATGGCTGGAGCTCCCAGACCTCTATAGTGGGGAGTACTGATTTCCAGTGCTTGAAAACTGGCAGGCGCCGCGGATTCGTCCACATTGATTACTGGCAGACCATTCTTGGACGGGAAAGGGTCATTACGCTCTGCGGAGATTGTTACCAGATTCCCGCTAACGATGAATTTGATTTGTTGGTGTAGTGTAGAGGGAACTGCCCCGGCCATATGTATCCATGGTCTTCCCAATAACATGTTATAACTGGCGGAGATATCCAATACCTGAAAGGAAATATCGAAAGTACACGGCCCTATCTCCACGGGCAACTCTATTTCTCCCAATGTATCCTTCCGGGATCCATCGAAGGCTCGCACCACCACGTGACTGGCCCGCAAGCGCTTGGGATTAATGTTCATTTTTCTCAGTGTACTGAGGGGACAAATATTCAGTGCTGATCCCCCATCAATCAATACCCCATTCATGACATATCCTGATGAGATCACTGCGATGTGCAGCGGTCTCCGATGCCCCCTTCCCTCTTTCGGGATATCATCATCTGTGAATGATAGCACATTGTTCTCTAGCAGATGGTCCACTAGGCGGCCGAAACTTTCTTGGCTAATTGTCTTGGGAATGTGAGCCTCCCCTAGGACTTTGGCCAAGATTCTACAGTGGTCGCTGGACGATAACACCAAATCCATGATCGACGTTAGAGTCGATTCCTCGCTCACCGTCCTGATCCCCCTTACTTCCGGATGATCCATCTTTTCCAAGAACTCCACGGCTTTCTCCTCGGATATCCTCCCGTTCTCCTTTCTCTGACTCTTGAGGACTCTTCCAGGAAGATACAAGGGATTCCCCTTTGATGTTACGGAAGCACAACTGGCCGCCTCCTCTGATACACCCCCGTAGTTCCACGGTACTGTTTTTAGATTGCAAACAGGGATCTGTGGTCTTGCTGCGATGATGAGAGGTTTTGGAGCTGCTAACTTGATAGGCCCCCCTGTGACACTCCGGCTTGCACCCGTCAACCTAATCGGTGCCCCTTGCATATTCTCCTGACTACCCGTCATGCCAACCATCTCATGAATCCCTGTCATATAATTTCGCCTTGGCGGTCCTTCGGTTTCGATGGCTTCCACCATATTGACCCCTCCCCCATCATGCTTCGGCAGGGGATTGATTTTAACATTTGGCGGCTCGGGCTGTTCCACCACGATCTCCCCGCTATCAATCAGGTTTTGAATTATGTGTTTCAGCGTCCAACATTCCTGAGTGTCATGACCCGGGGAACTCGAATGATATGCACACTTTTTACTGGGGTCAAATTTTCTTCCCTTCGGGTCACATGGAGGTGCCAAATCGACAATCTTCCTCTGTGATATCAATATTGCCAAAATCTGCTCAAGAGGATCCCCAAGCGGGGTGAATACCCGCCTCTGTGTGGTCTCAAACCTCCTTCGTCCGTCCGTTCTGGGATTATCAAAATTAGGTTGCCGGGGCGGCACAAATCTCTGTATTTGTACAGGAGGGCTATTCTCCACTTTCCTGGATGATCCATGCAGCACGAGAGAGACATCTTCCTCTTTTCGCTTTTGGGGCCTGCGGGAAGTATTGCCATAATTCCCACTTTGGATTTGTTCCGCAGCCGTTTCAAGAGCTGTGAAGTCCCGGATTTTACCCGATTTCAACCCCATGTCCACCATTTCACCGTGTTTTATCATCTCGGCGAAAGGTCTTCCAACCCCTGATATGACCCGCTCATAATAAGGTGCTTCTTGTATATCCACAAAGGTCATCACCATCTCTGACTCACTCATTGGAGGATTAACTTGTGCGGCCATACCCCTCCATCGTTGGGCATAGTCCCTGAAGGTTTCCCTTGGTTGCTTCTTGATTTTTGTCATTTGATATCTATCAGGGGCCATCTGTGCCTGAAAGCTATATTGTGTCAGAAAGGTATGGGCCAGCTCCTCCCAATTATGAATCCGGGCATTATCGAGACGGGCATACCAGATCCTCGCCTCCCCCGTCAAGCTTTTCTGGAATAATTGCATCCTTAATCCTTCGTCTTCCGCATAGGACCCCAGTTCTCCAATATATATTTTCAGGTGAGTGTAAGGATCCCCTTTCCCATTGTATTTCTCGAATTCGGGGATCTTAAATTTCTCTGGATATCTGGTTCCGGGGAAGACACACAAATCTGCATAATTAACCCTACCCAAGGAGCCTATGCCTTTTAGAGATTGGATGGTCTCCTCCATCTGCTTCATTTTTCTGCGAAGGTCATCAGTATCTCCCTCCTCTGGAATCGTGATTACTGTTTTGTTGAGGGCAGGAATGACCTTTGGGAGGACCGGCTCGTCCTTAAGCTGATGCTGGTTATTTTTAAACAGGATTGCATCATCTTTAGGAGGATTCTGGTCACCCCCTGGCGGTGGTACATTATGCGGTCCCTGGTTTGACGGATCCTGTCTGATTAACAACTGCTCTTTTAGCATTGTGGCCATTTCCATCATCTGCTTCCTAAAGTCATCAAACTCTTCCCGAGATACAGAACTATGATTGGGGAGATCAGCCATTTCAGAGGTAGAGACTTGGGCCTTTTTAGACTGCAAACGCGTTTGAGGAGCAATCCTACAGGGGAAAACGGTTTAAAGTTTAGTCTAGGGAAATGAGAGATGTGGATGCATGCTCAAACTGTTACTTTTGTGTTTTTAGGGTCTTTTAATCTTTCCCTGCAAAACCAAATGTTAGCAGTCTTTTATTGCAATAATCAATGCTAGACGCGAATTTAGGAAGTTTTCCCAGCTGTTCCCTGCAAACATAGAGGTCAGTACCTTCTTTTAGCAACAGGGGATGTAAATGATATTGCATTGGATCATGACATTTAATACGCGTAAACGTAAAAGGGCATGAAGAGACTTTTCCTGCGTTGGGTTAATCTGAGGCTGACCTATCCTAGGGTTACTCTCACGGGTTTTTTTTTCGGCATGATGGTTCCCATATCTTCGCAATCTACTCGTTTGAGCCCTTTCGATTGGAGCGGATTTGAGTGGTGCGTTTCCTGAGCCATCTCCGGGGAGCAGCCCCTTCGAGTCCAGTAATAAGCAACCGACAGGTTCGCCTCAGGAGGAGGTACTCTCTCAACATACATTCACATTCATCGTCCTCACCGCATGCAAATGATTACTTTGAAGTAAAGAGAAACCCATTCAAACATTCATTCATTGGACAACAACACATATTTGCACAACAATAAAAGACGTCAAAATGTCATACGCACATACACAATTATAAATTTTAAAGGATAGGATAGCATCAAGATTCGAATGCGGCTTAAGCCCTCTAATCTCCCCAGCAGAGTCGCCAGCTGTCGACGCCGGGAGGAATCGCTTACGCGGGGGTTGTAACCCTTTCCAATTTTTAGCCTTTTTGTTAGATGCCTTTTTGGAAAAGGTCGGCATTAATGTCGACGGGGTTTTTAAAGATTGTTTTTATGATGAGCCAATTTAACCAGAGTCGCCAGTTGGTATATTTGAAATGGATGTACCAACTCATCCGAGTTTTCATTTTTATAAATCGCTGGCTCATATGTGACTCCGAATTAATTGGTCTGCGAATCGAGATTCATAGAGTTCGGGGGCTTGCTTAAGTGAGGGGAAGGTGTTAGGCACCCCTCGACTTCCGTGAAGCACGGTTACCGCAATCTTGATGCTTTCCTATCCTTTAATTCATGAAATGTGTGTGTGCGTGTATGTGTGTGTGTGCCTATGTAAATGTTGTGGTGAGCTTGCATAAAAGAATCATTTGGATTATTTAGGGAAAATTGTGTTCTAATTTGAGCATGTCTTAGAACGTCCATCGGCTTAAACGAGAAAGCTTTTATGAGAAAAGGATTGATTTTAATTAGCAAAAACTATGAGATTTTCATTAAGCGTCGTTTTGGCAAAACAAGAGTTTTAAACCTTCGTAAAAATAGGAATCGAAATCTATACATTGCTTTCATAAAATGATGGGCAACTTCTAGGATATCTTTCACCCTACGCACCAAGATTTAATAAAACGTTATTTTATTTTTATAAAACCATTTTTGTGACATTTGAAAACGACTTTCTTTAGCCTTCTCGTTTAATAGAAATCGACATTCATTAACACCTCCAAATTTTTAGCTACGTGATGCTAACCTCCTAGTTTGCTTGATTTTAAGAAAAAAAAACCTTCATCGTTTAATCTTTGAAATCATTTTTCGTGTCACAAAATCCAATCAAGCATAAACACGCGTCGGGGCTATTCATGGGCATGTAAGCCATCAAAATAACCCCAAACGCCCACAATCACAAGTTTCACTATTTCGGGGCCTTAAACACGATTATCGCCTTGGCGTCGTTTTAAGGCCCGACGATTACATATTTACAATAACGGATACATCCACCCGATTACATACATTCAAAAATGTCCATCATCGGATTTGGACCACGGGGTCGCATTCCTAGGCTCACATCCGAACTTATTGCACAACCGCCAAATGGATATAACGAAAATAAACAACAACGGGATGCCTAACACTCTAGGATATCTTACAATGACGATCGAAATACACTATGAATGATACCATACCATAATAGCTAAGATTTGCACCAAACGGATATCATCGGGCTATTAGGGGGAATTTCATTCCGATGAGACCCTCACTAATAGTCCCTAACCCATGGCTTCACAATAACATATGAGAAAAAACTACATTCAAGGTAATTCGGATGACCAAAAGATTAACAACATGGTATAACAAAATGCTAAGAACAAATGGTTTTTTCACCTTGCAATTAATCCCCACAATATGTATGAATTTGTGTATTGAGTAGAGTAGAAAATATGAGATATAATCTCACAAAATTGGTACAATTCCTCACTCTTTTCACTCTTTTCTCTCCTAATTATTGCTGTTTTCTTGCTGTTTTTTTCTTCTTCTCCCGAACTGCTGCTGCTGCTGAATCCTCTCTTTTTTTCTTCCTGTATGCGAACTGGCCTAATATAGCACTGCCAAGGGCAGCCGCAGATCTATCTGCGGCTGGCCGCAGATATATCTGCGGCTGGCCCTTGGTTCTCCCCCCAGCCGCGCTCGAGTCCCGTGCGCTTCGAGTCCCGTGCTGCCTCGAGTTCCGTCCTTGGCCGCGAATTGATCTGCGGCTAACTGTGCTGATTTTCTCGTTTTCCGTGCCTCATCTCGATTTTCGTGTCGTACCGTTGTTTCCCGCTGACGGGTTTGCGCTCGGCAGTCCGGAAACCGTCGGGAAACGTGCCACGTCATCCGGGTAAGCACAGTGATCAGTAACTGACTCTCGACATTCGCTTGTTGTCGTGTCGGCTTCAATATCATCCCGTCGTGGTGGTTTTGAGGGTTCGTCTTTATGTCCACCCTTTATTCTCGTGTGCCGGGTCAATTGACGATTTTGCCCTCCTGTCAGGGTTAGTATAGGAAATGCAAAAATCGAGTGTCTACAGGGGTGTCACATCTAATACTCAATAGTTAATATTAAGTATCATTAAAAATCATAACCAATCATGTTTTAGAACTTATAACATCATTTAACATTGTCGGGAGCATTACGCGTGCTTACGCGCATGCCCGACACTCTCCAATTGCCCCCAAAAACACATCAGTCATACAAAAGGTCAATTTGGGAATTGATCCTGATCTCAAATGTAAAAACGTAAAGCATGAAAGTTGTAGGTCTACTCGTCCTCTTTCCGAATCATCTTCAATCACCTCAATCCAAGTTTGTATGAGAAAGTTATGCTCATTTTACTAAAGGACGTCGGAGCAGTTTTGCACAGTTTCTTTACCAGCACCTTAGGCGCTCAAAATGGCCTTTGGGCAGCGCTCTAGGTGCTCTCTCACAGTAGCTGAGCCCGTGGCCAGCGCCTAGCCAGCGCCTTAGGCGCTCAACCTGAGTCTCCAACCCGTTTTGCTTCTCGGAATGCTCTGTTTTTGGTGTTTTAGACCTACCTTGCTTCCAACCACCATAACTCCCTCAATACACGCTCAAATTGGTCCGTTCTGGACTCTATGGACTCCTAAGACATAGGGATACAACATATCAAAAATTCATAACTATCCATTAATATTAACATGGCCAAATCTTAGGCCAAAGTATCAACTCATGCTATATTTTCGTGTTCTTGGTGTTCTTGGTGTTCTTCACAAAAATCATCACCAAATCTTTGTTTTAATCCCTTTTTACTCCATTCCAACTGGGTTAACTTCATAACCCATGGAAGTACAACATCATACCAACAAATAAATTATCCAAACACAAAATCAAAGCTACATGTCCTCTAAAATTCGTCTAAATGTCCAAAGTTCCATTGTTCTTCGTCCTCCTTAAGCATAGGTACAGATTTATTGCATTTTTGTTCCACTTTGATGTTATTAATGACTTATACAATCTCTTAACAACATTTTCAAACCATCACAAGCAACAACAATAATAGAAAATCTCCAGAAAATTAAAACCCATCACAAAAGCTTGAAAAACTCAAAAATAGAGGAAAGATGTGGAAGAGGAGATTACCTCTTATTACTTACTTCTTGAAGGTTATGGAGGTTTGTTAGGGCTTCCTCTTCCTCCTCTTGCTCCTTCCCACGCTTCTCCTTCTCCTCTTCTCTTCTCCTTCTTCACCCGAACCCTTATCTTCTTCTTCTATGAAGCTAACTCTCTCTCTCTCTCTTCTTCCTTCTATTTTCTGCAGCAACTGGAATGAGAGAGAAGGAATGAATGTGATGCTTGGGAGAAGGGGTGGGTTAATCAATCAGGGAGAGGATTGCAATTGTAGGGGCTTAATGCACTTGGTTTGGCATAAGGCCACTCTTGGCTGACACTCCCTCCTTGGCTAAATTCCTATTGGCTAGCATGTCTTGTACTTAATTTCTATTGGTCCAAAATGGGGAAGTTGGTTCTCTCTTGGAGTAACAAACACAAATAATACACCCAATTGGTCTTTTCTATACCCAAATACTCCCACTTTTGTACCCAATTTGCTAAGTAACTCTATCCAAAATTAAAATGGGTACTCCTATAAATTACTGGGACGCACAAAAATATTTATTATGGGGTTTGTCCATATATTCGAAACACCCATATTATACATTTCGGATACGGATAAAATCACGTATCAGCTCAAATAAAATTTCCGACACTTGGAAAAATTATTCGTACACATACACGTATTTATGGGATTTATTAAAATCGAAAAAGAGACAAAAATATTATGGCGTGACTAGTGCCTCGGGAAACGTGCCTCGTGAATAGTGATTTTGCGATCTTTCGCAAAATCAATTATTCACTCCTACGATTCAATAACGCATAAAACTTCATACATTGACATCATCCAGGTTATAAAATAACCTTTAAACACGTCACATAAAAATAATATTTAATCCATTTAATAATATTAATAAACCCAAATTACAAGGGTATTCACGGTTCGCGATCGCTACTTTTCCCGATTAACTCCCCATAATCATATACATCAACGTGCATATATCTCACCCATATTTTTGGGTTAGCTCACTTACCACAAATGACTCGTTCAATAATATTATCCCTCAACTATTTATTTAATCCAATAAATAGTACACTATAGATATTTCTTGAAACCACCAAATTAGCTTATACGAAAACTTTCATACTTACTAATCATCGTCTACACGTAATCTAAGTCATAATATAACCTTTAAACGCTTAACACATAATATTATTAATAAAAGTCTATTTTATTCAATAATATTCATAAGCTTGGATTATCCAGCTATCCACGACTCGCGATCGTTATAATATTTAACTATTAACTCATTCATTCTGAATCTATGTATATATTTCGCATTTACATATATACATATATATTAAGCTTACCAAATAAATCACATAAATATATATATATATAACACATATATATATATATGCAGCTCGAATCATAACAAGAATTATTCTATATTAAATTCTTATTATAATTATTCTCAAAAATCTGGGTTGTCACATCATTCCCTCCTTATAAGGATTCCGTCCTCGGAATCACAACTATCGAACCTCTGTTACTCGGTTTTCATCTAATTTCCTCCGAAATTTTATCGTTGAATAATTTCAGCGTATTACTATAACATAGGTTTCATATTACCTATTTAATCCATTTTCCTCAACCAACTCTCGTAGGTTTTATTATATAACCTTTATCAACTCAATTATACTCTGAGTATTATCCTTTCTTTAACCATCAATTTCCTTTTCTAAGGATCATTATATATCACAATCATCATAATAATTTAATATCATGCTTTACTAACTCATAAACATTCGGGATATTACATTCACCCCTTCTTCTAAGATTTCGTCCTCGAAATTTCAACGCATTCATCTTTGCTCATCCTACCCATCAAAACTAGGTTTTCAATCTAACCTTTACACTATCCTCTTTCAAGGATTCACTTAAAATTATCGCACTCTACGACTACTTCTCCTTTGAAAAATCACCCTTCCCACAATCAGTTTCCCGAATAATAGGAACCTTCAACAATTGTTTAATAATTGTGAAGTAACTTGAACAAATAGGAAATAAAATATTTCTTAAAAACTTTTCATATTATGCTGAAGGGTTATAAAGACCATGAATGACAAACTCGGTTTAATGGTATTTCCACCATAAACCTAGAAGTTAACAATCAGTAGGACTGTAAACATTCTTTACTAGGCCTACTTACAGTCATAAAGATAGCAAACTACCTCTGCTAGGCCTGTTTATAGTCATAAAGACAGTAAACTACCTCTGCTAGGTCTGTTTATAGTCATAAAGACAGTAAACTACCTCTTGGTTGTACTTTAGGTGATCAGCCTGTCATACTTTTGCGTTGTGCACAACTCTCTAGCCAAACAGTCGGGGTTTTTCTGACATAAAAGACCCCAATATTAGGGTTGTTCACCTTAGCTCAAAAACATTCAATAAAACATTTCAATATTTGTCTAGCCGAATCAAATAGCTTAGACTCACATCAACGGTTCGGACATCAATCAAAATATTTTAGCCAACTCAATTGGCATACTTTTTCATACTTTAAAGAAAACAAAATTCATTTTATGACGTTATGATACCGCACTGTTTCTACAGTCCGTTGAGGATTTCGTCATTTTGTGACTTTGTCATACTACATCATACCATAGTGGGTAGAAGATCCTATGATCACATCCAACACTAGGTTAATCTGCATTGATGACTCCATCGTCTGTCATTCTACACCAGGTTCCATGATGCATTGATGACATTTAGAAATACATTTTGATATTTTCAAATCATTTTGCCTACCTGAAGCAATTAGCATATACATATGAATAATAGTACATTTAAAAATCATTGGTCCAGTAATCTAGCCCCACACATTTTTTCGAAGAGCAAAAGTGCAAGTATCAGCACGATGTCAATAAATTCGAAATCTAGTATAGCTAGAAGATTTGGAATATCCATTTCTCCTCATCAACTTCAATTTCTCCCATTTCTCCACTATTTAATAATTCTATCTATTTCTAACTCCATCCAAGCTTATCATATTGAGAATTAACAATTCTCGCTCTACAACTTTCCTATACCCCAATATAGTTCATTAACTTACCACATATTATGAGTTCAGGAACTTGCCATAATAATATGAGTTTAGAAACTTGTCCTAGCAATACGTAGTCCAAGAACAAATCAAGGACTGTCTGTACGCTGAGGGCCTCAAAACATACCATATGATTATGAGTCACGAACTTACCATAAGTATGAGTTTCAAGAACTCGCACCTAATCTTATTATTCTCTAACCATCAAATATAGATATGAGAAAAGAATCACCTTCTCGTCATACGTATAACGATAGCACGATACCAAGTTCCAACGATTATCAATATAGGAAGCTAAGTGATTGTCGAACCCATCACAATCCCCTGCCCATACAAGGAATCAATCAACTCGGCCACTAATCAATATAGGAAGCTAAGCGGTTGTTACACCAAGCACAAATTCCCCGCCCATACAAGGAATTGTTTAACTTAACCACTATACCGATATAGGAAGCTAAGTGGTTCTCAAACCAAGCATGAATTCCGCACCCATACAAGGAATTGTATAACTCAGCCACTAATATGAGTCCTCAATTGAAATCACCCCCAATCCTAGCTTACTCATAGCTTAACAAGAATTTAATTCGTGTTTCATCATCCATAACTCTTTTCGAGTTTTACTCGTACTATCTCATAGTACCATTTATCTATAGCATTGAGCTAAAATTTTTAATCATTCAATTGATCACCTGCCATTCTATGACTTAATCCAATCACTTCGTGATCTTACTCTACAATCGTTTTACATTACGCTATTTCATACCTACGATCTTCCTTACTCTTCTCTCTAATCTTAATATATGATTTTTATGCATCTTTATCTTATATACCTCGTCTATTTATTAACACTTGTTGTCTTTATTACTGGAGTCAGGTGACTCCTAATTCTTATCTGTTATAACTCTTCAAGATCCTTCTTTGAATCTTCTAAATTTATTCCTTAACAATTAAACTCTGTCCGAGTTTATTCTTTATCACTATCCTCTTTCTACCCTCAGGTTATAGCCTAAGGTTCGCTTACCTAAGGTTTATAACCTATAGCTCTGATACCAACCTGTGACGCCCCCAAATCCGGGTTACCTTAACCTCGGGTCTGGTGCATTACGATACATCTCATTCTACACCTGTCAACAACTTATTGTGGAATAATAAAAATATTAACATTAATATGATATAAATGTTGTTGTTCCAAGCCTCGAAACCATAACTAAAACATAATCTTACTACAAGAATGTACTTACAATGATATTATAACAAATCATAATCTAGTGCCAGGCACGAAAACCTTTAATAATACACTTATGATCAAGGTTGAATAAATACCATGATCATTTACAACATCTCCTATGTGAACACATGGTTCAAATTCTGACTTTATTCGATCCCTGAATGTTCGCAAAGTTATTCAACAGCTATACATTCGTTACAAAAATATCCTTTATACATCATCGTCATCCTTGTAGTTTACTATAACAAATAACTAACATAATCACGTCTTAACTACTATAATGGATAATCTCCATTTTTAACTCAAGGTTTATACAGTCAAGTTCACGTACATCATATACCGTCATCACAGCTAAGTAATTACAATAAAGAAATATTAAGTAACCTTCTTGTTTCCATGCCTCTCTAATCCTTATCACCACGATATCAAGATAATTGCATTGTATCGTAAAATCTGCAAAAGTTTTAATTTTGCAAGAAGGAGCACGACGGCTCAGCAAGAACTAACAGTTTTCACATTTCATACTTCACGTAACACATAAGTTTGCACTTTATCCATGCATCATGATTCTCATACTATGTATCTTACTCAGGCATTATAAGTCTTATGCAATTCATCTATATGTATGCATCATGTATCTCATAGCATACTTCATGCATCTCACATTGTATATTCATAGTAGTTCAAGTTCCACATAGAACAATATAGTAACATAATTGCACATTATGCACACTTTAATCATGCTCGCATATAATCCACATAATAAGGAAAGATTTAGTAATCAAGTCATGTACATCAATACACTTAAACAAGTTAGCAAGTTACTAAAAGAACTTGCCTTAAGCGTTCCTTGCCAAATTATGATGGCTCGTCCTTCAAATATTCTACACAATTTATTTAACAATAAAATACCAATTAGCCACTAAAAAGGCTTCATATAATGGTTTATATTATAAAACCACTTCATATCTTATAATGTTCGTTTTGTTTAAATCGAAACACTATTTAAGTTCTTTAACACTTTACGTGGCGTTTCCACGTTTATACGTCACACGCCTAATTCGCCTCCTTTGCATGTGCTTAGCATGCTCATACATTGGTTTATAACACACTATCATGTTTCATTATTATTAAAAACAAAATATTAAACAAGGTTATACACTTGTTACGGCGTTACGACGTTTGCATGTCTGTACGCCACACTTGCCTATTCGAACGTCCAAGTGACACGCGATTGCGTACGCTTAGCACGCCCACTCGAATTGTCTAATACTCAATGGTTAATATTAAGTATCATTACAAATCATAATCAATCATGTTTTAGAACTTATAACATCATTTAACATTGTCGGGAGCATTACGCGTGCTTACGCGCATGCCCGACACTCTCCAATTGCCCCCAAAAACACATCAGTCATACAAATGGTCAATTTGGGAATTGATCCCGATGTCAAATGGAAAAACGTAAATCATTAAAGTTGTAGGTCTACTCGTCCTCTTTCCGAATCATCTTGAATCACCTCAATCCAAGTTTGTATGAGAAAGTTATGCTCATTTTACTACAGGACGTCGGAGCAGTTTTGCACAGTTTCTTTACCAGCGCCTTAGGCGCTCAAAATGGCCTTTGGGCAGCGCTCTAGGTGCTCTCTCACAGTAGCTGAACCCGTGGCCAGCGCCTAGGCAGCGCCTTAGGTGCTCGGCCTGAGTCTCCAACCCGTTTTGCTTCCCGGAATGCTCTGTTTTTGGTGTTCTAGACCTACCTTGTTTCCAACCACCATAACTCCCTCAATACACGCTCAAATTGGTCCGTTCCGGACTCGATGGACTTCTAAGACATAGGGCTACAACATATCAAAAATTCAGAGCTATCTATTAGCATTAACATGGCCAAATCTTAGGCCAAAGTATTAACTCATGCTATATTTTCGTGTTCTTGGTGTTCTTCGCAAAAATCATCACCAAATCTTTGTTTTAATCCCTTTTTACTCCATTCCAACTGGGTTAACTTCATAACCCATGGAAGTATAACATCATACCAACAAATAAATTAACCAAACATAAAATCAAAGCTACATGTCCTCTAAAATTCATCCAAATGTTCAAAGTTCCATTGTTCTTCATGTTCTTCATCCTCCTTAAGCACATGTACGGATTTATTGCGTTTTTGTTCCACTTTGATGTTATTAATGGCTTATACAATCTATTAAAAATATTTTCAAACCATCACAAGCAACAACAACAATAGAAAATCTCCAGAAAATTAAAACCCATCACAAAGGCTTGAAAAACTCAAAAATAGAGGAAAGATGGTGGAAGAGGAGATTACCTCTTATTTCTTACTTCTTGAAGGTTATGGAGGTTTGTTAGGGCTTCCTCTTCCTCCTCTTGCTCCTTTCCACGCTTCTCCTTCTCCTCTTCTCTTCTCCTTCTTCACCCGAACCTTTATCTTCTTCTTCTATGAAGCTAGCTCTCTCTCTCTCTTCTTCCTTCTATTTTTTGCAGCAACTGGAATGAGAGAGAAGGAATGAATGGGATGCTTGGGAGAAGGGGTGGGTTAATCAATCAAGGGAGAGGATTGTAATTGTAGGGGCTCAATGCACTTGGTTTGGCATAAGGCCACTCTTGGCCGACACTCCCTCCTTGGCTAAATTCCTATTGGCTAGCATGTCTCCTACTTAATTTCTATTAGTCCAAAATAGGGAAGTTGGTTCTCTCTTGGAGTAACAAACATAAATAATACACCCAATTGGTCTTTTCTATACCCAAATACTCCCACTTTTGTACCCAATTTAGTAAGTAATTCTATCCAAAATTAAAATGGGTACTCCCATAAATTATTGGGATGCACAAAAATATTTATTATGGGGTTTGTCCATATATTCGAAACACCCATATTATATATTTCGGATACGGATAAAATCACGTATCAGCTCAAATAAAATTTCCGATGCTTGGAAAAATTATTCGTACGCCTTCACGTATTTATGGGGTTTATTAAAATCGAAAAAGACACAAAAATATTATGGCGTGACTAGTGTCTCGGGAAACGTGCCTCGTGAATAGTGATTTTGCGATCTTTCGCAAAATCAATTATTCACTCCTACAATTCAATAACGCATAAAATTTCATACATTGACATCATCCAGGTTATAAAATAACCTTTAAACACGTCACATAAAAATAATATTTAATCCATTTAATAATATTAATAAACCCAAATTACAAGGGTATTCACGGTTCGCGATCGCTACTTTTCCCGATTAGCTCCCCATAATCATATACATCAACGTGCATATATCCCACCCATGTTTTTGAGTTAGCTCACTTACCACAAATGACTCATTCAATAATATTATCCCTCAACTATTTATTTAATCCAATAAATAGTACACTAGAGATATTACTCGAAACCACCAAATTAGCTTATACGAAAACTTTCATACTTACTAATCATCGTCTACACGTAATCTAAGTCATAATATAACCTTTAAATGCTTAACACATAATATTATTAATAAAAGTCTATTTTATTCAATAATATTCATAAGCTCGGATTATCCAGCTATCCACGACTCGCGATCGTTATAATAATTAACTATCAACTCATTCATTCTGAATCTATGTATATATTTCGCATTTACATATATACATATATATTAAGCTTGCCAAATAAATCACATAAATATATAACACACACACACACACACACACACACACACACATATATATATATATATATATATATATATATATATATATATATATATGCAACTCGAATCATAATAAGAATTATTCTATATTAAATTCTTATTATAATTATTCTCGAAAATCTGGGTTGTCACACTACCCACAACCAAACATCATCTGCCTTATCGATTGCAGTTGCTCAATGACAGTGGTGAAGTAAAAGTGACTAAACATGTATTTTAACCATTCAGTATTGGTAGATATGTTGATGAGGTAATATGCGATGTGGTTCCAATGCAGGTAGGACACTTCTTACTTGGGAAGCCATGACAGTGTGACAGGCGCGTGAAGCATGACGACTTTACGAATCAGTACTCATTTGTGCTTAATCAAAGATCAGTCACTCTTTATCCTATAACGCCAAAAAAAGTGCATGAGAATCAGTTGCATTTATAAAAAGATTATGTACAAAAGAAAGAGAGTGAAGAAAAGAAAAAAGAAATAGTTGAGAAAAGGAAAGACAAATATCTATGCAAAAAAGAGTGCTGTGAGGAGAGCATTGGTTTCTAAATAGCTGATGATTATACTTTTGTATAAGGAGGTGTTTTTGAATACTAACCAGATTGCCTAGTGTTGTTATGTCTTTTTTACAGGACTATGCTAATGTGTTTCCCGAGGAGCTACCATAGGGTTTACGACCTATTAGGGGAATAGAGCATCAGATTGATTTCATGCCCGGTGCTACCATTCCTAATCAACTAGCTTATAGAGTAATCCCGAGGTGACAAAAGAGTTGCAAAAGCAGGTTGATGAATTAATGGAGAATGGGTTCGTAAGAGAAAACATGAGTCCATGTGCAGTTCCAATGATCTTAGTTCTTAAGAAGGATGAGAAATGGTGAATATGCATTTATTGTCAAGCAATAAACAATATCACAGTAAAGTATTGGCATCCTATTCCTCGCTTAGATGATCTGCTTGATGAATTGCATAGTTCTTTTGTGTTTTCTAAAATTGATTTGAAAAGTGGATATCATCAAATTAGGATGAAAGAGGGAGATGAATGGAAAACTGCTTTCAAAACAAAATATGGTTTATATGAGTGGTTAGTTTTGCCTTTTAAGTTAACTAATGCACCCAGTACTTTCATGAGGTTGATGAACCATTGTTGTCTAATTTCTAAATAGCACTTAACACGCAAGTATACGTGTTCGTTTATAATATTCGGCAAGTAAGGATATCGTTCCCATGAGAAAATAACTTAATATCTATCAATTACCAAAAACAATTTAATTAATCCTATTTGAAGTCCGAATTTTGATTTTAAGTTGAAAAAAATAAACAATAACTAAAATTACTTAATAGATAATGTGAACAAGAGTAAATCACAGATTGAATGAGTTAAGATTACAACTTCCCTTGGTATTTCATTTAAATCAATTTACCGACTATTTAATACAAATAGTTAACATAAATCAATAACCAAGAACTCTTCCCAGAACTTACGCACTTCTTCTGAATGATACGTAAACAAATCCTCAAAAATCTAGCAATTAAGCAATAGAATTATAAAGAACACCCTAATCAATTAACTCACTATATTCCTATGTGAATCAAATTAATTAGGGTTTTAAGCTCAAGTTCTTTCAGTGGTTACAAAAGACATGCAGTTATATTCCTATCCTACACGCTAATCATATTAATCCTATTCAGATTATATGAACAAATGCTATTATATCCAGATCTAAATCTATACTCTATTTTCCAATTTTATATAGATTATCCCAATAACTGCTGGCCAAACAATTATTCAACAAGCACAAGATATAATAATTGATTCAATGAAAACTAACTTATATTAAATAAGAAGCATCAATTTAAAATTCATACCAAGTTCCGTTGCAATCTTAATTAGAAATTAGTTCATAACAATAAAAGAAAACATCATCCTAGTCATAAAATTGAACATCCCAATTAATTACAAGAATCAAAGATTTAAAAGGGAATAGAAGAAACTGTATGGTTGCTCCTAATATTCTTCTTGATCTCCAGCTCTTGGAATCTTTCTTCGTGTTCTCCTCCTTAAGTCTCTGCAAAAACTTTTGTTGTCTTTCAATTCTCAAGTCTTCTCCTTTTATATCAGTTAAAACCCTTGCTCCTATTCGTGATTGGCTTCAAAATTCCATCTCAGCTGCACAATAAACCACATATTTCGTACTAGTGCCTAGAGCGCTTGGCCTGGACCAAGTAATTACAAAAATGCCATCCAGCCAAATTTTTAATCTTTTTTAATTCTTTTATCCACCAAAATGACTCTTATGCCCCTCCAGCTCCATCATACAATAAACAAACACAAAAACAAATAAAATAATACTAAAAACACTTAAAAATAGCAATAATTAGGTTTAACAATACCTGATTCGTAGGTATAAAACTCACTCATCAAATACCCCCAAACTTAACCAATTGCTTGTCCCTAAGCAATGCAATGATGCAAAATGCAACCTAACTACAATGCGTACGAATCAATTAACCAAAACAACATAGCGCTCAACATCAGGCCTCAAATATCCACGTAACAAACATTAACCACGTAAAGTTCCCAACTTAAACCGATTAGCCAAACTACATTTGTCATCATCTATGTTGTGTGTGTGAATTAACTATAGTAATCAATCACAACCCAAATCACATATATAATCAACTTCTTAGAAAGAAATCCATTTGGACTCTACTACTCAACCAGCTAACCACTAATCTGACTCAAGTAAGCAATCACTAAGCACAAGGGGTATTACCACATACTTAATTATTTGGCGAGTGCATTTTACGCTCCATCTCGCTTCTAAACTCGACATGTGCAATGTCTGGTTTTCTTAGGCTTTTCAATGCTACCCCTGTATCGAGCTTTCAATCAGTGACTCCCAAGTCAGTTGGCTTTAGGGCACTAGGTGTTAAGACACCCCTACGGGTCTAATAACCCAAGCAGCAAAAGCCACGAAACCAAACTAGTCAAGTTAGATACATATACACTTTTTTTTAATTCCCCCAAACTTATTTTCTTGCTTACTAAGGATCTTCATAGATGGTTTACTGGTTTTCTTGCTTATTGTTATGAAATTCTCACCAGAAGCAAATTATAAAAGGATTTAAGTTAAATTGATCAAGTAGTCAACTATGTGCTTCCCTTATGAACATAAATTTTCAGACAAGCATAACTGACCTCACCGTTTAAATCAGTACTCTACAATAGCTTTCAATCCTATTCAAGATCTTATCATTGGCCAAAATGAGATAACCATGTCATTCATAATTGATTCATGCAACTAAATGCTTAGCACAACCTAAAAACATTCACGAATTAACACTATCATGTATATGAAAAATAAAGTATACCATGCCTAATTAACATAAATAAACACAACGATGTTAAACACTGTATATGCACAAAAATAACGCCATTATATGCACACAAATAATTACCACTATATGCACACAAATAATTACCACTATATGCACACAACTAATTACCACTATATGCACACAACTAATTACCACCCCCCAAACTGAATTAAATAATGTCCTCATTGGAAAATAATAGAAGATTAAAAACAGAGGACTTCCCTGACTATAGTGCTACTCGTCATCTTCAGCATCGTCATCGTCGTCATCACTACCATTGTCAGGACATAAGTCTGGAGGTGGATAAGTAGAGAGAGGAGGAGGAGGTGGAAATTGATACGGCCCCGCTGTTGGATTCATCCTACCAAACATTTCTGCCAACGCTATAGTACAGTTGATGTTGTACGCATAAATTTTCGCTTGACGTTGAGCAAGACTACTCTGCTGACGGGTCACGCGATCAAATCCCCGTTGTATCTGTGCGGCCACCAAGTCAATCTGTCTAGTATGATGCCTTAAATCTTGACGGATAGTCTCAACTAAATTGGGTGTCTGAATTGGATCCTCAGCATGAATAGGTTGTTCAACAGGCTGATCTTGTGGCTGCTCTTGTGGAATAATAAATCCTAAGCCCCTTAGGTGAGATTCGCCCCCGTCCCATACCTTATACCGCACCATCACAGAGTGATCAATCGGGGCTACTGGGGCCTGCATTGTTTCATCCTTATATCACTGTACCCCAGCCTGGCGACATAACTCTGTAAGCAACGATGGGTGAGGCAACCCACCTGTAGTGCTCCCCTCAAGTCCAAGCACAATAGATTCATGCATGACTTTCCCAACGTCTACCGTTTTTCCTTTGGCTATGCAAAATAGTAGAGCAGCTCACTAATTAATAACATCACTCATATGCCGGTACGACATCAATTTAGCACAAATGAATGCATGCCAAGCTTTCCCATATCTACTCAGTTTAGACGAAGGGAAGTGTACTGCCTCCTGCTGGTCTGTCAATTTCCATTCAGTCCCTGGCTCACAAAGTGCTGCAATTATTTCACTATAATCCAAGTCCTGTTTCATATAGCTTGTATACCCATCGCCATGGATCTTTTGCAAGCCGTAATACGCATTGATCGCCTTTTGCCCAACATTTACTGCTTTACCACGAACCATCATAGAATTTCCATTGGCCTCTTTAGCATTTGCATAAAATTCCCATACAATATCAATCATTGTTGGCTCAGGTTGTGCTGTAAATGTCATCCAGTTACGGCTTCGTATCATATAAGCTAATTCCCCATCTGCTCGCTCATTTGGTAGCAAGCCTCATTCAGGAAATAAAGATTTCCCTGATGACCAATTTTGATATCGATAGAATGCTTGAGGACTCACAAAGTTCTTTTTGTCATACTTGCCGGAGGTTCCTGAACTTTCCCCTATGTGTCGTTTGGGCGCCATAAGTGACAAAGCTTGTAATCTGCTGATGAGTGTATTTTATATACACAAATTAGGTACTTTTAGCCTTAATAATTTGTAAGTCTTTAGCTATTTCGTTTGGTTTTATGTGTTTTCATGTTATTGTTGTGTAATGTACTTTTGTAGTACTTTTATATGTATTTGTATGCTTTTATATGTTTTTACGTTGTTTTGTAGGTATTGAAATAAAGGCCCCTTGGACCGTTACGTTCTTGGCTTGAATCTAGCATTTTCGCTGTTTGTTTCTCAATTTGACCCATGATGCAATCCGAATCTCTTAAAACTCAAAGAACGAAGGTTGTAGATTTTGATCTTCGCTTTCCAGAACATCCGGAATCATCCAATTTGAAGTTCGTATGAGAGAGTTATGGTCATTTTACCATCGGATTTTGCATGAATTTTACGTAGCAGCTGCTTCCAGGCCAATTTGATCCTTTCTCCGGCCATTATCTCGTCGAGCTCCAGTTATCGAAGTTGTAGAGCTACTTCTTAGATTTCCATAGCCTCCTTAATCGCCTTAATCCGAGTTCGGACGAAGACGTTATGGTCATTTTACCAACAGACGTCGAAACTGTCTCGCGGTACAGAACACCGCCGGGGCGATAGCGTCGCCGGGGCGACGGAATTCAGGCCAATTTCGTCGCCGGGGCGAGAAACGCTTCTGACTTTGCGAATTTTTTGGTCCAAAACTCGGGAAATGCTAGGGTTTGAGACACCCATCTCTTATAACACCAAAGTGGCGGCTGGAACTTCATTCTAACACATACCCACTCATTCTAACTCATCCTAACAACTTCTAACACAAAAATCTAGAGAGAGGAAGCTACCAAATACATCAAATTAGAGGGCTAAAGTGCTAAAATCAAGTTACATCAAGCAAGGCCAAGGAGCAAAAATATCAAGGATTGCAAAATCAAGGAGGAGAAGCTAGTGTTCATCATCAACCCATCAAACATCATATGAAAATCTACAAAAGTGGTTCTATCTCTAGTTTTCTCTTCTATTTTGTAATCCAACATGATGTATAATTTGAATATGATGTTATTTGTAGTTACCATGAACTAGAACTAATACTAAAGTGAAGAGGAAGCACCTAGTTTGTCAACGTTCGCAATTAGGCACTTATCTAAAAAGATCAAACTAGGTGATCTTGATACAATGACTCCTACTAAAGTGAAGCCCTCAAATGTTACATCACTACCAATGGATGAAGCGGGCGGGGAAAGCTTCTTTGTGCCATTAATTGAAATTAAGTTTGGGGGTCACCAACCAGGCATGCATGCCATGCAAATCAAAGAAAGAACAGCGAGGCGGCATACAATGGTTAATTTTGCGATTGAGCCGGATTGAAATGAAATGGAGGAGTCGGGCTAACGACTTTAAACCAAGCGCTTCTTGGAAGGCAACCCAAGTTTACTATTTTGTTTTTATTTTTGTTTGATTGCATTTTAGTGGTTTAATTGCATTTTAATTTCTTTAGTCATTTGCTTTCAGGCACGCTCCCAACTTAGAGGTATTGAAAGATGATATCAATGGCGCTTGACACGGTTTCAGGGAAGTCTTCTATTTTAATTTTTCCTATATCAGACATTGAGGACAATGTAAAGTTTAAGTTTGGGGGTAGTACTTCGTATTTGTGTGTTTTTAATTTAGTTTTTATGTGATTTAAGATATGTATTTTTGTTCAAAAAAAAAATTCATTTATTTTTAGGATATGTCCCTTGAGCATTGTTTTAATTTGATTTGAACCATAATCCATGGTCTATGATAATGGCTTGTTTGAATTGATTCTAACTCATGGAAAATGGATAATTGTTGCTTAGTCGTTGTGCTTATCGTTATTGTTGGTTATTATTTTGCTTATGCGTCTTTTCACTTTTATGCACTCACCCATGAGTATTGAGCTAGTCGTATGCTTAGAGAAGGCTTTTATAACCGAATGCTTATGGGAAATATCTATAAACTCTTGAACTCATTTAAACATCACTCAAAGCAAGGTGTCCAAATTTGTTGTGTTTGAATTGTTGGTCATGTGGTGAGTTGAGATGGAGCGTAAAACGCACTCACTTATGAACACATGCGTAGGAGAGATGGAGCGTAAAACGCACTCTCTTATAAGTTTGATAAAAGTGAGACATTTATGTTTATCAAATCTTGTGTTGGGTTGAGATGGAGCGTAAAACGCACTCACCCACAAGAGTAGACTTAGGATAAGATAGAGCATAAAATGCACTTACCTAAAGTCCTTTGATTTCATATTTTTGAAAATTGTGATTTGTATACCTTTGCATTGAGTGGTGCATTAAGCATGTTGTTTTGGAGTGTATTTTGATTATTTCATAAGGTAATGTGGTTGCATAGCTTCATTCGAGCTTGATTGGTTTAGTGCTATTGGGTACTCACACACACACAGAAGGGACCTAAAGCAAGCTATGACTAGCTAATTGTAATTCTAGACTTGCAACGTTTTGAAAGTTTCCTTGAATTTTATTGTGTTTATTCTTTGAAACCATTGGTTAACTTATTAACTTATTGCTCAAGATAGTTTTTATTTAGAAATGATTAATTTTTATAATTTGTGTGTTTTGCTTGAGGACAAGCAAAGGTTTAAGTTTGGGGGTATTTGATGAGTGTATTTTATATACACAAATTAGGTACTTTTAGCCTTAATAATTTGTAAGTCTTTAGCTATTTCGTTTGGTTTTATGTGTTTTCATGTTATTGTTGTGTAATGTACTTTTGTAGTACTTTTATATGTATTTGTATGCTTTTATATGTTTTTACGTTGTTTTGTAAGTATTGAAATAAAGGCCCCTTGGACCGTTACGTTCTTGGCTCGAATCTAGCATTTTCGCTGTTTGTTTCTCAATTTGACCCATAATGCAATCCGAATCTCTTAAAACTCAAAGAACGAAAGTTGTAGATTTTGATCTTAGCTTTCCAGAACATCTGAAATCATCCAATTTGAAGTTCGTATGAGAGAGTTATGGTCATTTTACCATCGGATTTTACATGAATTTTACGTAGCAGCTGCTTCCAGGCCGATTTGATCCTTTCTCCGGCCATTATCTCGTCGAGCTCCAGTTATGGAAGTTGTAGATCTACTTCTTAGCTTTCCATAGCCTCCTTAATCGCCTTAATCCGAGTTCGGACGAAGAAGTTATGACCATTTTACCAACAGACGTCGAAAATGTCTCGCGGTACAGAACACCGCCGGGGCGATAGCGTCGCCGGGGCGACGGAATTCAGGCCAATTTCGTCGCCGGGGCGAGAAACGCTTCTGACTTTGCGAATTTTTTGGTCCAAAACTCGGGAAATGCTAGGGTTTGAGACACCCATCTCTTATAACACCAAAGTGGCGGCTGGAACTTCATTCTAACACATACCCACTCATTCTATCTCATCCTAACAACTTCTAACACAAAAATCTAGAGAGAGGAAGCTACCAAATACATCAAATTAGAGGGCCAAAGTGCTAAAATCAAGCTACATCAAGCAAGGCCAAGGAGCAAAAATATCAAGGATTGCAAAATCAAGGAGGAGAAGCTAGTGTTCATCATCAACCCATCAAACATCATATGAAAATCTACAAAAGTGGTTCTATCTCTAGTTTTCTCTTCTATTTTGTAATCCAACATGATGTATAATTTGAATATGATGTTATTTGTAGTTACCATGAACTAGAACTAATTTTCTAAGATTTCAATGGAACCCAATATGTAGTTTGAATTGAATGCTCTCTCTTGGATATTGGTTATTCATTTGTGAATTGGGTATCATAATTTATGCTTTATGGATTAATTGCCTAGCTAGTAATTACCTTGGGAACTTATATGGAATTGAGAGAGGAAGTATAGGTTGAGACCTTGTTATGATATCATGTGAAAATTAGATATTCCTATGGGTAATTTATGAAATTAAGTGACGTGTGTTTTATTTATTACCCTCATGAATGGATAATTTGATTGTATTTAGGATAGACATATACTTAAATACCACATGTATCCATTTGAGAATCATGCTTAATGATTTCCATTGCGAAAGTTGGTAATTGATAGGGTGATTAATGAGATTTGGTGACACGTGTCTTGTTGATTATTCTTGATATTGGATTCTTACTAGTGTGTAGAATAGAGATATTTATACACCGCATTGGGAAATACGTATTTGACCATCGAGAGAGGCTTGTATATACTCGTAAATTCTCGGATAACAATCCTTGTGATTTAACTAGTTGAAAAGAGAGAGTTAGGATATTCAAGTGAAGTGTTGGGGGAAATTTTGTGATCTTAGACTTGTTAATATTTGATTTCATTATCTTAAAGCTTTCCATAGTTCTTTGATTATTTGTTATCTTCATTAATTTAAAACAACAAAAACAATTATCGTTTGTTTAAATAAGATTGAGATGATAAAAGGTTAATACTTGGAAAAGACTAGTAACAATTCCTCGTGGGATCGATACTCTACTTACTCTTTATTACTTGTTGACCGCGTATACTTGCGCGTAATTGTCGTTATATTAATCGGACAACATCTGCTACCCTCAACTTAGAAAGGAAAAGACCCAAAAACAACTGCAAAATTTCTTTGGGGCAATATATCGAACACGTGATATGCGACACTTCAAAAGCCCTTTGTGTATACTTCCCCTAAACTTAAAGCATCAAAATCGTGCCCCAATATAGTCCACAATAATTCTCAAATACAAGATAACAAATTAAGTACTAACCCAACCCCAATTGAGCCAACACAAACTCAATTGGGTCCACAATCACAACAAAGAAAATTTTCCAAATATTAGCAATTCAATACATAGCAAACAATTCCCAAGTGTTTAATGGCACACAATGTTATACTTACTGATAATTAGAATTCGTATCAAAGATCCTTACCCCAATGTAAGTGAAGCTTCAACTCGGCTTGGCTATGGAGAGAGAAATCTGTGATGGACTATGGTGCTTGTCGGCAATTGATCGGAGATTGGATGGGGATTGATTGATGTTGGGTTTTGTGGACAGCTTCAATCGGCAAGAATGGGGAAGGGAGCGGCGGTTTGAGCAACATAAAAGATGGAGAAGGAAGTTGACTTGGAGAATGACTCAATGATGCCCGACTAAGTTTAAATTTTTTTTTTCAAAATTGCAAGTCGAGCGCTGTAGGCGCTGAGTTTTGATAAGGGATGAGCGCTCTAGGCACTAGGTTGCAGTAGCTGAATCGTTGGTGTAGCGCCTAAGGTGTAACGAATGCAATTTTTGTGATTGAATAAAAATATTTATTGAATTATATAAATATTTTTATTAATTTATTGAGCTAAATAAATAATTTATTAAGTTTTTGTGGAATGGGTATATGTTAAGTTTAATAATGTTAAATGTTATTTGAATGTGATTTGTTATGTTTATTCTAATTTAATTTAATAATTAAATTAGATTAATTAAATTAGATGATGAAAAGGTTTATTTGAATAAATGATTTATTTGAATAATATAATTTATTTGGTGTTACTGTTATTGGTTAAATAAATTTATTTTTTAAGTTAGTAAGGTTTAATTGAATTTATTTAATAATAAGTTGAATTAAATTAGAAGTGTGACATTTAAAACTATATGTTATAATGATTTATTAAAATAAATGAGAAGTGTTTTAATTTAGTTTTTCCAAACAAGGCCTTATGACCTTTGGTTGGAAATAATTGATTATTCTATTTTAATTTAACCAAACAAGCCTTAGAGGCTTTTGAATTGTGTAATTGATGATTTAATTGGTAATTATACGTTCCATCAGTTTTTATTTTACTTGTCAGTTGATTAAAAGAAAAGAAAATACAGAGTTTAAAAAAAAGAGAAGAAAGAAGAAAGAGCAGAGTTCTTTCAAGTGAGAATAGAGAGAAATTGTGAGTTGGAGAGTTTGTGGATAGAGAAGAGTTTGTGATTGAAGAGAATTCTAAATTCTTAAAGCAATAGAAGGTATAATTCTTTTCCTCTTTGTTTTACTTTACTGTATATGGTTTCTAGTTTTCTGTATGTGGACTCAATTGCTCAAAAGATGAAATATTTGATATAATTGTTAGAAAGCATGTGTTAGATGATTATATGATAATTATATGATGATTATAAGTTAAATTAAAGGTGTTAATTTATGAATGTATGTTTAGAATTGAGTTTTGATTTTCACAGAGTTTAGTTCATGAATTGTATATATGTATGAAAATTGATGCTTAAATTAGTTATTAATTGGTTAATTGATAACTGTTTATGATTATATGATGAAAAACAAGAATAATGCAAGAAGAATGGTGTTAATTGGTTGAAAAATGAATTTACAGAGCTTAATTTCATGAAAATGGCCAAAACTTGAATAAATTGTTTAACAGTTAAATTTTGGGCTTGTAATTGGTTGATTATGTGTTTTATAATGCTTAGAGTGGTTAGAAACATGTTGGGTAATTATTTTCTAGCATGTTGGATGTCTAGGTATATTTAGTTTGTGTACTGGATGGTAGAATTCAGAAAATTTGGCCAAAATTGGCCTAAGTTTTCACTGGTTCGCGAGCTGGGGAAGGCGACTGCCGAGTCTCTCGCCCCGGTGAGAAATATGCAAAGGAATCTTCGCCCCGGCGAAGTCTCGCCCCAGCGAGCTTTTTGTATAGTGAATTCTCGCCCTGGCGAGGTCTCGCCCCGGCGAGAGTTATTCTTTCCTTTTAACTTGTTAATTTATTCAATGCAAGTTTATTTATATTGAGCAAGCTTATGACCTTAGCTTATTGATATTCAAGCAAGGTTATTATCATGTTACGTACTTAAGCTTTATTCCAATCATTGTTTGTTATTCAAATTTCGAGTATAGTTTCTATTGAACAAACTCTATTGATGAACTAGACTAGCAAACCCTTATTGATTCAGCTAGTCCTTAGTTGATGAGCGATTTCAAAGACTTAAAATATTTTCTATACTTGTTCCAAGCCAAGTTCCTTTTGGTACAGATTCAGACGATAAACTGAGATGAACAACCCTAATATCGGGGATTACTTACGCAACAGCGTTAAAATGTTTGTGCACAATACATTGTACAAAGGGCTGATCCCCCTGAGTACGAGATGTTGGTCCATAGTCTATATGATTGTTAAAGGTTACAGTAGAAATACTTGTTAACCTAGGACATAGTTCGAGGTCTTGTGACCCTTAGATATAATTTCTAAATCTTGAAATCTATTTTTCCTTGAATCAAATATTTTAACGAGCTTTTAGACTTTGATCATTTATTGACTGAGATTCAGAAAATTATTATCCCTCAGTTGAAATCCATTTCATTTAAATATTATTGTTATTGTACTTGTGAGCAATTGTTTGCTCACTCTTGCACTAATCATTGCAGCTAAGCCAGAAAAGCAGGACGAGCCGTCCACGAGTAAAGGCAAGGGCAAGATGCCAAAGTAGCAAGAGATTTATTATCCACTTGATGTTTATTTGTATCAAAGACTTGTTTAAAATTATGTTTTTCCCGCAGTGATGTATTAAGGTTAAGATAACCTGGGATTTGATTGTTTAATAGTTGGTGATGTAACCCATTTTGGGAAGATGTTTCTTTAAGTTTATTTAATTGTTCTTAATTATGGGTAGATAGATGTGAATGAATCAGATAGTGAACACCAAATCTGTGGGAATTAAGTACCTGGATTTGGGGGTGTCACATAAGGCGTTGGACTGGTGTAGACTTGAGCGCTGTAGGCACTGGGTTGTAGAAGCTAGCCAATTGGTGTAGCGCCTAAGGCGCTGGACTTGCATAATGAGGAGCGCCTAAAGCGCTGCATTGCAGTGGCTGGGCAATGTTGTAGCGCCTAAGGCGCTTGACTTGTATATAATGGAGCACCTAAAGCGCTGAGTTGCAGTGGTTGGGCAATGGTATAACGCCTAAGGCGCTTGACTCAGGTTCAAATTGAGTGCCTAGAGCGCTTGAGCCTTAGCTAGCTAATTTTCCAGACCCTTCATGCTAATACCTGTAAACAAATCAACCCAGAGTCCAAAATTAGTTGCAGAAATTTATTTTATTTTTTTATTTTTTTATTTGTTTTATAACTAGATTAAGATGACATAGAGGCTAACTGTGGTGATTGAACAAAAGATAAAATAGGAATTGAAACTCTAGGTTGCCTCCCAGATAACGCTTGGTTTTACGTCCTCAGCCCGACTTTGTTTCTCCGTTCTAATCGGCTAAGCTCACAGATGTCTTTTCATGGTCAACGTGCCCTCCATAGTAGTGTTTCAGCCTCTAGCCGTTGACTTTGAAAATACGTTTCGACTCCGGCTCTTCAACTTCCACAGCTCCATAAGGAAAAACCTTGATAATCGTGAATGGGGGGACCACCATGATTTCAGTTTTCCTGGGAAGAGTTTTAGCCTCGAGTTGTATAGCAACACCATTTGCCCCGATTCAAACTTCCTGTCTATGATTTTCTCATCATGCCATTTCTTGACCTTCTCCTTGTACAACTTGGCATTCTCGTACGAATGAACTCTGAATTCATCCATTTGGTTTAATTACAAGAGGCGCTTTTGTAATATTCCGAACCCTAATAAGATTTGTATATGTAAATTATGTGTTTAATAAATGAAATTTCTTGTTCTGACTTGGTATTATGTGATTGCGTATTTTATTAAACAATTAGGTCAAATAAAAATTTTTCGCCAAGTAGCTGTGTCGTGCTTAATCGGACAAAATGATTTGTCGTGCTTCCGGTAAATTTACCGAGAAGCGTTTCGGTAAATTATTTTTGTAAGCTGCTGTGTCGTACTTGGAATTGACAAAGTGCTTTGTCGTGCTTCAACATTAATATAATATTATATTAATTGATAAAATTCTAAAATAAGTTAAATAGGGTTTGAAATGATAAACTAAAATAGAAACCCTAATTTGAAAACCCTAATTGGTGATAATTGTTCGAATTGATCAATTAAAACCTTAAGTATTGTACAATAATCTTAATTAATATAATTAAGATTTAAATAATGAATCATAATATTAATTATGAATCATTAAGATTAAATTAAACCCTAAACGAAAGATTGAAACCCTAATTGTAGGATTAAAAACCCTAAACCCTAATTAGAAACCCTAAAACCCTAATTTGGTTTAATAACCCTAATTTATGAAATCTAAAACCATAATTATGTTATATAAACATAATTAGGATATTACTAATCCTAAATTAACATCCTAATCATGATTAACAAAAATCAAATTTAATTAGTAAGTAAATAAATCAAAAATCAAATTTTTAAACCAATTAAAAGAAGATAGGAACACAAAATCAGATATTTATAAATATCTAGCTTAAGTAGGTGAGTCACACACACACCAGATTACAAGCAGCACAAGTTCAGAAGTTAGATATTTTTGGGAGCAAAGTTTGGAAATTAGTTTAGGAAACCCTAATTTCCCATCCTATAAATAGAATGAGATGCTGGTCAGCTAAGCACGAAATTTCAAAGCCTATACACTCTCATAACCAGCCTAAACAAACCCTAGCAATCACAAGCTCAGAATCAGAAGCCAGAAATCAAAATTTGAAGGAAAAGGTGCACAAAACCCTAATTTATGTTTGATCTTCAAGCCTGGAAAATTTTTGTGTTTTAGATGTTTAGGAATACTTGTTAATGTGTTAATAAGTGATCTGGGCGGTCAAAACATGTTTACATAACATCTAGGTATGAAAATCAAGCCAAAATAGCAAACTGTTCTTGGCAGTCAAGAACAGTCTGACAAGTTACTTTGTCAGAGCTTTTGATCGGCTTAAAATGTTTGTTTGATGTGTTTTAAAGTTTGAATCAGTACTATGCCATGTTAGCTTTAAGGCCCGACTTGTAGCATGGTTAAATTATCTCTAGGATGAAAGTTATTGATGGTCAAAACCCATTGACCAACCCTGATAGACTGTTTCTGGGTAACCCAGAAACATGAAGAACATTCTGACAGAGTCTGACAAGACTTTTGATCAACCCAGAAATGACCTAGATGATATTTAATATGTTGTTTCTTGTTTTAAACATGTTATTTGGTATGTAAACTACAATCTTGAATCATCAAAACACATTTAGAAAACACAGAATCAAAGTTATTAATGGTCAAAAGGCGTTGACCGTTATGACTGCTTGAGTTTCTGGGTAACCCAGAAACTCAAGAACAGTTTGAACCCCGGTGGTTTGACCATCAAATTTAGAGCATGATATGATATATTTTAAGATGGAATTTGTTATGTCGTTGTACACTGCCATGTTGGCTATAACAACAAACAAAAATCAAACACAAACATCAAACCAGTTGGAATTAATTTGAGGTCAAAAGTCCCTGTTGGACCATGACCAACTGTTCTTCATTGAAGAACACCTTTAGCGACGAAATGCATAGCAAACCCAGAAAACTAAGGAATCAAGCAGACCGTCGCTAAAGCCCTTTAGCGACGGATTTTAAATAAAATTAAATAAAAATTAATTAAATAAATTATAAAATAATAAATAAATATTAAATAATTATTAATAATTAATAAATAAATCCGAAAATTCATTTTTAATTATAAAAAAATTATTTTTAATATTTTTATATATTCTGAATTATTATTTAATTTAATTAAATAATAATTAATAATTATGAAAAATCATTTAATAATTGTTTTAATTATTTAAAAATGATATTAAATTATTAAATAATTATATTAATTATTTAAAAATGATATTAAGGTAAATAAAATTATTATATATAATAATTAAATAAAATATTAAATATTTAAATATTATTAATGATAAATAAATCATTTAAATAATATATTAAGTATTTAAAAATTATTTTAAATGATAAATAAATCATTTAAATATTGAATTAAGTTTTGAAAATTATTATAAGTAATAAATAAATTATTTTAATGATAAAGTAAAGTCTAAAAATATTATTAATGATAAAATAAATCATTTAAATAATATTCTATCTTTCTAAAAATATTATAAATGATAAATAAATCATTTAAATAATATTTTAAATATCTAAAAATATTCTAAATGATAAATAAATTATTTAAATAACATATTAAATGTTTTAAAATTATTCTAAATGATAATTAAATCATTTAAAAATATTCCTAAGCTTGTAAAATTATTTAAAAATACTTCCAAGCTTCTAAAAATTATTTAAAAATAATACCAAGCTTCTAAAAATGTTAGAAGTAATAATTAAATTATTTAGACTAATAATTAGACTTCCAAATGAAGTTTTATCGAACAATCTATGTGTTTAGCCATTAAGGATGCGACCGAGATACCGAATCAACGTCGAACCTTAATGAAACTTGTTTAGATTAGCGTGATACATGTTTATATACGTGCTAACGCTTATTATTTGGTATACGTAGACTACGTGCGTTGACCGATTGTACTAAAATTATAGTGAGCTACGCTAAGGCAAGTGTCCTAACTTTTTCTCAATTTATATTAAGCAATTCATTTATGTCTTGCTATCAATTATTGTGAAGTTATTGCTACTTGTTCAGCATAACTTAAGAAATGAAATCATTTATTGATTGTTTGAGCTTAAAATTGTTGAGTCAAACCAAATTGTTTTGGTACGACATCTATACTGAGTAATAGGGACACCGTAGATGGAAGGTGGTCCGACAAACCTTCAGATAAGGTTTAAATTGGCAATTCAATGAATTGACCAATATTGGCAATTAACTTAAATTGACCAAAAATGTGGTAGGATGATATGCATACTCCTAGGATATTGGTGAGGCTGATCACCTACCAGATATCCGAACTCAAAGAGGTTCTAAGTCATTGAAGACTAACAGGACAATTTGAAATATATGGTTCCGGTACAGAACCCTCAGTATCAATTATACATCATTGACATCTTTCAAATCAAACACATGGTGTTTACATTTTTATATGAACTTGCTGAGCATTTGTAGCTCATTCTTGCGCATATCTTCTTTTGCAGCTGTAAGTGATATCCCTGGCACGTCCGGGACTGATAAGGGGAAAAGCCATGCTTATTAAGTTTTATTTCTGTTGTTGTATACTTTAAGTCTTTCGAAGACTTGTTGTGTAATAACTTAGTATAACGAATGTTGTAACCGAACAAAATATGATGTAATATATTATGATCCTTTATGTTATAGAATGCGTTATACTCTGATCTTTAAATTTTTTTGAATAGTTGTACTAAGTTAAATACAATGTCTATATGAACTATACATCTGAATGAGGGTATCTAAATGATGTTGAGAGTCCTATATGGACAATCTTATCATTAATACTGTGAATGTCAGATAGATAGGGAATATTGATATGAAAGAGATATTCATAAGATATGAATCTATGTATCTAAGTGAGGGTATCCAAACACAGACAACGTTCTGGCCGGAACTAGTACCTGTTATGGGATACTGTGAACCTTGGATAACTAGACAGTCACATTTTATTGAATATTTATAGTTGTATAGTTCCACGTGAGCACCAGATCTGCTACAGGGGAGCGTAGAGATTTGGGGGCGTCACAGGTTGGTATCAGAGCTGTAGATTATAGCTCTAAGGTAGTTAGGAAATACCTTAGAATATAGTCTTTGAGCCCGTAAAATACTTAATGATACATAAAATAATCTTAAAAGCTTTATCTTATGTGTAAATTTGTTTCCCATAGATACTAAATAAATTAAAATTCTTTTGTAGGATGGCTGGAGTAAACCAACACATAGGATGGTTATCCGACAGTGAGCCCGATGAGGTATCCGGTGGAAGAGGCGAAGGAAGAATATATGATTGATAGAGCAGTAGTCGGTCACATGATACGAGATGCTGAAAAGGGGATGCGTAATAGCGCAGTTTAGTAGTGTCTAAGTTTATGTGTTATACTTAGTACGATATCAAAATTTTGAGTTGTAAAATAGGAAATCCTTGTAATAACTAGTAGTAGTATAACTACTAGTCGGTTATGTAATCGTTGTTGCATGTTATATACAAGTTGTGTTTATATAATCAAAGTGTTAGTTCTATGTAAGCATATCTTTGTATTTATACTTGCTTTTATTTATTTTAGAACCATGGCATCAGGACGAAGAGCCCAAGCCCGAACTGAAACCACCGAGCCAAATCCCACACAACAATTAGTAAATATCCTTTTAGAAACCTTACAAAATCGTCCACCACCTCAACCCACACCAGTTAATCCACAGGGTACAATATTCAAGGACTTTAAACTTGTTGGACCACCGGAATTTAAGGGAACCGCGGAACCAATTGAGGCGCAAACATGGGTTACCGAGATAGAAAAGTTTTTCCGGGTAACTAACGTGGGCGAAGATCAAAAGACGATCTTTGCCACCTTCTTCCTCAAGGGTGAGGCAAATCATTAGTGGGAAAATACAAAAATTCGTGCAGGTGAGGATATAATTCCTTGGACCAGGTTTAAGGAATTATTCTTCGAAAATTATTTTCCCCAATCAATGAAGGATCGTATGGAGGTACGATTCTTAGAATTGAAGCAAGGAGAACTTACTGTATCCCAGTATACGGCCAAGTTCAATGAATTAGCCAGGTTTGCCCCACACCAGGTTGATACAGAGGCAAGAAAGACTAGGAGATACGAAGATGGATTAAAACCCCAAATTCGTAGCAAATTGTCAGTATTTCAAGTGAGAACTTTTCCAGAAATTCTCGAGAAAGCTATTATAGCTGAAAACGAGAATGAAGCGTTAATAAAATTTCATAAGGAAAAGAGAAGTTTGAATGAGGGAGGAAAGTTGAAAGGAGAAGTTAGTACAGGGGGTACTAACAATAACAAAAGGAAGTGGGATGCCACTGTTCCTACAAACTTTGTGAGGAGAGGTAACAATTACAACAATAATAACAATAACAACAATAATAGAAACCAGAATAATAATAATAGGGTGGTACGTTGTGCCACATGTGGAAAGAATCACCAGGGAGTGTGTCGCCATAGGGTAATTACTTGTTACCATTGTGGACAAGAGGGACATCTTTCCCCTAACTGTCCCAAAAAGAGTAATGATAATACTCGTCAGGGTAACCCGAATGTTACCTGCTATACTTGTGGTGCAACGGGGCATGTGTCTAGGTATTGCCCGAGGAATAGGAACCAATCTGGGGGAGGAAACCAAATCCCAAACAATAACCCCAAACCGGTAGTAGCAGGAGCTGGAGGTCCAGGTCGTCCAACCGCAAGAACGTTTAATATGGCGACAAGGGATGCTGTTGCTGCACCAGACGTGGTAACAGGTATCATCCCTATCGACACTTTAAATGCATATGTGTTGTTCGACTCTGGTGCGACTTGTTCATTTGTGTCTAATAGCTTTGCTAAGAAATTGTCAATGCCATGCGAAGATTTAGACACACCTTTTAATGTGGAAATCGCAAACAATGAAATCATTCCCGTCAAAACCATCTATAAGAATTGTGCCGTAGAGATTAAGGGACACAAGTTCCTTGTGAACCTCATTCCTATACAATTAGGGGAATTTGATATAATCTTAGGCATGGACTGGCTGGGTAATTATAATGCAATAATTGACTGCCAGCGGAAACGGGTGAATCTAGTGACTGATTCAAAGTCAAAAGTAGTGTTTAAAGGAGGTTGTTCACCTAAACGATCTCACTGTCTGACAGTAATGCAAGCAGAGAGATTGCTGAGGAAGGGTTGTACAGGCTATTTGGCATATATAGTAGATACTCGAAAAGAAGGAGTAAAGCTAGAGCAAATACCTGTAGTTAGAGAATTTCCGGATGTGTTTCCAGATGACTTACCCGGTTTACCTCCGGATAGAGAGATCGAATTTGTTATCGATCTAGCACCTGGTACGGCGCCAGTTTCAAAAGCACCGTACAGAATGGCGCCAGTAGAGTTGAAAGAGTTACTTGTACAGCTACAGGAACTCCTAGATAAAAAGTACATACAACCAAGTGTTTCACCTTGGGGAGCACCGGTGTTGTTTGTAAAGAAGAAGGATGGAACATTAAGGTTGTGCATTGATTATAGAGAATTAAATAAGTTAACAATAAAGAACAAATATCCTTTACCACGAATTGATGATCTGTTTGACCAGTTGAAAGGGGCCGAATACTTTTCGAAGATCGACCTACGATCGGATTATCATCAATTAAAGGTAAGAAAAGAAGATGTGCCGAAGACAGCGTTTAGGACACGCTACGGACATTATGAGTTTCTTGTGATGTCTTTTGGATTAACAAATGCGCCGGCAGCATTCATGGACTTAATGAACAGAGTGTTTAAACCCTGCTTGGACAAATTTGTCGTAGTGTTCATCGATGATATTTTAGTATACTCGAGAACAAAAGAGGAGCATGCTAAACACTTAAGAAGCGTATTGGAGATATTACGCAAGGAACAACTTTATGCAAAGTTTTCCAAATGTGAATTTTGGTTGGAACGAGTTCAGTTCTTAGGTCATGTAATTGACAAGAATGGAATAGCGGTAGATCCAGCCAAGATAGAAGCGGTTGTAAATTGGGAACAACCAACAACTCCAACAGAAGTAAGAAGTTTTCTCGGTTTAGCAGGGTATTATCGGCGTTTTATACAAGATTTTTCGAAGATAGCGACCCCGCTAACCAATTTGACTCGAAAGACGGTAAAGTACGTCTGGACAGACAAATGTGAAGAAAGCTTCCAAGAGTTGAAGAAGCGGTTAAGTATGGCACCAGTATTATCTTTACCAGATGATACAGGAGGCCTCGTTGTTTATAGTGATGCATCACACAAGGGACTAGGGTGTGTGTTAATGCAACATGGGAAAGTGATTGCATATGCATCAAGACAACTCAAAGATTATGAGAAGAGGTATCCTACTCATGACCTGGAGTTAGCCGTCGTAGTATTTGCCTTGAAAATTTGGAGGCATTACTTGTACGGAGAGAAGTGTGAAATATACACAGATCACAAGAGTCTAAAATATATTTTCACACAGAAGGAGTTAAATATGAGACAAAGGAGATGGCTAGAATTGATAAAAGATTTTGATTGTGAGATCTTGTATCATCCAGGGAAAGCCAACGTCGTAGCAGACGCATTAAGTAGGAAGAACCAGGAGAAATTGAATGTGATGACTAATAACGAGGTACTGATAAAAGAGTTTGACAAACTTGAGATTGAGGTGAGAGTTCCAGTTAACTCTACCCAGAAGTTATTTGTCATCGAGAGTAATTCGACTTTATTGGACAAAGTCAAAGAATTACAGGAGACTGATGCAAAATGTCAGAAGTATAAGGCAGAAATGACTCATAAAAAGAATGTTAAGTTTAGGGTGGATAAAGATGGAGTACTAAGATACGAAAATAGAATTTGGGTACCTTCAGTACAAGAGTTAAAAGACGAAATACTGAATGAAGCCCATAATTCTAAATTCACTGTACATCCAGGGAGTACAAAAATGTATAAAGACCTGAGCCAACATTTTTGGTGGTCTAACATGAAGAGAGAAGTAGCGGAATGGGTAAGCAAATGTTTAACGTGTCAAAGGGTTAAAGCTGAACATCAGAAACCAAGTGGATTATTACAACCCTTAGAAATTCCTGAGTGGAAATGGGAGCATATTACCATGGATTTTGTAGTTGGCCTTCCAACCACACAGAAAGGTCACAATGCCATTTGGGTAATTGTAGATCGTCTTACCAAATCAGCTCATTTCCTACCCATCAAAATCAACTTCAGTCTAGACCAATTAGCCAGACTTTACATCAATGAAATTATTTCTAGACATGGAGTCCCTGTTTCTATAGTATCAGACAGAGATCCACGATTTACTTCAAATTTTTGGACAAGTCTCCAGAAAAATTTAGGAACTCAATTGAGACTAAGTACAGCATACCATCCACAAACTGACGGTCAGAGTGAGAGAACCATTCAAACATTGGAAGACATGTTGCGCTCTTGCATCATGGATTTCAAGGGAAGTTGGGAAGATCAATTACCTTTGGTAGAATTTGCATACAACAATAGTTACCATGCCAGCATAGGAATGCCACCATTTGAAGCCCTATATGGAAGAAAATGTAGGACGCCTTTATGTTGGGACGAGGTCGGAGAACGACAAATGTTAGGACCTGAAATAGTGCAACAAACCGCGGAGGTAGTTCGAATTATACGGGGAAGATTACAAGCGTCACAAGATCGACAGAAGAAATATGCTGATCAACTCAGGAAGTTACAAGATTTCGAAGTCGGTAGTCACGTATTCTTAAAAGTATCTCCGTGGAAGGGAAAAATACGTTTCGGCAAGAAAGGCAAATTGAGTCCGAGATTTATTGGGCCATTTCAAATATTGAGAAAGATAGGTGAGGTAGCCCTACCTCCTGAACTAGAACATATTCATAACGTGTTTCATGTGTCCGTGTTACGACCATACAAACCTGATTATAAACACGTTATTGATTATGAGCCCATTCAAATCGAGAAGGATTTATCGTATAAAGAAATTCCTATTGAAATTGTGGATAGGAAAGAACAAATTTTGCGAAATAAAAAGATACCTTCGGTTAAGGTTATCTGGAGAAATCAAAATATCGAGGAAGCTACGTGGGAGCTCGAGAGTAAAATGCGAGATAACTACCCACATTTATTTTCATAGACTGCACTGTAAATTTCGAGGACGAAATTCTTATTAGTGGGGGTGAATGTAATATTCCGAACCCTAATAAGATTTATATATGTAAATTATGTGTTTAATAAATGAAATTTCTTGTTCTGACTTGGTATTATGTGATTGCGTATTTTATTAAACAATTAGGTCAAATAAAAATTTTTCGCCAAGTAGCTGTGTCGTGCTTAATCGGACAAAATGATTTGTCGTGCTTCCGGTAAATTTACCGAGAAGCGTTTCGGTAAATTATTTTTGTAAGCTGCTGTGTCGTACTTGGAATTGACAAAGTGCTTTGTCGTGCTTCAACATTAATATAATATTATATTAATTGATAAAATTCTAAAATAAGTTAAATAGGGTTTGAAATGATAAACTAAAATAGAAACCCTAATTTGAAAACCCTAATTGGTGATAATTGTTCGAATTGATCAATTAAAACCTTAAGTATTGTACAATAATCTTAATTAATATAATTAAGATTTAAATAATGAATCATAATATTAATTATGAATCATTAAGATTAAACTAAACCCTAAACGAAAGATTTAAAACCCTAATTGTAGGATTAAAAACCCTAAACCCTAATTAGAAACCCTAAAACCCTAATTTGGTTTAATAACCCTAATTTATGAAATCTAAAACCATAATTATGTTATATAAACATAATTAGGATATTACTAATCCTAAATTAACATCCTAATCATGATTAACAAAAATCAAATTTAATTAGTAAGTAAATAAATCAAAAATCAAATTTTTAAACCAATTAAAAGAAGATAGGAACACAAAATCAGATATTTATAAATATCTAGCTTAAGTAGGTGAGTCACACCAGATTACAAGCAGCACAAGTTCAGAAGTTAGATATTTTTGGGAGCAAAGTTTGGAAATTAGTTTAGGAAACCCTAATTTCCCATCCTATAAATAGAATGAGATGCTGGTCAGCTAAGCACGAAATTTCAAAGCCTATACACTCTCATAACCAGCCTAAACAAACCCTAGCAATCACAAGCTCAGAATCAGAAGCCAGAAATCAAAATTTGAAGGAAAAGGTGCACAAAACCCTAATTTATGTTTGATCTTCAAGCCTGGAAAATTTTTGTGTTTTAGATGTTTAGGAATACTTGTTAATGTGTTAATAAGTGATCTGGGCGGTCAAAACATGTTTACATAACATCTAGGTATGAAAATCAAGCCAAAATAGCAAACTGTTCTTGGCAGTCAAGAACAGTCTGACAAGTTACTTTGTCAGAGCTTTTGATCGGCTTAAAATGTTTGTTTGATGTGTTTTAAAGTTTGAATCAGTACTATGCCATGTTAGCTTTAAGGCCCGACTTGTAGCATGGTTAAATTATCTCTAGGATGAAAGTTATTGATGGTCAAAACCCATTGACCAACCCTGATAGACTGTTTCTGGGTAACCCAGAAACATGAAGAACATTCTGACAGAGTCTGACAAGACTTTTGATCAACCCAGAAATGACCTAGATGATATTTAATATGTTGTTTCTTGTTTTAAACATGTTATTTGGTATGTAAACTACAATCTTGAATCATCAAAACACATTTAGAAAACACAGAATCAAAGTTATTAATGGTCAAAAGGCGTTGACCGTTATGACTGCTTGAGTTTCTGGGTAACCCAGAAACTCAAGAACAGTTTGAACCCGGTGGTTTGACCATCAAATTTAGAGCATGATATGATATATTTTAAGATGGAATTTGTTATGTCGTTGTACACTGCCATGTTGGCTATAACAACAAACAAAAATCAAACACAAACATCAAACCAGTTGGAATTAATTTGAGGTCAAAAGTCCCTGTTGGACCATGACCAACTGTTCTTCATTGAAGAACACCTTTAGCGACGAAATGCATAGCAAACCCAGAAAACTAAGGAATCAAGCAGACCGTCGCTAAAGCCCTTTAGCGACGGATTTTAAATAAAATTAAATAAAAATTAATTAAATAAATTATAAAATAATAAATAAATATTAAATAATTATTAATAATTAATAAATAAATCCGAAAATTCATTTTTAATTATAAAAAAATTATTTTTAATATTTTTATATATTCTGAATTATTATTTAATTTAATTAAATAATAATTAATAATTATGAAAAATCATTTAATAATTGTTTTAATTATTTAAAAATGATATTAAATTATTAAATAATTATATTAATTATTTAAAAATGATATTAAGGTAAATAAAATTATTATATATAATAATTAAATAAAATATTAAATATTTAAATATTATTAATGATAAATAAATCATTTAAATAATATATTAAGTATTTAAAAATTATTTTAAATGATAAATAAATCATTTAAATATTGAATTAAGTTTTGAAAATTATTATAAGTAATAAATAAATTATTTTAATGATAAAGTAAAGTCTAAAAATATTATTAATGATAAAATAAATCATTTAAATAATATTCTATCTTTCTAAAAATATTATAAATGATAAATAAATCATTTAAATAATATTTTAAATATCTAAAAATATTCTAAATGATAAATAAATTATTTAAATAACATATTAAATGTTTTAAAATTATTCTAAATGATAATTAAATCATTTAAAAATATTCCTAAGCTTGTAAAATTATTTAAAAATACTTCCAAGCTTCTAAAAATTATTTAAAAATAATACCAAGCTTCTAAAAATGTTAGAAGTAATAATTAAATTATTTAGACTAATAATTAGACTTCCAAATGAAGTTTTATCGAACAATCTATGTGTTTAGCCATTAAGGATGCGACCGAGATACCGAATCAACGTCGAACCTTAATGAAACTTGTTTAGATTAGCGTGATACATGTTTATATACGTGCTAACGCTTATTATTTGGTATACGTAGACTACGTGCGTTGACCGATTGTACTAAAATTATAGTGAGCTACGCTAAGGCAAGTGTCCTAACTTTTTCTCAATTTATATTAAGCAATTCATTTATGTCTTGCTATCAATTATTGTGAAGTTATTGCTACTTGTTCAGCATAACTTAAGAAATGAAATCATTTATTGATTGTTTGAGCTTAAAATTGTTGAGTCAAACCAAATTGTTTTGGTACGACATCTATACTGAGTAATAGGGACACACCGTAGATGGAAGGTGGTCCGACAAACCTTCAGATAAGGTTTAAATTGGCAATTCAATGAATTGACCAATATTGGCAATTAACTTAAATTGACCAAAAATGTGGTAGGATGATATGCATACTCCTAGGATATTGGTGAGGCTGATCACCTACCAGATATCCGAACTCAAAGAGGTTCTAAGTCATTGAAGACTGACAGGACAATTTGAAATATATGGTTCCGGTACAGAACCCTCAGTATCAATTATACATCATTGACATCTTTCAAATCAAACACATGGTGTTTACATTTTTATATGAACTTGCTGAGCATTTGTAGCTCATTCTTGCGCATATCTTCTTTTGCAGCTGTAAGTGATATCCCTGGCACGTCCGGGACTGATAAGGGGAAAAGCCATGCTTATTAAGTTTTATTTCTGTTGTTGTATACTTTAAGTCTTTCGAAGACTTGTTGTGTAATAACTTAGTATAACGAATGTTGTAACCGAACAAAATATGATGTAATATATTATGATCCTTTATGTTATAGAATGCGTTATACTCTGATCTTTAAATTTTTTTGAATAGTTGTACTAAGTTAAATACAATGTCTATATGAACTATACATCTGAATGAGGGTATCTAAATGATGTTGAGAGTCCTATATGGACAATCTTATCATTAATACTGTGAATGTCAGATAGATAGGGAATATTGATATGAAAGAGATATTCATAAGATATGAATCTATGTATCTAAGTGAGGGTATCCAAACACAGACAACGTTCTGGCCGGAACTAGTACCTGTTATGGGATACTGTGAACCTTGGATAACTAGAAGTCACATTTTATTGAATATTTATAGTTGTATAGTTCCACGTGAGCACCAGATCTGCTACAGGGGAGCGTAGAGATTTGGGGGCGTCACAGCTTTTCTCCCGCAGCCATGTCAAAATTTAACTTACGAATAGCCTAGTAAGCATTATGTTTCAATTCTACTGGAAGATGGCATGCTTTCCCATATACCAACCTGTACGGTGACATCCCTATCGGTGTTTTATAAGCTGTCTGATATGCCCATAATGCATCGTCCAGCTTGCTTGCCCAATCCTTCCGGCTAGGGTTCACTACCTTCTTAAGAATTCGTTTAACTTCACGATTCGATACCTCGGCCTGGCCGCTAGTCTGTGGATGGTAAGCAGTTGCTATCTTATGAGTGACTCCGTATTTAGCAAGAATAGCTAAAAACTGCTTATTACAAAAGTGTGTGCCCTCGTCACTAATGATTGCACGAGGAGTTCCGAATCTAGAGAAGATATACTTGCGAATGAATTTCACCACCACTTTTGCATCGTTAGTAGGTGATACTACAGTTTCCACCCACTTTGAGACATAATCCACTGCTAGTAGTATGTAAGAATTGCTAAAAGATGAGGGAAAGGGCCCCATGAAGTCGATGCCCCACACGTCAAATAATTCAACCTCTAGAATCGTGTTCAGTAGCATTTCATGTCTCTTTGATATGTTGCCAACTCTTTGGCATCTGTCACATTTTAACACGAACACATGGGCATCCTTAAAATATGTCGGCCAGTAGAATCCACATTGTAATACCTTGGTTGCCGTTCTTTCTCTCCCGAAATGTCCACCATAGTCAGATGCATGACAATGCTGTAGGATACTCTCCATTTCATCTTCGGGAACACACTTTCTTATTAATTGATTTGCACACTGCTTGAACAAGAACGACTCATCCCATAGGTAGTGCTTCACATCATGTAGAAATTTCTTTTTCTGCTGACTTGTCAAATCCGGCGGAAACACCTTACCCACGATGAAATTTACAAAATCTACATACCATGGTGTCTTCAATTTCACAACAAACAATTGCTCATCCGGAAAAAACTCGTTGATCACTGTTTTATCATCCTTATTCAACTCTGAATTCTCTAACCGTGATAAATGATCAGCAACTTGATTTTCTGTACCTTTCCGATCCCGGATTTCCAAATCAAACTCTTGGAGCAATAGTATCCAACGAATCAATCTTGGTTTGGCGTCCTTCTTAGCTATCAGATATTTAATAGTCGAGTGCTCTGTGAACACAATCACCTTGGTCCCAATCAGATACGAACGGAATTTATCAAAGGCATAAACAACTACCAATAACTCCTTCTCCGTGGTTGTATAGTTTAGCTGAGCATCCGATAATGTCTTGTTGGCATAATAAATGGCATGAAAAATCTTATCTTTACGTTGACCGAGAACCGCGCCAAACGCAAAGTCGCTAGCGTCGCACATTAATTCAAAAGGACTACTCCAATCTAATGCTACTATGACAAGTGCAGTAATTAGCTTTTGCTTCAACACTTCAAAAGCTTCATGGCATGCCTTATCAAAGTTAAACGGAACATCCTTCTCCAAAAGACTACACAGTGGCTTTGTGATTTTGGAGAAGTCTTTTATAAATCTACTATAAAACCCTGCATGTCCCAAAAAACTTCGAATACCCTTAACTGAAGCTAGCGGAGGTAGGTTCTCAATGGTTTCAAGCTTCGCCCTATCTACCTCGATTTGTTTTGCAGAAACTTTATGACCCAAAATTATCCCTTCTTGGACCATAAAATGGCATTTTTCCCAATTCAAGATTAAATTTGTTTCCATACACCTTTTGAGCACAAGAGTGAGATTGTCTAAACAATGATCAAATGAATCTCCAAAAATTGAGAAATCGTCCATAAATACCTCGAGGTTATGCTCTACCATATCGGAAAAAATGGCCATCATACACCGTTGGAACGTCGTAGGAGCATTGCACAACCCAAAAGACATTCTTCGAAAAGCAAACGTACCATAAGGATATGTAAATGTTGTTTTTTTTTATCTTTGGGTGTTATGGCTATCTGATTGTAACCTGAGTAACCGTCCAAAAGGCAATAATACCCGTGTCCTGCAAGCCTGTCCAACATCTGATCAATAAATGGCAAAGGAAAATGGTCCTTTCGAGTGGCCTTGTTCAACTTCCTATAATCCATACAGACTCGCCAACCCGTGACTGTTCGGGTAGGGATCAATTCATTATTCTCATTCGCCACTACTGTCATTCCCCCTTTATTTGGCACGCATTGAAGGGGACTCACCCATGAGCTATCAAATATGGGATAAATAATCCCTGCGTCCAACCACTTTAGGATTTCCTTTTTAACTACCTCCTTCATAATGGGGTTAAGTCTTCTTTGCTGCTCAACAATTGGTTTTGCTTCCTTTTCCAGCAGGATCTTATGCATACAAATTGATGGGCTTATTCCTTTGATATCTGCAAGAGTCTACCCACTAGCTGTTTTGTATTTCCTCAGTACCCTTAACAATTTTTCCTCCTGAACTGCATCCAGTGAAGCAGAAATTATGACTGGCAAAGTAGAAGACGAACCCAGATATGCATACCGAAGATGGTTTGGTAGTGGCTTGAGTTCTAAGACCGGTGGTTCTTCTAATGACGGTTTGACCTTATCTACTGACCTTCCCATGTGTTCCAAGGGTTCAAGCTTTGGCCTGACTTGTGTAAACTTTGGAGCTGAATCTAACATCTGGGCCAATTCTAACACAGCTAAATCTTCAGACAAGTTTTCATTTGTGATAACCGGAATTTTTAGAAACTATTAAAATAAGAATTTAATAAATAAAATTCTTATTCTGAGACGTATCGAGATGAGATGTGTCGAGTTTTTATTATGAGACGTGTCGGGTTTGAATGTATAAATATATATTTGTGTTATATATAATTATGTGAATTATGTGATGGATTTATAATATGTATATATACGTGTGAAATATATATACATATATCTGAAAAGTTATATTTAATAGTTAATTAAACTATTAAATGAGTCACTTTAATTGATGTAACGATCGTAAACAAAACATAACCTTGTACTAAAGGATATTAAAATTTATTGAATAAAATAAATATTTTGATAGAAATTATTATGAAAATAATTTATTTGGTGTAAATATGTTAATTAAATATATGTGGGCTACATATATATTTATGTATATGAATGTGGTAAGCTAATTGGTTAGTAAATAGCTAATCCAATAAAATAAATCCAATAAGGAATTAAACTAGTGGGCTAATAAATGTCTAGATGAAATTCTAAATTAATTGTTAAGTCCAAGTGTAGAGAATTATGTAGCCAAGTGTGTGGTTAATTAAATGCGTAAAACTAATTCCAAACCAAGCCCAAACTGAAGCCCAAATTTTAATCCAATTTATAAAGTCAAAATTGGTCAAATGGGTGGATAAAAGGAATGAAAAATTAGCATTTAGTTGAACTTGGAAGAGCCTACGGGATGACAAAACCAAATGGAATGAATGCTTTAATAAAATAATGAAAGAGCATGTGCCTAGCAAATAAACCAATTAAGAAATAGAATCCTAGAATAAGTGGAGGAATAAACTAAGAAAAGAAGGAGACAATAGAACAATTAGGAAAGAAGATGGGAGAACAATCAGACAAAGTGGGTCTTGGAGAGAGATAGAGCACTACTCAAACCCCATGCATGAAAAAAAATAGATTCTTGCAAAATATGTTAATTTGAAATGAAATGTATAATATTAAATAAATTGTCTTGGAATAATTTATGGGAGGAAGGGACAAATTTAATTATACAATATTAATTGTATAAATTAAATAAATTATTATTTAATATAACGTTCGTTACACAAAAAGTAGAGTAATTTCATAATTAGTGGAATGATTTTTATACATGTTGTAAATGTATAATTACCTAATTTTGATAAATATTAGGATTACATGTAATTATAATACATGTAATTATAATATATAAGAATAAATTGTATATAACATGTGTGGTGGAGATAAATATTATGTAATATATTATGTATGTATGGAACTATATAATGAAATGTTATGTAAATAAGGTAGGTAGAGTAATATGTATATTATATATATGTGCTGGAAAAGTTATAATATGTGCCAAGGTGACAAATAAATTGGTAGAAAGAGATAGTGTGTTATGCTGAGTATTCTAAGAAGTAGTGCTTGTAATGAGTCATCAGGGAATAAGTAAGAGGTGTCAAGCTCCCAACCCAATATTCAGACACTATGCATACATTAGCTAACTAGAAGGCTGAATCAATTATCAGCATTCTTATGTTCTCTCCATCTCTACCCGTTCCATCTCTATTCTTCTCTCATTGCCCAAGTTCCATATCCCTCTCTAATTGCTTAAGTTTCTACATTGCCCTACTGAGCACAAGAAACAGAAGAGAGACAAAGCCAACTCTCCGAGTCGACTAGTTGATCAAGGAATAAGAAGAAAAAGAATTTTGGGAGGACTAGGAAGGCGACATGAAAACATGGGTAAATTACTATAAACTCTTTATTTCTCTCTTGACTAGTATAGTAGAAATTGTATAGTGAAAATTATGTGATTATACTAACAGTATAAAGAACCAACTTAATATGTATATGAAATCACCATGCATGGTCACCGACCACGGTGATGTGACGGTGATGGGTTTGAATTTAACCATGGTTGGGAATTAAAATTGGTAATAAATTTTATGAGAACTCAAAAATATTTTAGAGACAAAATAGATGAAGAAAAGATGGTAAAACAGTGGTTAATCAACAAACTTTTCTTTGCTGGAAAATAAGTTCGGAAGCTTATTTCAACATGAAAATGATAACGAATTTGAAAACAAAACACATGGTTGGACTTTTGGGCTGTAGCAGAGTTGATCTGGGCAGAAAAATGATGGAAAAACTTGTCGAAAAATTACATAGTCGCCGGATAAGATGACCGAAAAATCGCCGCCGGCGAACTTTTCGACGGAGGCCGTTTGAGCCATTTTCGACCAGAATTTGGAGAAACTTTGAACTAAAAGGTTGTAGAAAATTAAATTTCATGTTTAATGTACTAATTAACTTACGTAAGATATAATACCTTGAGCGTAAGATAAAGTAAAGATTAATAAGTTAATCTAGAAGAATTTTAAGTTTCAAATGAGATTGAAGTCTAAAATGGGTTGATGAACATATAATAACCGACTTGTAATATATAGGTCATGCGACAATTGAAAATGTACGGATATTAATAACTGACGAATAGAAGTTGAATCATGGATGTTCAATGAACGTATAACGATGAACGCAAACCGAGACAAGTTTCTTTCAGTCTTATGTGAAAATTATTTTGAACGTGTTGCTATTTGAGAAATGCGCTAAAATGTGTTGCTGAACTTAATGAATATGATAATTGCTGAACATGTATAAAATGTTACATGATTGAATTCGAAGTATGAATTTGAGAAGCATGCACTAATTACATAGCTTGAAATTTACGATGCTCTATATGAAATGTATGATGAAAATATAGAGATGCATATTATGAGGCATAGGATGCATGCATAATGTATAGTATGACATATATCACACATGAATAGAATGCAAGTATATATAATACGTGAAGTATGAAATGTGTAAACTGTTAGACTTGCTGAGCCGTCGCGCTCATATTTGCAAATATTTTATTTGCAGATCAAAGATTGAATTATTTGGTGATCATGTCGATAAAGATTTGAGGCGCGTTAGAAAAGCAATATTGATTGTTTTCTTTAGTTAAATTTGTATTAAGTCGAGATAACTGTTTGTAATGTTAATAGATTAATATAGTGACAATCGTATATGCGAGATGGTATATAATGAGCATATAAGTATAAATAGTAAAGGTTACGATTCCAGGGATAAAAGAATGATGAAAAAGGTATTGAAAATTTTGGTTTTTTACTTTTTATTAGAATATGATAAAAAAAATTAATTAAATAACTAAATTTTTTTATCCTTATTAAAAATTGAATGTCGTAAAAAGTGTTGAGAATATATAAGTTTTATCAAGTATAAGATTGTTTATTGTCGAGAAATTAGAATGAAGTTATATGTTAACGCGCAAGATCGGGAATGAAAATAGTGCTGATTTTGGGGTCGTTACAGTTGGTAATAGAGCTGTAGGTTATAAACCTTAGGTAAAGATACCTTAGTATATAACCGTAGTGAAAATGACGAGGATAGTTAAAGAGATAAACTCGGACAGAGTTTGAACATTATGAAATAAATATAAATGAATTCATAAAGTAAAAGTTGAAATATAAACATGAGGATTCAAAAAAGAATCTCGAAGAGCTATAATAAAGTAAAAAGAAGAGGATCAGAGAACACCTACCTCGAATTATAGAAGAAAAAAAAATCAAAGAGATAATGATGAATATAAATTGGGAAGCATAAATGAAATCATAATATAAGATGATAAAAGAGAATAGTAAAGAAGATCGTAGACCGAAACGATCATAGGTTAAGGAGGATCGTAATGAAAACGATTATGAAATAAGATCACGACACGATCGAACTGAATTGAGGAATGATAGATGACCTGTTAATGATTGAAAAGTTGTAGCCTGACGCTATAAAGAGAAGGTACTATGAAATAGTACGAGGCAAACTCAGGAAAAGTTATAAATGACAAAATGCAAATTAAGAAAATTTGTAATGAGTAAGAAGAAAATTAAGATTGCAGTAGTGATGATGAAAATAGATAGAATTATTAAATAATGAAGAAGGAGAAATTGAAGTTTGTGGGGGAAATATAGACATTCCAAATCTTCTAGCTATGCTAGATTTTAAAATTTCTTGACATCGTGCGTATATTTGCATTTTTGTGCCTTTGAAAACATTAATTCAATTGTTGAACTATTGATTTTTTTTAAAATAAAAAAAATGTTGTTCATACGTCTATGGTAATTGTTTCGGCTAGAAAAAAATGATTTGAAAATATCAAAATGTATTTTATATAATCATATGCATCATTGAACATGGTGCATAAATGATAAACGATGGAGTCATCAATGCAATCTAACCTAGTGTTGGATGTGATCATAGGATCGTCAACCCACTATGGTTGTGACAACCCGGATTTTTGAGAATATTATAATAAGAATTTAATATAGAATAATTCTTATTATGAGTCGCGTTTGAATATATATGTGTTATATATATTTATGTGATTAAATAGATGAGCTTAATATGTATATATATAAATGTGAAATATATACATAGATTCGAAATGAATGAGTTAATAGTTAATTATTGCAACGATCGCGAGTCATGGGTAGCTTGATAATTCGAGCTTATGAATATTATTGAATAAAATAGACTTTTATTGATAATATTATGTGGTTAGTGTTTAAAGGTTATATTATAACCTAGATTATGTATAGACGATGATTAGTAAGTATGAAAGTTTTCGTATTAGCTAATTTGGCGATTCGAGAAATATCGCTAGAGTACTATTTATTGGATTAATAAATAGTTAAAGGATAATATTATTGGACGAGTTATTTATTGAAAAGACGCTAACCCAAAATATGGGTGAGATATATGTACGTTGATGTATATGATTATGGGAGTTAATCGAAAGAGTAGCGATCGCGAAACCGTGAATACCCTTGTAATTTTGGGTTTATTAATATTATTAAATGGATTAAATATTATTTTTATGTGATGTCCTTTAAGGTTATTTTATAACCTGGATGATGTCAATGTATGAAGATTTATGCGTTATTGAATCGTATGAGTGAATAATTGATTTTGCGAAAGATCGCAAAATCACTATTTACGGGGCACGTTTCCCGAGACACTATTCACGCCATAAAATTTTTGTGTCTTTTTCGATGTTGAATAATTTCATAAATACGTGTATGCGTACGAATAATTTTTCCAAGTGTGAGAAATTTTATTTGAGCTGATACGTGATTTTATCCATATCCGAAATGTATTATATGGGTGTTCCGAATAATTGGACAAATCCCTTAATAATTATTTTTACGTATCCCAATATTTATGGTAATGCCCATTTTAATTTTGGGTAGGGTTATTTACCAGTTTTGGTACAAAAGTGGGAGTTTTCGGGTATATTTTTGGTGTATTTGGGTATTATTTTGGCTTGTCACTCCAAGAGGGAACCAATCCCTCATTTTGGACCAATCAAAATAGAGAGAGAGGAGAGAGGAGCTGGCAATTGCCTAGAGCCCCCAACTCCCTCATTTCCTCCCGAACTCCCCTCCCTCCCATACCATTCCATTTTCATTTTCTTTCTCCATAGTTGGTGCTGCAGATTTTTAGAGAGAGAGAGAGAGAGAGAAAGTTGCAGGAAATGAAGAAGAAGAAGAAGGAAGAGAGGGTATGCGGGTGGAGGAAGAAAATAGAAGAAAGGAAGGAGAAGAAGAAGAGTACTCGGGTGAGCCAAGAAGGAAGAAAATCCTCAAGCCAAGCTCCAAGCAAGGCTTAGTAGCATCTATGAGGGATTTACAGAGGTAAATCATTAATTTGAAACCATTTTCATTTGATTTGGTTAAGGTTTTCAAGATTTTCATGGTTTTTAGAGCTTTTATGCTCATGGGTTGGTTTTCTTGCGATTTTTGTTGGTTTTGTTTGTGTTTGATGTTTGTGAATGTTGTTAAGAGGTTATATAAGCCATTAATAACATCAAAGTGAACAAAAAACGCAATAAATTCGTACTATGCTTAAGGAGGATGAACAACATGAAGAACATGAAGAACTTGGACTTTTGGACGATTTAGAGGACTTTGTAGCTATGATTTCGTGTTTGTTTAATTCGTTTGTTGTTATAATATTGTACTTCCATGGGTTATGAGTTTAACCCAGTTGGAATGGAGTAAAAAGGGATTAAAACGAAGTTTTGGTGATGATTTTTGTGAAGAACACGAAGAACACCAAGAACACGAAAATATAACATGAGTTGATACTTTGGCCTAAGATTTGGCCATGTTAATGTTAATGGATAGCTTTGAATTTTTGATATGTTGTAGCCCTATGTCTTAGTAGTCCATAGAGTCCGGAACGGACCAATTTGAACGTGTATTGAGAGAGTTATGGTGGTTGGAAGCAAGATAGGTCTAGAACACCAAAACAGAGCATTCCGGGAAGCAAAACGGGCTGGGAGCAAAGGCTGGGCGCTCTAGGCGCTTGGCTGGGCGCTGTAGGCGCTGGCCACGGGGTCCAGCTACTGCATGGAGCGCCAACGGCGCTGGTGTGAGCGCCAACGGCGCTGGACAAGAGACTGTGCAATCAGCTCTGACGTCCTTTAGTAAAATGGGCATAACTTTCTCATACGAACTCGGATTGAGATGATTCAAGATGATTCGGAAAGAGAACGAGTAGACCTACAACTTTCGTTCTTAGAGTTTTTCAATTTGAGGTCGGGATCAATTCCCAAATTGACCATTTGTGTGACTGATGTGTTTTTGGAGGCAATCAGAGAGTGTCGGGCATGCGCGTAAGCACGCGTAATGCTCCCGACAATGTTAAATGATGTTCTAAGTTTTATAACATGAATGTTATGATTTATAATGATACTTAACATTAACCAATAAGTATTAGACAAATTGAATGGGCATGTTAGGCGTACGCAAATGCATGTCGCCTAGGCGTTCGAATAATCAAGTTTAGCGTATAGACGTGCAAGCGTCGTAACGTCGTAACTAGTGTGTATAATCTTGTTTAATATTTTGTTTCTAAAAATAATGAAACATGATAGTGTGTTATAAACCAATGTATGAGCATGCTAAGCAAATGCAAATGAGGTTAATTTGGTTTGTGACGTTTAATCGTAGAAACTCCGTGTAAATTGTTAATGAACTTGAATAATGACTCGATTCAAATGAAACGATCATTATAAGATACGGGATGGGGTTAATGTAACAAATAAGTATTGATGGTGATAAGGGTCGTAACGTTTTTCAAACGACGCGACGCCGAGTAACGTTTTAGAGTTAATCGCGTTATTAATTTATAATGCGCGAACAATATGAGATAAGAGTTGTTATATTGTAAACCATTATATGAAGCCTTTTTAGTGGCTAATTGGTATTTTATTGTTAAATAAATTGTGTAGGATTATTTGAAGGACGAGCCATCATAATTTGGCAAGGAACGCTTAAAAGGCAAGTTCTTTCAGTAACTTGTTAACTTGTTTTAAATGTATTGATGTACATGACTTGATTACTAAATCTTTCACTATTATGTGGATTATATGAGAGCATGATTAAAGTGTGCATAACGTGCAATTATGTGATTATATTGTTCTATGTGGAACTGAATTATTGCAAATAACAATGTGAGATGCATGAAGTATGCTATGAGATACATGATTGCATATATATGGATGAATTGCATAAGAATTTATAATGCATGAGTAAGATTGCATAGTATGAGAATCATGATGCATGGATAAAATGCAAATGTATGTGTTACGTGAAGCATGAAATGTGAAAACTGTCAGTTCTTGCTGAGCCGTCGTGCTCATTCTTGCAAAAATAAAACTTTTGCAGATTTACGATGCAATGCAATTATCTTGATATCGTGATGATAAGGATTAGAGGCGCATGGAAACAGGAAGGTTGCTAAATGTCCCTTTACTGTAATTATTTAGTTATGATGACGGTACATGATGTACTTGAATTTGACTATGTAAACCCTGAGTTAGAAATGAAGGTTATCCATTATAGTATTTATGATGTGATTATGTTAGTTACTTGTTATAGTAAACTACAAGGATGTCGATGTTGTATAAAGGACATTTTTATAACGAATGTATTGGTTATTGAATAACCTTGCGAATATTCAGGGATTGGATAAAGTCAGAATCTGAACCTTGCGTTCACACATGAGATATTGTAAAGGATCATGGTATTTATTCAACCTTGGTCATAAGTGTTTTATTTAAGGTCTTCGTGCCTGGGATCAGATGAGGATATGTTGTTATATTATTGTAATTACATACATGTAGTAAACCCATGTTGTATGGGTAGTACCGTGACGCGCCGGAATCGGGTTCAAGGTAAGACCCGAGTTTCGGGGGCGTTACAATGGTAAGATGTAGTATGACAAAGTCATAAAATAATTTTCAGTATTTTAAACTATTTAACGAAAAGTTTGCCAGTTGAGTTGGCTAAAATGTTTCAATTGATGTCTGAATTGTTGATGTATGTCTAAGCTATTTGATTCGGCTAGACGATTGTTGAAAGATGTTTATGAAATTCAAGCATTATTTGAGAATTTATGTCAAACCAAATTATTTTGGTGCGGAATCTTGTACTTAGGCTGAGGTGAACCAACCCTGTAATAGGGGACATGTTATCGGAGACTATAGTTCCGAACTATGCTTATGCGTTAATACGTTGTGCACGACGTAGAGTACAAAAGGCTGACCACCTAGCGTACGATTGGATTTGTCCATAGTCTTATGACTGTTAAAGGTTACGGTAGAAATACTTGTTAACCTAGGACAAGGTTCAAAGTCTCTACGACTCCTCAGCATAATATCAAAAATGAATCTTCTTAATTCCTAGTTATTAATATTGCTTCACAATTATTGAACAATTATTGAAGATTCCTATTATTCTGGAAACTAAATGAGGGAAGGATGATTTTCCCTATCAAAGAAATAGTCATAAAATGTGACAATTATAAATGCATCCTTGAAAGATGGAAGTGTAAAGATTAGTTTGAAAAAGTGAAATTCTTAAAAAGAAGTATATGTAAAATACAATGATTGGTTATAGAACTCGATGAATGGATAAAGATTAATATAAAATTCTAGTTTGATGAATCGAATAGACGAAGGTTTGTGAATTGAAATTTCGAGGACGAAACTCTTAGAAGAAGGGGTGAATATGATATCCCGAATAATTATGAGTTTAGTAAACGATGATACTGAATTATTATGACGATTGTGGCATGCAACGATCTTTAGAAAAGGAAATTTATGGGTTAAAGAAAGGATAACACTTAGAATATAATTGAGTTTAATAAAGGTTATAAAATAAAACTTACAAAAATTTGTTAAGGAAATGAATGAAATATGTAATATAAAACCTATATTAAAACAATACGTTGAAATGATTCAATCTATCTAGATTTCGGAAGAGAATAGACGTAGACTGAGTAAGAAAGTTTCGGGGATTCCGAGGACAGAATTCTTATAAGATGGGAAGAATGTGATAACCCGAATTTTTAGAAACTATTAAAATAAGAATTTAATAAATAAAATTCTTATTATGAGACGTATCGAGATGAGACGTGTCGAGTTTTTATTATGAAACATGTCGGGTTTAAATGTACAAATATATATTTGTGTTATATATAATTATGTGAATTATGTGATGGATTTATAATATGTATATATACGTGTGAAATATATATACATATATCTAAAAATTTATATTTAATAGTTAATTAAACTATTAAATGAGTCACTTTAATTGATGTAACGATCGTAAACAAAACATAACCTTGTACTAAGGGATATTAATATTTATTGAATAAAATAAATATTTTGATAGAAATTATTATGGAAATAATTTATTTGGTGTAAATATGTTAATTAAATATATGTGGGCTACATATATATTTATTTATATGAATGTGGTAAGCTAATTGGTTAGTAAATAGCTAATCTAATAAAATGAATCCAATAAGGAATTAAACTAGTGGGCTAATAAATGTCTAGATGAAATTCTAAATTATTTGTTAAGTCCAAGTGTAGAGAATTATGTAGCCAAGTGTGTGCTTAATTAAATGCATAAAACTAATTCCAAACCAAGCCCAAAGTGAAGCCCAAATTTTAATCCAATTTGTAAAGTCAAAATTGGTCAAATGGGTGGATAAAAGGAATGAAAAATCAGCATTTAGTTGAATTTGGAAGAGCCTACGGGATAACAAAACCAAATGGAATGAATGCTTTAATAAATTATGAAATAGCATGTGCCTAGAATAAGTGGAGGAATAAACTAAGAAAAGAAGGAGACAACAGAACAATTGGGAAAGAAGATGGGAGAACAATCAGACAAAGTGGGTCTTGGAGAGAGATAGAGCACTAATCAAACCCCATGCATGGAAAAAAAAATAGGTTCTTGCAAAACATGTTAATTTGAAATGAAATGTATAATATTAAATAAATTGTCTTGGAATAATTTATGGGAGGAAGGAACAAATTTAATTATACAATATTAATTGTATAAATTAAATAAATTATTATTTAATATAACGTTCGTTACACAAAAAGTAGAGTAATTTCATAATTAGTGGAATGATTTTTATACATGTTGTAAATGTATAATTACCTAATTTTGATAAATATTAGGATTACATGTAATTATAATACATGTAATTATAATATATAAGAATAAATTATATATAACATGTGTGGTGGAGATAAATATTATGTAATGTATTATGTATGTATGGAACTATATAATGAAATGTTATGTAAATAAGGTAGGTAGAGTAATATGTATATTATATATATGTGCTGGAAAAAGTTATAATGTGTGCCAAGGTGACAAATAAATTGGTAGAAAGAGATAGTGTGTTATGCTGAGTATTCTAAGAAGTAGTGCTTGTAATGAGTCATCAGGGAATAAGTAAGAGGTGTCAAGCTCCCAACCCAATATTCAGACACTATGCATACATTAGCTAACTGGAAGGCTGAATCAATTATCAGCATTCTTATGTTCTCTCCATCTCTACCCGTTCCATCTCTATTCTTCTCTCATTGCCCAAGTTCCATATCCCTCTCTAATTGCTTAAGTTTCTACATTGCCCTACTGAGCACAAGAAAAAGAAGAGAGACAAAGCCAACTCTCCAAGTCGACTAGTTGATCAAGGAATAAGAAGAAAAAGAATTTTGGGGGGACTAGGAAGGCGACATGAAAACATGGGTAAATTACTATAAACTCTTTATTTCTCTCTTGACTAGTATAATAGAAATTGTATAGTGAAAATTATGTGATTATACTAATAGTATAAAGAACCAACTTAGTGTGTATATGAAATCACCATGCATGGTCACCGAGCATGGTGATGTGACGATGATGGGTTTGAATTTTACCATGGTTGGGAATTAAAATTGGTAGTAAATTTTATGGGAACTCAAAAATATTTTAGAGACAAAATAGATGAAGAAAAGATGGTAAAACAATGGTTAATCAACAAACTTTTCTTCGCCGGAAAATAATTTCGGAAGCTTATTTCAACATGAAAATGATAACGAATTCGAAAACAAAACACATGGTTGGACTTTTGGGCTATAGTAGAGTTAATCTGGGCAGAAAAATGATGGAAAAACTTGTTGAAAAATTACATAGTTGCCGGATAAAATGACTGGAAAATCGCCGTCGGCGAACTTTCCCACGGAGTCCGTTTGAGCCATTTTCGACCAGAATTTGGAGAAACTTTGAACTAAAAAGTTGTAGAAAATTAAATTTCATGTTAAATGTACTAATTAACTTACATAAGATATAATACCTCGAGCCTAAGATAAAGTAAATATTAATAAGTTAATCTAGAAGAATTTTAAGTTTCAAATGAGATTGAAGTCTAAAATGGGTTGATGAACATATAATAACCGACTTGTAATATATAGGTCGTGCGGCAATTGAAAATGTACGGATATTAATAACTGACAAATAGAAATTGAATCATGGATGTTCAATGAACGTATAACGATGAACGCAAACCGAGACAAGTTTCTTTCAGTCTTATGTGAAATTTATTTTGAACGTGTTGCTATTTGAGAAATGCGCTAAAATGTGTTGCTGAACTTAATGAATATGATAATTGTTGAACATGTATAAAATGTTACATGATTGAATTCGAAGTATGAATTTGAGAAGCATGCACTGATTACATAACCTGAAATTTACGATGCACTATATGAAATGTATGATGCATATAGATATGCATATTATGAGGCATAGGATGTATGTATAATGTATAGTATGACATATATCACACATGAATAGAATGAAAGTATATATGATACGTGAAGTATGAAATGTGTAAACTGTTAGACTTGCTGAGCCGTCGCGCTCATTTTTGCAAATATTTTATTTGCAGATCAAAGATTGAATTATTTGGTGATAATAGCGATAAAGATTTGAGGCGCGTTACAAAAGAAATATTGATTGTTTTCTTTTGTTAAATTTGTATTAAGTCGAGATAACTGTTTGTAATGTTAATAGATTAATATAGTGACAATAGTATATGAGAGATGGTATATAATGAGCATATAGTATAAATAGTAAAGGTTACGGTTCCAGGGATAAAAGAATGATGAAAAAGGTAATGAAAATTTTGGTTTTTTACTTTTTATTAGAATATGATAAAAAAATTAATTAAATAACTAAATTTTTTTTTATCCTTATTAAAAATTGAATGTCGTAAAAAGTGTTGAGAATATATAAGTTTTATCAAGTATAAGATTGTTTATTGTCGAGAAATTAGAATGCAGTTATATGTTAACGCGCAAGATCGGGAATAAAAATAATCTTGATTTTGGGGTCGTTACATCATTCACCAATGTCGCTTATAAATGCTTCTTTACTCGCTCCCTCAATCAAGTCAACCCTGAAGCATTCTTCCTCTTCCTTCGAAAATTTCATAGCCTTGAACACGTTGAATGTTACCTCTTCATCTTGGACCCTCATTGTTAACTCTCCTTTCTGTACATCAATTATTGTCCTTCCTGTAGCTAAAAACGGGCGCCCAAGGATAATTGGTATGTTACTATCTTCCTCAAAATCAAGGACTATGAAATCCACAAGGAATATAAATTTATCTACCTTTACTAATACATCTTCCACTATTCCCCTTGGGTAGGTAAGCGATCTATCGGCAAGCTGTAGAGTGACATTTGTTGGTGTAGCTTCCTTCAACCCAAGCTGTTGATAAACTGATAGTGGCATAAGGTTGATACTAGCCCCCAAATCGCACAGACATCGGCTAAAACATTGAGTTCCAATTGTGCATGGAATGGTGAAGCTACCTGGATCCTTCAACTTTGGTGGCAACTTCCTTTGTAGAATGGCACTACATTCCTCAGTCAATGCTACCGTCTCAAATTCCCCTAACTTTCTCTTTCTTGCCAGAATATCTTTCATGAACCTAGCGTAGCTGGGCATTTGTTCTAAAGCATCTGCGAATGGGATGTTAATCTGCAGCTTTTTGAATACTTCTAAAAATTTTGAGAACTGTCTATCTAACTTTTGCTTTCGAAATCTCTGTGGAAATGGCAAAGGTGGTGTAGCTAACATCTGCTTTTCTTCCTTTTGTTTTTCCTCAGCTTTTCCCTCGGATTTGTCTGCTGAATTTCCAATCACTGATTTTTTTTCCTTCTCAACACTAGCTTTTGTTATGTTCGTCAGAATTTGTAACCAACTCCTTTCCACTCCTTAGTGTAACTGCTTTTCACTGTTCATTCCCATCTTTCCTTGGATACTTCTCAGTATCACTCGGTAACGACCCTTGAGGTCGATTGTTTAAAGCACTAGCCATCTGCCCAATCTGATTTTCAAGATTCTTTATAGTTGCTGATTGGTTCTTTGTTGTTACTTCAAACTGAGTCGCCATTCTTGCTAACAACTCTTCCATTTGAGATATTTTATCAGGTTGATGAGGTTGTTGAGCATGTTGCTGCGCCTGAAATCCCGGTGGGTATGCTTATCTTGGAGCTTGATGTTGTTGTTGATTGTTGCTCCAAGAAGGATTTGTGTTATTCCTCCATCCAGAATTGTAGTTATTTGGATTACTGCCCTGTTGTCTATTGTAATTGGATACAAATTGTGCTGATTCAGAATTTATCGCACACTGGTCACTCGAGTGATTCCCTGTACATAACTCACACACCGTCTCCATTTTCTGAACACTCTAAATTCCAAGTGAATCTATCTTCTTCGTAAGAGCAGAAATTTGAGTTGTCACTTGGGCTGATAAAGCTGTCATTGCATCCACTTCATAAACTCCGACTAGCTTTGGGTGATTCAATCTTGCAGTTGGCCACTGGTAGTTGTTAGCCGCCATTGTCTCAAGCAATTAATATGCTTCATCACAATTCTTAGCCATAAGAGCTCCACCTACTGCAACATCAATACTTGACCTCACTGTATTATTCAACCCATTATAAAAGATCTGCACTTGCAGCCAATTAGCTACACCATGGTGCGGGCATCGTCTCAACAAGTCCTTAAACCTTTCCCAGGCTTTATACAATGATTCTGAGTCATGCTGAACGAAAGAAGTGATATCAGTCCGCATTTTTACTTTCTTTGCAGGCAGGAAAAACTTTGCAAGAAACTTCTGAGCTAAGTCATTCCATGTGGTAATTGAACCTAGAGGAAGTGAATGAAGCCAACTCTTAGCTTTATCTCTAAGGGTGAATGGGAACAATCTGAGTCTTATGGCATCTTCTGTCACTCCTTGATATTTGAATGTATCACAAATATCTATGAAAGTAACCAAATGATAGTTTGGGTCATCATTTGGCAACCCTCCAAATTGCACGGAATTCTGAATCATCTGTATTGTTCCAGGTTTTATCTCGAAACTCGCAGCAGTAATAGCAGGCCTCGTGATACTTGACTAAATTTCGGTAACTTGCGGCATAGCATAATCCCGCAATAATTTTTGCTCCTGTTCAGCCATTTGATCTTGGTTCTCCATTATTTCTCGTGTTTCTTTAACCCACTTTCGCAACCGCTTTAACCGCTTTTCAATATCGTCCTCGTAGGGTACAAGCTCTGGCTGTTTCGATCGCGTTTGCATACACGAGAAAAAAGCGCCTATAAATAACAGAAAAATAACAGTTTAAATTAGGATTAACTCTATCGAATTTAATAATAACAGAATATTAAATCAATTTTTCCCGGCAATGGCGCCAAAAACTTGTTGCCTAATTTCTAAATAGCATTTAACACGCAAGTATACGCGTTCATTTATAATATTCGGCAAGTAAGGATATCGTTCCCACGAGGAAATAACTTAATATCTATCAATTACTAAAAATAATTTAATTAATCTTATTTGAATTCCGAATTTTGATTTTATGTTGAAAAAAAATGAACAATGACTAAAATTACTTAATAGATAATGTTAACAAGAGTAAATCACAGATTGAATGAGTTAAGATTACAACTTCCCTTGGTATTTCATTTAAATCAATTTACCGACTATTTAATATAAATAGTTAACATGAATCAATAACCAAGAACTCGTCCCAGAACTTACGCACTTATTCCGAATGATACGTAAACAAATCCTCAAAAATCTAGCAATTAAATAATAGAATTATAAAGAACACCCTAATCAATAACTCACTATATTCCTATGTGAATCAAATTAATTAGGGTTTTAAGCTCAAGTTCTTTCAGTGGTTACAAAAGACATGCAGTTATATTCCTATCATACGCGCTAATCATATTAATCCTATTCAGATTATATGAACAAATGATATTATATCCAGATCTAAATCTATACTCTATTTTCCAATTTTATATAGATTATCCCAATAACTGCTGGCCAAACAATTATGCAACAAGTACAAGATATAATAATTGATTCAATGAAAACTAACTTATATTAAATGAGAAGCATCAATTTAAAATTCATACCAAGTTCTGTTGCAATCTTAATTAGAAATTAGTTCATAACAATAAAAGAAAACACCATCCTAGTCATAAAATTGAACATCCGAATTAATTACAAGAATCAAATATTTAAAAGGGAATAGAAGAAACTGTATGGTTGCTCCTAATTTTTTTCTTGATCTCCAGCTCTTGCAATCTTTCTTCGTGTTCTCCTCCTTAAGTCTCTACAAAAACTCTTGTTGTCTTTCAATTCTCAAGTCTTCTCCTTTTATATCAGTTAAAACCCTTGCTCCTATTCCTGATTGGCTTCAAAATTCCATCTCAGCCGCACAATAAACCACACATTTCGTACTAGCGCCTAGAGCGCTTGGCCTAGACCAAGTAATTACAAAAATGCCATCCAGCCAAATTTTTAATCTTTTTTAATTCTTTTATCCACCAAAATAACTCTTATGCTCCTCCAGCTCCATCCTACAATAAACAAACACAAAAACAAATAAAATAATATTAAAAACACTTAAAATAGCAATAATTAGGTTTAACAATACCTGATTCGTAGGTATAAAACCCACTCATCAACCATATTTTGCAATTTTTCATTAGTAAATTTGTTGTGGTCTATTTTAATGATATCTTGTATATAGCAAAAACTTGGACGATCATATAGTACATTTGAAAGCTATTTTAGACGTGCTTAGAAAAGAAAAGTTATTTGCTAACATGGATAAATGCATGTTTTGCACAGATAGAGTTGTGTTTCTTGGTTTTGTTGTTAGTTTACAAGGAATACAGGTGGATGAAGAGAAGATATGTCCTATCCAAGAGTGGTCGAGTCCTATGAATATGAGCCAAGTTTGTAGTTTCCATGGGCTCGCCAGTTTTTACAAGCATTTCGTGAGGAATTTTAGTGGCATCACGACACCACTTACTGAAGTCATTAAGAAGAGCGTGGAGTTTAAGTGGGGAGATGGGCAAGAAAAGGCTTTTCAATTGATTAAAAAGAAGTTAACTAATGCTCATTTACTTGCTTTACCTAACTTTGCTAAACCTTTGAAATTAAATGTGATGCTTCTGGTATGGGAGTTGGAGTTGTGTTGATGCAAGAAGGAAGGCCAATTGCGTACTTCAGTGAGAAGTTGAGTGGGGCCTTCTTAAACTATCCTACTTATGACAAGGAGTTGTACGCATTGGTTTGAGCATTAGAAACATGGTATCACTTGATAGAATCAACGAAATGCTTGCGTGATGTAGTCCTCACCCGAATCATTTCTAGCAAAGTTGTACGGTGGAACACGCTCGGCACCTCAACGCTTCGCCTATATTGAGACGAGAACCTTGGTACAATTGATAGTGTAAGGAATTTTGCATTGAATGGAACACTAACGACACCTTAACCCGTTGTTTATATATAAGTAAGAACCTTGGTACAATTGACGATTGATGCGGTAGAAGATGACACCCACAACTATGAATTGTTGTATGATAAGTCAAATTGAATCTCAAAGAAAACTCAGACCTAGATTAGGAATTCTTAAAGGACCAAAAGATGAGAAAATCTCACAACTATTTTATTAATAATCTGAATTGTTCCTGAATTACATCAGCCAATTCTCTTATTTATACTACTCACAAGTAACCCTAATCATATAAGGAAATAATAAATTGATTTGGAATGAAAATCTTAGCTAATATGCTTCCTAATTACATTAGAATTGGAAAAACAACAAAAAATATAGCAAAATAAGTTAAAAAAATCAAGCAGCACTGGGACCTGGGCGCCGCGACGCCTGATGGAGCACCTAAGCGCTTAACAGGCAGAAAGTTGGCTGGGCAACGCATTGTGGTGCATGCTGGACAAGCATTGAGGCAAGCTGGGGCCGCGCTGGGCGCGCTGAGGCACTGCTGGGCACGCTAAGGTGCTGTTGGGCGCGCTGGGGCGCTGACGTTGGAGCACTAGGGCCCTAACGTGCTGGCATCGACATGGGCTGATGAATTGGACTTGGACCATTCACTTGAACCAAGTTAATGAACTTAGAAACATGAATGCCCTTGAAATCTTATCAAACTTGTGTTGCCATGTGATTATTGGTGAGCTCCTTGTTGTGCTTGGAAATTCACATTGTCGTGTGAACATTAATCCCTCCATAAATTGAAACATAGTTTTGTTGAGAATTAAGCGACATAAATGAACACGGCTTTAATGACTTGGCTTGCATTGATTTGGGCTTGCTGAATATGATGAATATAGAAGACCCAAATCATATAACCTATCCTTGAACTCCATTTTAAGCATCCTTGAAGAAACTTTAGCCCAATTACTTAAAATCTCTTGATGAACCCCTAGGACTTGAATTGAGTTATTGTCGTTTGATGTGGCCCTGATCAGGATCGTATCATTCCCCTCCTCTTAAAAAGGAATTGCCCTCAAATCTGGCATCCCCTCCTCTTGAAAAGGATTCGTCCACAAATCTGGCCCTTCATCAAAACAAACTAAGTTAGTAACACCAAACAAAACATAGCCACAAGTCTCACTTAGCAAATTAAACGGATAAGCAATATCAGCAACACAACAAGAATTTGAAAAGTTTGAATTCCTCCTTCATGTTGCATATTTGATGAGTGTGTTTTATATACACAAATTAGCTACTTTTGAGCTTGATAATTTGTAAATCCTAAGCTATTTCGTTTGGTTTTGAGGCGTTTTTATCGTATTGTTGTATAATGTAGTTTTGTATTGCTTTTATATGTTTTTGTATGTCTTTTATATGTTTTTACTTTGTTTTGTAGGAATTGGAACAAAAGCTACTTGGATCGACATTTGGGGTTGCTAGACTCGCATTTTCGGCTTGCCATTTACATAGCAGTCACTTCAGGGCCAATTTAGACATTTCTCCAGCCCGTATTTCGAAGAACTCAAAAAATAAAAGTTGTAGATCTAATTCTCCTCTTTCCGAAACATTTTGAATCATAAAAATCGGAGTTCGGACGAAAACGTTATGGCCATTATCCCAACAGACGTCGAAGCTAAAAATTCCAAGATTTTGGCCTGGCATTGCAGCGCCCATTTCTAGTACTATTCCGGCACCGCAGTGCCAGGATACAAAGGATTCAAGTTGTGCAGTGCCACAGGGCCTATTTCAGGCCAAATTTGGGTACCGCGGCACCGAGTCGCGAATTTTGACAAGTTTCAGCTGTTAAATGCCCAACCTAATGACCCATTATCATCTATCTTTCATCATATCCTTCATTTCCTAATAAACCTAAAAGGAGAAAAGAGAGAGGAGGCGGCTGGAACAAAAAGGGAGGCAATGGCTCTTCCAGAGCTTCAAGTGCATCAATGGTGGAGCTTCAAGAACAACAATGGTAGAGCTTCATCTAACAACTAAGGGAGGCCATCCTTTATTTCTCTTTTCTTCTATGTATTTAGTTTTTGATTTAAGAATGTAATTGAACCCTTTTGCTTAATTTGTATTGAATTTTTTATCCTTTTGATTGGCACCAAATGAGTTGGTTCATTATATTTTGTGCTTATTGGTTAATTGTTAAGGAATTGGTAATTAGCTTGGTATTCTATATGAAATAGGAAAATGGATTGTAGATTTAGACCATGAATACATTGACATGTGGTTATGCTTCTTCTACATGAGATGGAATACATAATTTTCATATAGGATAGGAATATTGTTGGGATATTTGAATGTATAACAAATATGACTCATACACGTAAGTGCACGTGATCCACAAATAATATAAAGTAAGTAAAGTATCGATCCCACGAGGAATAGAATTGCATTTACGACTACAAACACCGATTTTATAATTATTTTGGTCTCTTTAAACAGTTGAGTACAATGGAGAAATTGTCTAATGATTATTAAAGAAACAAATAGAACAATTTATGATTGTATAAATACAGATTTTACGAGTTTGGGATTATAATTTCACTTATTGCAAACTTAGATTTCCATGCTTCCTATTGTTGCTAATTGTTTATTATGGAATGTTGGTCGAGAACACGAATGTAAAATATGACCACCTCTCGATGCACCATATTCATATCACACTAAATCCACAAGTGATAGAATGAATGTGAACACCCTAGATGACTAACGCACTATATTCCTATGTGAATTACAATCAAGAGGGTTTAAGTATAAGTTCTCACTTGGCCACATATGGTGCTTCTGTATATCTCTATCCTAAGCACGAAACATAACTTCACGAGGAATGTAAAAATTATGAACATATGCTAGTATAATCATATCTCGATTTATACTTCCTTTCTTAATTCCATATAAATTATCACGATAATTGGTGATCAAGCAATTAAACATTTAGTATAAATTATGCTAGACATTCATTTCATAACCAACTAGCAATAATAAGGAAGCATTTCAATTTTTAGTAATGCAAAAGATCCATTATAATCCCAAGAGTTAAGTTTAGTTCATAATGAAAATAATAGCATTCATCATACACAATTGGTTCATCATCATAATTACAGAGCAGGAAAAATTAATCAAAAACAGAAAATATTAAAGCTCCCTGTTTCAGTTCTTCCGTATCTGTAACTTCTGATGAATTTCCAAGTTGTTTTGATTCTTGATTTCTTCCTCCCAAGCTTCAATTCAACATCCATATAGCTCCATTCTTCAGTTTCCAAGCAAAATTGATGTTCAGCTGGTTGTTTCAATGTTGGAACTAAAAATGCAGTAAACTTCCTAATTTTCGTGTGGGAGAAGCTCCTCTATTTTTCAATTGAATTCAGATTAATATATTACATGCTCATTTTGTCTTCTTTTGACTTATTTTGATTCCCCGCTGATAAAGCTTCATTCCATTAATTCCTCAAAATCTGGCATTGCATGATTTTTGGTAGTGCTGCTTCGCTGTCTGGAACGTGTCTACATGGCCGGCTGGCGACAGGTGCAGCTGTGCCGGAATCCTTTGCAAAATAGGCGCAGCTGCACTGGAAGTTACTTGGCGCAGGGCACGGGCGCAGCTGCGCCGGCTTCCAAGTCAAAATGGGTGCAGCTACGCCATCTGTCAGTCTGTTGCTGCACTGTTGTACTCATTCTATTTCCTCGATTCTCGTCCACTGTGCAAGCAACAAGAAACCAATCAGATCCCAAACATCAAATGCATCATAACTCGTGTCAAAATAACCAAAAACTATGCAAAAGCCATAGAATGCAAATAGTGAAGCGATACCAACAAGAAGAGAAAAATGCATGAAAAATACTCTTTGGAGCTAATAGTTAAGCAACAAATAAAGCAAAATAGTATCCAATAAGTAGGTATAAAACCTACTCATCAAATACCCCCAAACTTGAGTTGTTGCTTGTCCTCAAGCAATTACAATGAAATGAATGCAAACATGGATGAAATGCAGTAATCTATAAATGCACCATGAATCCTCATCAATTAGTAAACAATCCAAGTGCTTTGCCTCAGAATAATCACAATCATAAACACATAAGGCTCCTAACCAAAACTTAGTTCATGTACCATGACAGTCATGCAAATCAAACCTTGTAATGATTGAAAACAGTGAGTGTGTGCAGTAATCATCAAACTTATAACAACCCAAATGATTCTCATAATACGTTTCTTAGGGGGAAATTTGTATACTCCAACTTGTAAACACAACAAATGGGGTGAGTTGTAGCTGCGAAACTGCAATATCTTGAGTGGGGACTGACTTGGAGGTTATTAGGACTATGATGCTCGGTTGTGCAATGCCTAGTTCCCTTAGGCTTTTCAATGATACCCATGTAGCAAGCTTTCGACCAACGACTCCCAAACCAAATGGTTTTAGGGCGCTAGGTGTAGAGACATCCCCTAAGACGTACTTACTCGAGTATCAAAGGCCACAAAACTTGGCTAACCCAACATTTATTCATATTTTATTTTATTTTATTTATTTATTTATTTAGCAATAAGAAACAACAACGAGTGCGTTTTACGCTCCATCTCGTTGTTCAAATGCTCCACTAAGTTTTTCCCCAAACTTAGACACTTGTGTTGTCTCAGCCTACACTACCCTCATTTGCTTTTCTTTTATTAACACATCAATTTCTCCCCAGAACTCAATTATGTAAATCTTTAGGCTGCTTAGTAAGATAACTACTGAAGGCGTGTTAATCGGTTCTATCAAACTCAAAACAAAAGAAGATTTGCAGTATATCATGGCATTCGACCCAAGCCTTAGCATTTAGCATTTTGAACAAAAATCTCATCACAGGCAAGTGAGAATGTTTACTAATCTAGATGTTAGGATTATTCAAACTAAACTACTTGATATGATATGCATGAAATCTTTTTTTTTTTGCAAATATTAATAAAAACTAAAGAAAACAAGCAAATAAACTAACAATAAAAACAGAAAAATAAAAAGCATCACAATAAAAGCATCACAAATAGGCAGACCCTAATACCCCCAAACTTAAAATATGCAATGTCCTCATTGGAGATAAAAGGGTAAGGAGATACTCCCCTAAGAGTCGTCCTCGGCGCCGCCAAGCGGTGTGTCAGGCGGAGGATAAGGGATGTTGGCTCCAAAGGTGGGAAACTCGACATGGACCCCTTGCTGGCTGAATGCCTCAGACAGTGCACCCGCAAAGGAGACACTGTAGTCTCTGAAGCTCATGTGCAACGCATCCATGCGGCGCTACAGGTGGCGCATCTCGCGTTCGTGGCCACCTACTCCTCTCTGTTGCACGTACACTGGCGGTGCACGCTCCTCCTCGTCACTGTCCTCCTCCTCCTCATCAGCAATAATATAACCCAACCCACTAGGACGGGACTCTCCACCGCGCCATACATTGAACTTTCTGATCGTGGCGCTGTCGATATCCCGCATGGGCAACTGGAGGGTCTCCTCGCCCCATTCCATCTTCGCTGCAAGACAAAGGCGTGTGACAATCGAAGCGTGTGGAATGACACCGGAAGTGACTGCCCGCATAAATCGAAGCATAGACTGGTGAATGATGTAGCCCACGTCAATGCTCCCTCCTTTCAGAATGCGATGTAAAATAACCGCTCGGTCCCGGGTCACGTCCTGGTGGTGGGTGGTCGGCAGTAGACTCGCGCAAATGAAGGCATACCACGCCTTGGCAAATCTATTCAACACGGTCTGGGGGAAGTGGACTTTTTGAGTGGTCCCTGCCTGCGTCTTCCATTGGGTGCCCGGTTGGCACATCTCCCGAACCAAAGCATCGAGATCAGTCTCGAAGCGCTCATTTACCACCCAGTTGGTGGTCTCAGCAGAAGTGGAGGGAAACCTGAATAGCTTGTTGATTGCCTGCGCGGTGTAAGGGACCTGCTTGCCCCGTACGAAGGAGATGCCGTTTTGGGTCTCACGTGCATTTGCGTAGAATTCCCGAACAATGGCCATAGGGGCGGACAATGGTGTCTCGATGAAAAGCAGCCATCCCAAGCGCCGTATTTGGTCCAGAATTCGCCCATCCTGTGCCTTGGGTTTCAAACCCCTCTCCGGGATGAATGATTTGACGCTCAACACCTCCCAGTAGTAGTGTTGGGCTGAGTGGTTGACGAACTTGGTGGCATCCAGAATGTTGATGCCACCACCCGCAGATTCGGACTCACTGCTGGATGAAGATGGTTAGCGTGTGCGAGCTCTCTTCGGCATGATTGAATGTGGTTAGGGCTTGGTGTGGAGATAGCAAGAAAGGATGGGGGAGGGTTTTTCGTGCTTGCTTCTGCTGCTTGGGAGAGATTAGGTTTAGGGTTTATGTTTTGTGATGTGACTTGACTGATGGGGATGGGCCTTTATATAAAAAAATTTCAGCTGACGGGCGCAGCTGTGCCAATGTTGTACTGGTTTTTGGGCGCAGCTGCGCTGATGCGCAGTGACAACTTGATGACACGGCGCAGCTACGCGCTGGATGCATTGTGTTGTGGCGCAGCTGCGCTGGACTCCTGTCGCCATGCTGGAACGGCGTAGCTGCGCGCTGTTTGGCTTGAGGCGCGACGCAGCTGCGCCAGCGCTCCAACTCCCTGGATGATTTTTTTTTAAATACATAGGAAACACACTTGGCACATATTAGAATATTAGGTGAAAAACTCAATTCTTAAAACATTAAACATACCTAAAAAGGAACCAAGTCTTAATTCAAACTTATAAACTTACAAACGATGCATACGCAATGCAGTGTACTTTACGTCCCCCAAACTTAAAGTCTGTTTTAAGTGTCACGGTTTAGGGTGCGTTTGGATACCTGAAAAGCAATCAAACATGTTAAAATGAAATCATACAAATTAAATTATAATCACACAGAAATAAAAAGTAAAACAATGAATTCGGGTTGCCTCCCGAGAAGCGCTTGGTTTAAAGTCAGTTAGCTCGATTATCCAATGTTGCTCAATCCATGGCTAGGACAACTGAGGATTCTTGGCGATCGACTTCACCTCCCCAATAGTGTTTTTAGCCTTTGGCCATTCACTTTGAACGGTTGTTCACTGTCCTTTCCAATTATTTCGATGGCTCCGTGTGGGAATACAACTGTTATGGTAAATGGACCCGACCATTGGGATTTGAGCTTTCCCGGGAACAATTTGAGCCTGAAGTTGAATAGCAAGACCGCTTGGCTAGGTTCAAAATTTCTATCGATGATTTTTCGGTCGTGCCATCTCTTTACCTTTTCTTTGTAGAGTTTGGAATTCTCATAGGCTTGTAAATGAAACTCATCAAGTTCATTTAGCTGTAGAAGTCTCCTCTCTCCCGCTGCAGATGGGTCGAAATTTAACTTCTTGATTGCCCAATAAGCTTTGTGCTCTAGTTCAACCGGAAGATGACAAGCTTTGTCGTAGACCACATGGTATGGAAACATGCCGAGGGGTGTCTTATAGGCGGTTCTATATGCCCATAATGCTTCATCCAGCTTTAATGACCAGTCTTTTCTGGAAGGATTAACAATCTTCTCTAGAATTCTCTTGACCTCTCTATTTGACACTTCGGCTTGCCCATTTATTTACGGGTGGTAAGCCGTGGCAATCCTGTGCCTCACTCCGTATTTGGCTCGGAGGGCTGTGAACTGTTTATTGCAGAAATGACTTCCCTCATCACTGATGATAGCTCGTGGAGTGCCAAATCTAGTGAAAATGCTCTTTTGTAGGAACCTAAGAACCACCTTAGCATCATTGGTTGGTAAAGCAGAAGCTTCCACCCATTTGGACACATAATCAACTGCAAAAAGGATATAGAGATTGTTACAGGATGACGAGAATGGTCCCATGAAGTCTATCCCCCATACATCAAAGATTTCCACCTCCAAGATTACATTTAGTGGCATTTCATTGCGGTTGGAGATGTTACCCACCCGTTGGCATCGATCACAATTCTTTATGAATTGGTGGGCATCTTTGAACAAAGTGGGCTAATAGAACCCAGCTTGGAGTACTTTGGCTGCGGTCCTTTGCGTCCCATAATGGCCTCCATACAGAGAAGAATGACATGCATGCAATATACTGGAGGTCTCGATATCGGGAATGCACCTTCGGATCACAAAATCTGTACATTGTTTGAACAGGTAAGGCTCGTCCCACATGTATCTCTTTGCATCATGCAAAAATTTCTTCTTCTGCTGAGAAGTTAGATCCGGTGGTAGTACATGGCTTACAAGATAGTTGACAATATCAGCGAACCATGGGATCTCAGATGTTACTGCAAATAACTGTTCATCAGGGAAACAATCGTTTATTTCAGCCTTATCTTTACCATCCCGCTCCGGATTGTCTAATCTGGAGAGATGATCAGCTACAAGGTTCTCCCTGCCTTTCTTGTCCTTTATTTCCAAGTCAAACTCTTGGAGCAAAAGGATCTAGCTGATTAATCTTGGTTTGGCATCTTTCTTTGAAATCAAATATCGGATCGCTGCATGGTCAGTGTACACCACTACCTTTGTTCCAATGAGATAGGACCGGAACTTGTCAAATGCATAAACAACAGGGAGAAGTTCCTTCTCGGTGGTGGTGTAATTCATTTGGGCGTCTGAGAATGTTTTGTTGGCGTAGTAGATTGCATGTAGAACCTTATCTCTGCGCTGTCCCAATACCACGCCTACAGCGTAATCACTAGCATCACACATGAGCTGAAATGGTAGAGACCAGTCCGGTGCCACTATCACAAGTGTTGTTATCAACTTCTTCTTTAGCAACTCAAAGGCTGCTAAGCAATTTTCATCGAATATGAATGGGACATACTTTTCCAATAAACTGCACAGGGGTTTAGTGATTTTGGAGAAGCCTTTGATAAATCTGCGGTAGAACCCAGCATGGCCCAAAAAACTCCGAACTCCCTTTATAGAAGTTGGTGGAGGCAATTTCTCGATGGTTTCTAATTCTGCTTTATCCACCTCCAAACCTTTTACTGAGACTTTGTGTCCCAATATTATTCCTTCTTGAACCATGAAGTGACATTTCTCCCAATTAAGCACAAGATTTGTTTCCACGCATCTCTTTAGTACCATGACCAAATTCTCTAGACAGTTGTTGAAGAAATTTCCGAACACTGAGAAATCATCCATAAAAACTTTCATGTTGATTTCCACCATATCAGAAAATATTGCCATCATACACCGTTGAAATGTGGCTGGAGCATTGCATAGACCGAAGGACACCCGCCTGAATGCAAAAGTTCCATATGGACAAGTAAAAGTTGTCTTCTCTTGATCTTCTGGAGAGATGGCAATTTGATTATAACCTGAATATCCGTCAAGAAAACAGTAGTATTCATACCCTGCTAGTCTGTCCAACATTTGATCAATGAATGGAAGTGGGAAGTGATCTTTCCTTGTAGCTTTGTTGAGCTTTCGGTAGTCCATACAGACTCTCCATCCCGTGACTGTTCGAGTTGGTATCAACTCGTTGTTCTCATTTCTTACCACAGTTATTCCCCCTTTCTTGGGTACACATTGAACAGGGCTTACCCACGGACTGTCAGAGATGGGGTAGATGATCCCAGCGTCTAGCCATTTTAGAATTTCTGCTTTCACCACCTCTTTCATGATGGGATTAAGCCTTCTTTGATGCTCTATGGTAGGTTTGCTGTCATCTTCCATCAGAATCTTGTGCATGCAAATCGAGGGGTTGATTTCCTTTATATCGGCGATGGTCCATCCAATAGCTCCTTGGAATTCTCGAAGGATTCTTATCAACTTGCCTTCCTATAAAGGGGTCAGTGCAGAGGAAATAATGACAGGTAAAGTATGTGAAGTGCCTAAAAATGCATACCTGATGTGATTAGGCAAGGGCTTAAGCTCAAGTTTAGGAGGTACCTCTCTAGATGGTTTCAAATGAGATGAGGATTCATTTGAGCTTTTCAAGGGCTCAATTGGTACTTTGAATTTTGCCATCCTGGGTATTGCATCTAGAAAATGAACATACTCACAGTTTTCAGGCTCGTCCACGTCGATGTCTCTTATCAGTGTCATCTCAAACAAGTCACTGTGAGTGGCTTTTATGAATTCTTCGGTCACAGCATTTTCAATGATATCTATTCGAAAACAATCTTCCTCCTCGGTCGGGAATTTCATAGCTTTAAAGACATTAAAGGTGACTTCTTGGTCTTGAACCCTCATTATCAATTCTCCCTTTTGTACATCAATGAGAGTTCTTCCGGTGGCTAAAAATGGCCTCCCGAGTATGATGGGAATATCCTTGTCTTCCTCAAAATCTAGGATTATGAAGTCAGCTGGGAATATGAACTTATCAACCTTAACAAGAACATCTTCCATTATTCCTCTCGGGTAAGTGACTGAACGATCCGCTAGCTGAAGAGAGACATTTGTTGGCTTGGGTGCTGGTAATCCCAACTGAGTAAAGACGGACAATGGCATGAGATTAATGCTTGCACCAAGATCACATAAGCATTTCTTGAATGACAGATCTCCAATGGTGTAAGGAATGGCGAAACTGCCCAGATCCTTCAACTTTGGAGGTAGCTTTCTTTGTAGTACCGCACTGCACTCTTCTGTCAAAGCTACAATTTCAAAATCTTACAATTTCTTCTTCCTTGACAGAATCCCCTTCATGAACTTGGCATAACTCGGCATTTGTTCCAAGGCTTCTGCAAATGGTATGTTAATTTGAAGCTTTTTGAAAACCTCAAAAAACTTAGAGAATTGTTTGTCCAATACCTGCTTTTACTGCCTCTGAGGGTACGGAACTGGTGGATAATATCTAGTGGGAGGGGGTTGAGTCTTTTCTGTGCTTTCTCTTGGTATGCTATCTTCCTCTCCAAAAATTTCAGCAGAGTCAGTTTCTGGGGAAGGGCGCAGCTGCGCTGGCTCCCCTTGCAAAATGGGCGCAGCTGCGCCGGCAGGATCAACCTCTAGAGAAGGGCGCAGCTGCACTGGATTCTTCTGTGAAATGGGTGCAGCTGCGCTGGTTGGCAGAGTCTGCTTCCCACTTCTGGTGGTGACAACTTGGCATTGCTCCTTTCCATTTCTCCTTGAATTGATTTATGTGTTGCTAGGAAGAGTCCCCTGAGGTCTATTAGATAACAAGCTGAACAATTGACTCATTTGGTTTTCCAAACTCTTGAAACCCAATGCTTGGCCTTGCTCCAACTTATCAGTTTTGGCCATATATCTCTCCAACTTTTCATTTATATCAGCAACCTTCTTATCAGTAGCTGAGGCTTGTTGCTGATTGTGGAACCCCGGAGGATTGTGAGGTTTTGGAGCTTGTGGATAATCTTGATGGTTGCTCCATGAGAAGTTAGGATGATTCCTATTCCCCGGATTGTAGTTGTTTTGATATTGATTTGCTGGCCGCTGATAGTTGCTCACGAAATGCACGAATTCGAAGTTGATAGCACAATGGTCAGACGAGTGTGAACCTGCACAAAGCTCACAAACCATGGGAACATGCTTCCCCTTTCCTTCATATAGGTTGTCAAACTTTTTGGCTATAGCAGATATCTGAGCTTGAAGTGATGTGGCTGTGTCAACATCCAATATCCCTGCTATTTTTGGTTGGCTGGATCTAGAAGATGGCCATTGATAGTTATTTGCAACCATTGTCTCCAAAAGTTCATAAGCTTCGTCATAGTTTTTAGCCATGAATGCTCCTCCTGAAGCTGCATCAATGCTTGCCCGTGTTTGAATATTCAACCCATTGTAAAATATGTTAAGTTGCATCCATTGTGGCAAACCGTGATGTGGACACTTTCTCAATAGTTCCTTGTATCGCTCCCATGTCTCATACAAGGATTCTCCATGATGTTGCTCATATGAGGAGATGTCATTTCTTAACTTAGCAGTTTTGGCTGGTGGGAAGAATTTTGCTAAGAATTTCTGCGCCAAATCTTGCCAAGTAGTAATAGATCCCGGTGGTAGTGAGTGTAGCCAACTCTTTGCTTTATCCCTCAATGTGAATGGGATAACTGCAATCTCACTGCATCTTCAGAAATTCCACTGAATTTAAATATATCACAGATCCCTAGAAAGCTCATCAAGTGCTCATTTAGATCGTCAACCGCCGTTCCCCCAAATTGGACAGAATTTTGGATCATATGGATAGTTTCTGGTTTGATTTCAAAGGAATTGGCTGTTATGGCCGGCCTTGAGATGCTTGATTGCAATTTATTGATCCTTGGCGTAGCATAATCTCTCAATGCTTTTTGTGCTTCACCCGCCATTGCTTGTGGTTGGTCTAGATTCTCTGGAGTAGTTTCAGCACACTTTCTTGACTGTTGAACCCTTTTTTTGATGTTATCCACGAAAGGCAATAGGTCAGGATTCTTCGATAGAGTATGCATACACCACTCAATAGTACCTATGACAATGTAAAAGAAAATAAAATAGAATTAAGACAAGAACATATTTTGTTTAACTAAAACCAATCTAATTTAAACTGATGATGAAAGTTATAAACGCAATTGCAATTTCCCAGCAACGGCGCCAAAAACTTGTTGGGATATTTGTATGGATAACAAATATGACTCATACACGCAAGTGCACGTGATCCACAAGTAATATAAAGTAAGTAAAGTATCGATCCCACGAGGAATAGAATTGCATTTACGACTACGAACACCCATTTTATAATTATGTCGGTCTCTTTAAACAGTTGAGTACAATGGAGAAATTGTCTAATAATTATTAAAGAAACAAATAGAACAATTTATGATTGTATAAATACAGATTTTATAAGTTTGGGATTATAATTTCACTTATTGCAAACATAGATTTCCATGCTTCCTATTGTTGCTAATTGTTTATTATGGAATGTTGGTCGAGAACACGAATGTAAAATATGACCACCTCTCGATGCACCATATTCATATCACACTAAATCCACAAGTGATAGAATGAATGTGAACACCCTAGATGACTAACGCACTATATTCCTATGTGAATTACAATCAAGAGGGTTTAAGTATAAGTTCTCACTTGGCCACATATGGTGCTTCTGTATATCTCTATCCTAAGCACGAAACATAACTTCACGAGGAATGTAAAAATTATGAACATATGCTAGTATAATCATATCTCGATTTATACTTCCTTTCTTAATTCCATATAAATTATCACGATAATTGGTGATCAAGCAATTAAACATTTAGTATAAATTATGCTAGACATTCATTTCATAACCAACTAGCAATAATAAGGAAGCATTTCAATTTTTAGTAATGCAAAAGATCCATTATAATCCCAAGAGTTAAGTTTAGTTCATAATGAAAATAATAGCATTCATCATACACAATTGGTTCATCATCATAATTACAGAGCAGGAAAAATTAATCAAAAACAAAAAATATTAAAGCTCCCTGTTTCAGTTCTTCCGTATCTGTAACTTCTGATGAATTTCCAAGTTGTTTTGATTCTTGATTTCTTCCTCCCAAGCTTCAATTCAACATCCATATAGCTCCATTCTTCAGTTTCCAAGCAAAATTGATGTTCAGCTGGTTGTTTCAATGTTGGAACTAAAAATGCAGTAAACTTCCTAATTTTCGTGTGGGAGAAGCTCCTCTGTTTTTCAATTGAATTCAGATTAATATATTACATGCTCATTTTGTCTTCTTTTGACTTATTTTGATTCCCCACTAATAAAGCTTCATTCCATTAATTTCTCAAAATCTGGCATTGCATGATTTTTGGTAGTGCTGCTTCGCTGTCTGGAACGTGTCTGCATGGCCGACTGGCGACAGGCGCAGCTGCGCCGGAATCCTTTGCAAAATGGGCGCAGCTGCGCTGGAAGCTACTGGGCGCAGGGCATGGGCACAGCTGCGCCGGCTTTCAAGTCAAAATGGGCGCAGCTGCACCGTCTGTCAGTCTGCTGCTGCACTGTTGTACTCATTCTGTTTCCTCGATTCTCGTCCACTGTGCAAGCAACAAGAAACCAATCAGATCCCAAACATCAAATGCATCATAACTCGTGTCAAAATAACCAAAAACTGTGCAAAAGCCATAGAATGCAAATAGTGAAGCGATACCAACAAGAAGAGAAAAATGCATGAAAATACTCTTTGGAGCTAATAGTTAAGCAACAAATAAAGCAGAATAGTATCCAATAAGTAGGTATAAAACATACTCATCAAATATACCTATATGTCATGTGTAACCTTGGTGAGAATCTAAGCTTAATGACTCCCTATGCGAAAGTTCATTTGTTTGAGGAGTGATTGATGAGATTTTCGTGACATGTATCTTGTTAATTGTTCTTAGAATTGAATGACTTGCTAGCATATAGGATCTAACATATAAGATAGGAATACACCTATATAGAATTGTGCATACTTGCATGTTCTTTATGTGAGTTATTGGTTAAAAAATCACATGAATGGGGTTTAATGGGGCACTTTGGTGTGGTTAAAACTTTGACAGTATTACAGGAACATTTTTATTGGCCACATATGAAACAGGATATAGAAAAATTTTGTGATAGATGTATCACTTATCGTCAAGCTAAGTCCCGTGTGCAACCCCATGAATTGTATACACCATTATCTATTCCTAGTGAATCATGGATTGATATTTATATAGATTTTGTGTTGGGTTTACCTAGTTCCAGACGTGGTTATGATTCTATTTTTGTGGTAGTGGATAGAATTTCTAAAATGACATACTTTATTCCATGTCACAAAACTGATGGTGCTTCCTATGTTGCTGATTTGTTCTTTAGAGAGATTGTTAAATTGCATGGCATGCTTAAAACAATTGTTTCTGACAAGGATACTAAGTTTTTAAGTTACTTTTGGAAGACTTTGTGGTGTAAGTTGTGTACTAAATTGTTATTCTTTATTACTTGTCATCCACAAACTGATGGTCAAACAAAGGTAGTTAATAGAACTTTGTCTTTATTGTTAAAGGTTGTAATTAAAAAGAATATCAAATCTTGAGAATAATGTTTGTCTCATGTTGAGTTTGCATATAATTGTTTTATTCATTTTGCTACTAATTTTTCTCCATTTGATATTGTATATGGTTTTAATCTTTTAACACCATTTTTTTTGCTAAATTACAAAGTAAAAAGATAATACAATAAAGATCAAGACATTAATTCCATCTCTCGAGGGGATTAAAGCACCTAGTGAAACTAGGAAACAATTACCTAACCTACATAAGGATAAACTTCATAACCCGAGGAACGGTAATAATAAAACATGTTAGCAGTCATGCCTCTTTCTCTAGGATTTTCGCTCTACCTTCTCTCTGGAAACTCAAAGCCCTAATTTCATTCCCCTCCCTAATCTGCTAATCCAATATTTCCTCTTCCTCAATCCCATATTCTTTTCTCCTCCATCTCATCTTTCTACTTCCTCTTTTCTCGCTCCTGTTCCCCCTCATACAATTTGTTTAATTAGGTTTTACATCTCCCTTCTAAATCATGGCTGCTTCCTCAAATGATATGCAAAGTTCTTATTCTCGAGACCTTTATGCTGAGTATGGTATTACTCCCCCCAGTTCCAATCATGCTTCTGAGAGCTTAGATGGTCCCAATTTGGTCAATTCCTCAGCTGAAAGGCGTATGGAATCTGATGACGCTCCATCTAATGGATCTCTAAGTTCAGAAAACTCTATTGCTTTAGGGGTCACTAATGTTTGTTTTGACAAGGCCCAGGTTAGTCAAATCTTCAAAGCAGTCCATCATTTCTCGCAAAATGATCGCTCAACTATGGGTGGAGGAGCGCCGGAAAAATATGGATCTCATGGCCTTTATTTGTCTCTTGGCCACTCCCTATGGATGATGTTAACAAATTTGTCCATGGAAATTGTCCCACTACTGTTAATGATGTTAATATCAAAAGTGTTCAAATTTTAAATCTTGAAAGATCTTTTATTCCTAAAGATTTGGGCAAAGGCATCCCATCTGATTCAAAATCCCCTATCCTAGCATCTGGTTCAAAATCACGTGAGGATAAGGCCCCAATCCACGCGGCCCCCATGCTAGCTCAAACTCTGCTCCCTTAGTTGGTCCCACTGTCAAGCCATCTAAGCCTTTGGTCCCATCGCCTGGGTCTCCTCCCCCCCAATCAAAACTTGAATTTAAATTTCAAAAAATCATAGGGCTCAATTGTTACTGGTGTAGCCCCCAAACCTTGCATAAATCTTGATTACTTTCCGCCTTCTTGTGATAATGGTTCTGTTACCATTAAACCTCCAACTAATATCCTTAAGAAAGGTAACAACCTCTAGAGTTCTTATCTTATTGGCTATTTTTTACACTCTCGATTGCTATTCAATCTTGTGGAGGAAACTGTGCACAAATTATAGGATCAACATGGTTTACAGAAAGTCTTCCTCCAAGATAAAGGTTATTTCATCTTTAAGTTCTCAAAGCCGAAGGATCGTGATAATATTCTTACTTTAGGCCCTTGGTACATATCCAATAAACTACTCATCTTAAAGCACTGGAAGGAAGGTATGGACTTTCAATGTGATGCTTGTATTAGGACCCCTATCTGGGTTAAATTTCATCATATCTCTCTATCTTATTGGACCCCTGAGGGACTTAGCTACCTAGCGAGTGGGATTGGGAAGCCATTATTTGTAGATAAACTTACAGAAAAGATAGATCCTTTAAACTTTGCTAGGATTTACATTGAGATTACTATAACCTCTGTCCTCCCAAACAAGCTTGATGTGGTTATCTTTGATGAAGTTTCTAATTCTGAAAAGGTTGTTGAGGTTAAAGTTGAATTCCAAAATAGGCCCCAACCATGCTCTCATTATAAGTCCTTTGGGCATTCTCTCACCAGATGCCCTAGAGCAAATTTTTAATGGGTTCCTAAAGCTTCAACATGTGCTTCTAGGCAAGTCAATCCTGCTCCTTCGACCAACTCTGCACCTGACCCTTGATAAGTGGGTTTTATACCTACGAATTGGATATTTTTGACTTGATGAAATTATGCGTCTTTATGTATTTTTTATTTCTTTTTATGCATTTTATTATTTTTTTTAAGGAAAGGAATGGAATGAAAATTGAAGCTAATTAATCTCAAGCTAGGCGGAAAGTGGCTCGGTGTGCGGTAAAATGCGGCAAAATGGGCATAGGTGTGCACGACGTGCGGTAATGAGCGGCTATGTGCGGTAGGCGTTGGGCGTGAGTAGCAACTATCAGTAGCTAAGCGCTTATGTGCGCAGACAGGGGTAGTTGGGCACGCACGTGATGGAGGATTGGCGGAGCAGCGCTGACAAGTTAGTGACATAGCGCAGCTGCGCTAGGGTTGTGCGGGGCTGGCTAAAGTAGCTGGTTGGTAGGGCTAACTTATGTTGAGTAGTCCTATTCAAATTAGGACGCTAACGTGTTGACTTGGTTGTGGATACAACTTCTCCTAGTTGCTTGCGGTTTTATAAATAGCTATCAAAGGCTGACTTTTAAGGGACCATGATCATAGTATCAAGGCTGAGATTGATTTCCAGAGATCGTGAAGGAGATCATATGAAGAAGAACAGGAATTGAAGGTTGAGCGTGGGGACTGAAAGTTGATACACAGTTTATTTCTCCTATTTTCCTTTTATTTTTGTAATTTGAGGATGCTATATGATTTAATGATGATGTTTTCTTTCTACGATATGAACTAAATTTTTTGTTAAGATTGCAATGGAACCCAATGATTAGTTTAAATTAATTTACTCTCGTTTGATTATTGTTGATTATATGCAAGTTGTTTATCATATTTTAAGTTTCATGATATAATTGTTTAGCCAACAATTAATTTAATAACCTAGATATATTGGAAGATGGATTCTAGGGTTTAGATCAGAATATAATAACAGGTGTCTTAATTATTCTTCTTAGGATTGAATAACTTGATTAGTGTATAGGATAAGAATATACCTATATGTCACATGTAACCCTTGTGAGAATCTAATCTTATTAAATCTATTCTTAATTACTTCACATAGGAATATAGTGATTTAATTGGAAGGGATAATTTTATCTAACCATCGGAACTTTTGATTTTCAGTTAACAACTTGCTATGGTTAATTAATTGAAAGAGAGAGTAAAGAGATTTAGGCGAGGTATTGGGAAAAATTGTAATCTTATCTTTAAAATCTGATATCAATCTTTGCTTAATCATTTAGTTTAATTTTAATTTATTAGTTTCACAATCTTTTATCACCTGTTTAAATAAAATTGAATTGATATAAAGTTAGTAATTGGTTATTATTAGTTAATTTTTCTCGTGGGATTGACACTCTATTTATCACTATATTACTTGTTGATCGTGTATCTATCATACAGGCCCCTTTAAGCCCTGTTTCAGTTTTAGGCTCCTCGGATAATTGGACTGTTGTTACAAAAGGACCAAAACAACAAACTCCACCTCCTTCCAATGAAAATACTTTGGCCCCTCATGTCAGGCTGCTATAATATCAAATCCATTTATGCCCATTTCTCCTCTAGATGGCATCATGGAAGATAGTCCTTCAGATGCTAACAATACTCCACTACCTAATCCTCTTGTGGGCAAGCTGAAAATCATAGATGAAAAGGAAGGGAGGGACTTAAAGAATAAAGCTAGATGTTGTATGGAACAAGGCCAAACTTCAAAACAAAGAAGCAAATGAGGGGGAAGGGGTAAGGAATCCCCGACATAATCTCTAACTATCTATTGTTAATTTTTGTTTTATGAATATTAGAGGTGTAAATAAGAAGCCCAAGCAGGCTAGTGTTCATGACCTCATTTGTAAGCATAATATATCTTTTGTTGGCCTAGTTGAGACTAGAGTCAAAACTCCCAAAGCTAATGTTGTTGCAAAAGCAATATGTAGAAAATGGCATTGATAGTTTAATTACGAGCATCATGTTAATGAGAGAATATGGGTTGGTTGGGACCCCAATATATGGAGTGTGAATATTATCTCTAAATCCTCCCAATATATTCATGTTCAATCTTTTGTTACTATCACTTATGGGCTTAACACTCCTGGTGAAAGGAAACATCTTTGGAGGGACTTGCGATCCATCGCAGTAGTTATTGATAAACTTTGGTGCCTTCTTGGGGATTTTAATGAGGTTTAGTGTATTACAGAAATTGATGGAGGAAATGAAACTTGGAATAGTGGAAAGCAGGATTTTAAGGACTGCTTAACTAATCTGCACATTGTTGATCTTAGAGCTGTTGGGCCATTTCACACTTGGTGGAATTCTCAACATTCTAATCCTACTTATAAGATGTTGGATAAAGTTCAGGTAAACCATCTTTGGTTGCAATGCATTCCTAACTCTCTAGCAGAGTTGTCTTAGTGGAACACCAACGACACTGCAACCCTTGTGATGCCCCCCAAATCCCTGTACTTGCTACAACGGATTTGGTGCTCGCTTGTACACATCTTCCAACACTAAATCCTTCTGAGTGTAGATATTATACAATGATTTTATCAACCTTGTTCTTAACTTCATCACCATTTATCTATCCGAGACTTGCAATATTAGCAACCAGACAATTCCCAAGAAAGAGGGGGCTTTACGTTAAAACGACGCTCAATTAGACAACCCCTTTCCTCGTCAGAACTTTCTAGACATTGCTAATAATGTTAATCTAGTATAGTTAAAGGACTTCAATATCTACTAACTTAAATGTAAAGTACACAATACAATATCTATAAAATCCTTCAATATCATTGATATAAAAATATTACAATGCCCAGTTTCTTAATTCCGTTTCATAAAGTTATTACAACTTACATCATGCTATAAGACACTATAATATGCCTCTTGACCTATCTACTCTTCTTTGACTTTCCCTTTTTACTGCCAGACTCTTCTAGTAATACTTTATTAGCTGCAAATGAAAATTATTTGCAAGAATAAGCATAAGATAGCTCAGCAAATCTAAAGTTATGAATATAAAAGAATTCATACTTTTTTGATTCAAAGAATAAAAGCTCGACAAAAGATTTCAATACTTGTCAATGTAGTAATACTAAGTGGTTGTTAAACCAAGAACTAATAATGTTCGTCAATCATAAGACTTAGAACTCATCCAGTTTTGTCCAACAGTTATAAAGATACTGAAAGTTGTTCGTTTGTCAGTCATAGTTTAGAACCTCAGTTCGTCAGTCATAATTTAGACTTAGAACTCTCTAGATATCTGTAGGGGATCAGCCTGCAAATACCATATGTTATGCATAACACTTGCTACACCGAATCACTAGTGTTTTAGTTGATTATATAATATATCATAAATTCCCCCATTAATAAGGATTGTTTAACTCAGTTACTAACATTCAGATTTCGCCTCAAAATAATTTGGTCTGGCACAATAAACAATCTCAAATAAAGAATTATAACAATTCAATATCTCAACAATAATTATTCCGAAAGGAATAGCTTAATACTTGAGTTAAGCCGAATCAAATAGCAATTAACTCTTCTCAATAAAACATTACACAAATAATAATGAACTTCATAATTCAAAGAAAGAATTAATGAAATTCAAACAATTAAAACACATTGTTGCATAAAGTGCAGAAAGAACTTGCATAAAAATAGAAAGTTTGCATATAGTGCAAAAAAATTTACATAAGTACGTAAATCGAATGAGAGTTAGAAACTTGCCTGATGGGGACATGCCTAGCTTGGACGGCAATGTAGGTCATGGAGCGGAATCGATGCGGGTTCCAGTCGGACCAGTAACGAGAGCTAGAGCTAAGCGTTTCAAGGAAGGATTACATGGTCTTATTCAAGAAGCTTGGAATGACAATGGTGCGAGTTCAAAGGCTTTGGGAGTAGAGTCCAAGTTCATAAACATGTTCCAACTGAGTGTGCCAAGTCAAGTGGGCCAAGTCGAGCGAAGCATGCCAAGCCAAGAAGCAAAAGGGAGCATAAAGGCAGCTCTGGGGTCAGGTACGACCGCGCCCTAACCAAGCCTAAAACCAACGCTGTCGTGCCTGGTTCCAAAATCCAATTTTGTCGTTCTGCTAGACCAACGTGGCCGCGCCTATATGCAGTTCAAATCCAGCGTATCGTTGGTGTCCATTCAACGCAGATTTTCGAACACGAGCAATTGTACCAATATTACCGTCTACATATAGGTGAGAGGTTATGGTGTGCGAGAAATTCACCATTTAACTTTGCTATAAACGATCTGGACGACGACCTCCTCACGCAAGCGTGCCGTGGAGTCTATAATTTGGTATCAGAGCTAAGTTTTCTAGCGAGTTACTTATCATTATTTTTTTTCGTGTTTGATTTGTTGAGCAAAAAAAAGAGTATAGAAAATTAGTTTTTTTAGTTTTATAACAGTTGTTGCTAATTCTCTATTTAGAGACTTATAAGAAGAGTACAAGGCAATTAATCTATAATAATTGTGGTGTTCCGAAATTACACACTCTATAATTATTTCGTGATAAGTTATTTTTGAATTGATTTAAAAAACTATGATATTATTTAGTGAATTCAAAAAGAACCTATAAGAGAGAATTGTGAGTGGTAAAAGGCAAGAGTAGTGAGTTTAATTGAGGGTAAAAGCCAACTTTGAGTGTATACACGAGCGATACGTTAATTTGAGCGAAAACAGGTAAGGGACTGGAGAGGAAATTATTTTCTACGGACCCTTGTTTTGCAGCGAATCATGTCTAACTCAAAGGATAAAGCTATTTTTGAGGAGTCTACATCTAATTTTGATCTGAAATTTATGATGGTGGCTATGATGAAAGAATTTTCCCGACAGTTGGGAGTGGCCATGGAGTAGGTGCACGAGCGCATCGATTAGATAAGTGACACCCGAGGGGAACAATCTCAAAACCCTCCTAGTGGGCGTCCAAAGGGAAGGACTAAACAAAGGGAAACTGGAACGGAGGATACTTACTTTGATGGTGGGTTTAGTGAAGATGAAGATCAAGAGTCTGACTTCTTACATCGGAGGAAAAGAGGTGCTAAGGATAGAGGTGATAGAAATCGGGTGGACAACAACTTAGATAGCATTAAAATGAAGATTCTAGCTTTCCAAGGTAGGAGTGATCCTGAGGCTTACCTAGAGTGGGAAAAGAAGATGGAATGGATATTTGATTTGCATAACTATTCAGATCTCAAGAAAGTCAAATTGGCCGCTACAGAATTTTCAGATTATGCAGTCATTTGGTGGGACCAGTTGATGATTAGCCGAAGGAGATGTGGGGAACGTCCAATTGAAACATAGGCGGAGATGAAGGCAGTTATGAAAAAAAGATTTGCACCAAGTCACTATCACCGGGATTTGTTTCGGAGTTTGCAGAATTTGAAGCAAGGAAGTAGGAGTGTGGAGGACTACTTCAAGGAGATGGAGATGTTAATGGCTAGCGCTAACATTGATGAGGATAACGAGGCAACCATGGCTCGATTTTCAGCATAGTTAAATTGGGATATAGCTGATTTGGTAGAGAGACAACATTATGTGGAATTAGGGGATATGGTACACATGGCCATTAAAATTGAGAAGCAGCTTAAGAGGAGAGGTGACCAAAGGCCAAATTCTACGACAGGCTCGTCATGGAAAACCAATGTTACAAAGTGAGAGGAGAAGCCGGTTGTGAACAAGCCGAAAGTGGAGCTTAAACCGGATGTGACTAATTAGGGAAAGCAAGGTAAAAATGAAACTCCTTCTTTTAGTTGTAATCGAGATATTGTATGTTTTAAATGTCAAGGTAGGGGACATATTTCGAGTTAATGTCCAAATCAAAGGACTATGCTATTACTTGGCAATGGAAAGGTGGGAGACTAAGGAAGAAGACAGTGACACGGATTCTATGCCACCATTAGAGGAGATAGATGAGGATGTTATACATGGTGAAATCTTAGTCATAAGAAGATCACTTAGCACGCAGGTGAAGGAGGAAAGCAAAGAACAGCGGGAAAACCTTTTCCACACTAGGTGTCTTGTGAATGGAAAGATTTGTTGTATAGTTATAGATGGAGGTAGTTGTACAAATGTGGCGAGTACTACTATGGTAGAGAAATTGGGATTGTCTACAACCAAGCATCCACAGCCGTATCGATTGCAATGGCTTAATGACAATGCAGACATTACGGTGACCAAACAGGTGTTAGTTCCATTTACTATTGGTCGATATGTGAAAGTAGTATGCACACAAGCCAATCATATTTGATATGATGTAGCATATATTTTATAATCTTATTCGGTTGTTAAAAGGCATTTTACATTATCTACATAGTGCTGTTATATTAAATGTGATAAACCCATAGTTTTGAGCAATGCTTTTAGAATCATGATGGTGATCATGCTAATGAGATCTAAATTCTAGATAGCTCACAAACTTAAATTGTTCCTAATCGATGGATTACTAAAAAGGGGATTAGTGAATCCGGATAGATTAGTACATGCGTTGCTTGTCTTATGAAGAGAATGATTGATCTCATAATCATTTGTGTGGAGACACTAAAGCAAGTATGTAGGTGTTTATTAGAGAATAAGTTCACTGAACGTGGCTCGCTAAGGAATACCTAATGGAGTTTTACTCGCCTGTCAATAGGAATTCCTCTAGTGATAGTAGTACAAGTGATCCTTGGACTTGAGATCATCATAGTATCTTGTGTATGATGAGTTATACTTTGACATGTCCCTTAAGACCTTTAGGGTATATCAAAGGGTATGATTGGGTATAATAAGTTGTACATGAAAATAGGTGAATGATCAACAAAGAATCTACCACTTCTAGTAAAAGGAGAGAATGTCCTATGTGATTCGATAAATGACGACTTAGAAGTCTTTGGCCAAAGCAGAATGAAATTAGAAAGGAGTTTCTAATTTGCATTAATCAGAGTTGTGCATTTCAGAATCGAAATACATATAATTAAATAAAATAAGACTTGACAGTAATTCCATGTCTTATATTTAATTGGGACATTGTATGGTAGAAGGATTGAATTGTACGGTAACTATGCACTGAAAGGTTCTTTTATGATTAATGTTGAAATCTATATTATCTGGAAAGTCGTTGATCGCTAAGGGGGCTTACCCTTATTGTAGAATAAATATTATTTATTTAAATAAATTAAATAGTTTAATTTATTTATTTAAATAAGATTAGAATTGTTCTAATTGATTTATTCACAACCGGTTTAATATGGAGAACCTAAAGGGTCACACCGCAAAAGGAAAATATTTATTTAAGAAGTAAATGGCATAATTGTAATAATAAGTTAAGTGTATTTAATTTAGTCTATGGAGATAGAATAAATTAAATAGCTTAATATTTATTATTTAATATTTTAGAAATATTAAATATAAATTAATAAGAGGAGTCTTATTATTATTATTACTATTACTATTATTTAATTCCTAATAGGGATTGAGAATTAATTAATAGAAGTACTCTCACATGAATTCCTAATTGGATTATGAGTTTAATTTAATTAAAGGAGTTTAATTAGAATAGAAACCCTAATCCTAAATAGTTTAGGGAAGGGTTTTCCTACATCTATAAATAAGAGAAGTCTTATCATAGATTAGGGTTACACACTCTTACATAAGAATTGTAGAGAGTACTTACAATTTCTATAGAGATAGAAACTAGGGTTTTGCCAACACCCATCTTCTTGAACAAGTATTATTCCTTGGTGGATCACCTCTAGAGGCCAAACACTTGGGTGGCTAACGTTGATCAAAGGAGGGAATTTTGTCGGTGGAATTCAAGGAGAACGCGAAGGAATTGGAGGTGAACTTGTACCTGAGGAAGCTAGAATTCTACAAGGGTATAATTCTTATTCTCCATCTCTTTCGTTTAATTAATAATTGTGCATAAAGAAAGATCATGGTGATGGTTTGTATAAAATTTTAAAATATGATTTTATCGTGCTTTCGCTTTATTAATGTAATTTGATTGCATGTTCGCGTTATACAAACCTAACAGTGGTATCAGAGCCAAACTTTATGCGAATTATTAATTGTTTTGATTCTGTATATACATTGATATGTGTTTAGAACAATTTAATTGGGCATAATTGTTTGTGTAAAATTATTTTATTTTTTTAATTTTGATTTTATTTATTTTCAATTAAGATAAAAGGTTTATTTTAATTGGAATTTGATTAAAATTAAAAGTTTTATTTTAACTTGGAATTGGATTCTACGTTAACTAGAATAAAGGAGTTTATTCATATATGGAATAGGATTCCATGTTTCCTAGAATAAAGGAGTTTATTTACATATGGAATAGGATTCCATGTTTCCTAGAATAAAGGAGTTTATTCACATATGGAATATGATTCCATGTTTCCTTAAAAATAAAGATGTTTATTTTGATAAGGAATAGGATTCAATATATTTTATTTTCCAACAATTGAAAGTTAAAAATAAAGGTGTTTATTTTAAACTTGAAATTGGTTTCCATATTAATTAAAATAAAAGAGTTTATTTTGATTTGGAATTTGATTAAAATAAAGGAGTTTATTTTTATTCAAAAAAAAAAAATTTAAATTAAAATAAAAGAGTTTATTTTGATTTGGAATATGATTAAAATAAAGAAGTTTATTTTAATTGAAATTGGATTTCATGATAACTAATTAGAGTTGGAATTGGATTCCATGATAACTAATTGGAGTTGAAATTGAATTGTATACTAACTAATATTGCCCATTAAATGATATCAATGCATATATGGAATGGTTTTATTATTCATGGGATGAATGTTATTTATTGATACATATAGAGATATGTATGATAATAAATAGGGATTGATTATGGACTATTGACCAATGTGTGATTGGATTTATTTTAGTGGATGCTTGAATGTATGGGTTTTTATAAATGGGGTCTGCGTACCTCGTCTTCTCTAATTTTTCTTAATGTAAATTCTATCTCCCTCCTATGTATCTCCCCTTGACTGCTGATCAAGGTTTCTATTTATTGTAAATAGTTTTTGTAATAGGATTAGTTAGAATTAATTTTGAAGAATTGAAGGCAAAGAAGCAAGGAGTGTTTGAAGACCCGTTTGTAATGGAGCCCGGGTTTAAATGTAATAGTTATATTTAAATTTAATTCGTACACCCTAGGTTTGACCTTTTGGTTCACTTGGTGGCTCTAGTGAACCAAACTAGAATAAAAGTCCATAATCAATCCGGGTAGAATATAGTATTCTATATGTGCATGCTTACTATATATATATATTATATATTATCCAACATGATTCGCATGTAAAATAATATGACGCGTATTATATATATATATATATATATATATATATATATATATGTGTGTGTGTGTGTGTGTGTGTGTGTGTGTGCATGCGCGCTAAACAAGATGAGATAAATAATAACAAACCCCTCAAAGAAATTATATTAAGTCCTAAGCGTTCAAAAATATTTGGAATATCGAACGTCGCCTTCTAGCATGGTAAAGCGATAGAGTATTAAATATTTAATATGAGTTTGTTGTGTCACACAAGGCAAGTATTAAATATTTAAGATGTTGTTTTATCACATTTGATGCTTATACATAGACTGAACGATGCTGTTTTGTTGTGTCACACAAGGACAGTGTTTTTCTTTCGAATATATGGAAGTGCTAGGTTGGACTTAACTTGGATAATTTTGATTCGGATGTGTCACACTTGATCAAAATAATCTAAGAGGCAAATTGAAAGGAGTTACATAGTGATGTAATTGACAATAGTTGTCTACCTATTTATTTATATATCGTTTGTTGTGTCACACAAGGCTATATACATTTGAAATGGGATCCTTATTCTCACTAGCAAATCTTTAATTAGATTTGCCGAACTGTATATTGAGGGTAATATAGTTTTGATGAAAATAGTGGGAGATACCAATTTAAAATAAAGGCCTAATTTATTTTGGTAATTAATTAAAATGAATGTATGCTGAAATGTTGTTAAATTACAAATTCATTTATAGAATTTTACGATGTCTAATTCACTATCACTGCATAGCATATTAGATGCTAATTAACCGGACCGAATTACACGGATTGGTTAAGAAATTTGAGAATAGTTCTCAAGGCTGAAAAGCTATCTTATATCCTTAATATGCCTATCCCTGCAATGGTTGCAGACAATGCCTCTGAGGAAGAGATTGCTACTTTTAGAAAGTGGCAAGATGATGCACAGTTGGCTCAATGCATCATGCTCGCATCCATGAGTAACGAGCTTCAGCGTCAGCATGAAACTATGGATGCTCCTACTATACTCTTGCACCTTCAAGGAGTTGAAGGGCGAGGAAAGTAGTACTATTAGATATCAGATATCTAAGAAGCTCTTCCAATCTAGAATAACCGATGGCACTGCAGTATAGATAAATGTCCTCAAAATGATCAATATGATTGAACAATTGGGACAACTGGTTTTAATGGATGGAGAGTTGATCCAAGATTTGATCTTGCAATCACATCCGGACTCTTTCTCACAAATTGTTGTGAATTTCACATGAACAAGCTATATGTCAGCCTGCCTGAGTTGCTTAAACATGTTGAAAACTGTAAAGAGTCACTTTCCAACCAAGAAAGACCAAGTCTTACTGGTAGATGATTCTTCCAGGGAGCGGAAGAGGGCCAAAGGATCTTCTTAAAAGAAGAACAATTCAAAGAAGGTAAATGGAAAGACAAAAACAAAGGACAATAAGAACAAGACTGATGCAGATAGCAAAGTAGTTTGCTTCCACTACAATAAGCCTGGATACTGGAAAGAAAAACTGTAAGGAGAATCTTACAGAGGGTAACCAGATGAAGCTTAGTGAGGCTTCGGTTACAGATACAGGTTTGTTCATGATTGAAATAAATTTCTCTATAAGTCAAGGTTCTACTTGGGTATTGGATACCGGCTGTAGTTCTCACGTATGCGATCCAATGCAGAGACTAAGCAGAAGTAGAAAGCTAAACAAAGAGTAAGTAATCTTATGTGTAGGAATGGAGCAAAGGTTGCTGCATTAACCATAGGAACTTATAGTTTAGCATTGCCTACGGGCAAGTCTATTAAGTTAATAAGTTGTTATTATGTTCCAGTTCTCATTAGAAACATTATTTCTTTCCGTTGTTGGACAAGGAAGGTTCTGGTATTATATTTAAGAACAATTGTTGTTCTATTTATAATGATAATGTTTTGTTTGAAACTGGAAGATTACTTGATAGACTTTGTATACTTGACTTACATGAGAAATAATTTTGTAAATTGAACAAACTAATAAAAGAAAAGGAGATGGTCATTCAAAGAGTTGAATGGGTGTATTTGATGAAATACACTTCTGAATTATTTGAAATGTTTAAAGAATTCAGAAGTGAAACAAATTGACAAAGTATTAAGATTCTTTGATCAGATCAAGGAAGGAATACTTGTGCAATAAGTTTCTAGATCATCTCAAAATGGTATTTTCTCATAATGGACACCTCCTGATACGCAATAATTGATTGGTGTATCTAAAAGGAGAAATTGTACCTTGTTGGACATGGGGCAGTTCATAATGATTTTTACTGACATTCTAGTATCCATCTGGGGTCAAACCCTAGAAACGGCTGCATATCTACAAAATAAGGTAACCTCAAAAATTCGAGCCCAAGACTCCATAAAGGTTATGGATAGGAAGGATTCCTACTCTTAAGTATGTTAAGATAAGGGGTTGTCCAGCTTATGTGAAAAGGTTTTAAAGATAAGTTTAGGACAAAATCTGACAAGTGCAGATTTGTGGGATATCCTAAAGAAGTTTAGGGTACTATAATCCTATATGCTACCTTCTTGGATAAAGGTGTTTATTATTGAAGGAGCTAGTGGGGGGGTAATAGATCTTGAAGGAGTTCAAGAACCACCAAGCACTTTAAGTCGAACCGAGGAACCTGTAGATAGACCTATTGTACCACAACCGAATCGTAAATTTGGAAGAGTACCGAAGATACCTGGGAGGTATGGATTCATCATAGAGGATGATGATGAGGTACGCATCATAGAGGATGATGATCCAGTTATATACGATGAGGCTATGAGTAGAAGACACTAAGAGAAATGGCAGATGGCCATAAAATCCGAAATGGACTCTATGTATAAGAACCAAGTATAGACTCTGGTATATATGGGTCTTTAAGAGAAAGACTGAGGCAAATGGCAAGGTAGAGACCTATAAGACCAGACCTGTTTAAAAGGTTTTTCAAGTCAAGGAGTTGACTGTGATAAAACCTTACTATCGGGTAATGCTCAAGTCCATTTGGATTTTGCTTGTGATTGCAGCTTATTACGAAATCTGACAAAATGGATGTGGAGACGTCCTTCCTCAATGAAGGCTTGAGGAGAATGTATGTATGATACAGCCAGAGGAATTTGTTTCAAAGGTTGAAGCAAATCGTGTTTTAAGCTACAATGATCCATTTATAGATTGAAGCAAACTTCTCAAAGATGGAACATTCATTTTGATGAGACAATCAAAAGAGTTTGATTTTATCAAAAATGGGAATGAACCTAGTGTGTACAAAAGGGTCAGTGGGAGCGCTGTGACATTCTTGGTATTATATGTTGATATACTACTGACAAGGAATAACACACTAATGCTACAATCAGTAAAGATAAAATTGTCTAAACATTCCTCCATGAATGCCTTGGGAGGAGCATCCTATAAATTGGGGATATAAATCTATATAGATAGATTTAAAAGGATGTTCGGCTTGACCCAAGGAGCGTATATTCATTTGATGCTAAAGGTGTTTAGCATAGCAAACTCCAAGAGAAGTCTCATGATGATGAGTCATGGAGTGTATCTCTCTAAAATTGTCTCCAATTAAAAGAGAGATCGCATGAGTTACTATCATGTATGCAGTGAATATACAAGGCCTGATGTTGATCAGTCATATTCTGGAGATGATCACTATAAGACAGTGATAAACATCTTTAGGTACTTAACCAGTACTGAAGATGTGATTATGATTCATGGTAGGTTTGAATTAAAACTAGAGGGCTAAACAGACTCAAGTTTTTCAGACTGACCAAGACGATAACAAATCCACTTTAAGGTAAATCGTTACTTTGAAAGGTGATGCAGTGAATTGGAAAGGTTCCAAACAGGAAAGAGTTACTAGTTTAGTGACAAAGACAAAGTATATAGTTATAAATGAAGCTGCAAGTTGATTGTTTGGATGAAAAGTTCATCACAGAACTAGGAATAGTTCCTAAGTCTCATCTTGGATTCAAACATGTGTTGCGGCACTTTCATTTGATTAGTGGAATCATTGAAAGAGGATAAGTCACTATAGAGATAGTAGACTCTCAATAACAACATTGCATATCCATCTACTGAAGCTTTATCCAAACAGCAGGATGATCGTCACTTAGAGAAGAAGGGTATTAGATACCATGCCGATTGGCTTTAGTGTAAGTGGGAGATTGAAAGTAGTATGCACACAAGCCAATCATATTTGATATGATGTAGCATATATTTTATAATCTTATTCGGTTGTTAAAAGGCATTTTACATTATCTACATAGTGCTGTTATATTAAATGTGATAAACCCATAGTTTTGAGCAATGCTTTTAGAATCATGATGGTGATCATGCTAATGAGATCTAAATTCTAGATAGCTCACAAACTTAAATTGTTCCTAATCGATGGATTACTAAAAAGGGGATTAGTGAATCCGGATAGATTAGTACATGTGTTGCTTGTCTTATGAAGAGAATGATTGATCTCATAATCATTTGTGTGGAGACACTAAAGCAAGTATGTAGGTGTTTATTAGAGAATAAGTTCACTGAACGTGGCTCGCTAAGGAATACCTAATGGAGTTTTACTCGCCTGTCAATAGGAATTCCTCTAGTGATAGTAGTACAAGTGATCCTTGGACTTGAGATCATCATAGTATCTTGTGTATGATGAGTTATACTTTGACATGTCCCTTAAGACCTTTAGGGTATATCAAAGGGTATGATTGGGTATAATAAGTTGTACATGAAAATAGGTGAATGATCAACAAAGAATCTACCACTTCTAGTAAAAGGAGAGAATGTCCTATGTGATTCGATAAATGACGACTTAGAAGTCTTTAGCCAAAGCAGAATGAAATTAGAAAGGAGTTTCTAATTTGCATTAATCAGAGTTGTGCATTTCAGAATCGAAATACATATAATTAAATAAAATAAGACTTGACAGTAATTCCATGTCTTATATTTAATTGGGACATTGTATGGTAGAAGGATTGAATTGTACGGTAACTATGCACTGAAAGGTTCTTTTATGATTAATGTTGAAATCTATATTATCTGGAAAGTCGTTGATCGCTAAGGGGGCTTACCCTTTTTGTAGAATAAATATTATTTATTTAAATAAATTAAATAGTTTAATTTATTTATTTAAATAAGATTAGAATTGTTCTAATTGATTTATTCACAACCGGTTTAATATGGAGAACCTAAAGGGTCACACCGCAAAAGGAAAATATTTATTTAAGAAGTAAATGGCATAATTGTAATAATAAGTTAAGTGTATTTAATTTAGTCTATGGAGATAGAATAAATTAAATAGCTTAATATTTATTATTTAATATTTTAGAAATATTAAATATAAATTAATAAGAGGAGTCTTATTATTATTATTACTATTACTATTATTTAATTCCTAATAGGGATTGAGAATTAATTAATAGAAGTACTCTCACATGAATTCCTAATTGGATTAGGAGTTTAATTTAATTAAAGGAGTTTAATTAGAATAGAAACCCTAATCCTAAATAGTTTAGGGAAGGGTTTTCCTACATCTATAAATAAGAGAAGTCTTATCATAGATTAGGGTTACACACTCTTACATAAGAATTGTAGAGAGTACTTACAATTTCTATAGAGATAGAAACTAGGGTTTTGCCAACACCCATCTTCTTGAACAAGTATTATTCCTTGGTGGATCACCTCTAGAGGCCAAACACTTGGGTGGCTAACGTTGATCAAAGGAGGGAATTTTGTCGGTGGAATTCAAGGAGAACGCGAAGGAATTGGAGGTGAACTTGTACCTGAGGAAGCTAGAATTCTACAAGGGTATAATTCTTATTCTCCATCTCTTTCGTTTAATTAATAATTGTGCATAAAGAAAGATCATGGTGATGGTTTGTATAAAATTTTAAAATATGATTTTATCGCGCTTTCGCTTTATTAATGTAATTTGATTGCATGTTCGCGTTATACAAACCTAACAGTGGTATCAGAGCCAAACTTTATGCGAATTATTAATTGTTTTGATTCTGTATATACATTGATATGTGTTTAGAACAATTTAATTGGGCATAATTGTTTGTGTAAAATTATTTTATTTTTTTAATTTTGATTTTATTTATTTTCAATTAAGATAAAAGGTTTATTTTAATTGGAATTTGATTAAAATTAAAAGTTTTATTTTAACTTGGAATTGGATTCTACGTTAACTAGAATAAAGGAGTTTATTCATATATGGAATAGGATTCCATGTTTCCTAGAATAAAGGAGTTTATTTACATATGGAATAGGATTCCATGTTTCCTAGAATAAAGGAGTTTATTCACATATGGAATATGATTCCATGTTTCCTTAAAAATAAAGATGTTTATTTTGATAAGGAATAGGATTCAATATATTTTATTTTCCAACAATTGAAAGTTAAAAATAAAGGTGTTTATTTTAAACTTGAAATTGGTTTCCATATTAATTAAAATAAAAGAGTTTATTTTGATTTGGAATTTGATTAAAATAAAGGAGTTTATTTTTATTCAAAAAAAAAAAATTTAAATTAAAATAAAAGAGTTTATTTTGATTTGGAATATGATTAAAATAAAGAAGTTTATTTTAATTGAAATTGGATTTCATGATAACTAATTAGAGTTGGAATTGGATTCCATGATAACTAATTGGAGTTGAAATTGAATTGTATACTAACTAATATTGCCCATTAAATGATATCAATGCATATATGGAATGGTTTTATTATTCATGGGATGAATGTTATTTATTGATACATATAGAGATATGTATGATAATAAATAGGGATTGATTATGGACTATTGACCAATGTGTGATTGGATTTATTTTAGTGGATGCTTGAATGTATGAGTTTTTATAAATGGGGTCTGCGTACCTCGTCTTCTCTAATTTTTCTTAATGTAAATTCTATCTCCCTCCTATGTATCTCCCCTTGACTGCTGATCAAGGTTTCTATTTATTGTAAATAGTTTTTGTAATAGGATTAGTTAGAATTAATTTTGAAGAATTGAAGGCAAAGAAGCAAGGAGTGTTTGAAGACCCGTTTGTAATGGAGCCCGGGTTTAAATGTAATAGTTATATTTAAATTTAATTCGTACACCCTAGGTTTGACCTTTTGGTTCACTTGGTGGCTCTAGTGAACCAAACTAGAATAAAAGTCCATAATCAATCCGGGTAGAATATAGTATTCTATATGTGCATGCTTACTATATATATATATTATATATTATCCAACATGCTTCGCATGTAAAATAATATGACGCGTATTATATATATATATATATATATATATATATATGTGTGTGTGTGTGTGTGTGTGTGTGTGTGTGCATGCGCGCTAAACAAGATGAGATAAATAATAACAAACCCCTCAAAGAAATTATATTAAGTCCTAAGCGTTCAAAAATATTTGGAATATCGAACGTCGCCTTCTAGCATGGTAAAGCGATAGAGTATTAAATATTTAATATGAGTTTGTTGTGTCACACAAGGCAAGTATTAAATATTTAAGATGTTGTTTTATCACATTTGATGCTTATACATAGACTGAACGATGCTGTTTTGTTGTGTCACACAAGGACAGTGTTTTTCTTTCGAATATATGGAAGTGCTAGGTTGGACTTAACTTGGATAATTTTGATTCGGATGTGTCACACTTGATCAAAATAATCTAAGAGGCAAATTGAAAGGAGTTACATAGTGATGTAATTGACAATAGTTGTCTACCTATTTATTTATATATCGTTTGTTGTGTCACACAAGGCTATATACATTTGAAATGGGATCCTTATTCTCACTAGCAAATCTTTAATTAGATTTGCCGAACTGTATATTGAGGGTAATATAGTTTGATGAAAATAGTGGGAGATACCAATTTAAAATAAAGGCCTAATTTATTTTGGTAATTAATTAAAATGAATGTATGCTGAAATGTTGTTAAATTACAAATTCATTTATAGAATTTTACGATGTCTAATTCACTATCACTGCATAGCATATTAGATGCTAATTAACCGGACCGAATTACACGGATTGGTTAAGAAATTTGAGAATAGTTCTCAAGGCTGAAAAGCTATCTTATATCCTTAATATGCCTATCCCTGCAATGGTTGCAGACAATGCCTCTGAGGAAGAGATTGCTACTTTTAGAAAGTGGCAAGATGATGCACAGTTGGCTCAATGCATCATGCTCGCATCCATGAGTAACGAGCTTCAGCGTCAGCATGAAACTATGGATGCTCCTACTATACTCTTGCACCTTCAAGGAGTTGAAGGGCGAGGAAAGTAGTACTATTAGATATCAGATATCTAAGAAGCTCTTCCAATCTAGAATAACCGATGGCACTGCAGTATAGATAAATGTCCTCAAAATGATCAATATGATTGAACAATTGGGACAACTGGTTTTAATGGATGGAGAGTTGATCCAAGATTTGATCTTGCAATCACATCCGGACTCTTTCTCACAAATTGTTGTGAATTTCACATGAACAAGCTATATGTCAGCCTGCCTGAGTTGCTTAAACATGTTGAAAACTGTAAAGAGTCACTTTCCAACTAAGAAAGACCAAGTCTTACTGGTAGATGATTCTTCCAGGGAGCGGAAGAGGGCCAAAGGATCTTCTTAAAAGAAGAACAATTCAAAGAAGGTAAATGGAAAGACAAAAACAAAGGACAATAAGAACAAGACTGATGCAGATAGCAAAGTAGTTTGCTTCCACTACAATAAGCCTGGATACTGGAAAGAAAAACTGTAAGGAGAATCTTACAGAGGGTAACCAGATGAAGCTTAGTGAGGCTTCGGTTACAGATACAGGTTTGTTCATGATTGAAATAAATTTCTCTATAAGTCAAGGTTCTACTTGGGTATTGGATACCGGCTGTAGTTCTCACGTATGCGATCCAATGCAGAGACTAAGCAGAAGTAGAAATCTAAACAAAGAGTAAGTAATCTTATGTGTAGGAATGGAGCAAAGGTTGCTGCATTAACCATAGGAACTTATAGTTTAGCATTGCCTACGGGCAAGTCTATTAAGTTAATAAGTTGTTATTATGTTCCAGTTCTCATTAGAAACATTATTTCTTTCCGTTGTTGGACAAGGAAGGTTCTGGTATTATATTTAAGAACAATTGTTGTTCTATTTATAATGATAATGTTTTGTTTGAAACTGGAAGATTACTTGATAGACTTTGTATACTTGACTTACATGAGAAATAATTTTGTAAATTGAACAAACTAATAAAAGAAAAGGAGATGGTCATTCAAAGAGTTGAATGGGTGTATTTGATGAAATACACTTCTGAATTATTTGAAATGTTTAAAGAATTCAGAAGTGAAACAAATTGACAAAGTATTAAGATTCTTTGATCAGATCAAGGAAGGAATACTTGTGCAATAAGTTTCTAGATCATCTCAAAATGGTATTTTCTCATAATGGACACCTCCTGATACGCAATAATTGATTGGTGTATCTAAAAGGAGAAATTGTACCTTGTTGGACATGGGGCAGTTCATAATGATTTTTACCGACATTCTAGTATCCATCTGGGGTCAAACCCTAGAAACGGCTGCATATCTACAAAATAAGGTAACCTCAAAAATTCGAGCCCAAGACTCCATAAAGGTTATGGATAGGAAGGATTCCTACTCTTAAGTATGTTAAGATAAGGGGTTGTCCAGCTTATGTGAAAAGGTTTTAAAGATAAGTTTAGGACAAAATCTGACAAGTGCAGATTTGTGGGATATCCTAAAGAAGTTTAGGGTACTATAATCCTATATGCTACCTTCTTGGATAAAGGTGTTTATTATTGAAGGAGCTAGTGGGAGGGTAATAGATCTTGAAGGAGTTCAAGAACCACAAAGCACTTTAAGTCGAACCGAGGAACCTGTAGATAGACCTATTGTACCACAACCGAATCGTAAATTTGGAAGAGTACCGAAGATACCTGGGAGGTATGGATTCATCATAGAGGATGATGATGAGGTACGCATCATAGAGGATGATGATCCAGTTATATACGATGAGGCTATGAGTAGAAGACACTAAGAGAAATGGCAGATGGCCATAAAATCCGAAATGGACTCTATGTATAAGAACCAAGTATAGACTCTGGTATATATGGGTCTTTAAGAGAAAGACTGAGGCAAATGGCAAGGTAGAGACCTATAAGACCAGACCTGTTTAAAAGGTTTTTCAAGTCAAGGAGTTGACTGTGATAAAACCTTACTATCGGGTAATGCTCAAGTCCATTTGGATTTTGCTTGTGATTGCAGCTTATTACGAAATCTGACAAAATGGATGTGGAGACGTCCTTCCTCAATGAAGGCTTGAGGAGAATGTATGTATGATACAGCCAGAGGAATTTGTTTCAAAGGTTGAAGCAAATCGTGTTTTAAGCTACAATGATCCATTTATAGATTGAAGCAAACTTCTCAAAGATGGAACATTCATTTTGATGAGACAATCAAAAGAGTTTGATTTTATCAAAAATGGGAATGAACCTAGTGTGTACAAAAGGGTCAGTGGGAGCGCTGTGACATTCTTGGTATTATATGTTGATATACTACTGACAAGGAATAACACACTAATGCTACAATCAGTAAAGATAAAATTGTCTAAACATTCCTCCATGAATGCCTTGGGAGGAGCATCCTATAAATTGGGGATATAAATCTATATAGATAGATTTAAAAGGATGTTCGGCTTGACCCAAGGAGCGTATATTCATTTGATGCTAAAGGTGTTTAGCATAGCAAACTCCAAGAGAAGTCTCATGATGATGAGTCATGGAGTGTATCTCTCTAAAATTGTCTCCAATTAAAAGAGAGATCGCATGAGTTACTATCATGTATGCAGTGAATATACAAGGCCTGATGTTGATCAGTCATATTCTGGAGATGATCACTATAAGACAGTGATAAACATCTTTAGGTACTTAACCAGTACTGAAGATGTGATTATGATTCATGGTAGGTTTGAATTAAAACTAGAGGGCTAAACAGACTCAAGTTTTTCAGACTGACCAAGACGATAACAAATCCACTTTAAGGTAAATCGTTACTTTGAAAGGTGATGCAGTGAATTGGAAAGGTTCCAAACAGGAAAGAGTTACTAGTTTAGTGACAAAGACAAAGTATATAGTTATAAATGAAGCTGCAAGTTGATTGTTTGGATGAAAAGTTCATCACAGAACTAGGAATAGTTCCTAAGTCTCATCTTGGATTCAAACATGTGTTGCGGCACTTTCATTTGATTAGTGGAATCATTGAAAGAGGATAAGTCACTATAGAGATAGTAGACTCTCAATAACAACATTGCATATCCATCTACTGAAGCTTTATCCAAACAGCAGGATGATCGTCACTTAGAGAAGAAGGGTATTAGATACCATGCCGATTGGCTTTAGTGCAAGTGGGAGATTGAAAGTAGTATGCACACAAGCCAATCATATTTGATATGATGTAGCATATATTTTATAATCTTATTCGGTTGTTAAAAGGCATTTTACATTATCTACATAGTGCTGTTATATTAAATGTGATAAACCCATAGTTTTGAGCAATGCTTTTAGAATCATGATGGTGATCATGCTAATGAGATCTAAATTCTAGATAGCTCACAAACTTAAATTGTTCCTAATCGATGGATTACTAAAAAGGGGATTAGTGAATCCGGATAGATTAGTACATGCGTTGCTTGTCTTATGAAGAGAATGATTGATCTCATAATCATTTGTGTGGAGACACTAAAGCAAGTATGTAGGTGTTTATTAGAGAATAAGTTCACTGAACGTGGCTCGCTAAGGAATACCTAATGGAGTTTTACTCGCCTGTCAATAGGAATTCCTCTAGTGATAGTAGTACAAGTGATCCTTGGACTTGAGATCATCATAGTATCTTGTGTATGATGAGTTTATACTTTGACATGTCCCTTAAGACCTTTAGGGTATATCAAAGGGTATGATTGGGTATAATAAGTTGTACATGAAAATAGGTGAATGATCAACAAAGAATCTACCACTTCTAGTAAAAGGAGAGAATGTCCTATGTGATTCGATAAATGACGACTTAGAAGTCTTTGGCCAAAGCAGAATGAAATTAGAAAGGAGTTTCTAATTTGCATTAATCAGAGTTGTGCATTTCAGAATCGAAATACATATAATTAAATAAAATAAGACTTGACAGTAATTCCATGTCTTATATTTAATTGGGACATTGTATGGTAGAAGGATTGAATTGTACGGTAACTATGCACTGAAAGGTTCTTTTATGATTAATGTTGAAATCTATATTATCTGGAAAGTCGTTGATTGCTAAGGGGGCTTACCCTTATTGTAGAATAAATATTATTTATTTAAATAAATTAAATAGTTTAATTTATTTATTTAAATAAGATTAGAATTGTTCTAATTGATTTATTCACAACCGGTTTAATATGGAGAACCTAAAGGGTCACACCGCAAAAGGAAAATATTTATTTAAGAAGTAAATGGCATAATTGTAATAATAAGTTAAGTGTATTTAATTTAGTCTATGGAGATAGAATAAATTAAATAGCTTAATATTTATTATTTAATATTTTAGAAATATTAAATATAAATTAATAAGAGGAGTCTTATTATTATTATTACTATTACTATTATTTAATTCCTAATAGGGATTGAGAATTAATTAATAGAAGTACTCTCACATGAATTCCTAATTGGATTAGGAGTTTAATTTAATTAAAGGAGTTTAATTAGAATAGAAACCCTAATCCTAAATAGTTTAGGGAAGGGTTTTCCTACATCTATAAATAAGAGAAGTCTTATCATAGATTAGGGTTACACACTCTTACATAAGAATTGTAGAGAGTACTTACAATTTCTATAGAGATAGAAACTAGGGTTTTGCCAACACCCATCTTCTTGAACAAGTATTATTCCTTGGTGGATCACCTCTAGAGGCCAAACACTTGGGTGGCTAACGTTGATCAAAGGAGGGAATTTTGTCGGTGGAATTCAAGGAGAACGCGAAGGAATTGGAGGTGAACTTGTACCTGAGGAAGCTAGAATTCTACAAGGGTATAATTCTTATTCTCCATCTCTTTCGTTTAATTAATAATTGTGCATAAAGAAAGATCATGGTGATGGTTTGTATAAAATTTTAAAATATGATTTTATCGCGCTTCCGCTTTATTAATGTAATTTGATTGCATGTTCGCGTTATACAAACCTAACAATATGTTGATGAGATATTATGCGACGTGGTTCCTATACAGGCGGGTCATTTGTTATTTGGTAGATCATGACAGTTTGATAGGAGAGTAAGAATGATGGGTTTACTAATGAGTATTGATTTGTTCACGATAAAAGGAAAATTACTTTACATCCTATGTCACCACAACAAGTTTATGAGGATCAAATTTACTTGCAGAAAGATAATGTTCAAAAAAAGAGTGAAGAAAAGAAATATCAAGAAGGAAAAAATAATGAGAGGAAAAATAAGAGAGAAAAAGAAAGAGAGAAAAAAAAAGATGATGAAAGAAAAACAAATATATATGCAAAAAAGAGTGATGTGAGGAGACTATTAGTTTCTAAACAGCCTATGATTATACTTCGATATAAGGAGACGCTTTTGAATACTAACGCTAACAATTCTTCTTTGCCTAGTGTTGTTTTATCTATTTTGCAGGATTATACGGATGTGTTTCCCGAGGAGCTTCCACAAAGATTACCACTTATTCGAGGAATTGAGCATCAGATTAACTTCATACCCGGTGCTACCATTCTAAACCGTCTAGCCTATCGGAGTAATCCCGAGGAGACGAAGGAGTTACAACGACAAGTTGGCAAATTAATGGAGAAAAGGTTCGTGAGGGAGAGCATAAGTCCATGAGTTAGGTTTGTATATAGCACAAACATGCAATCAAATTACATAAATAGTGCGGAAGCGTAATAAAACGGATTTTTAAAATTTTTCATACAAACCATCACCATGATCATCCATGTGCTCAATTATCAATTAAACGAAAGAGATAAAGTATGAGAATCATACCCTTGTAGAACCATGCTTCCACAGGTACGAGTTCACCTCCAAATCCTTCGCGTTCTCCTTGAATTCCATCGATGAAATTCCTTCCTTTGATCAACATTAGCCACCCAAGTGTTTGGCCTCTAGAGGTGATCCACCAAGGAATAATAGTTGTTCAAGAAGATGGGTGTTGACAAAACCCTAGTTTCTATCTCTATAGAAAATGCAAGTACTCTCTCTCTCTCTCTAATTTCTTATGGAAGAGTGTGTAACTGTCTAACCCTAAATCATGATAAGACTCATCTTATTTATAGATATAGGGAACCCTCCTAAACTAGTTAGGATTAGGGTTTTTATTTTAATTAAACTCATTTAATTAATTAAACTCCTAATCCAATTAAGAATTTATGAGAGAATACTTCTATTAATTAATTCCCAATCCCTATTAGGAATTAAATAATAGTAATGGTAATAATAAGAAGACTCCTCTTATTAATTTATATTTAATATTTCCAAAATATTAAATAATAAATATTAAGCTATTTAATTTATTCTATCTCTATAGATTAAATTAAATACACTTAACTTATTATTACAATTATGTCATCTTAAACAAATATTTTCCTTTTGCGGTGTGACCCTTTAGGTTCTCCATAATAAACCGGTTGTGAATAAATCAATTAGAACAATTCTAATCTTATTTAAATAAATAAATTAAACTATTTAATTTATTTAAATAAATAATATTTATTCTACAATAAGGGTAAGCCCCCTTAGCGATCAACGACTTTCTAGATAATATAGATTTTAACATTAATCACAAAAGAACCTTACAGTGCATAGTTACCGTACAATTCAATCCTTCTACCATACAATGTCCTAATTAAATATAAGATATGGAATTACTGTCAAGTCTTATTTTATTTAATTATATGTATTTCGATTCTCAAATGCATAACTCTGATTAATGCAAATTAGAAACTCCTTTCTAATTTCATTCTGCTTTGGCCAAAGACTTCTGAGTCGTCATTTATTGAATCACATAGGACATTCACTCCTTTTACTAGAAGTGGTAGATTCTTTATTGACCATTCACCTATCTCCATGTACAACTTATTATACCCAATCATACCCTTTGATATACCCTAAGGGTCTTAAGGGACATGTCAAAGTATAACTCATCACACACAAGATACTATGATGATCTCAAGTCCAAGGATCACTTGTACTACTATCACTAGAGGAATTCCTATTGACAGGCGAGTAAAACTCCATTAGGTATTCCTTAGCGAGCCATGTTCAGTGAACTTATTCTCTAATAAGCACCTACATACTTGCTTTAGTGTCTCAACACAAATGATTATGAGATCAATCATCCTCTTCATAAGAGCAAGCAACGTATGTACTAATCTATCCGGATTCACTAATCCCCTTTTTAGTAATCCATCGATTAGGAACGATTTTAGTTTGTGAACTGTCTAGAATTTAGATCTCATTAGCATGATCACCATCATGATTCTAAAAGCATTGCTCAAAACTATGGGTTTATCACATTTAATATAACAGCACCATGTAGATAAAGTAAAATGCCTTTAATAAACGAATAAGATTACAAAGTATATGCTACATCATATCAAATACGATTGGCTTGTGTGCATACTACTTTCACCATGTGTTATTCCAGTGATCTTAGTACCAAAGAATGATGGGAAATGACGGATGTGTATCGATTGTCGTGTGGTAAATAATATTACAGTAAAATATCGACATCTCATTCCTCGTTTAGATGATATACTAGATGAATTGCATGGTTCATGTGTGTTTTCTAAAACTGACTTGAGAAGTGGTTATTGAAAGTAGTATGCACACAAGCCAATTATATTTGATATGATGTAGCATATACTTTGTAATCTTATTTATTTATTAATAAAAGTATTAAAAAGCATTTTACTTTATCTACATGGTGCTGTTATATTAAATGTGATAAACCCATAGTTTTGAGTAATGCTTTTAGAATCATGATGGTGATCATGCTAATGAGATATAAATTCTAGATAGCTCACAAATTAAAATCGTTCCTAATCATTGGATTACTAAAAAGGGGATTAGTGAATCCGGATAGATTAGTACATACGTTGCTTACTATTAGGAAGAGGATGATTGATCTCATAATCATTTGTGCGAAGACACTAAAGCAAGTATGTAGGTTCTTATTGGAGAATAAGTTCACTGAATGTGGCTCGCTAAGGAATACTTAATGGACTTTTACTCGCCTGTCAATAGGAATTCCTCTAGTGATAGTAGTACAAGTGATCCTTGGACTTGAGATCATCATAGTATCTTGTGTATGATGAGGTATACATTGACATGTCCCTTAAGACCTTTAGGGTATATCAAAGGGTATGCTTGGGTATAATAAGTTATACATGGAGATAGGTGAATGATCAACAAAGAATCTACCACGTCTAGTAAAAGATATGAATGTCCTATGTGATTCGATAAATGACAACTTAGTAGTTCTTGGCCAAGGCATAATGAAATTAGAAAGGAGTTTCTAATTTACATTATTTAGAGTTGTGTATTTGAGAATCAAAATACATATAATTAAATAAAATAGGACTCGATAGTAATTCTATATCTTATATTTAATTGGGACATTGTATGGTAGAAGGATTGAATTGTACTATAACTATTCACTGAAAGGTTCTTTTGTGATTAATATTGAAATCTATATTATCTAGAAAGTCGTTGATCGTTAAGGGGCTTACCCTTATTGTAGAATAAATATTATTTAATTAAATGAATTAAATAGTTTAATTTATTTATTTCAATAAGATTAGAATTGTTCTAATTGATTTATTCACAACTGGTTTAATATGGAGAACCTAAAGGGTCACACCGCACAAAGGAAATATTTATTTAAGAAGTAAATGACATAATTGTAATAATAAGTTAAGTGTATTTAATTTAATCTACGGAGATAGAATAAATTAAATAGCTTAATATTTATTATTTAATATTTTCAAAATATTAAATATAAATTAATAAGAGGAGTCTGATTATTATTATTACTATTACTATTATTTAATTCCTAATAGAGATTAGGAATTAATTAATAAAAGTACTCTCTCATGAATTCCTAATTGGATTAGGAGTATAATTAATTAAAGGAGTTTAATTAGAATAGAAACCCTAATCCTAAATAGTTTAGGAAAGGGTTTTCCTACATCTATAAATGAGAGGAGTCTTATCATAGATTAGGGTTACACACTCTTGCATAAGAATTGTGGAGAGTACTTGTAATTTCTAAAGAGATAGAAATTAGGGTTTTGCCAACACCCAACTTCTTGAATACCTATTCTTCCTTGGTGGATCATATCTAGAGGCCAAACACTTGGGTGACTAACGTTGATCAAAGGAAGGAATCTCATCGGTGGAATTCGAGGAGAACGCGAAGAAATTGGAGGTGAACTTGTACCCGAGGAAGCTTTGATTAACGAGGGTATAATTCTCTATCTCTATCTCTTTCGTTAATTGATAATTGAACACAAGGAAAGATCATGGTGATAGTTTGTATTAAAATTTTTAAAATCCGTTTTATCGTGCTTCCGCCCTATTTATGTAATTAGAGTGAATGCTTGCGTAATATACAAACCTAACAGTTATCATCAAATTAGAATACAAGAGGGTGATGAATGAAAAATTACTTTTAAAACAAAATATGGGTTATATGAGTGGTTAATATTACCTTTCGTTCTAACTAATGCTCCTAGTACTTTCATGAGATTGATGAACCATGTTTTGCATCCATTCATTGGAAAATTTGTGGTAGTTTATTTTGATGATATCTTGATATATAACAAAAACTTGGAAGAATATGCATTGCATTTAAAATCTATTTTAGATGTTTTTAGAAAAGAGAAGTTGTTTGCTAATATGGATAAATGCACATTTTGTACGGATAGAATTGTGTTCCTTGGTTTTGTTGTTAGCTCACAGGAAGTACAGGTTGATGAAGAGAAGATACGTGCAATCCGTGAATGGCCGAGTCCGACGAATGTGAGTCAAATTCGTAGTTTCCAAAGACTGGCTAATTTCTACCGACGTTTCGTGAGGAAATTAAGTGACATCACAACACCACTAACGGAAGTGATCAAGAAAAGTGTAGGTTTTAAATGGGGTGATGAACAGGAGAAGGCATTTAAATTGATTAAAGATAAATTGACCAATACACCTTTACTTGTTTTGCCTAACTTTGCTAAAACTTTTGAAATTGAGTGTGATGCTTCAGGTTTAGGAATTGGAGCTGTTTTGATGCAAGAAGGAAAGCCGGTGGCGTACTTCAGCAAAAAGTTAAGTGGGGTAGCTTTAAACTATCCTACCTATGACAAGGAGATGTACGCATTGGTGCGAGCGTTGGAGACTTGACAACACTACCTTGGCCCAAAGAGTTCGTGATTCACACTGATCATGAATCGTTGAAGTACTTGAAAGGTCAACACAAATTCAATAAAAGGCATGCGTGATGGATGGAATTTATCGAGACGTTTCCATATGTCATTCAATATAAGCAAGGTAAAGAAAATGTCGTTACAGATGCTTTATCTCATAGGTATGTGTTGTTAAATATTCTTGATACGAAATTACTTGGTTTGAACGAATCAAAGAATTATATGTTGATAACCATGATTTCAGTGAAGAGTTTAAAACTTGTGAGAAGAATGTTGTAGGTAAACCCTTCAAAGTTGATGGTTTTTTATTTCGTGAAAATAAGTTGTGTATACTTGCATGTTCGTTACGTGAGTTGTTGGTTAAAGAATCGCATGGGGGTGGTTTGATGGGACATTTTGGTGTTGATAAGACTTTATCTGTTTTAAAAGAACATTTTTATTGGCCTCATATGAAACGAGATGTGGAAAGAATTTGCGATAGGTGTATTACTTGTCGTCAAGCTAAATCTCGTGTTCAACCCTATGGATTGTATATGTAATAGCCAGAAATTTAAGTCACATTGTAAATGAATATCTTAACTAAATATTAATGATATTGAAAATTTTGTGACATATAAGGAATGAATATGTGATTAATGATCTATGTGACTAATTGCTAGTTAAAGGAGGTCCCACTAATAGTTATTTAATTTAGTGGACTAACCTAGGAATTTTAATATCAAGCAATTGATAAGATAATAAGTTATGTACATATTCAATTCAATTGAATATAGTAAGTGAATTAAATTTTTGTTAATTAATTAATGTGAGTATTAATTAATGAGGATTATGTGAAATATGAATAATTAATTTTAATAGTCCATTTAGTAAGAAAACACTAGTGGACTAGCCTAAGTAATTAATTAACCAAGCCCACTCAATTAATTGAACATGGACTTGGATAATTAATGTGTGGACTAACTATATTAGTCCAACATCTAATTAAACTAGTAGCCAAGCATGGATTATAACCTTGACAACTAGTAGTCCAAAGTAATTAAAAGTGAGCCCAAATTAAATTTAAAACAAAGCCAATTGTTAGCCCACTTGGAAAATATCTTGAGCAACTTGATTATTCCATTAAAGCAATTAAAGAAAATCAAAAATTAGACATAAAGGAGAGGACGCTGCCAAAATATAGGGCCCACATGGGGTGAGTTATTGTTCTTTTGCTAGCTTGCTTGTGCAGATTGGTAAAGAAGTACAATTGATTATGATAATCTATCACCAAGTTGTCAAAATAAAGCCACTTGCTCATGATGATAAAATGGATAGATACAACTTATATATCTATAAATGGTGCAAGTAACTAATTTTGTAAATCAAAAGGTAGTATTGTTCATCTTCTTTATTGCAAAGCTAGAGAGAAAACTAGAGAGAGAAAGTAGAGAGAAAATATACTTGGAGAGAGAGTTCTTGTGGGAAAAAAAGAGAGGAGAGAGGGTACCGCTACCTAGAGAGGAAGGAGGAGAGCTTATGGATGACCAATAATTTCATCTCCCACTTTGGGAAGAAAAAGAAGCAAGCCACCAAGCTAAGAAGATATAAAACTAACCTAAAAACCCTAATTTTGGGTTACGGGTGTAATCTTATGTTAGAAATTTGAAGTTTATGTTTTAAATATTTAGAATCATGCTAAATATATTTATGTTGGATATGTGGTTTTAGTATGAAATGGTATGGGTTTGTCTAGAAAAGTTAAGCTAAAAGTTACTAATTAATAATTACACTAATTAAATATTATTTAAATGTAATTAACTATTTAATTATCATTGGGTAATAATTAAATAGAGTTAGTATTACTAAAGTAACTATTTGTTATTTAGTAAGACTAAATAATAAATAGGGATAAAGAATTGATTAATTATTATTTAATTAATGTTAAATAATGATTAAAGTATGTTAAAGTTAATAAATTAAGTATTTATTATAATAAATAAGGATAAATAATTAATAATATTACATGAGAGTTCAAAAGAGGAGTTAAGCTATTGAGTTAGACATTCAATAGCTCATATTGAATAGTGTGAATCCAGGTTGCTGGATTGGAAAATAATTTGATGAATTGAATAGTATGAATCTAGGTTGCTGGATTAGATGTCGGTATGACTCCAGGTTGCTGGATTAGAGGTCAGTTTGAATCTAGGTTGCTGGATTGTAATCCAGTTTGAATCCAGTGTGCTGGATTGTAATCCAGGTTGGAATCCAGTTTGCTAGATTGGAATCCAGGTTGTTGGATGGCCATCTAGTTTGCTGGATTTGGAATCCAGTTTGCTGGATTGGGTATTTAACCTACTGGATCATAAAGAAAGACTTTTATAAGGAAAAATTAAGTAATGAAGTGTTTAAAAGGTTATCAAAGGATAATTATAATACTAAGACTTTAATGTAATGTCTAATACTAAATTATGTGAGTGACTATTAGACAATGTAATGTAAAGTAATGATATTATGGGTGAAATGTGTGATGCTAATTGAGAGATCAATTTTATAAATGATAGGTCTTTCGAAAAAGTCATATTAAATTGCGTACCAGTAGTCAACGATCAAGGCAAGTTCCCTAACTTTACTCAAATTTATATTGAGCAAGTTCTTAACTTACACAACTTCCTACATTGTGTAAGTTCCTGATTATTGATATGAACTTTTATATACTGCAAGTTCTCTAATTCAACCTTGAATTATTTTTTCAGAACCTGTTAGTGGATAATTATTTTTGATTATTCCACATCATTCATAGTTATTGTTATTCGCACTTGGTACAATTGAATTCATGTTCTATTAATGTTGAACTGTGAATTAGTTAAAGTTCTTTCATTCATGAACTGTTTATAAGATGGATCTATGCTAGTTATATTAGCTAGATCAAGCATGTTTAAATTTATTAAATTAAATCGATTTTAAAAGGCTGTCCAAGCCAATTGAATGGTATGGACTCTCAGACTGAGAAAGAGAACAATTTTTAAGGCGTTATATTCGAAAATAATTGTATGCCCGTTTATTAAGTGATTATGCATATTCGCTGGGTATGAGAGGCTGATCCCCTCGATTACCAAAAACTTAGTTAGAGGACCAGTTTAAATACTGACAACCTCCGTATATGTTCATGGTCATTGTCGACCACTCAGCATCATTGATTAAATCTTTCAAATATTGAAACTTGAACTCTTATTCTTTCACAATTGATATTTATTGTTGAAAGTTTCAAAGGTTAAATTCCTTTCTAATCATGATATATCTCCTTTGTAATTAAAATTGCTAAGCAAATTAGTTGCTTACTCTTGCTATATCATGACGTTTATTTTAACTAGACCGGAAAGTTTCAAGAAGGATAAAGGAAAAGGCAAAGATCAAGAATAGACTTATGTGAATGTTTAATTATCGTATTATCTGATGTAATAATTTTAGATAAACCTTTTGTAATATTAAGGGTATGTTTTAAGCTAAGATTATTAGACCTTGGGATTTGATGTAGAACCTTATTTAAATTAACAATGTATGTTTATTATTCCGCAATAGTTCATAGAATGTGTATGATGATGATGGATCATGAGCATTGAATCCGAGGTTAGAGAACCTGGATTTGGGGGCGTCACAGGTTGGTATCAAAGCTGTAGGTTATAAACAATAAGATGCGAAACCTAGGTTATAACCTTAGAAGAAAACTCGTATAGAGTATTCTAGGAGATGGATTGTGGAAAAACTCATCGAATATAGATTGTACATAATAACATATCATTTTATTTTATCAATGAATATATTTTATTGTGATACTGATGTTGTTTATTGGTTATTTTTGGTGTTGTCATTATAAGATGTCTGAAGAGCGCTAAGATAGTCATACACTGGATCAGGAGCAGGTAGATCCACTAGAGGGGCCAGTAGAGCATGAGGTGATGTTAGATTCACCCAAGGATGAATTGATCGGTGACCTAATGGCCAGGAACCATGAGTTAGAAGAGAGAATTGCCCACTTGTAAGAAAAAAACCAAACCCATCAGCTTATGGACCAACGATATAGAGATGCAACTAATTAGGCTCAAGGGCAGTCAGTTGAGTTGAGAGGGAGGCTGGAGCTAGCGGAGTTACAGCTAGGAGTAGTGTAGGTAGAGAATGCAGCTTTGAGGTTTGACTTTGATTTGGAGATAGCTGAGAAGATAAGAATTGAGGATGCCTGGGTCGATGCGGCTAGGAAAGTTGATCAGCTGAAGGGGGAATTGGAGGCCAGAGAGGTCAGGATCGAGTCCTTGGGGCGGGCATTAGATGCAGCATATGCAAGTCCTATATCTGGAGAAAGGAGGCAGTATTTTGAGACCGGCGAGTTAAGCCGTTCTGTTCGACGTCGAGTGGATGGAGATGCACTTCAGGAGCAGGAGAATGCCCATGGTGAGGTGGCTCAGCCGAACAGTCAGTGATGTGTTGGTTAGTTGTTATGTATATAGATGCATTAGTACCCCTTTTGTTTATTAAGGACATGTTATGTATAATGTAAACCTCAGGTAGCGAGAGGTAGTATGTAAATAGCACGTATCTCCAACTTATATGTATAGGGGAGTATATCTTTTAGTAGACCCCATCTTTTGATGTTAAAATGGGGTAGTGAGCATTTATAAAAATATGCCAGGCATGTAAGCGTATAACACTAAGATTTGGTATATGAATATAAATGCAGTATTATGATTACGTATTTGATTAAGTAAATAAGATTTGAGAATTTATTTAGTAAGTTGTCTATCTAAAAAATGTTTATTCAGCAAACCGTATTGGTTAATTCAGCAAATCGTATTGGTGAATTCAGTAAACTGAATTTTAAAATCCAACGTTGTGGTTATATGAGTTTAAATTACGTATTACATTTTAAATGCTAGCACTAATAAGTTATGGCATAACATAAAACTCAAGGAGTAACTTAAGGTTTTGTTTATTCAGACAATGTCGCCGAGACGACAAACTTGAAACCAAAGGGAGGAAAGATCTGTTAATGACGAAGGGGGTTAAGTGAACCCAATGCAAGACTTTGTTAACATACTAGCACAAACAATGCAAAATCAAGTACCACTAGCAGGAAATCCGTTAGTGAACCAATTGGCGAATTTTAAGGACTTTAAAGTAATAGGTCTGCCAGAGTTTAAGGGGACAACAGATCCTATTGAAGCTCAAACATGGATAAAGGAGATGGAGAAGGCTTTTATCATTGCCAGAGTTAAAGAGAAGCAAAAGACAGCTTTTGCTACCCATTTAATGAAAGGAGAGGCTAATTTTTGGTGGGAATCAAATCAAAATATGGTCGGTATTGGAGTTTTACTCGCCTGTCAATAGGAATTCCTCTAGTGACAGTAGTACAGGTGATCCTTGGACTTGAGATCATCATAGTATCTTGTGTATGATAAGTTATACTTTGATATGTCCCTTAAGACCCTTAGGGTATATCAAAGGGTATGATTGGGTATAATAAGTTATACATGGATAGGTGAATGATCAACAAAAAATCTATCACTTCTAGTAAAAGGAGAGAATGTCCTATGTGATTCGATAAATGACGACTCAGAACTCTTTGGCCAAAGCAGAATGAAATTAGAAAGGAGTTTCTAATTTACATTATCAGAGTTGTTCATTTGAGAATCGAAATACATATAATTAAATAATATAAGACTTGACAGTAATTCCATGTCTTATATTTAATTAGGACATTGTATGGTAGAAGGATTGAATTGTACAGTAACTATTCACTGAAGGGTTCTTTTGTGATTGATGTTGAAATCTATATTATCTGGAAAGTCGTTGATCGCTAAGGGGGCTTACCCTTATTGTAGAATAAATATTATTTATTTAAATAAATTAAATAGTTTAATTTATTTATTTAAATAAGATTAGAATTGTTCTAATTGATTTATTCACAACCGGTTTAATATGGAGAACCTAAAGGGTCACACCGCAAAAGAAAAATATTTGTTTAAGAAGTAAATGGCATAATTGTAACAATAAGTTAAGTGTATTTAATTTAATCTATGGAGATAGAATAAATGAAATAGCTTAATATTTATTATTTAATATTTTGGAAATATTAAATATAAATTAATAAGAGGAGTCTTATTATTATTATTATTATTATTACCATTACTATTATTTAATTCCTAATAGGGATTGAGAATTAATTAATAGAAGTACTCTCTCATAAATTCCTAATTGAATTAGGAGTTTAATTAATTAAAGGAGTTTAATTAAAATAAAAACCCTAATCCTAAATAGTTTAGGAGGGTTCCCTATATCTATAAATAAGAGGAGTCTTATCATGATTTAGGGTTAGACAGTTAGACTGTTAGACAGTTACACACTCTTCCATAAGAATTGGAGAGAGAGTACTTGTAATTTCTATAGAGATATAAACTAGGGTTTTGCCAACACCCATCTTCTTGAACAACTATTATTCTTTGGTGGATCACCTCTAGAGGCCAAACACTTGGGTGGCTAACGTTGATCAAACGAAGGAATTTAATCAGTGAAATTCGAGAAGAACGCGAAGGATTTGGAGGTGAACTCGTACCTGTGGAAACATGGTTCTACAAGGGTATGATTCTCATACTTTATCTCTTTCGTTTAATTGATAATTGAGCACATGGATGATCATGGTGATGGTTTGTATAAAAAAATTTTAAATCCGTTTTATCACGCTTCCGCACTATTTATGTAATTTGATTGCATGTTCGCGCTATATACAAACCTAATAGATTTATATTTAATATTTCCAAAATATTAAATATAAATCTGTTAGGTTTGTATATAGCGCGAACAGTGTCTACTCACTATTGATGTGACAGAACCTCTAAACTGATTCATCAGTAATTTTATAGAGTATTATTAAATACATGCTTTTGAGTTCTACTAATGGTTGATTATCAGTTCAACTATCATCATTTATGGTCTAAGACACAAAGTTCTTAAGATTTCCGTATAAGCATAAATTCTTAGTTGGTCTTTCTACTGTAGTTCTAATATAGGCTTGGCTCAAATTAGTCACTTGTCTCAAACATTTAGACATATGGTTCACAAAGTCAACTAATCATGACTGTTAAATTGAAAGGTCATCGAACTACCTGTTTCATGGTTTAACTAGGGCCCAGTCAACATTTTTATCTTGTATGGAACAAGATAACAGAGTACTTCACTTAGTATTATTTTCTAAAGTTTCATCTAGTTCACATATGCGAAATAATAATATGAGCATATATAAACTATTACTGAGGTTTGAAAACTGCTCACCTCTTAGCTTTAGATGCCCGTTTCCTTTTCTTTCCAAAATATGTAACGAAATTAGAGGGCATCCGCTGATCAGTTTTGTCTGCAATAAATTACTCCTCTTACATACCCTCCAGCTCACAATGTTTCTCTCTATATCAGTTCTAGCTATCTCAGCAAGTTTTAACAGACGAAAGATGAATTTCATATATAGAGAGACTGTTAACCAGTTGTTAGCTTCTACTAAATCTATAGGATCCATACACATTCGCTTAAATCCGGTGAATCCCAGAATATCGATCAGAAATATTACCAACTCTTCATCCTCGCCATACATCAAATAGTCAGTTGGTAGAAATAGAGAGAGAGTGAGTCATTCACTTTAGGTGGAGTACGTGTATGGTAAAGGATTTTAAGTTGCGTGTACTACTTTCCAAAATATTCATCTGATATCTCTCTCTTATTATCTTGGGTTACATCTAATTGGGCTGCCGAATTATAACTTTAGTGAATCACCTTTATATGGCTGACCACCATTAAACCGGATTAGGCCATATAATTAACTTGGGTCCTCCCTTTTTGACTGATCATGGTAAGAATGAAATTGGGACAAGGAAATATCTTGTAAGCCCAAACTACAAGTCCATAATTAAGAGCTAACTTTATGCTTGTTTAATAATTCAATTGAACTTGCCCAATAATAATTTAAGTATTTGGACTATTCTATGGATGTAATAATGTAGCCACCTAATTCTTATACCTAATATATGATTAGGTTCTATATAACAAATAATTATTCACGTATCTACAATATATATATATATATATATTTTATCACATACTTATCCTTCACAAGTCACAAGTAATCAATACATTAATTAATAATTAATATATATATATATATATATATATATATATATATTTACAATGTGATCTCAAAATTCTTGGTTATTACATTCTTCCCTCCTTATAAGAATTCCGTCCCCGGAATTTCACATAAGGTTACTCGAAAAGATTCGGATAATTTTTTCTCATCTTTTTCTCGAGTTCTCACATAGCTTCTTCAGCGTTGTGGTTCCTCCACAAAACTTTAACAAAATGTATAACCTTATTCCTTAGTTTCTGTTCTTTCCTATCCAATATTTCAACAGGAACTTCTTCGTATGATAGATCCTTCTCGATTTGAATCGGCTCATAAGACATGCTTGTAATCAGGTTTATACGGACGCAACACTGACACATGAAACACATTGTGAATATGTTCCAGTTCAGGAGGTAATGTTACCTCGTACGCCACCTCGCCTATCTTCTTTAGTATCATAAATAGTCCAATAAATCGCGGACTCAATTTACCTTTCTTTCCAAATCTTATCTTCCCCTTCCAGGGAGATACTTTCACAAATACATAACTTCCCACTTCGAAGTCCCTTTTCGTACGATGCAAATCTGCATATTTCTTTTGTCGATCCTGAGCTGCCACTAGTCGAGCTCTTATTATTTTGATGATCTCCACAGTCTGCTGCACCAATTCTGGCCCCAACAATCTTCGTTCACATACCTCATCCCAACATAAGGGCGTTCTACATTTTCTCTCATACAAAGCTTCGTACGGTGGCATACCAATATTTGCGTGATAACTATTATTATATGCAAACTTTACTAATGGAAGATGATCTTCCCAGCTTCCCTTGAAGTCCATCACACAGGCTCTGAGCATATCTTCTAGTGTTTGAATCGTTCTCTCGCTTTGTCCATCTGTCTCAGGATGATACGCGGTACTTAACCTTAGCTGTGTCCCCATTCTTTCTTGAAGACTCATCCAAAAGTTTGACGTGAAGCACGGATCTCTATCAGACACAATTAATACTAGCATTCCATGTCTTGAAACTATTTCCTTGATCTACAATTTGGCGAGTTGATCCAAATTATACCTGATCTTGATCGGCAAAAAGTGCGCTGACTTTGTAAGACGATCCACAATTACCCATATGGCGTCGAAACCTTTATGTGTTGCTGGAAGTCCAACCACAAAATCCATGGTAACGTGCTCCCATTTCCATTCTGGAATCTCTAGCGGCTGTAATAATCCACTTGGTCGTTGATGTTCTGCCTCGACTCTCTGACAAGTTAAACATCTACTGACACATTCTGCCACCTCCTTTTTCATGTTCGGCCACCAAAAGTGTTGACGCAGATCTTGATACATTTTTGTGCTTCCTGGGTGTATCGAGTATCTCGTACTGTGCGCTTCTTGCAAAATCTCATCTCTTAACTCCGATACTGCAGGTACCCATACTCGTCCTTCAAATCTCAGTAATCCAGTGCCATCAATTTTATATTTAAATTCTTCACCTTCAGCTAACCGCTTCTTCATGTTACTGCATACTTCATCATTCTCTTGAGCTCCTTTCACCTTGTCCAATAAGGCTGGACTTGCTTCCATTTCTATTACTTTCGATGAATCCTTCGGATCTTTCACCTCCAGCTCCATTCTAACCATTTCCTTTACTAATTCTTCCTCCTCTGTCAATGCAAATAACTTTTCTCTACTCTTCCTACTTAAAGCATCCGCTACTACGTTGGCCTTTCCTGGATGATATAGAATCTCACAATCGTAATCCTTGATCAATTCTAACCACCTCCTTTGCCTCATGTTTAACTCCTTTTGTGTAAAGATATACTTCACACTCTTGTGATCTGTATATATCTCACACTTTTTTTCATAGAGATAATGTCTCCATATTTTAAGGGCACTACCGCTGCCAATTCCAGGTCATGGGTAGGGTATCCCTTCTCATAGTCTTTCAGCGGTCGTGATGTGTACGCAATGACTTTACCGTTTTGCATCAATACACAACCTAGTCCCTTGTGTGATGCATCACTATACATTGTAAAGCCTCCCGTACTATCTGGTAAGAATAATACAGGTGCTTCACTTAGTCGCTTTTTCAACTCTTGAAAACTTTGTTCACACTTCTCTGTCCACACATACTTAACCACCTTCCTGGTCAAATTTGTCAACGGCGACGGAATCTTCGAAAAATCTTGAATAAACCTCTGGTAATATCATGTCAATCCCAAGAAACTCCTGACTTCTGTAGGTGTCTTCGGTTGTCCCCAATTCTTCACTGTTTCGACCTTTGTTGGATCAACAGAAATTCCCTCATTATCTATGACGTGTCCCAAAAACTGAACTCTCTTCAACCAAAATTCACATTTCAAAAACTTAGCGTACAATTTCTCCTTCCTCAATGTCTCTAACACTATCCTTAAATGTTCGACATGCTCTTTTTCAATCTTCGAATACACCAGTATGTCATCAATAAACACAACCACAAACTTATCTAGGTACGGTTTAAATACTCTGTTCATCAAGTCCATAAATGCAGCTGGCGCATTAGTCAGTCCAAAAGACATCACTAGAAACTCATAATGGTCGTAACAAGTCTTAAATGATGTCTTTGGTACATCCTCCGGTCTCACCTTCAACTGATGATAGCCCGTCCTCAAATCGATCTTCAAAAAATATCTTGCCCCTTTAAGCTAATCAAAACGATCATCTATTCTCGGTAACGGATATTTGTTCCTGATTGTCACCTTATTCAGTTCCCTATAATCCATGCATAACCTCATTGATCCAACCTTCTTCTTTACAAATAACACCGGTGCTCCCCACAGAGATACACTAGGTTGAATATGCTTCTTGTCCAATAACTCTTGCAACTGGACCATTAATTCTTTCATTTCTACCGGAGGCATTCTATACGGTGCTTTCGATATTGGCGCTGCTCCTAGTACTAAATCGATCACAAATTCTATCTCTCGGTCTGGTGGAAGTCCTGGCAGTTCATCTGGAAAGACATCCCCAAACTCATTGACTACAGGTATCTGCCCCCACGTCAGGATTCACCATCCGTGTATCCACTACATGAGCTAAATAACCTTCACATCCTTTTCGTAACATCTTCCTGGCCTGCATTATCGTCAGATAATTTGTTTGTCTGGACGACTTGCTACTATAAAATACAACCTTAGACTTATTTGGTGTGTTAAGGCGTATGCTCTTCTTTTGACAGTCAATTATTGCCTCATGGTTAAATAACCAATCCATTCCTAAGATCACATCAAATTCTCCTAAGCGTATTGGAATCAAATTCACGCTTAACTTATGTCCCCTTATTTCCACATCGCAATTTTTATGGATAAACTTAACAGGGATCACTTCTTTGTTTGCAACTTCTATATTAATTAGGTTTTCTAACTGTTCACGAGGTAAGTTTAATCTTCCAGCAAATTCATCAGATACAAAAGAACAGGTAGCTCCCGAATCAAATAACACATATGCATTAATATTATTTATCGGAATTATACCTGGCACCACCTCCTTCGATGCCACTGCATCTTGAACAGTCATGTTCAAAGTTCTGGATGTCGGCTTGCTTTACTGAACTGGCCCTCCAATGGATAGTTTGGAGTTACTGCTCTTGTTGCTACTTCCTCCCTTAGTATTCTTCTTTAACGGACAATCCTTGAATTGATGACCCGTTCCTCCACATGAAAAAAAACTATTTTTCCTTGGCTTAGGACAATTTGGTGAAATATGCCTTTCCTGGCCATAATTATAACAGACATTCTCCCTTTCATACACTCTCTCGAGTGATTCTTTCCACACTTTCCACATGCTTGTTTCTTCTGTTGAACACTTCCTTGTTGATTCTCTGGGTTACTGCCACCGCTGCTCCATTTGCGCTTCTTGTTGTTGCTGCCACCACTGCTGGTACTCTGATTTCCACCTTCATTCCTCTTTTTGTTCTTCTCTCGATTGTACTTGGATACTGTCTCACTACTACATTCTGCAATGATGGCTTTTTCCAATAAAGTCGCAAATGAATTGATTTGTAACACCGCCACTTTGCTAAAAATCCAGGGATTCAACTTGTTCTCGAATCTTCGCGCCTTTCTTTCTTCGGTATCCACCTGATGTGGTGCAAATCTTGCTAATTCATTAAATTTGGTTGCATACTCGGAGACTGACATATTTTCTTGTTTTAATTCCAAAAACTTAACTTCCATTATTCCTTGCATACTCCTTGGAAAGTAGTTTTTGAGAAACAATTCTTTAAATCGTTCCCAGCTTATCACACCGTCTCCGGCTCTACTCTGATTTGCTTCCCACCAGAAATTAGCCTCGCCCTTCATCAAATAGGTAGCAAAAGCTGTCTTTTGCTCCTCTATAACTCGGGCCAGAAATTAGCCTCGCCCTTCATCAAATAGGTAGCAAAAGCTGTCTTTTGCTCCTCTATAACTCGGGCAATAACAAAAGCCTTCTCCATCTCCTTTATCCACGTTTGCGCTTCAATAGGGTCAGTTGTCCCTTTAAACTTTGGTGGGCCTACTGTCTTAAAGTCCTTAAAGTTGGCTAAGTGGCCCTCAGGGGGGTTTGGGTTTACTGGTGGTGCGGTGTTTCTGCCATGCAGTGCTTGGGTTAACAGGTCAACAAACTGTTGCATCGGATTTTCTGGATCTGCAGAATTATTTACGAATTCCTCTTGGATTGATGGTGGGGTTCTTGGTATTCCTCTTCCTCTTCCCCTTCCTCTTCCTCTCCATATTGGCGGCATTTTTTTCTGATTCAATAAAAATTTATATCATTTATGCATCATTTGCATATATATATATATATATATATATATATATATATTATATAGTGATTTCATAAAAATTTAATCATAGGTGTAAAGCTTATTAGTTATATTAGCCCAGACTTATGGCTTTATAAAATGGCTTGTTATTATAATCATTATGGTCTGCTGAATTACTGAATTAACTTACAGAATTTAACATATTACTCGTATACAATTTACTATCTTTAATACGTTTATCAAAATATCGCATTTATATTCATATACCAACTTTTTTACATAACTGGCATATTGCTATAAATGCCATCTATCCGTATTTAACAACAAAATGTGGGATTTGTCAAAAGCTAAAACTCCCCTAATTACATAAGTGGGGATACAATATATTTACATACTACCTCACACTATCTAAGGTTTAGATCATATATCAAGTAGCCCTAGTAAACAAAAAGGGTACATTCTGCATCTATCTACATAACGACCAAACCAACACATCACTGACTGTCGGGCTGAGCCGCCTCAGCATGGACATGTTCCGGCTCCTGAAGCGCATCTCCATCCACTCGGCGTCGAACAGAACGACTTGACTCACCGATCTCAAAATGCTGCCTCCTCAATCCTGCCCGCTAATCCATATAGGCGGTATCCAATGCTCGCCCCAATGAATCAATCCTGATCTCCCTAGCTTGCAGCTCCTCCTCGAGCTGATCAACGCATCTGGCCGCCCTTACCCAAGCATTCGAAACCCTAATCTTATCTGCTATCTCTAAGTCAAACTCAAATATCAACGCCTGATTCTCTAGGGCCCTTTCCCTCAGTTGAAAGTCTAACAACTCAACTCTGGCCTTCTGTTCGTCTAAGTCTACTAATGCCTGATGGGCAGCATCCTTATACTGTTTCTCAGTGCTCTGGAAAGTGTGATTCTTCGCCTCCAGCTCTTGTACTCTGGCTTCTAATTCTTCATTCTTGACTAGTAGATCTCCAATAAGGATATCCTGTGTGATATCCTCCAATCCCTCGTTCTCTACCGGCTGTTCCACCGTATGACTATCCTGACCCTCTTCTGCCATCCTGATACCAACAAAGAATAGCATCAGTATCACAATAAAATATATTCATTGATAAAATGAAATGATATTTTATCATGTACCATCTACACTAGATGAATTCCCATAATTCATCACCTAACATACTCTATATGAGTTTTCTTCTAAGGTTATAACCTAGGTTTCGCGTTCCTAAAGTATATAACCTACAACTCTGATACCAACCTGTGACGCCCCCAAATCCGGGTTCTCTAGCCTTGGGTTTGGTGCTCACGATCTAATAACATCATAAGCATTCTATATATTATTTGCGGAATAATAAACATACATTGTTCATCATAATAAAGTCTACAATGATATTTCCCAAGTCTTCTTAACCTTAACTTAACACATACCTTTAATATTATAAAAGGTTTACATAATAATTACATCAAATATAAGGCCTAAGAGTTTATAGTAAACTACTCCTGCACTTTTCCTTTTCCTCTTTCTTTCTTTATAAAACTTTCTGGCTTAGCTGAAATAAACGTCATGATATAGCAAGGGTACGCAACTAATTTGCTTAGCAAGTTTAAATGTAAAGAAGATATATCATGATTAGAAAGAACTTTTAACTTTCAAATTTTCAATAATTTGAATCAATAGAGAAAAGACGAGAATCATGTTCAATAATTGAATCATCGAATGGACGAAGCTAAGTGGTCGTTATTGACCATGAACAAATTCGGAGGTTGTTAGTAATTACTAGTCCTCTTAAAGTTTTGGTAATCGAGGGGATCAACCTCTCATACCTGGTGAATTATGCATAACCACTTAATAATCGGGCAAACAATTGTTTTCCAATTTATTGCCTTAATAGGTCTTGTTCTTTTTCTTAGTCTAAGAATCCTTACCAATCAATTGGCTTGGGAACAACTGTTTAAAACATAATTGAGTATATCAAATTTAAGCATGCACAGTCTAGCTGATACAACTAGCATATACTTACAGTTCATGAATGTTAGAATATCAAATTCTGCCTACAGTTTAATATTGAACAAGCTTTTGAGCATACAATTGCAATAACATTGATGTGGAATAATTTTCAATAATTAAACCACCTAGATATCTTTTCGATGGATACAAGTCAGATTATAAGAACTTGCACCAATTATGAGTTTCAATAATCATCAAAGATGTGGAGTAATTAACCATTATTACCCACTAACCTGCTTGAAAGAATTAATTCAAGTAGAGTTTGGAACTTACACAAGTATATACACAATGATATTTAAAAGTGTGAACACAAAGGACTGGCATATTGTGTAATCAAACTATGGGGTTATTCTATGGCTAGTACTCTACGATCACTAAGGTCTGGCTGACTTAATGAAATTATACTAAGGCTGCTTGGGCGAAGCTCTACAATTATAGAGTGACTAGCTAACTTACTCTACGATTGCTGAGAAGTACTCTACGGTCTACGAGTAAGCTCTACGATTGCCAAATAAGTTTGACGGACTTCTCTCTACGATTGCCGAGTAAGCACTACGATGGCCGAGTGGTTCGACATGCTTACTCTACGATCGTCGAGTAACTTGGCTGACTGACTCTACGATCGTCTAGAAGCTTGGCTGATTGACTCTACGATCGTCGAGCTTAACTTATATTCTTCTGAGACTTGGTTTTACTCCAAGAAATTTCATTCGAGGGTCTATTCCTTTATTAGTCCATAGTCATACTATTATAACCAAATCTTTGGGCCTGATTTATAACTACTGAACTCACGAATAACTTAAGCTCAATATCAAATAGTGTGTCTGCTCACTATTGATGTGACAGAACCTCTAAACTGATTCATCAGTAATTTTATAGAGTATTATTAAACACATGCTTTTGAGTTCTTTTAATGGTTGATTATCAGTTCAACTATCATCATTTATGGTCTAAGACACAAAGTTCTTAAGATTTCCGTATAAGCATAAATTCTTAGTTGGTCTTTCTACTGCAGTTCTAATATAGGCTTGGCTCAAATTAGTCACTGGTCTCAAACATTTAGACATACCGTCACAGAGTCAACTAATCATGGCTGTTAAATTAAAAGGTCACCGAACTACCTGTTTCATTGTTTAACTAGGGTCCGGTCAACATTTTTATCTTGTATGGAACAAGATAACAGACTACTTCACTTAGTATTGTTTTCTGAACTTTCATCTAGTTTATGCGAAATAATAATATGAGCATATATAAACTATTACTGAGGTTTGAAAACTGCTTACCTCTTAGCTTTAGATGCCCGTTTCCTTTTCTTTCCAAAATAGGTAACGAAATTAGAGGGCATCCGCTGATCAGTTCTGTTTGCTATAAATTACTCCTCTTACATACCCTCCAGCTCACAATGTTTCTCTTTATATAAGTTATAGCTATCTCTGTGATACCCCCAAATCCAGGTACTTAATTCCCACAGATTTGGTGTTCACTATCTCATTCATTCACATCTATCTACCCATAATTAAGAACAATTAAATAAACTTTAAGAAAGATCTTCCCAAAGTGGGTTACATCACCAATCTCTTAAACAATCAAATCCCAGGTTATCTTAACCTTAATACATCAATGCGGAATAAAACATAATTTTAAACAAGTCTTTGATACAAATAAACATCAAGTGGATAATAAGTCTCTTGCTACTTGGGCATCTTGCTTACTCGTGGACGGCTCGTCCTGCTTTTCTGGTTTAGCTGCAATGATTAGTGTAAGAGTGAGCAAACAATTGCTCACAAGAACGATAGCAATAATATTTAAATGAAATGGATTTCAACTGAGGAATAATAGTTTTCTGAATCTCAGTCAATAAAAGCTCGTCTGAATGCTTGATTCAAGGGAAAAAAATAGATTTCAATATTTAGAAATTATATCTGAGGGTCACAAGACCTCGAACTATGTCCTAGGTTAACAAGTATTTCTACTGTAACCTTTAACAGTCATATAGACTATGGACCAACATCTCGTACTCAGGGGGATCAGCCCTTTGTATAATGTATTGTGCACAAATATTTTAACGCTATCGCGTAAATAATCCCCTATATTAGGGTTGTTCATCTCAGTTTATCGTCTGATTCCGTACCAATAGGAACTTGGTTTGGAACAAGTATAGAAAATATTCTAAGTCTTTGAAATCGCTCATCAACTAAGGACTAGCTGAATCAATAAGGGTTTGCTAGTCTAGTTCATCAATAGAGTTTGTTCAATAGAACCTATACTCGAAATTTGAATAACAAACAATGATTAGAATAAAGCTTAAGTACGTAACTTGATAGTAACCTTGCTTGAATATCAATAAGCTAAGGTCATAAGCTTGCTCAATAAAAATAAACTTGCATTGAATAAATTAACAAGTTAAAAGGAAAGAATAAGTTGCTATAAATAATTTTCAAGTTTAAGGTAAGAAAACTTGCTCAACGTAAAAGTAATAAATTGAGATAAGGAACTTGCCTCAAGCGTAGATTACAAATTTAAGTAATTCACGATCCTTAAACAACCTATACATTAATTATAAATTGGTAACATAATTAGTTACAGAATAATATACACTTTAGGCTTGCTCTTATCTTATTTTATTATAACATTTCGGTTATCACTCAATAATGCTAGCTTAGTAACCATCATGACCACTCATTGGTTATTTATAAATTTTAAAACTTGTTTATATCATCATAGAAGAATTATAAAGAAATAAAAATTAAAATAAAAATAAAAATTTTAGTTACTGTTTCCCTCGTCGGGGCGGCAAAATCCTTAACAAAAATCTCGCCGGGGCGAGAGTCTCGTCGGGGTGAAGATTTCTTAACAAAACTCTCGCCGGGGCGAGAGGCTCGCCGGGGCGAAGAAAATCAGTTCATTTCTCTCGCCGGGGCGAGAGACTCGACTGTCGTCTCCTACAGTCGCGAACCAGTGAAAACTTAGGCCAAATTTGGCCAAAATTTTCCGAATTCTACCATCCAGTACACAATTTAAACTTACCAAGACATCATATATGATACAAAACATTTACCCAACATGTTTTATAAACATTTAAATCATTCTAACACATAAACAACCAATTTAAACCCAAGAATTTTACTGTTAAACAATTTATTCAAGTTTTGACCATTTTCATGAAATTAAGCTCTGTAAATTCATTTTTTTAACCAATTGAAACCATTCTTCCTGCATTATTCTTGTTTTTCATCATATAACCATGAACAATTATTAATTAACCAATTAATAATCAAATAGAGCATCAATTTTGATACATATATACAATTCATGAAACAAACTCTATAAATTACAAACTCTATTCCAAAGCATATTTTCATAGATTAACACCTCTAAATTGATTATTAATCATCATATAATCATCTAACACATGATTACTACCAATTACACCAAGTAATTCATGTATTTAGCATAGAATTTATATACAAGAAAAATAAAATCATATACAGAGAAGTATAGTGAAGAACTTTTTAGAAAAAGGATTATACCTCTTATTGCTTTGACTAATCTCCTTGGGTTTTAGAATTTCTACCTTCAATTCCCAAACTCTTCTCCTCAATTCTCTCTTTTCTCTCAACTCTCAAATTCTCAGAGTTCTCTCTCAACTCTGCTCTTTTCTTTCTCTTCTGTCTTTTATTTTCTTTTTACAACTGACATAGTTTAAAAAAATAAACTGATGAAGATAAAACTGATAATTAATATAATAACGTATAATCTAAATTTAATCCATCAGTTATAAAATTTCAAAAGCCATAAGGCTTGTTTGGTAAACTAATTTAAAAATAACCCATTATTCTAACTAAAGGTCACAAGGCCTTGTTTGGTAAAACACAAATAAAATAACCCATTATTTCCAAACAAAGATCATAGGGCCTTGTTTGGTAAAACTGAACTAAACACTTTCTCATTTATTTTAATAAATCATTATAACATATAGTTTAAAATGTTACACTTCTAATTTAATTGAACTTATTATTAAATAAATTCAATTAAACCTTACTAACTAAATTAATAATTTCATTTAACAAATAACAATAATACCAAATAAATCCTCTTATTCAAATAAATCATTTATTCAAATAAACCTTTTCATCATCTAATTTAATTATTAAATTAAATTAGAATAAACATAACAAATCACATTCAAATAACATTTAACATTATTAAACTTAACGTATACCCATTCCACAAAAACTTAATAAATTATTTATTTAGCTCAATAAATTAATAAAAATATTTATATAACTCAATAAATATTTTTATTCAATCACAAAAATTGCATTCGTTACATCTTTCCCTCCTTAAAAGGATTCTGTCCCCAGAATCACAACGCAATTAAATAAACGAAATTAAATCGTCCGTTACATTCTCCCCTCCTTACAAAGATTTTGTCCCCAGAATCGCAATATAAAGACTAAAAAAATAATTGGGGATAATTCTGCATCATTTTCTCTTCGAGTTCCCACGTTGCTTCTTCAGCACTGTGGTTCCTCCAGATTACCTTAACAGAAGGTATCACTTTATTTCGGAGAACCTGCTCTTTCCTGTCGACTATTTGTACAGGTATCTCCTCATAGGATAAATCTTTTTCAAACTGTATTGGTTCATACTCTATTACATGTTTATAATCTGAGTTATACGGTCGTAGCACCGATATATGGAAAACGTTGTGAATGTGGCCTAACTCAGGAGGTAAAGCTACCTCATAAGCTACCTCACTCACCCGTTTCAACACTTCAAAGGGCCCAATGAATCGCGGACTCAACTTACCCTTTTTACCAAATCTGATTTTTCCCTTCCAGGGAGATACTTTGAGGAACACAAAGCTCCCGGCTTCAAATTCGCGATTTTGTCGGTGTTGATCAGCATACTTCTTCTGTCTATCTTAAGCGGCTATCAGTCTGGCTCTTATCACCTTGACATTTTCAGCAGTTTGTTGTACTAGCTCGGGTCCCAATAGTCGTCGTTCACCCACCTCATCCCAGCGTAATGGAGTTCTGCATTTCCTTCCGTACAATGCTTCGTAGGGCGGCATGCCGATACTAGCGTGATGACTATTGTTGTAAGCAAACTCAACCAGAGGTAAATGATCATCCCAGTTGCCTTTAAAATCCATGACACACGCCCGAAGCATATCCTCCAATGTCTGAATTGCTCTTTCGCTCTGGCCATCGGTTTGAGGATGGTAGGCTGTACTCATTCTCAACTGCGTTCCCAAACAAGCTTGCAAACTCCTCCAAAATTTTGAGGTGAAACGTGGATCTCTGTCTGACACTATTGACACTGGAACACCGTGCCTTGAGATAATCTCCTTTTCGTATAATTTAGCCAGCTGGTCCAAAGTGAATCTAATTTTGATAGGCAAGAAATGTGCTGATTTCGTCAATCAGTCAACTATGACCCATATTGCGTCATACCCCTTCTGAGTAGTTGGAAGCCCTACCACAAAATCCATTGTGATATGCTCCCACTTCCATTCTGGTATCTCCAAGGGCTGTAGCAAACCACTTGGTCGTTGATGCTCCGCTTTAACTCTCTGACAAGTGAGACACTTCGCAACACACTCAACAACTTCTCTTTTCATGTTTGGCCACCAAAAATGTTGTCGAAGATCCTGGTACATTTTTGTGCTACCCGGGTGAATCGAAAATCTTGAACTGTGAGCTTCGTTCAAAATCTCTTCTCTTATCTCTGGCACTGACGGAACCCAAATTCTACCCTCAAATCTCAGCATTCTTTCGTTGTCGATTTTGTATTTAAGCTCTTCTCCCTTAAGCACTCTTTGCCGTATTTTATCACATTCCTCATCGTGAAGTTGCGCTTCCTTCACCTTTTCTACCAAAGTTAGTTGGGTTTCCATCTGGAACAATTTTTCATTAGACTCTGGCAGACACTTCACCTCTAGCTCTAATTTAACCATTTCTGCTACGAGCTTCTCCTGATCAGTTAACAAAAGTAGTTTCTCCCGACCCTTTCTACTCAAAGCGTCAGCAACCACGTTAGCCTTCCCTAGATGGTATAGAATTTCACAGTCATAGTCTTTGATGAATTCTATCCATCTCCTCTGCCGCATATTCAAATCTTTCTGTGTAAAAATATACTTCATACTTTTATGGTCTGTATATATTTCACACTTCTCCCCATAGAGTTAGTGCCTCCAGATTTTCAGAGCAAACACTACAGCTGCTAATTCCAAATCATGGGTCGGATACCCTTTTTCATAGTCTTTTAGTTGGCGCGATGCATATGCAATAACCTTACCATTCTGCATCAACACACAACCAAGTCCTTTATGCGATGCGTCGCTATACACCAAAAAATTTCCTGTATCATCTGGCAAAGACAACACAGGCGCCAAACTTAGTCTCTTCTTTAGTTCTTGGAAACTCTCTTCGCACTTCTCCGTCCAAACAAACTTCACGGATTTTCTTGTTAAATTCGTTAACGGAGTGGCGATCCTGCCATACCTAGGAAACTCCTCACTTCTGACGGTGTCTTCGGCTGATCCCAGTTCATCACAGCTTCCACTTTCGCTGGATCCACTGAAATCCCGTTTTTATCAATTACATGTCCAAGAAATTGAACACGCTCCAACCAAAATTCGCACTTCAAAAATTTTGCATACAATTTATCCTTCCTTAACGCCTCCAATGTCACCCTCAAATGTTCCACATGTTCTTCATGAGTCTTGGAGTAGACCAGAATGTCGTCTATGAATACCACCACAAATTTATCCAGAAATGGTTTGAACACCCTATTCATTAAGTCCATAAACGCTGCAGGCGCGTTTGTTAAACCAAATGACATAACCAAAAACTAATAGTGACCATATCTAGTTCGAAATGCCGTCTTTGGTATGTCTTCCTTCCTCACCTTTAGTTAATGGTATCCACTTTGCAGATCTATCTTTGAAAAATATCTCGCTCCCTTCAGCTGGTCAAACAGGTCATCGATCCTTGGCAACGGATACTTGTTTTTAATCGTGACCTTGTTTAACTCCCTATAATCAATGCAAAGACGCATTGATCCGTCCTTCTTCTTGACAAATAACATCGGCGCTCCCCATGGCGAAACGCTCGGTTGAATATACTTTTTATCTAGCAACTCCTGTAATTGCACCATCAACTCCTTCGTTTCTACCGGAGCCATTCTATATGGGGCTTTTGATATAGGGGTTGTACCCGGTTCTAGATCAATCACAAACTCGATTTCCCTATCTGGCGGTAATCCTGGCAAATCATCAGGAAACACGTCCGCAAAATCCCTAACTACTGGTATCTCCTCCAGTTTTGCACCCACTTTTCGGGTATCAACTATGTAGGCTAGATATCATACACATCCTTGTCTCAACATCTTTCTGGCCTGCATCATCGTCAGACAACTCTTTTGTCTAGGCGACTTGCTGCCATAAAATACAACCTTCAACGGAGTCTTAAGGTTCACACACTTCTTTTGACAGTCAATAACTGCCCCATAGTTGAACAACCAATCCATACCTAAAATAACGTCAAACTCCCCAAGACGAATTAGAATTAAGTTGATCGTCATCACATGTGAATTGATATCTACCTGACAGTTCTTATGGACAAACTTAACAGGAATCAATTCCCTATTAGCAATTTCTATATTCATGGGATAATCTAACTCTTCCTGAGGTAACTCTAATTTTCTAGCAAAATCATCGGATATAAATGAGCAAGTAGCACCCGAGTCAAACAATACATAAGCATTAACATTATAGACTAGAATGATACCTGACACTACATCCTTTGACTGCACAACATCCTGCACCGTCATATTGAATGTTCGAGCAGTAGGTCGATTGGGCTATGTCGGTCCTGTGATAGTCAGATTGCCACCACCGCTATTCCCCTTACCTGCATTAGCTCCACCTGTTGTAGTTGCTTTCTTAGGGCAGTCTTGGGCAAAGTGATCCTTTGACCCGCAAATAAAACATGATCCCTTCTTCGGATTAGGACAACTTGGTGCGATATGACCCTCCTGTCCGCAGTTGAAGCACACCCTCTTACCTTTTAAGCGCACACCCATATGGCTCTTTCCGCAGTTGTTGCACACCTCTATCTTCTTCTTCTGATTACCCTGCTGACTTCCCGCAGAGTTACTATCACTCCACTTTCTCTTCTGATTACTGCCCCCATGGCTACCACTTGCTTTGTTTTCATTCTCATTCTTCTTTTTCTTCTGCTCCTGATTGTACTTGGACAGAGCATCACTGCCTCCTTCAGCGATAATTGCCTTTTCTAACACCGCCGCAAATGAGTTCAGTTGAAACAACGAAACTCGACTATATAACCAGGGCTTCAATCCCTGCTCAAATCTTTTAGCCTTTCGCTCATCCGTGTTGACCTGATATGGCGCAAACCTCGCCAGCTCATTGAATTTTGCAGCATATTCAGGTACCGTCATGGTACCTTGCTTCAATTCCAGAAACTGCACCTCCATTTGATTTTGCGCGCTTGCCGGAAAGTAGGTCTCGAAAAAAATCTCCTTAAATCGCTCCCACGGAATAATCCCTTGGCCACCTCGAGTCTTATTTGCTTGCCACCAGTAACTTCCTTCTGATTTGAGCATGAACGTTGCAAATGCCGTCTTTTGGTCCTCATTGACCCTAGCGACATCAAACACCTTCTCCATCTCCATGACCCAAGTTTGGGCTTCAATTGGATTCATAGAGCCGTGATATTCCGGAGGTCCGACAGCCTTGAAGTCTTTAAAAGTCGTAGCCTGAGCTTGGGGTTGATTCCCAAAGGCTCCCGTTAACAAATTTACCAACTGCTGCATTGGATTAACGTTGACTTCTTCGTTGTTATTGGTGGATCCCTCAGGAGTTTGTTGACGGGTTTGTCTTCTTAGCGGCATCTTACTGTTAAGAATTCGCGCTATTAGATTATTATTCAATTACTTAAACATTTAAGTCTTAACTTAAACATTTATAAACACATTTAACACATAGCACATCTGATAAACTTTCGCATTTTTATTCATTTACTGCTTCAAAATATAATAAAAATAACATCGTAGTTATTTACATCATCTATCCTGACATCATAAAGTTCCAGGATTACATCATTATTCTATCCCATTATATAAAACTGGGATTTACAACTTATTAACTCATAAATTTCATACTAACAAATCTAATCATAATCTACGATGATAACCCACGACGCACAGCTTCCTGGCATTCCTGCTCCATAATACGAGTCACCATCCTTTGACCCATTTCATCTGGATGACGATGAACTCGATCCTGAGCTCTATCCATTGTGGTGTGAAAAATATGCTCCATCTCGTCAATCTTGGCCTTCTTTGATCGCACCTCACATTCAACACTATCTGCGCGGTTAACCTCTCTCAACCAAGCAGTTTCAGCTCTCGCCCGCTCGGCTGACTCCTTTTTCAACTCATCTCGTATAATTTCATTCCTGGCTATCAACTGTCCTCGTCGATACTCAGACCATGCTAGCCTCTGCTCAGCCTCTGCAAGACGTGATGAAAGGTCTTGGATCTCATCATCCTTCTACTCTAAAGTGGCTTGACGTTCCGCAACCTGTTCCTCTAACTCCTCCTTTCCACTCTCTACATGAACCAGCTTCCACTCCACGTCTCTAAGACGTATATCTAGCTCCTCTATCTCACTGTTCTTCTGCTCCAAGATAGTTTGTCGCTCGGCCAGCTGCCTCTCTAACTCCTCCACTCTATCCTGCAACTCAATGTTGCGATCATACACCTGCTCATACATCTGAACACCTAAGGAGGTTAGTGATATCTCCTCAGGGTCCTCCTCCTCCTCCTCAACCTCCTCCGGATCCTCCTCAGGATCAGTCTCAGGCTCGTACTCGGGACCTCAACTATGACCCATATTGCGTCATACCCCTTCTGAGTAGTTGGAAGTCCTACCACAAAATCCATTGTGATATGCTCCCACTTCCATTCTGGTATCTCCAAGGGCTGTAACAAACCACTTGGTCGTTGATGCTCCGCTTTAACTCTCTGACAAGTTAAACACTTCGCAACACACTCGGCAACCTCTCTTTTCATGTTTGGCCACCAAAAATGTTGTCGAAGATCCTGCTACATTTTTGTACTCCTCGGGTGTATTGAAAATCTTGAACTGTGAGCTTCGTTCAAAATCTCCTCTCTGATTGCCAATACTGACGATACCCAGATTCTGCCTTCAAATCTCAGCAACCCTTCGGTATCGATTTTATATTTGAGCTCTTCACCTTCAAGCACTCTTTTCCGTATCTTAACACACTCCTCATCCTGGAGTTACGCTTCCTTAACTTTGTCCACCAAAGTTGGTTGAGTTTCCATCTGGAACAGTTTTTCATCAGGCTCTATCAGATTCTTCACCTATAACTCCAATTTAGCCATTTCCGCTACGAGCTTCTCCTGATCAGTTAACAAAAGTAGTTGCTCCAGACCCTTTCTACTCAAAGCGTCAGCAACCACATTAGCCTTCCCTGGATGGTATAGAATTTCACAGTCATAGTCTTTGATCAATTCTATCCATCTCCTCTGCCGCATATTCAAATCCTTCTGTGTAAAAATATACTTCAGACTTTTATGGTCTTTATATATATTTCACACTTCTCCCCATAGAGATAGTTCCTCCAAATTTTCAGAGCAAACACCACAGCTGCTAACTCCAAATCATGGGTCGGATACCCTTTTTCATAATCTTTTAGTTGGCGCGATGCATATGCAATAACCTTGCCATTCTGCATCAACACACAACCAAGTCCTTTATGCGATGCGTCGCTATACACCACAAAATTTCCTGTATCATCTGGCAAAGACAACACAGGTGCCGAACTTAGTCTCTTCTTTAGTTCTTGGAAACTCTCTTCGCACTTCTCCGTCCAAACAAACTTCACTGATTTTCTTGTTAAATTTGTTAACGGAGTGGCGATCCTGGAGAAATCTTGAATAAAACGTCTGTAGTATCCTGCCAAACCTAGGAAACTCCTCACTTCCGACGGTGTCTTCGGCTGATCCCAGTTCATGACTGCTTCAACTTTCGCTGGATCCACCGAAATCCCGTTTTTATCAATGACATGCCCAAGGAATTGAACACGCTCCAACCAAAATTTGCACTTCGAGAATTTTGCATACAATTTCTCCTTCCTTAACGCCTCCAATGTCACCCTCAAATGTTCCACATGTTCTTCCTGAGTCTTTGAGTAGACCAAAATGTCGTCTATGAATACTACTACGAATTTATCCAGAAATGGTTTGAACACCCTATTCATTAAATCCATAAACGCTGCAGGTGCGTTTGTTAATCCAAATGACATAACCAAAAACTCATAGTGACCATATCTAGTTCAAAATACCGTCTTTGGTATGTCTTCCTTTCTTACCTTTAACTGATGATACCCACTTCGCAGATCTATCTTCGAAAAATATCTTGGTCCCTTCAATTGGTCAAACAGGTCATCGATTCTTGGTAACGGATATTTGTTTTTAATCGTGACCTTGTTCAACTCTCTATAATCAATGAAAAGACGCATTGATCCGTCCTTCTTCTTGACGAATAATACCGACGCTCCCCACGGTGAAACGCTCGGTTGAATATACTTTTTATCCAGCAACTCTTGCAATTACACCATCAACTCCTTCATTTCTACCGGAGCCATTCTATATGGGGCTTTCGATATAGGGGCCGTTCCCGGTGCTAAGTCAATCACAAACTCGATTTCCCTATCTGGCGGTAATCCTGGCAAATCATCAGGAAACACGTCCGCAAAATTCCTAAGTACTGGTATCTCCTCCAGCTTTGCACCCACCCTTCGGGTATCAACTATGTAGGCTAGATATCCTACACATCCTTGTCTCAACATCTTTCTGGCCTGCATCATCGTCAGACAACTCGTTTGTCTAGGCGACTTGCTGCCATAAAACACTACCTTTGACGGAGTCTTAAAATTTACACACTTCTTTTGACAACCAATAACTGCCCCATGGTTGAACAACCAATCCATTCCCAGAATGACGTCAAACTCCCCAAGACGAATTGGGATTAAGTTAACCGTCATCACATGACCCTTAATATCTACCTGACAGTTCTTGTGGACAAACTTAACAGGAATCACCTCCCTATTCGCAATTTCTATAATCATGGGGTAATCTAATTCTTCCTAGGGTAACTCTAATTTCTTAGCAAAATCATCGGATATAAATGAGCAAGTAGCACCCGAGTCAAACAATACATAAGCATTAACATTATTGACTGGAATGATACCTGACACTACATCCTTTGACTGCACAGCATCCTGCACCGTCATATTGAATGTTCGAGCTGTAGGTCGGTTGGGCTGTGCCGGTCCTGTGATAGTAAGGTTGCCACCACCGCTGCTTCCTTTTCCTACACTGGCTCCACCTGTCGTTTCTTTCTTAGGGCAGTCTCGGGCAAAGTGATCCTTCGACCCGCAGATGAAACATGCTCCTTTCTTCAGATTAGGGCAATTTGGTGAAATATGACCCTCTTGTCCACAGTTGAAGCATACCCTCTTACCCTTCAAATAAGCACCCATATGGCTCTTTTCACAGTTGCTGCACACTTCCATCTTCTTCTTCTGATTACCCTGCTGACTTCCCGCAGAGTACTATCATTTCATTTCCTTTTCTGGCTACTGCCCCCATGGCTACCACTTGTCTTGTTTTCACTTTCATTCTTCTTCTTCCTCTGCTCCTGATTATACTTGGACAGAGCATCACTGCCTCCTTCAGCGATAATTGCCTTTTCCAAAACTGCCGCAAAGGAGTTCAGTTGAAACAACGAAACTCGACTATATAACCAGGGCTTCAATCCCTGCTCAAATCTTCTACCCTTTTGCTCGTCCGTGTTGACTTGATATGGTGCAAACCTCGCCAACTCGTTGAATTTTGTTGCATACTCAGGTACCGTCATAGTACCTTGCTTCAGCTCTAGAAACTACACCTCCATCTGATTCTGAGCACTTGTCGGAAAGTAGGTCTCGAAAAATATCTCCTTAAATCGCTCCCACGGAATAATCCCTTGGCCACCTCGAGTCTTATTTGCTTGCCACCAGTAACTTGCTTCTGATTTGAGCATGAACGTTGCAAATGCCGTCTTTTGGTCCTCATTGACCCTAGCGACATCAAACACCTTCTCCATCTCCATGACCCAAGTTTGGGCTTCAATTGGATTCATAGAGCCGTGATATTCCGGAGGTCCGACAGCCTTAAAGTCTTTAAAAGTTGTGGCCTGGGCTTGGGGTTGATTGGCAAATGCTCCCGTTAGCAGATTCACCAGCTGCTGCATCGGATTAGCGTTGGCTCCTTCGTTGTTGTTGGTAGATCCCTCAGGGGTCTGTTGACGGTTTTGTCTTCTTGGCGGCATCTTACTGTTAAGAATTCGCGTTATTAGATTATTATTCAACTACTTAAACATTTAAGTCTTAACTTAAACATTTATAAACAATACTTAACACATAGCACATTTGATAAACTTTCGCATTTTATTCATTTATTGCTCAAAACATAATAAAAATAACAGCATAGTTATTTACATCAAATTATCTATCCTGTCATCATAAAGTTCCAGGATTACATCATTATTCCATCACATTATATAAACTGGGATTAACAACTTATTAATCTCATAGATTTCTTAATAACATATCTAATCATAATCTACGATGATAACCCACGACGCACAGCTTCATGGCGTTCCTGCTCCATAATACGAGTCACCATCCTTCGATCCACCATATCTGGATGACGACGAACTCGATCCTGAGCCCTATCTACTGTGGTGTGAAAAATATACTCCATCTCATCAATCTTGGCCTTCTTTAACCGCACCTCACAGTCAACATGATCTGCGCGGTTAGTCTTCCTCAACCAAGCAGTCTCAGCTCTTGCCCGCTTAGCTGACTCCTCTTTCAACTCATCTCGTACAATTTCATTCCTGGCTATCAACTGTCCTCGTCAATACTCCGACTGTGCTAGCCTCTGCTCAGCCTCTGCAAGACGTGATGAAAGGTCTTGGATCTCAGCATCCTTCTGCTCTAAAGCGGCTTGACGTTCCACAACCTGTTCTCCTAACTCCTCCTTTTCGCTCTCAACATGAACCAACTTCCACTCCACATCCCCAAGACGTATATCTAGCTCCTCTATCTCACTATTTTTCTGCTCCAAGATAGTCTGTCGCTCGGCCAGCTGCCTCTCTAACTCCTCCACTCTATCTTGCAACTCAATGTTGCGATCATACACCTGCTCGTACATCTGAACACCTAAGGAAGATAGTGATATCCCCTCAGGGTCTTCCTCCTCCTCCTCCTCAGGATCCTCCTCAGGGTCCTCCTCAAGATCAGTCGCAGGCTTATACTCGTGACCTGTAACTGTAATCAATGGGGATGGCTCCCTCTGCACTAGCTGCTCATGCACTACGTGAATATCTCGGGACTCCTCCTCCCTAGCCTGGCTGGGCTCTCCTCTATCAGTCATCCTGACAACAAAATTTTAAGTTTTAATTACTAATCGATAATACTCGCGAGCACATAAGTTTGTTATCAAATAAGCATATAACACATAATCATTTTATTATCTTTTATGAATTTCCATAATCCATTCCTTAGAACTCGATAAGAGTTTATCACCTCTATATTCTCTATCTTCTAAAAGGCTACTACCCTAAGGTTTTCCCCACCTAAAGGTTCATAACCTATCAGCTTTGATACCAACCTGTGACACCCCCAAATCCAGGTACTTAATTCCCACAGATTTGGTGTTCACTATCTCATTCATTCACATCTATCTACCTATAATTAAGAACAATTAAATAAACTTTAAGAAACATCTTCCCAAAGTGGGTTACACCACCAATCTCTTAAACAACTAAAAGATTAAGAACCCCTCTAAAATCCATTTTAAATTATTTTAATATTCTTTTTATTATAAGTTAAGTCATGTCACACTTATTTAAATTCTAATTAAACTTAATTATTAATAAGTTTAATTTAAACTTTAACAACAAAATTATTATAACTTTATTTAATAAATTTTATTTAATAACTCACTTTATTATTAAATCATTTATCCACTAATTTAATTATTTTAATTAAATTAGAATATTACCATTTAGTGTAATAAAATTCCACACCAAAATATAAATTATCTAATACAACTTTAACTAACATATTCATACATAATTAAATTATTCTCTAATAATCTCCATGATTTATTTATTTTACTCCATAAATAAATCATCTAGAATATTTATTAACACAATAAATATTTTAAATTATTTATAAAATTCACAATCGTTATATCCTTCCCTCCTTAAAAGGATTCTGCCCCCAGAATCACGGCCCAATCAACCCACCTGTTACATTCTTCCCTCCTTAAAAAGGATTTTGTCCCCAGAATCGCTATATATATGTACTAAACAAATAACTCAGGGTAATTCTTCATCATTTTGTCTTCGAGTTCCCACGTTGCGTCCTCAGCATTATGGTTCCTCCATATCACTTTTACAGAAGATATGACTTTATTTCGGAGAACTTGCTCTTTCCTGTCCACTATCTGAACTAGAACCTCTTCATAGGACAGATCTTTTTCAAACTGTAAGGGTTCATACTCTATGACATGATTATAATCTGCTTTGTACGGTCGCAGTACTGAAACATGGAAAACATTATGAATATGCTCTAACGCTGGAGGTAAAGCTACTTCATAGGCTACCTCCCCTATCCGCTTCAACACTTCAAAAGGTCCAATGAACCTTGGACTCAACTTTCCCTTTTTGCCAAATCTTGTTTTCCCCTTCCAGGGAGACACTTTTAAGAAAATGAAACTGCCGACTTCAAATTCGTGATTTTGACGATGTTGATCCGCATATTTCTTCTGCCTGTCTTCAGCTGCCGACAATCTAGCTCTTATTATTCTGACGATTTCTGCCGTCTTCTGCACCAACTCGGGACCCAGAAGACGATGCACACCGACCTCATCCCAACATAATGGAGTTCTCCACTTCCTTCTGTATAACGCTTCGTAGGGAAGCATACCAATACTCGCGTGATAACTGTTGTTGTAAGCAAACTCTACCAGTGGTAAATGGTCATCCCATTTCCCTTTGAAATCCATGACACAAGACCGCAACATATCTTCCAAGGTCTGGATTGTTCTCTCACTTTGACCATCGGTTTGTGGATGGTATGCAGTACTCATTTTCAATTGCATTCCCATACGTTCCTCTAAACTCTTCCAGAAGTTCGATGTGAAACGCGGATCTCGATCAGACACAATTGACAATGGAACACCGTGCTTTGATACAATCTCGTTAACATATAACTTTGCCAATTAATCCAATTTAAATTTGATTTTAATCGGCAAGAAGTGCGCTGACTTCGTCTGTCGATCCACTATTACCCAAATCGCATCGTAACCCTTCTGAGTAGCTGGAAGACCTACCACAAAATCCATCGTGATATGCTCCCATTTCCATTCTGGTATTTCCAATGGTTGCAACAAACCACTGGGTTTTTGATTCTCTACTTTAACTTTCTGACAAGTTAAACACTTCGCAACACATTCAGCAACTTCGCGTTTCATATTCGGCCACCAAAAATGCTGACGAAGGTCTTAATACATTTTAGTGCTTCCCGGGTGAATCGAATATCTCGAATTATAAGCCTCGTGCAAAATCTCCTCCTTGACTTTCGGTATTGGTGGTACCCAGATTCTGCCTTTAAATCTCAGTAACCCTTTTGTATCAACTTTGAATTTAATATTCTCTCATTCAGACATTCTCGTCCTTATCTTCTCACATTCCTCATCGTGGAGTTGTGCTTTCTTTACCTTGTCCAGCAAAGTTGGACGGGTTTCTATATGGAATAATTTCCCCTCTGACTCCCTCGAATATTTTACTTCTAGCTCCAATTTGGCCATTTTTGAAATAAGCTTCTCCTGAGCTGTTAGCAGCGTTAATGTCTCCTGACCCTTCCTGCTTAAGGCGTCGACAACCATGTTTGCTTTACCCGGATGGTAAAAAATCTCACAGTCATAATCTTTGATAAGCTCCAACCACCTTCTCTAACGCATATTCAAATCCTTTTGTGTGAAAATATATTTCAGATTTTTATGGTCTGTATATATTTCACATTTCTCCCCATAGAGATAGTGCCGCCAAAATTTTAAAGCAAACACTACCGCGGCTAACTCCAAATCATGGGTCGGATACCCTTTCTCATAATCTTTTAATTAATGCGATGCATACGCAATAACCTTACCGTTCTGCATAAGCACACAACCTAGCCCCTTGTGCGATGCGTCACTATACACCACAAAGTTCCCTGTATTATCTGGTAAAGATAACACAGGTGCTGAACTCAAACGTCTCTTCAACTCCTGGAAACGTTTTTCGCACTTCTCCGTCCAAACGGACTTCACTGCTTTCCTTGTCAAATTCGTCAACAGAGTGACGATTTTGGAGAAATCTTGAATAAAATGCCTATAATAACTCGCCAATCCCAAGAAACTCCTTACTTCTAACGGTGTTTTTGGTTGATCCCAGTTCATTACAGCTTCCACTTTCGTCGGATCCACCGAAATCCCGTCTTTATCAATAACATGCCCAAGGAATTGAACACGCTCCAACCAGAATATGCATTTGGAAAATTTTTCATACAACTTCTTTTTTCTTAACTGAAAGTAGTATGTACACAAGCCAATCATATTAAGCTAGGTTAGGCATCCAGGGACTCATATCAGCTCTTGGAGGCACGAAATATCAACATATCCTAGATAGAAATCAGCAACTCTAGGGAGAAGAGGCTACACAATACATCAAATTAGAGGGCCAAAGTGCTAAAATCAAGCTAAATCAAGCAAGGCCAAGGAGCTAAAAGCATCAAGGAATGCAAAACCATGGAGGAGAAGCTAGGGTTCATCATCAATCCATCAAACATCATATGAAAATCTACAAAAGTGGTTTTATCTCTAGTTTTCCCTTCTATTTTGTAATCCAACATGATGTATAAATTGAATATGATGTTATTTGTAGTTACCATGACCTAGAACTTGTTTTCTGTGACTTCAATAGAACCCAACTCCTAGTTTGAATTGAATGCTCTCTCTTTGATATTGGTTATCATTTGTGATTGGATATCATAATTTGGGCTTTATTTATTAATTACCTAGCTAGTAATTACCTTGGGAACTTATATAGAATTGGGAGAGGAAGTATAGGTTGAGACCTTGTTATGATATCATGTGAAAATTAGATATTACTATGGGTAATTTATGAAATTAAGTGACGTGTGTTTTATTTATTACCCTCATGAATGGATAATTTGATTGTATTTAGGATAGACATATACCTCATGATTGTATTTGATCGCTAAGGGGGCTTACCCTTATTGTAGAATAAATGTTATTTATTTAAAAGAATTAAATAGTTTAATTTATTTATTTAAATAAAATTAGAATTCTTCTAATTGATTTATTCACAACCGGTTTAATATGGAGAACCTAAAGGGTCACACCGCAAAAAGAAAATATTTGTTTAAGAAGTAAATGACATAATTGTAATAATAAGTTAAGTGTATTTAATTTAATCTATGGAGATAGAATAAATTAAATAGCTTAATATTTATTATTTAATATTTTAGAAATATTAAATATAAATTAATAAGAGGAGTCTTATTATTATTATTACTATTATTATTATTTAATTCCTAATAGGGATTGAGAATTAATTAATAGGAGTACTCTCTCATGAATTCCTAATTGGATTAGGAGCATAATTAATTAAAGGAGTTTAATTAGAATAGAAACCCTAATCCTAAATAGTTTAGTAAAGGGTGTTTCCTACATCTATAAATAAGAGAAGTCTTATCATAGATTAGGGTTACACACTCTTGCATTAGATTGTGGAGAGTACTTGCAATTTCTATAGAGATAGAAACTAGGGTTTTGCCAACACCCATCTTCTTGAACAACTGATCTTCCTTGGTGGATCACCTCTATAGGCCAAACACTTGGGTGGCTAATGTTGATCAAGCGAAGGAATTTAGTCGGTGGAATTTTAAGGAGAACGCGAAGGAATTGGAGGTGAACTTGTACCCGAGGAAGCTTTGATTCACGAGGGTATAATTCTCTATCTTTATCTCTTTCGTTAATTTATAATTAAACACAAGGAAAGATCATGGTGATGGTTTGTATGAAAAATTTTAAAATCCGTTTTATCACGCTTTCGCCTTATTTATGTAATTTGATTGCATGCTTGCATTATATATAAACCTAACAGTGGTATGAGAGCCTAATCCTTATGTTAATTACTGATTTTGATGATTCCATGTATGAATTGATATGTGATATGATCGGATTTTTGGGTAGAAATTGTTTTCCTGAATCTGCATCGCGGCGCGGCCGCGCCGCTTTCAGTTCATTCTGGAGCGCGACCGCACCTGAACCCAGAAAACGTTTCTGGGGGTGCAGCGCGTCCGCGCCGCTCCTAGTTCAATTTAGAGCACGGCCGCGCCGGTATGCAGAGTTTGAATTTTTTTTGTTTTTCTCAATTAATATAAATGGTTTATTTAATTGATAAAAGTTTAAAATAAAGATGTTTATTTTATCTGAAATATGATTCCAGATTGCTAAAATTAATGGAGTTTAATTTGGATTTGATTTTTTGATTAAAATAAAAGAGTTTATTTTGTTTCAAAAACTAAATATTAGAAAAACTTTTGCCCATTAATTGATATCAATGCATATATGGAATTGTTTTATTATTCATGAGATGAATGTTATTTATTGATGCATACGAAGATATGTATGATAATAAATAAGGATTGATTATGGACTATTGAGTAATGTGTGATTGGAATTATTTTAGAGAATGCTTGAATGAGTGGGTTTTTATAAATGGGGTCTGCGTACCTCGTCTTCTCTAATTTTTGTTAATGTAAATTCTATTTCCCTCCTATGTACTATAATGACCCCAAAATTCTGAACAATCCAACTCTCCATATCGGTCGTTAACAATACATCCTCATCCTGACTTTACAACATTATTCAATATTAAACTTAATAAAAATGCGGAATAACTTAAACTTTTCTATTACAAATCATTCTCGATCCCAAAATTCTGAACATTTACATCTAAATATCTTAGAATCATGTTATTATCATGATTCACCTTGTCTAACTTATTATAAAAATTTACACCTCAATACAAACTTTACAACTTAATGTAAATACATTTATCAAAATATTAACATAATTCAGGTAATAAATTTTAACTAAAACATTTAATCTTCATGCATCACTTTGATCCATGTCATTGGATAGCACATAACGTTACCTTGTAGCTTTAACCTGCAAAAGTGGTTATTTGCAAGAATGAGCTCGACAGCTTAGTAAAATCTATCAGTGTTCATGCATCACGTAGCAAATAAACAACATGCTCAATTTATACAATCATAAACATTATAATTCTAGCATATCATACATGTTGTACATCAGTTACCAAGTAATAATTGTGTTCCATAACTCAATCGACATTCTAACTCAACGTACGTAGTCATAAATTGACTTTGTCGTTTCGTACACACAACATATAGAATTCATTATGCTTTTGCATCATAGGTTTAAAACAATCAATCATTTAGTTCATATAACAAATAGGAACTGAAAGACTTGCCTGGTTTGTAGATTACCATAACCAGCTTATATTTATTTGCACTTCATGTATCCTACATGATATATATAATTATGCACATCATTTATTAGTCATATAGCAACACTTAGTATTAACTCTACTTTACATTTCATAATCCTTCATTTTATTCTCCATGCAATTCTCGACTTAAAAAGCAAGTCCTCCACATAAAACCCTTCATTTTATTACGTTCCACTTTAATCGACACTTAACATTTAGTTAAGTCTTAAACTTTTCTTTACATAAGATGTATAATGTTTATAAGTAAATCTTTGGCTTATTACAATACTATTGTCACTTCAAGATTCACTCTCATCCAATCTCATTTTAATATCTTAATTATTCTCTGATTATCAAACTCACTTCTAGAGTTATAAGCTTAATTATAACAATGTCATCCTTAAGAATCCCTAAAACTTAACGTTAAGTTAAGGTTCATCAACTTCATATTTTGTCATTATCAAGTATATACTTAGCATCCATCTTAACATTTTGGTATTCATTCAATACATTAATATAAGTTTAATCTTGCATAGGGTAACATATCATGACCAAAAAGAAAAGAATTAAAAACAAGAAAAATTCCATTTTCTGTAATTCCCGCCGGGGCGAGAAATTACTACACAAAACTCTCGCCGGGGCGAAAAACTCAGTTCATAGAGCTCACCGGGGCGAGACTTCGCCGGGGCGAAAAACTCAGTTCATTGAGCTAGCCGGGGCGAGACTTCTGGATTCCAGATTCTGCAGTTTTGCGAATTGCACAGTCCAAGGCCAAAAACACCAAATTTCTTCATTTTAACAACAAATTAAAATTACCCAATTACTATAACTCATATATGATCATTACCCAAACCTTCTAGCACGATTCTAACATCTTAAACAACTCAAACAACCAATTTAGAGGCTTAAAAATCACAATTCATACTAATTTTTCATATTTCACAACTTTTAGCATAATCAATCGCTACAGATTCGTTTCTCAACCACATTGGTCCGTTCAACTTCCGTTGTTTTTGTTTTTAAAACATAACAATAATCCATCTTCAATTTACAGATTATTACTCAAATTGAACATAAATTTTGACTCCAAAACAAGCCAAAACGTACATATTCAATCAAAACTCAATTCTTCCTCTTTTACACATAAATTCAAATTTCATTACTCTAATTTCATTTATAATCAACATATATTATACTAATTAAACCCAATAACACATAATCAAGCTTTTCTCCAATTCATTCTGTTAGGTTTGTATATTACGCAAGCATGCAATCTAATTACACAAATAGGGCGGAAGCGTGATAAAACGGATTTTAAAATTTTAATACAAACCATCACCATGATCTATCCTTGTGTTCAATTATCAATTAAACGAAAAAGAAATAGAATGACAATTATACCCTCGTAGATCAAAGCTTCTTCGGGTACAAGTTCAACTTCTAGTCCTTCGTGTTCTCCTCGAATTCCACCGATGAGATTCCTTCCTTTGATTAACGTTAGCCACCCAAGTGTTTGGCCTCTAGAGGTGATCCACCAAGGAAGAATAGGTATTCAAGAAGTTGGGTGTTGGCAAAACCCTAGTTTCTATCTATATAGAAATTGCAAGTACTCTCCATAATCTAATGCAAGAGTGTGTAACCTTTCCTAAACTATTTAGGATTAGGGTTTCTATTATAATTAAACTCTAATTAATTATGCTCCTAATCCAATTAGGAATTCATGTGAGAGAACTTCTATCAATTAATTCTCAATCCATATTAGGAATTAAATAATAGTAATAGAAATAATAATAATAAGACTCCTCTTATTAATTTATATTTAATTTTTTTAAAATATTAAATAATAAATATTAAGCTATTTAATTTATTCTATCTCCATAGACTAAATTAAATACACTTAACTTATTATTATAGTTAATTTATTCTAGGGTTTTGCCAACACCCATCTTTTTGAACAACTATTTTTCCTTGGTGGATCACCTCTAGAGGGCAAACACTTGGGTGGCTAACATTGATCAAGCGAAGGAATTTAGTCGGTGGAATTCAAAGAGAACGCGAAAGAATTGGAGGTGAACTTGTACCCGAGGAAGCTTTGATTCACGAGGGTATAATTCTCTATCTGTATCTATATCTCTTTCGTTAATTGATAATTGAACACAAGGAAAGATCATGGTGATGGTTTGTATGAAAAATTTTAAAATCTATTTTATCACGCTTCTGCCCTATTTATGTAATTTGATTGCATGCTTGCGTTATATACAAACCTAACAGTGGTATCAGAGCCTAATCCTTGTGTTAATTATTGATTTTAATGATTCCATGTATGAATTGATATGCGATATGATCGGATTTTTGGGTAGAATTTTTTTTTTCTGATTTTGGAGTGCGGCCGCGCTCGAACCCAGAAAAACATTTCTGGGTGTGCAACGCGGCCGCGCCGCTCCTAGTTCAATTTTTCGCACAGCCGCGCCGGTATGCACAGTTTGAAAATTTTTGTTTTTCTCAATTAACATAAATGGTTTATTTTATTGATAAAAGTTTAAAATAAAGATATTTATTTTATCCGAAATATGATTTCAGATTGCTAAAATTAAAGGAGTTTAATTTGGATTTGGTTTTTGATTAAAATAAAAGAGTTTATTTTGTTTCAAAAACTATATATTAGTAAAACTTTTGCCCATTAATTGATATCAATGCATATATGGAATGGTTTTATTATTCATGAGATGAATGTTATTTATTGATGCATATGGAGATATATATGATAATAAATAGGGATTGATTATAGACTATTGATCAATGTGTGATTGGAATTATTTTAGAGGATGCTTGAATGAATGGATTTTTATAAATGGGGTGTGCGTACCTCGTCTTCTTTAATTTTTCTTAATGTAAATTCTATCTCCCTCCTATGTACTTTCCCTTGACTGCTGATCAAGGTTTCTATTATAGTAAATAGTTCATGTAATAGGATTAGTTAGAATTATTATGAAGAATTGGAGACCAAGGAGTAATGAGCGCTTGAAGACCCGTTTGTAATGGAGCCCAGGTTTAAATGTAATAGTTATATTTAAATTTAATTCTTGCACCCTAGGTTTGACCTTTTGGTTCACTTGGTGGCTCTAGTGAACTAAACTAGAATAAAAGTCCATAATCAATCCGGGTAGAATATAGTATTCTATATGTGCATGATTACTATATATATATATATATATATATATATATATATCTCTGTGTGTGTGTGTGCATGCGCGCTAAACAAGATGAGACAAATAATAACAAACCCCTCAAAGAAATCATATTAAGTCCTAAATGTTCAAAGATATTTGGAATATCGAACGTCGCCTTCTAGCATGGTAAAGCAATAGAGTATTAAATATTTAATACGAGTTTGTTGTGCACACACAAGGCGAGTATTAAATATTTAAGATGTTGTTTTATCACATTTTATGCTTATTAAGGAATTGAACATTACTGCTTTGTTGTGCACACACAAGGGTGGTCTTTTTCTCTTCACATATATGGAAGTGCTAGGTTGGACTTAACTTAGATTATTTTAGTTCGGATGTGCACACACTTGACCATTATAATCTAAGAGGCAAAATACAAGGAGTTACACAGTGATATAATTGACAATAGTTGTCAACCTATTTATTTATATATAGTTTGTTATGCACACACAAGGCTATATACATTTGAAATGGGATCCTTATTCTCACTAGCAAATCTTTAATTAGATTTGTCGAACTATATAATGAGGGTAATGAAAAAGTGAGAGATACCAATTTAAATAAAGACCTAATTTATTTTGATGATTAATAAAATGAATGTATGCTAAAATGTTGTATATTTCACATGTAAAATTTAAAAATGTCAAACTCACTATCACTACATAGCATACTTGATGCTAACAAACTAATCGGACCGAATTACATGGACTGGTTAAAGAATCTGAGAATTATTCTCACTGCTGAAAAGATTTCTTATGTCCTAAATTCGTCTGTCCCTGCAAGTGTTGCAGAAACATCCTTTGAGGAAGAGATTGCTACTTTCAGAAAGTGGCAAAATGATGCAATTTTGGCTCAATGCATCATGCTCGCATCCGTGAGTAACGAGCTTCAGCGTCAGCATGAAACTATGGATGCTCCTACTATATTGTTGCATCTCAAAGAGTTGTATGGTGAGCAAAGTAGGACTGCTAGATATCAGATATCTAAGGAGCTCTTCCGATCTCGTATGACCGAGGGCACTACCGTTGAGACTCATGTCCTGAAGATGATCAATCTGATTGAACAACTTGGGCAGCTTGGGTTCGTGATGGATGGGGAGTTAAGTCAAGATTTGATCTTGCTGTCACTCTCGGACACCTTCTCACAATTTGATGTGAATTTTCACATGAATAAGTTGTTAGGTTTGTATATTACACAAGCATGCAATCTAATTACACAAATAGAGCGAAAGCGTGATAAAACGGATTTTAAAATTTTAATACAAACCATCACTATGATCTATCCTTGTGTTCAATTATCAATTAAATAAAAGAGAAAGAAAATAAGAATTATACCCTCGTAGATCAAAGCTTCCTCGGGCACAAGTTCAACTCCTAGTCCGTCATGTTCTCCTCGAATTCCACCGATGAGATTCCTTCCTTTGATCAACGTTAGCCACCCAAGTGTTTGGCCTCTAGAGGTGATCCTGTAATACCCCGAATATTTATGAGGCTTATAAATACGATCGTATATGATTAGAGGCTAATTTTGTGACACCCCCAAATCCGGGTACTTTGTTTCCTCAAGATTTGGTGTTCACTATCCATATACATCACATCACATCTAACTACCCATTCAATCATAATGGAAATTCTTAATAAAATAGAAATCTCCCATTAAAGGGGTACAACATCATTAATAAATAAATCTCAAGTCATCTAACCTTAACATAACATCAATGCGGAAACATACTTAGGTCTATTACATAAACATCGTTTAAACAATATAACAAGTCTTCATCACTTGTTTGCTTTGCCTTTGCCCTTACTAGTGGACGGCTCATCAATTCTTTCAACTTTAGCTGCAATGTTATTATGCAAGGGTGAGCAATGATTGCCCAGCAAGTACAACAACAATAATAATAATAACATGTGAAATAATTAACGGATATTGAATAATCGAAGATTCAGCTTTTGAGTCAAGAATGTAAGATAAGATTCAAAAGAACATCTGAGGGTCTTAAGACCACGAACTGTGTCACAGGTTATCAAGTATTTCTACTTTAAACCTTTAACAGTCGTAAGATTATACGGACCTTACTTCTCGTACTCAGGGGGATCAACCTTTTGTACCATGTATGTGCACAATATCTTAATGCTAACGTGTAAATAAAATCCCCTGTATAAGGGTTGTTCATCTCAGTTTGACATCGGAGTCCGCACCAAAGGAAGTTTGGGTTGGATTTACTTCAATAATGTTTCTAGAATTTAGAACGCTCATTAACTATGGACTAGTCGAATCAATAAGGGTTCGCTAGTCAATCAAGATATAATAAAAATGTAATTAATATTCAAGAATCAAGGACTAAATCTCGCAAAAGGTACAATTGGGTAAATTTTGTATAACTGAAGCATTTCAAAAGTAAATTAGAACTTCTCATTAAATCCATGAAATTGAATGGAATAGGAATAATAACTTGCTCAGGTAAGTAGCATTATGAAGCTTGCATTATAAGATAATGAAATTTGGAACTTGCGTAATTGAAATCAAGGTAGTATTAGGTAGCTTGCTTTCAACGAAATAATAGATCAAGGTAGAAAACTTGCGTAAACGTAAAAGTAAGGATAAGATACTTGCCTCGTGCGTAGACTATAAATTTAAGACTCACGTTCTTTAATTAACCTATACATTCGGTTTATAAAGCAAAAACAATAATTAGTTATAGTATTATAAACACTTCAGAATTCATTCTCATCCAATTTTCATTTTAATATCTCAGTTGACACCGAACAATCAATGGGTATATGCTTACCACCCATTACAGTACCTTAACATTCATTTCATACATTAGTCTAAGCTCTAGATATGTCTACGATATCATAACATGACCACAAAGAAAGAATAAAATTTTTACTCTCTTCTTTTTACTCTTTTATTTGTTCCACCGCTGGGGTGGTGGGTTTCTTCACAAAATCCTCGTCGGGGCGGGAAATGTAATACATTTCTACCGCCGGGGCGAGACTACCGTCGGGGCGGGAAATGTAGTTCATTTCTACTGCCAGGGCGAGCCTGCCGCCGGGGCGAGAAATGTAGTTCATTTCTACCGTCGGGGTGGTGGACCTGAAACTCAATTCCTGCAGTTCGCGAAGAACAAAGAAAAATGCCAAATTTGGCCAAAGTTTTCACAATTAACCGATTAAATTACTACCCATTCATCATATGTGTTATGAAATCAAAACCCAATACATACACAATGATTTTGACATCACAGACAATCTAAACAACCAATTAAAGGCTAAAAATTTAACTGTTCATACTTTATTATCAAGTTTTGACACAGTTAACAAAATCAATCACTGTAAATTCGTTTTATGATCAATTCAATCAGTTTAGCTCTTGTTTTCTTCGTTTTTACATGCATAAACATAATTAGTCATCAATTTAACCAATTAATATGCAAAACATGCATGAATTTTTCATACATTTAAACCATGTTCGTATACATCTCCTCTGTAAATTCCAGAACACTAATATAAACATGATTTTATGGATTTAATTACTCTAAATCACATATAATTCATATAAAATACATATGTACATGCTTACCAACATCTAACATCAAGTTATTTAAAGATTCAACCATAGAATTCAAATTACAGAAGACTAAACTTAACTTTTCATAGAGAAAACTGAGAAAACATAATTTAAAGGTTGAAATTTAAGAATTACCTCTGATTAGATGCTTTAACTATGCAAGATAATGACAAGATTTCTTCTCAATTCTCCAATTTCCCAAAATTCTCTCTTTTTCTCTCAAGTTTGCTCTCTGGCTTAGTAATTACAACTGATGAAATAAAGTACGTACTAAAGAACTGACACAATATGGATGTCAGTGAATCCCATAATGGGTTAACTAACTCCAACTCCCCTTAAGGCCTCGTTTGGCTAATCATATTTATCCTCCCTTCTAGTTTATTTTAATAAACTATTTATTATATAGTTTAATGTCACATATTTAATCAATTAAATAATCTTAATTAAATCAATTAAGTAAAATAAAACAATACCACATTAAATCACATAGTCACATGACTAAAATTCTCTTTTACTAATAATGACAAATTATTAACTCTCTAATTAATATTAAATTAATTAGAAATACTATTATACTTATTTAAATAATGCATTTAATCAAATAGATTCAATTAAACACATACTTTAAATATAAAAGTTCTCCACATTAATTTAACTAATGCAACATATATAATTAAATTAATCTACCATAAATTCATCAATAAATCAATTAATTCAACAATCAAATCATCAAAAAATATTTATTTAATTCAATAAATATTTAAATTAAATTACAAAATTCTCGTTTGTCACATATTTCCCCCCTTAAAAGGATTTTGTCCCCAGAATCACGACTCAATTAACTCGTCCCATTACATTCTCCCCCCTTGGAAGAAACTTATGCAATCATGTGTCCATGGTAATTTTGTTGAGACCGGAGAATACAGCCGTGTCGTCAGTCATCCCATCATTGGCCGCGGATTGATCTACAGCTGGCTGGGCTGATTTTCTCGATTTTCGTACCACACCTCGATTCTCGTGTCGTACTGTTGATTTTCGCTGAAAGGCTTGTATTTTGCAGTCCGGGAACAGATGGGAAACGTGCTATGTCATTCAGAAATGCTCGTTTCGAATGGCTGCGACATGACACAAGATTTATATTTGGAGCTTGGTTTCCAGGGGGCGCTGCCCCCCAACCCCCACCAACTCACCGGCGAGCAGGTAAGCGTAGTGGCCATTAGTCGATTCCTGATATCCGCTCGTTGTCGTGTCGGCTTTGATCGCAAGTCGTTGTGGTGGCTTTGAGTGTTCGTACTTATGTCCACCTTTAGTTCTCGTAGGCTGGGTTAATTGACGATTTTGGCCTCCTGTCAGGGTTAGTATACGAAGCGTAAAATTTGGGTTCTACAGCTGCCCCTCTTTATCTTGTTTATGAAATGTTAAATGAAATGAACATGATAAAGAAGTAGACACCCGATACATGAATGACAGTGCATAAAAATGACAGTACATACATGATGCAACACATATAGCTTATGATACAACACAAGATGTAAGGCATGCAAAACATTCGTAAAGATGTCAATGCATCATGCAATCGTAAATTTATTGTGAGTACTGACCTCAACAGGACTCAATCGCTGATCGCATCGTTGTTGTCGGGTTCCGTCTCTGACCGGTCGTTGCTATAATCGTTATCGCAGATGTCATGCTCTGTCTCGTAATCGGCGTCGTCTTGGAATCGTCGTCGTCTCATAACTGTCGGGTTTCGTATCCGATCGATCGTCTCGTAGATGTAGGGTATGGTCTCCTATGGGTCGTCTCGTCTGTATCGGTTCTCGTCTCCAATTGGTCGACTTGCTTGTATCGGTTCTCGTCTCCGATTGGTCGACTCGTCTATATCGGTTCTCGTCTCCGATTGGTCGACTCGTCTGCACCGGGTCTCGTTTCTGGTTGATCGTCTCATCGGCACCGGGTCTCGTTTCCAGTTGATCGTCTCGTTAGCACCGGGTCTCATTTCCGGTTGATAGTCTCGCAAATCACCTCGTTCCTGCCGGGTCCCGCCCTGACAAATTGATTCGTCGTGTTCCACACCCGATTGGTCAAAATCTCGTATTTTATTTTCACATAACAAGTCAAATGGGTTTGAAAAATTGATCAATTGCTCTATTATTAACTGTATGATGCATGCTTTTTATTCATGGATAGAGAATGACCCCTGCACAATCTTTTTGACACTATTTTTCACAGATGTCGTCACCCGACGCCGTGGTACGTTTGGATCTCGGTCCTCCCATAGGGTTGGTTGGCAGGCTTTTCCGCTGGTTGGACAGTTTGTCGCCGGGCGACAGGGTTATTGCAGATGGTCTTCTGGGACATTCTTGGTCCTTATTATCCTTTCAAGTGCCGGTGGGCTTTGTAGAGGGTATTCTGAGCTATTGGGCCCCTGCCCGTCAGGTGTTCAGATTAGGGACAGTGGAGCTGACCCATACTCTCGAGGAGTATGCCCGCTTTACTGGCTTATCTTTGGATGGTCCTTGTGCCAAGGTCACAGCTGGTCCCATGCGCCGAGTTCTTGACTTTTACTAGGTTACGGAGGACAGTTCTGTTATCGGTGATCACATCAGACCATCTAGTTCCCCTTCATTTCCTGATTGACCGATTCGGCTCACCCGACAGTTTTCATCTATTCTCTGGTGATTTTTCCGTATCTGAGGAGCGTTGGGGCGCTTTAAGAGTAGATGTTTTGATGGCTTGTGTTATCTCAGTTTTATATCTGCCAGCCGGATCCGATCTGTTGGATATGCGAGTTATTGTGGCCAGTAGAGCCCTTTAGGAGGATCACACCATTATTCCCATGATACTAGCAGACACCTACATGTCAGCCTCATATTGTCAGTCTTTCCAAGGCAGAGTATTCAGAGGGAGCTCTATTTTGTTGTATGTATGGTTTATGAGCCATCTCAGCCCCATCGGTCATTTCTGTCGCCATGGGTTTTGCTTCAGCCACGACATAGCCATGCAATTTTCATTCTGTCCCGTGAGCTGTACTGATGCGGCTTCCTGGATAGAATTCTTATCGGCTATTGAGGAGCCCTTTCATCTCTTGATCTATTCAGGTTATTGCTCCTTTATGAGCTTCTCGACTCATGTGCCCACCTTGGATTTCATCCCTATTTCTGGCTTGAGGGGCGTGACGACTTATCATCCCTTGGCGGTTATGGGGCAGTTTGATCAGATACAGGATTTTCACCCTTTCACGGGCGCAGCCGACTACCGATTCCTCATATCACCCTAGACAGAGAGAGATCTACTGCAGATATATGATCTTTGGTCTCGCAGGATCTTTGTCAAGTCTAGTGAGAGTTGCCCCATTCAGACATCTGCTTATGTGCAATGGTTGCACGGAGACTCTGATATGGTTGGTTTGAGTCAAACTGGAGTATTTGATGACTCTCGAGTTATTTTCACAGACGATACCACCCCAGAGGTATTTATTCCTCCTGAGTCTACAGAGATGATATCCAGATATGATTTTGAAGGCTTCTCCACTCCCGCCCATATTCCTTATTCCATCTCAGCTGATTATGCTCCTAGTCGGGTTACTGAGGATAGCCGGATCCGACTAGCCTTGATTACTACTGAGGCTGAGAGGGACGCTGCTCTTGTTGAGAGAGATGCTGCTATTCTGGCCAGAGATGTTGCCCTCACTGATAGAGACGCCATTGTATTGCAGACTAGGGCAGTTATAGATGCTCACTCTGAGACTGTTAGCCGAGCCACTGCTTTATTGGATCGTATCGACATGATAGGGCAGCAGATTGCAGGGGATGCCGATGCTTTAGATCTATCCACCACCTTATCCATCCTGCCTCAGTTAGTTTCAGATTTGTAGATCATTTTATTTCCTGCATAGACTATGTCAGTTTCATCGGTTATCAAAAGAAAAATCTTGTAACAAAATGACTTATATATACAGACATGCATTTAAATTTAGTCATTTTCCCTTTTTTGTCGTATCGTTGCCTTTCATTGGATCCTCATTTTATCCAGCTAACCACGATTTTGATATTTCGCCTTCTTTCTCTTCTCAAGTCTTGATGGAGATTGGACAGATATTGCCACACACCCTATTGATTCCATCGGACTGAGTCTTAGATTTTGGCTAACTATTTGGTTGGGTTAGGGTTATGTCATTTGAGATGAAGCTGATTAGGTGGCTGGTTTCGGGGAGGTTTCGAGGGTATAGGAAGGTTTTTATGGCCGTTGGGAATCGGTTTTGGTTAGAGAAAGTATTATTTTGTAAAGAAATGGACCGTGCCATGATGGCTGCCTACATACTCCCACAAGTCGGGAGATCAGGTCCTACGTAGTTCGCTCTTCAAAGAAAGAGGAGAAAATGATGATTTTATTTTTATTTTTTTTAAGCGTAGGACCGCTTCACCGAGTCAGAATTGATGGGCTGTGGAAACACCTTACCGTCCATCTCTTGCAATATGAGGGCTCCTCCGGACAACACTTTCTTAATCACAAAAGGTCCTTCCCAGCTCGGGGCAAACTTCCCCTTGGCTTCATCTTGACAAGGCATAACTCTTTTTAGCACTAGGTCATTTTCCTTGAACTTCCGAGGTCTTATCTTTTTGTCGTACGATCGAGAGATTCTTTGCTGATATAACTGACCGTGAAAAACAGTAGCCACCCTCCTTTCATTAATTAGGGCCAATTGGTCGTACCGACTTTGCATCCAATCCTCCTCGTTTATCTGAGCATCAATCAAGATTCTGAGGGACGTCATCACAACCTGAACTGGCAGAACAGCTTCCATTCCGTATACCAAAGCGTAAGGGGTTGCCCCTGTAGAAGTACGCACCGACGTTTTGTACGCCAGTAGGGTGAGAGGTAGCAGATCCGGCCATCCCCGATGATTAGCAGACATTCTCGCCATGATCTTCTTGATATTCTTATTTGCAACCTCCACTGCCCCCATTCATCTTAGGACGGTAAATGACAGAATTGAGGTATTTGATCTTAAACTGGTCACATAATTCCTTCATGAGGACATTGTTCAAATTCTTGGCATTGTCGGAGACTAAGACCTCAGGTTGCCCGTATCGGCAAATGACATTATTCCTGATGAAACGGACGATGATCTCCTGAGTTACTTTGGGGAAAGAAGCTGCTTCTACCCATTTAGTGAAGTAATCGATCATAACGAAGATAAATCGGTGTCCGTTGCTTGCTTTGGGCTCTACTGGTCCGATTACATCCATACCCCACATTGAGAATGGCCAAGGGGAGGTCATACAATGCAGTTCATTGGGAGACGCATGGATTACATTACCGTGCGCCTGGCATTGGTAACATCGTTTGACATGATCATCGCAGTCGGCTTTCAGTGTTAACCAGTAATACCCCGTTCTCAAGATCTTTTTGGCCAGCATCGATCCACTCATGTGTGGCCCACACACTCCACCATGTATTTCGTCCATAATCTTTTAGGCCTGCGTTTCATTTATACATCGCAACAATCCCAAACCGGCATCCCTCTTGTACAGTGAATCCCCACTCAGATAAAACCTCAACGCCATCTTTTGGATTCTCAACCTCTCAGCTCGGCCTGCTTGGTCGGGAATGGATCTATCCCTCAGATACTCCCTTATGTTGTGATACCAAGGCTGCTTTGGCAGAACCACCTCCTTCGATAATACTGCCACATGCTCCTCGTATGTCAGGGCATTCTGTACCGCTATTTCAATATGTGGAACGTCCCTGCTTTTGATTATGTGGATTAAGGAAGCCAGAGTTGCCAATGCATCGGCAAAATCATTCCGTCCCCGGGGGATATGTCGGAAAGCGATATCTTTAAACTCTCGCATCAATTGGATAACACATTGGTGGTATGGAAGTAACCGGAGCTCCTTAGTACTATACACCCCAATTGCCTGTCTGATTACCAGCTCTGAATCCCCGAACACCGCTAGTCTCTTCACTCTCATATCGCGGGCGAAACGGAGTCCCAATATACATCCCTCATACTCAGTTGTGTTATTCGAATTACTGAACTGCAATTTGGTGGCCACGGGGTATTGCTCTCCGGTGATAGAGACCAGGACTGCTCCAGCTCTTGCCCCTTCAGCATTCATGGCACCATCAAAATACAACTTTCAGAACTTCCCCTCGTCATCACATCTCGTGTGTAAGACCCAGAATACATCTTCGCCCGACAAAGGAGTTTCTAAAGGCTCCATCCCCCCTGCTGGCATTTCTGACAACTGATCTGCAATTCCCTGCCCTTTTATGGCTCTCTGAGTTACGTATACGATGTCGAACTTCTGTAAGATTAACTGCCACCTTGACAATCGACAGTTCAGCATGGGCCTTTCAAAGATATACTTCAGGGGATCCATTCTCGATATCAGGTACATAGTGTGCCCATGGAGATAATGCTGTAATCTCACTGCAGCCCATGCCAAAGCACAACAAGTCCTTTCGATGGGGGTGTAATTCTGTTCACATCGGCTAAATCTCTTACTGAGGTAATAGATGGCCTGCTCTTTGCCTGATTCATTATTTTGTCCCAGCATACATCCCATCGCAATGACATTGACCGATATACATATAAACAGAGGGATCCCATCCTTCGGGGGTACCAGCACTGGGGCTTCTGTCAGCTGCTTTTTAATGGTCTGAAAGGCTTGCTGGCATTGCCTATTCCACTCTTGGGAGACATCTTTCCTTAACAGTTTAAAAATCGGCCCGCATGTAGTTGTCAAGTAGGATATGAAGCGGCTGATGAAGTTTATTCTTCCCAGAAATCCTCTTATCTCCTTTTCTGTGCGAGGTGCCGACATATCCACAATGGCCTTAATCTTCGCCGGATCCAACTCAATGCCCCGATTACTAACCAGGAATCCCAAGAGCTTGCCCGACTGCACTCCAAAAGCACACTTTGCAGGATTGAGCTTCAAATTATATTTTCTGAGCCGATCGAATAGCTTTTTGAGATGAGTTATATAATCAGATTCTACCCTCGATTTCACGATAATGTCATCCACGTAGACCTATATCTCCTTATTCATCATGTCGTGCAACAGGGCCATCATGGCTCTCTGATAAATAGCCCCCGCATTTGTGAGACCGAAGGCCAATCGTCTGTAGCAGAAGGTTCCCCAAGGGGTGATGAAAGCGGTCTTTTCCCGGTCTTCCTCTGCCACCAATATCTGATGATACCCCGCAAAGAAATATATAAAAGAGTACATCTCGTATTGGGCTGTGTTATCCACCAAGATGTGTATAAAAGGCACTGGGAAGTTGTCCTTGAGACTGACCTTGTTCAGATCTCTATAGTCGACACATACCCTCACCTTCCCTCCAGGCTTAGCCACTGGGACTATATTGGACAGCCATTCTGGGTAAGTGGACCCCATAATGATTCCAGCCTTGAACTGTTTGACGATTTCTTCCTTCACCTTCAAGCTCCACTCCGGTTTTAGCTTTCTTAGTTTCCGCTTGACAGGCTTGAAACCGTCCTTGATGGGCAACCGGTGTACCACAATGTCGGTGGACAATCCGATCATATCCTCATGAGACCAGGCAAAAACATCCTCATACTGGCTTAGCAACTTGGTTATTTCTGTTTTCTGGCTAGAGGTCAGGTCGGTCCCTACCTTGAGCTCTTTGGGTTTGTCAAGGGTTTCGATATTTATGGTGATGGTTTGGTCTAAGTTGGGTTTGGGTTTATCTTCGACCCATCCTTTGATCTCGTCAGGCGTGTCGTCATTATCTGTCTCATCCTGCTCAATGCCCATTAAATCAAAATCCAGCTCAATATCAAAATCATAGTCATCTTTCAAATTGGAAAAATTGTTTGTTAGGCAAGAAATACTCAAATTGGTACACCCTCGTTTGGATATTACTGGCTCCATCGTCTAGTTGTCGGTGGTCAGATCGGCCGGAATGCGACAGATGAAAGGCGGCTTTGCATCAAAAACTCCCTCGATGACTACAGCCACATCGCATTGGTCCTTCTTCATAACCTCTTCAGGAATAGTCAGCCTCGCCCCATTGATGACAGGCACACTCTGTTGGGCTCCTGACGGCGTGGCAACATCCTTCTCTTTTCCACTGTTTATTGACTGTCCAGGGATATAACACTTGGTTTCAAACTGTTGCATGACCTCCTGCAGGAAACTCTCCTTTTTGGGCGACTCATCATTCGTGGGGGTCAATTTTTCACCTCGTGTCTCAGACACAGGCTTGTCAGTACCTTGTTCATTGTTGACCTTCGACATCAGACTTTCGGCCAGTCGAGTTGGGGTCTCCCCTTGAGAGTGTTTCTGTTCTACGCCTCCATAATACCCCAAACCTGCCTTGCCTATCTGATTGGGCAGTTGAATAGGCTCAGTAATTCCTTGACTGTTCTTTCCCAACCCTCGCCCAGGTCGAAACTTCATCTTCACCATTTCTCTAGCAACAAAGGTAAGTTCAGAAGAGACCTTAGATTTTACGGCTGGAGCCCCCAGACATCTGTAGTGGGTAGTACTGATTTCCAGCGCCTGAAAACTGGCAGGTACCACCGATTCGTCCAAATTAATCACCAGCAGGCCGTTCCTGGAAGGAGAAGGGCCATTACGCTCTGCAGAGACCGTCACCATATTCCCGTCGATGATAAACTTAATTTGTTGGTGTAGCGTAGAGGGAACTGCCCCGGCCATGTGTATCCATGGCCTTCCCAATAACATGTTATAACTTGCCGCGATAACCAAGACTTGGAATGAAATATCGAAAGTAAAAGGCCTTATCTCCATAGGCAATTCTATCTCCCCCATCGTATCCTTCCGGGATCCGTCAAAGGCTCGTACCACCACATAACTGGCCCACAGGCGCTTAGGATTGACGTTCATTTTTTTCAATGTACTGAATGAACAGATATTCAATCCTGATCCCCCATCAATTAGCACCCCATTCATAACATATCCTGATGAGATTACCGCAATATGCAGCGGTTTCTGATGCCCCCTTCCCTCTTTGGGGATATCATCATATGTGAACGATATTACATTGTTTTCTAATAGATGGTCCACTAGATGGCCGAATCCTTCTTTGCTAATCACCTTGGGAATGTGTGCCTCTTCCAGGACTTTGGCTAGAATTCTGCAGTGATCATCGGATGATAATACCAAATCCATGATCGATGTCAGAGTCGATTCCTCGCTCAATACCTTGACCCCCCTTGCTTCTGAATGATTCATCCTCCTTAAGAATTCCACAACTTTCTCCTCGGATATCTTTTCGTTCTTCTTCCCTTTGCTCTCGAGGACTCGTCTTGGAAGATATAAAGGATTCCCCTTTGATGTTATAGAAGCACAACTGACCGCCTCCTCTGATACTCCCCCGTAATTCCACTGTACTGTTTTCAGACTGCTAATGGGGATTTGTGGTATTGCCATAACGGTGAGAAGTTTCGGAGCCGTTAACCTGATAAGCGCCTCTGTGATACCCCTGCTCAGACCCGTCAACCTAATCGGTGTGAACTTGTACATGAGAAAGCTAGAATTCTACAAGGGTATAATTCTTATTCTCCATCTCTTTCGTTTAATTAATAATTGTGCATAAAGAAAGATCATGATGATGGTTTGTATAAAATTTTAAAATCTGATTTTATCGCGCTTCCGCTTTATTAATGTAATTTGATTGCATGTTCGCGTTATACAAACCTAACACGGTGTCCCTCGTATATTCTCCTGATCACTTATCATGCCAATCATCTCATCGATTCTCTTTATATAATTCAGCCTTGGTGGTCCTCCGGCTTCGCTGGCTTCCACCACATTGACCCCTTACCCATCATGCTTAGGCAGGGGATTGACTTTAACATTTGGTGACTCTGGCTGTTCCACCACGATATCCCCGCTATCGATCATGTTCTGAATCTTGTGCTTCAGCGCCCAGTATTCCTGAGTATCATGACCAGGGGAACCCGAATGGTACGCACACTTCTTACTCGGGTCAAATCTTCTCCCTTTCGGGTCAATTGGGGGTGCCAAATCGACTATCTTTCTTTGTGCTATTAATACTGCCAAAATCTATTCAAAAGGATCCCCAAGCGGGGTGAATACCCGATCTCTGGTGGTCTCAAATCTTCTTCGTCCGTCCATCCTTTGATTATCGAAGTTAGGTTGTCGGGGTGGCATAATTCTCTGTATTTGCACTGGAGGGCTATTCTCCACCTTCCTAGATGATCCCTGTAGGATGAGGGAAACATCTTCCTCCTTTCTCTTTTGGGTCCTGCGGGAAGCACTGCCATAGTTTCCACTCTGGATTTGCTCCGCAACTGTTTCTAGAGCTGTGAAGTCTCGGATCTTGCCAGACTTTAACCCCATGTCAACCATTTCTCCATGCTTTATCATTTCGGCAAAAGGTCTTCCAATCCTCGCTCTCACTCGCTCATAATAGGGCGCCTCCTGAATATCCACAAAGGTCATTACCATCTCCGCCTCGCTCATTAGGGGATTCACCTGTGCAGCCATACCCCTCCACCGCTGTGCATAGTCCCTAAAAGATTCTTTTGGTTGCTTCTTGATCTTTGTCATCTGATATCTGTTAGGGGCCATCTGTGCCTGGAAGCTGTATTGTGTCAAGAAAGTATGGGCCAACTCCTCCTAGTTGTGGATCTGAGCATTATCAAGGCGGGCATACCAAGTTCTTGCTTCTCCCGTTAGGCTCTTTTGGAATAACTACATCCTCAGTCCTTCGTCCTCTGCATAAGACCCAAGTTCCCCAATGTATATCTTTAGGTGTGTATAAGGGTCTCCCTTCCCATTATATTTCTCAAATTCGGGGATCTTGAACTTCTCCGGATACCTGGTTCCTAGAAAGACACACAAATCTGAATAATTTACCCTGCCCAGGGAACCTATACCTTTCAGAGACTAGATAGTCTCCTCCATCTACTTCATTTTCTTTCGAAGATCATCAGTGTCTCCCTCCCCTAGAATAGTGATTACTGTCCTGTTAGGTGTAGGAATGGCCTTGGGGATGACTGGCTCGCCCTTAGGCTGGGGTTGATCATCCTTAGAAAGGATTGTATCATCTTTAGGGGGATTCTGGTTACCCCCCGGTGGTGGCATATTAGGCGGATCTTGTCTCAGTAGCAACTGCTCTTTCAGCATCGTGGCCATTTTCAACATCTGCTTTTTAAAATCATCGAATTCCTCCCGAGATATGGAACCGGGATTAGGAGGTGAAAAATCAGCCATTTTAGATGTAGAATCCTGGGCCTTCTTAGATCGCAAACGCGTTTGAGGAGCAATCCTACAGGAGAAAACGATTTGAAGTTTAATCTTTGAGAAATGAAAGATGTGGATGCATGCTAAAGTTATAACTTTTGTGTTTTTGGGTTTTTTAATCTTTCACTGCAAAACAAAATGTTAGCAGTCCCTTATTGCAATAATAAATGCTAGACACGAATTATTATGCTTTCCCAGCTATTCCCTGCAAAACATAGAGGTTAGTACTTTCTTTTGACAAAAAAGGGAGGTATAGATAAAAATATTGAATGGGACTATGACATTTATACGCGTAAACGTAAAAGGGCATGAGGAGACTTTCCCTGCGTTAGGTTAATCTGAGGCTGACCTACCCTAAGGTTACTCTCGCGGCTTTTCGGCATGAAGGTCCCCAAATCTTCGCAATCTAGTCGTCTGAATCCTTTCGATTGGAGCGGATCTGGGTGGTGCGTTTCCCGAGCCATCTCTAGGGAGCAGCCCCTTCGAGTCCAATAATAAGCAACCGACAGGTTTTCCTCAAGAGGAGGCACACTCTCAACATACATTCACATTCATCGTCCTCACCGTATGCAAATGATTACTTTAAAGTAAAGCAATTCCATTCAATCATTCATTCATTTGGACAAAAACACACATTCACACAACAACAAGTAAAACAGGTCAAAATATCACACGTACATACACATTTATAAATTTTTAAAGGATAGGACATCATCAAGATTTGAACGCGGCTTAAGCCCTTTAATGTTCCCCAGCAGAGTCGCCAGCTGTCGACGCTGGGAAAATCGCTTCTATGCTAATTATTACCCTTTCCAATTTTAGCCTTTTTATTAGATGATTTTTTGGAAAAGGTCGGCACAAATGTCGACGGGGTTTTGAAAGATCGTTTTTTATGATGAGCCAATTGACCAGAGTCGCCAGTTGGTATATTTGAAAATGGATGTACCAACTCATCCGAGCTTCGTTTTCGTAAATCACTGGCTCATATGTGACTCCGAATTAATTGGCCTGCAAACCGAGATTCATAGAGTTCGAGGGCTTGCTTAAGCGAGGGGAAGGTGTTAGGCACCCCCAACTTTCGTGAAACACGGTTACCGCAATCTCGATGCTTTTCCTATCCTTTAATTCTTAAAATGTGTGTGTGCGCGCATGTGTGCCTATGTGAATGTTGTGGTGAGTTTGCATGAAAAAAACCATTTGTTTTTTTATGAAAAGTCGTGGTTTAATTTGGGAAGGCTTTAGAATGTCTTTCGGCCTATACGAGAAAGCTTTATTTTTTTTTGTGAGAAAGGTTTGATTTTAATCGTCAAAAGCTATGAGATTTTCATTAGGTGACGTTTTGGCAAAACAAGAGTTTTTAAACCTCCGTCAAAATAGGAATCGAGACCTATACGTTGCTTTCGTAAATAAAGTGAGGGGCAACTTCTAGGATCTCTTTAACCCTATGCACAAAGATTTAATAAAACGTTATTTATTTTTATAAAACCATTTTTTGTGATGTTTGAAAACGATTTTTTCTTTAGCCTTCTCGTTTAAATAGGAATCGACATTCATTAGCACTTCCAATTTTTAGCCTCGTGATGTTAATAACCTAATTTGATTGATTTTATGGAAATCTTCATCGTTTAGCTTTGAAATCAGTTTTTGTATCGTAAATCAAATCAAGCATTGAAATGCGTGGGGGCTATTCATGGGCATGTGAGCCATCAAAATAACCCTAAATGCCCATAATCACATATTTCACTATTACGGGGCCTTAAACCCGATTTTCAACTTGATATCGTTTTAAGGCCCGACAATTATATATTTACAATAAAAGGTACATCGACCCTACTACATACACCCAAAAATGTCCATCATCGGATTTGGCCCATGGGGTCGCGTTCCTAGGCTCACATCCAAAATTGCTACACACCCACAAAATGGATACTACGAAAAATAAACAACACAGGGTTGCCTAACACACCACAATATCCTAAAATAGCAATCTAAATACACTACGCATAATACATTACCATAACGAGCTAAAAATCACCAAACGGATATCATCGGGCCATCAGGAAGAATTTCGTTCCGTTGGAACCCTCACTAATAGTCCTTAATCCATGGATCCTCAATAATATACAAGAAAAACTACATTTAATATAGCCCGAATGACAAAAAGTTTAACAAAATGATATAACAAAAATGCTATAAAAGGGCTTTTCACCTTGCAAATGACACCACGATGCGTATAAACTCGTATATTAAATAGAGTAGAAAGTGTTTGTGATACAATCTAACAACAAGGGGTATAAATCCTCACTTTTTCTCTCTTTTCTCTCCTCTCCCGCTGCTGCTTGCTGCTGCTTCTTCCCCCTTTTTTTTTCTTTCAAACTCCCTGTCTCTGGATGAAAAAATGAAGAACTGCATTGATAAAAGCTGCCAGAGGAAGCCACAGATTGATCCGCGGCTTGGCCGCAGATTGATCCGCGGCTTGGCCGTAGATTGATCTGCGGCTAGCCTCGGTTCCCCCGCGCCGTGCTCGGTTCCCCCGCGCCGCGCTCGAGTGCCGTGTCGTCAGTCGTCCCATCATTGGCCACGAATTGATCTGTGGCTAGCTGGGCTGATTTTCTCGATTTTCGTACCGCACCTCGATTCTCGTGTCGTACTGTTGGTTTTCGCAGAAAGGCTTGTATTTTACAGTCCGGGAACCGCTGGGAAACGTGCCATATCATTCAGGAATGCTCGTTTCGAATGGCTGCGACATGACACAGGATTTGTATTTGGAGCTTGGTTCCCAGGGGGCGCTGCCCCCCGACCCCCACCAGCTCACCGACGAGCAGGTAAGCGTAGTGGCCGTTAGTCGATTCCTAATATCCGCTCGTTGTCGTGTCGGCTTTGATCGCAAGTTGTTGTGGTGGCTTTGAGTGTTCGTACTTATGTCCACCTTTAGTTCTCGTAGGCTGGGTTAATTGACGATTTTGCCCTCCTGTCAGGGTTAGTATACGAAGCGCAAAATTTGGGTGTCTACATCAGTTACACGTAATACTGTCCCTTAATCTAGCAGATGATATTAATCAAATTAACTTAACTGATCACATTAAATCAATCGAAATAAATATCATCCAACAGTTAAAACAGATTATCGAGAATGAACTTCATAAAAGAAGGAACAAATAATGTATAAAAAGTTCAACATCCCATTAGAACTAAATAAAAGAAAATAGAAAAGTTCATAGCAAATATGCAAATATAATTTATAAGATATTCAACAATAATAGAATATAAAAAATAAAGTACGAGTTTAGAGAAGAAAAACTATGTTTTGACATCCGGCTGTCACTTCGGATCACAATCTTTAATCTCCAAACTTTCGCCTTCGATTCTTCGCTTCCTTAAATGTTGATCTCTTGCTTGCTCTTGAACTATAAAAGTGGAGAGGAGAGTAGCCTCCTCTTTGAGGTCTACTTCCTCTCCCTACTCCTATACTAACAAACTAATGTGGAGAATGCTCTCAAGGATATGAGGTGAAGGAGTTGGAATATGAATGTGTAAATTAGTTTGTGAATTGGTGTGTTGGTGTTGAAACACCTCTTGCTATTTATAGGCACTCAAGCATACAAGATGGTCAAGATCCAACAACTAATCTAAGTCATGTGCATCAGCCATCCAAAGCAAATATCAAGCTAAAAACGTGCCCATGTGATGTGCTAAAAATCCAAATCTGTCAACTAACTGATCAGCACCTTGTAAGCCAATTTTGAATTAGCAAACCACCGAATTTGGACTTGGGCAAAGAACCAAAGTTGTATCCCTGGAGTTTCTAATGAATTTGGCTTTTGAATCACCTGATTCGGATTTGGGAAACTCAAGTTATAGCCCAAATACTCCAACTGGTCTGAACAGGAATCCAGTCCATGCGGGATTCAGATTAGCTATCTAAAAATCAATATTTGGAGGCCCAAATGAACTCGAAATTTTTCCCACCATACCTTTCCAGAAAGCTTGAGAAGTCTACTACAATCTTTAAGAAGAACACATTTTCATTTGGAAACTCTAACATAATTCAAATCTCAACCGAAGTCCCAAAGGTCAATCTGTCCAAAGGCTCAATTTTCTGAAATTTTCAGCTTTGACGTATGTTGGTAAAATGGTCATAACTCTCTCAACCGAACTTCGATTTAGGCGTTTCAAGATGATTCGGAAATCTAAGAAATAGATCTACATCTTTCCTTCTTTGAACGTTGAGAGATAAAGGCTGGAATAAGGACGAAATTGGGCCTCAATGGGCTACTATGTCAATGATAAATTATGGACATTGATTCAAATACCCTTTTATTCTTTTTTCCTGCAAAACAAAGTCAAAATACATAAAAGTGATACAAAGACATATTTCATAACAATAAGATAAAAACACATAAAAAAGAATATAAATTACTCAAAAACTCACAAATCATCAAGCTAAAAATACTCAATTTATAGGTATAAAATTGACTCATCAAATACCCCCAAACTTGAATCTTTGCTTGTCCTCAAGCAAAACAAATACAAAAATAAGACTTAAAACTCTTCTAATAAAACCTAACTTGAGCAATGAGACAAAAAGTTTGAAAAATAACCTCAAAGATGTCAACACATTATAACTTTAGAAAAACTTTTAAAATATCGCAACGTCTAGGATTTTAACTTGCTTGTTAGTTATACCTCACTTTAAATCCTTTCAGTGTGTGTGTGTGTGTATCCAATTGCACTAAACCAAGTATAACTCGGATGAACTTATCTAACCACATTACCTTATGAAGGAAAATAAACTCCAACAACTACATGCTTAACAGATCACTCACCGTTAATGTAGACAAATCATAAATTACAAAAATTGAGATCAAAAGACTCTAGGTAAGTGCATTTTATGCTCCATCTTATCATAAGTCATCTCTTATGGGCAAGTGCGTTTTACGCTCCATCTCATCCCATTGCAAGATTTGCGATTAATTGCTTCTTCTTCTTTTTTTTTCTTTTTTTTTCTTTTTCATATAGGTGAGTGCGTTTTATGCTATATCTCCCCTAAGTACGTGTTTATGAGTGAGTGCGTTTTACGTTCCATCTCAACTTAACTGATCACATTAAATCAATCGAAATAAATACCATCCAACAGTTAAAACAGATTATCGAGAATGAACTTCATATAAGAAGGAACAAATAATGTATAAAAAGTTCAACATCTCATTAGAACTAAATAAAAGAAAAGAGAAAAGTTCATAGCAAATATGCAAATATAATTTACAAGATATTCAACAATAATAGAATATAAAAAATAAAGTAAGAATTTAGAGAAGAAAAACTATGTTTTGACATCCGGCTGTCACTTCGGATCACAATCTTTAATCTCCAAACTTTCGCCTTCGATTCTTCGCTTCCATAAATGTTGATCTCTTGCTTGCTCTTGAACTATGAAAATGGAGAGGAGAGTAGCCTCCCCTTGGAGGTCTACTTCCGCTCCCTACTCCTATACAAACAAACTAATGTGGAGAATGCTCTCAAGGATATGAGGTGAAGGAGTTGGAATATGAATGTGTAAATTGGTTTGTGAATTGGTGTGTTGGTGTTGAAACATGATACGATCCTGACCAGGCTCGCATCAAGCGTCATCGGCTCTGCTCAAGCTTTGAGGGTTCAACAAACGCATTCGAGTAATTGGGCTAGATTCTACTCAAGGATTCTTACATTGGAGCTCAATTCATATGAACGGTGAGGAGAGGACCAATCATGTGATTTGGGATTACTAGATACCATCTATTTAGTAAGGCCGAATCTACGCAAGCCAAGGCATCATAGAACAATGTTTGGAATAATAGAAGTTGGTTCAAGGATGATTGGATTGAAGATTGAGGAGTTTGGGGATGTTATTTACACAGCAGTCTCGTCAGGCTCAATTTCGACCTTGATACAATTAGAATCTCGCAACACTCAACAAATGAAAGTTATAGGATCTCGTCCAGATCTTCAATTTGATAGGTGGCAAGTTCCGTAACTCTTTCCGAGTCAAAAGTTATGGCCATTTTTCCAAAGGACGTCGCGGCAGGAAAACCCTAGCGCCTATAACGCTAATCCCTTTGTTTTTCTAGCACTTAGAGCGCTTGCAAATTGTTAAGACACTGTAAGCTAGCGCCTACAGCGCTCCAGCAGCACACATTTGAGCGCCTATAGCGCTAGGGCTTTGGCACGAAATCCGAGGAAGGTTTTTGATCAGTTTTAATGCAATCTTTTGGGGATCTTTTCCTATTCTATTGTAACTAGGATGTTTATTAGATAAGATTTCTATTTCCTTTCAAATTCTTATTTCCTTATAGGATTAGGGTTATATGTTATTAGTATAAATAGAATACATGGGTTATGTAATGATAGTAAGACATCAAATTTTATTCAATCTAATTCTTGTGAGATTATTCTCTACTTTTGGTTCTTTGAAGAGTTTCTAAGCTAATTTCTTAGTTTTCTTTTGAGATTCATATTTAACTTATCATACAACAAACCATAGTTGTGTGTGGCGTTATTCTACCGCATCATTCAATCATACAGAGATTATCGTTTGAATTAAACGAGGGTCAAAGTGTTGTTGGTGCTTCATCCTTCATACATTGAAATTGCTTGATCGACTATTCCAAGGTTTATCGTCTATATTCAGACAAGGGATTAAGGATTCGAACGAGTTCCACTTTTATAACTTGCTGGAAATGATCCGGGCGACGACCACCTCACGCAAGCCTGCCGTGGAGTCTATCATTTGGTATCAGAGCTAAGTTCCTAGCAGGTTACTTATCCTTTATTTTTTGTGTTGAATATATATTGAAAAAAAAAAGTTCAAAAAAAAAAATAAAAAAATTCGTGAGTAAAAACTAAAAAAAAACAAAAAAAAAAGAGAGGGAAATTATTATTGTTGCAATTGTTTTTGTTCATAAGTTGGGACTTTATTGAAAAAGCTATCATTGGCTCTATTGTTGGAATTTGTGAAATTTGAAGACATTGGGATCTCACTCAAGAGGATTTTTAATTGGTGATCGTGAAATTTTGGTGGTTATCGTACGTCACACTTGCTATATTTTGTTTTGTGATAAGTTCTTATTGAATTAAAAAGGAAAGTGTGATATTTGTTTGGTGAATTCAAAAAGAACCTATAAGAGGGAATTAGAGCGGTAAAAGGTAAGAGTGTGAGATCAATTGAGGGTAAAAGCCTAATTGAGTGATACACAAGCGTTTTTCATAATTGTGGGATATACTGTTTGAGTGAAACACGTAAGGGAGTGTGTGAGATTAATTTTCTTTATCTACTAACCTTTGTTTTGCAGCAAATATGTATGGTTATAATTATGAAAGTGCTTATGGGTCTCGAAGGAATACTTTCCAAGGCAGGAATGATCCAGATGCTTATTTGGGATGGGAGGAAAAGATGGAGCGAGAGTTTGACTATCATGGCTATTCCGAGCGGAGGAAGTTCAAACTTGCAGTTCAAGATTTTTCTGATCATGCAGCTACATGGTGGGATCAATTTGCGATTAGCAGGAGAAGATGTGGAGAGCATCCGATAGAGATATGGGAAGAATTAAAAATTATCATGAGGAAGCGGTTTGTTCCAAGACATCTTAATTGGAGGAATGAATATGCATCCCCGCAACATGTAGAGCAACCTTTAAGGCATTCAACTTGTGATAATGGAAAGAAGGTTCGTAGGAATGAAGATTTGCAGTGGAGACAGCAAAGAGAAACTCCTAGTATTGAACCGGCATCATTTGAGGACATCATGAGAACGTATAATGAGTTAAAGGACGATAATTTGAAACAGCAACGAGTTACTCTTAAGGCACAAAAAGAGCGAGATCAGCCGCAAGAGGAAGAAGAAGTCATGGGATCATTAAGAGAGTTGGCGAGGCAACTACAAAACGCCCGACAGGCGCAAAAGAAGCTAGCCCAGCCGCAGGTGGAAGATGAAATAATAGAATATGCTGTTCAAGGAGAGTTGTTAAGTTCCGATGTTCCAGATGAAGTCCATGATTCAAAGAAGGAAAATACATGTGAAATTGAACGACAAAAAGAAATTGAGAAAAAGATTGAGTGTGAAAAAGAAAAGTGTGAAAAAACAGAATGAAAAGAAACGAGAAAATAAAAAGATTGAGAGTGAAAACAAACGAGAGAAAGAAACAGTGGAGAGTAAGAGTGAAAAAAGAGAGGAGAGTGAGTTGGAAAGTGAGTTATATTTTGAAAAGCCAATGACTGTACATTCGTACAAGACGACGCTTTTGAATACTAACCGGATTAACTCTTCTTTGTCTAGTTCTGTTTTGTCTCTTGTACAGGTGATTGAGGATATACCCCGAGCTATCATTCCATATCAGCCAGTTTGTAGTATTCCCGAGGAGACGACGAAGTTACCAAGGCGGGTTGGAGAGTTGATGGAGTCCAACTTCATCGAAGCGGGTATCGTGGGAGAAAGCATTAGTACATGTGTTATTCATGAGATCATAGTACCTAGGGAAGATAGAATGCCGAGCTTGTTCGTTGATTTCGAATTGGTAAACAAGTATCGATATGTTTTTCTTTGCTTAGATAATATGTTTGATAAATTGCATAGTACTTATGCTTTGTCTACATGTGTTGATGACCATGTGATGATATTGCCTAGTCAAGTTAGCTTAAGAGAATGTGATGAATGAAAAATTGTGTTAACATGTGATTTATATAGATGGATAGTTCTTTATGTTAGATTAACTAATGCATCTAGTATTTTCATGAGTTATTTAAAACATGTTTTGCATGCTTCCATGGATAAATTTGTGTTTGGCTATTTTGAGGGTAAAATCTTCTTTATCATAAACTATGGAGGGTATTTGATATTTGTCGAGTTAGTTTATGAGCATGCGTTATATTCTCGTTGTCAATGTTCTTACTATCATTTGGTAAATTCTCATTGTCAAAGTGCATATCTTCGTAGAATTTATTCTAGTGATTATTGTGGGAATTCTCGTTTTCAACGTTTGTACTTGCATGAAATTCATTTTAGGGTTTTTCATTCATATGTTGAATTAGGTTTTCATGCTAATCAATCTTTACATCATGTGTCGTTAATTGATGATGGTAGTAATCATGATTCTTCAGTAGAGAAATCTTCATTGCATGATTTGCTATCATTTGGTAATGTCTTTCCATTAGAGTTGTTATCATTACATGATTTTGAGAATGTTGTCTTGAATGGGAAAGAATTACTATCATTGGGTATTGAATTGAAAAGTGATTATCATCAGATTGGATTGAGATATGGTTTACATACGTGTTTAGTTAAATCGTTGGGATTAACTAATGCATTAAATGTTTTCATGTTAAATCATATGTTGCATTCTTTCATGGGAAAATTTGCTGATATCTGTGTTGATGATAGTTCGACTTTTGTTGACACTTGGAAAAATTCTTTGGCATATGTTGAGTTTGATTGTGAGTATCATAAGTATGTTAGTGAGTTTTTATCTTGTGGTATTAGTTTTGATCTTTCAATTCCATTGATGTCGTTATTTGATTTCGCATTGGTTAATGTCAATGGGAAGGGAAAGGTTGAATTTGTTTTGCAGATTTGTGATGGGTTCATACTCATCGAGGAGAAAGGTTTAATTCAATTTGCAAACCAATTCGAGCAATGCATGGAAAGTCTAAAGGGAAGTGTTTTGAATTTTGTTTTAGTAGACTTTGCATGTGAATTTGAATTATTTGATTTCTTGGTGATTAGACGAAAGGAACTTGTTGATTTGTTTTCTTTTGTGTTTAATCCAGGAATTCAAAGGTGCTTGCAAATACAACGTGTCAAGTTTCAAATTTTGACATTTGACCCGGGTGCATTGAAGTGGAAGTTAGTACAAATGATCGAGATCATAAGGTTTACTTTTGATCCGGGAATTCGTCATTGGGAGTATTTACGAATGCACGAGATCATCATGTTGGTTTTTGATCCGGGAATTCGTGGATGGAAGTTGATGTAGTGTGAAGGGTTCTACATAATGATATTTGATCCAGGAGGATATAGGACTTTTCATAGTTTTATTTGTTTTTATTTTACTATATATGCATTTGATTTCTTAGGTAGAAATTTTGTTTACATTTTAGCTTTAGTTGCTTATTTCGTTTGTTTTGGTGTAGTTGTTATTGTGGAAGAAATTGGTTTACGTGTGGAAGAGCATCGTGTTGATGTGGACATGTTCTTGAGTAAAAGAGATCTAAAGATTAAGTTTCCAAGTTGTGTTACGAGGAGCTTACAGGGTGTTATGCTGATTCGATCACTGCTTGGAAAGAGATGTTTACAAGTTGTTCATCGTCAGAGTTGCCAGATGTTGCTATATTCTTTGCAGGAGTTGGAGTTTTTGATGATTATTTTCATTACTTTACTTGCATTGTTGATATTGCTTATATATTTCGTTTGCAAGATGAGTTTTGGGATTATGATTTGTTTGATACTACTAACTTAATTTGTTTTTATGTAGGATCAGATTTGTGGGTAAATCCTTTTCAAGAGGGGGGGATGTCAGATTTGAGGACAAATCATTTTCAAGAGGAGGGGAATGATACGATCCTGACCAGGCTCGCATCAAGCGTCATCGGCTCTGCTCAAGCTTTGAGGGTTCAACAAACGCATTCGAGTAATTGGGCTAGATTCTACTCAAGGATGCTTACATTGGAGCTCAATTCATATGAACGGCGAGGAGAGGATCAATCATGTGATTTGGGATTACTAGATACCATCTATTTAGTAAGGCCGAATCTACGCAAGTCAAGGCATCATAGAACAATGTTTGGAACAATGGAAGTTGGTTCAAGGATGATTGGAATGAAGATTGAGGAGTTTGGGGATGTCATTTACACAGCAGTCATGTCGGGCTCAATTTCGACCTTGATCCAGTTAGAATCTCGCAACACTCAAAGAATGAAAGTTGTAGATCTCGTCGAGATCTTCGATTTGATAGGTGGCAGGTTCCGTAATGTTTTCCGAGTCAAAAGTTATGGCCATTTTTCCAAAGGACGTCGCGGTAGGAAAACCCTAGCGCCTACAACGCTAATCCCTTTGTTTTTCCAGCGCCTAGAACACTTGCAAATTGTGAAGACACTGTAAGCTAGCGCCTACAGTGCTCCAGCAGCACACATTTGAGCGCCTACAGCGTTAGGGCTTTGGCACGGAATCCGAGGAAGGTTTTTGATCAGTTTTAATGCAATCTTTTGGGGATCTTTTCCTATTCTATTGTAACTAGGATGTTTATTAGATATGATTTCTATTTCCTTTCAAATTCTTATTTCCTTATAGGATTAGGGTTATATGTTATTAGTATAAATAGAATACATGGGTTATGTAATGATAGTAAGATATCAAATTTTATTCAATCTAATTCTTGTGAGATTATTCTCTACTTTTGGTTCTTTGAAGAATTTCAAAGCTAATTTCTTAGTTTTCTTTTGAGATTCATATTTAACTTATCATACAACAAACTATAGTTGTGTGTGGCGTTATTCTACCGCATCATTCAATCATACGGAGATTGTCGTTTGAATTAAATGAGGGTCAAAGTGTTGTTGGTGTTTCATCCTTCATACATTCAAATTGCTTGATTGACTATTCCAAGGTTTATCGTCTATATTCAGACGAGGGATTAAGGATTCGAACGAGTTCCACTTTTATAACTTGCTGGAAACGATGCGGGCGACGACCACCTCACGCAAGCGTGCCGTGGAGTCTATCAAAACACCTCTTGCTATTTATAGGCACTCAAGCATACAAGATGGTCAAGATCCAACAACTAATCTAAGTCATGTGCATCAGCCATCCAAAGCAAATATCAAGCCAAAAACGTGCCCATGTGATGTGCTAAAAATCCAAATCTGTCAACTAACTGATCAGCACCTTGTAAGCCAATTTTGAATTAACAAACCACCGAATTTGGACTTGGGCAAAGAACAAAGGTTGTAGCCCTTGAGTTTCTAATGAATTTGGGCTTTTGAATCACCTGATTTGGAGTTGGGAAGCTCAAGTTATAGCCCAAATACTTCAACTAGTCTGAACAGAAATCCAGTCCATGCGGAATTCGGATTAGCTATCTAAAAATCAATATTTGGAGGCCCAAATGAACTCGAAATGTTTCCCACCATATCTTTCCAGAAAGCTTGAGAAGTCTACTACAATCTTTAAGAAGAACACATTTTTATTTGGAAACTCTAACATAATTCAAATCTCAACCGAAGTCCCAAAGGTCAATCTGTCCAAAGGCTCAATTTTCTGAAATTTTCAGCTTTGACGTATGTTGGTAAAATGGTCATAAATCTCTCATCCGAACTTCTATTTAGGCGTTTCAAGATGATTCGGAAATCTAAGAAATAGATCTACAACTTTCCTTCTTTGAACGTTGAGAGATAAAGGCTGGAACAAGGACGAAATTGGGCCTCAATGGGCTGCTATGTCAATGATAAATTATGGACATTGATCCAAATACCCTTTTATTCTTTTTTCCTGCAAAACAAAGTCAAAATACATAAAAGTGATACAAAGACATATTTCATAACAATAAGATAAAAACACATAAAAAAGAATATAAATTACTCAAAAACTCACAAATCATCAAGCTAAAAATACTCAATTTATAGGTATAAAATTGGCTCATCAGCAAGTTTTCTGAACTTCACTCTTATATTAAGCAAGTTTCCTACGTTAATTTGATTTCATTGAGCAAGTTCTAAAACCCTATCTCTCTTTTATGCAAGTTTCTATATTATACTTCATATTGAGTAAGTTCTTTACTATAATTTGTTCAACTTCATGAATTCAAATGTGTTATTCTGATTCCTTTTAAGTAATATTTCAATTATTTAGAGTTTATTCGATTATATGCCTTTGAGATTCAGTCTCTTGTTCTTGAATATCTTTCATATTAGATTATTGAACCTTGATTGACTAGCGAACCCTTATTGATTCAACTAGTCCAGAGTTGATGAGCGTTCTAAATTCTAGAAACGTTATCGAAGTAAATCCAAACCAAACTTCCTTTGGTGCGGACTTTGATGTCAAACTAAGATGAACAACTCTTTTATAAATGATTATTTTACGCGTTAGCGTTTAAATGTTGTGCACAAACATGGTACAAAGGGCTGATCCCCCTAAGTACAAGAAGTAATGTCCATATAGTCTTATGACTGTTAAAAGTTTAAAGTAGAAATACTTGATAACCTAGGGCATAGTTCGTGGTCTTGTGACCCTCAGATGTTCTTTTGATTCTTGTTTCCTAATCTTGATTCAAAAGCCGAGTATTCGATTATCCGATATCTATTGATTATTCGCATGTTATTATTATTTTTATTGTGTAACTTGTTGGGCAATTGTTGCTCACCCTTTCATAATAACATTGCAGCTAAAGTTGAAAGAATTGACGAGCCATCCACTAGTAAGGGCAAAGGAAAAGCAAACAAGTGATGAAGACTTGTTAAATTTGTTTGAATGATGTTTATGTAATAGACTTATGTTATGTTTCTACACTGATGTTTTATTAAGGTTAGATGACCTGGGATTTATTTGTTAAAGATGTTGTAACCCTTTAATGGGAGATTTCTATTTTTATTAAGAATTCTCATTTATATTTGAATGGGTAGTTAGATGTGATGTGATTTATTTGGATAGTGAACACCAAATCCTGTGGAAACGAAGTACCCGGATTTGGGAGTGTCACAGGTTGGTATCAAAGTTGTAGGTTATGAACCTTAAGTGGGAAAACCTTAGGGTAGTAGCCTTTTAAGAGATAGAGAACATAGTGGTGATAAACTCTTATCGAGTTCTAAGGAATGAATTAAGGAATTCATTAAAGATAATAAAAGACTTTATGTGCTATATGCTTATGTGTTAATAACTTGTGTGCTGCAATTAGTATCAAGTATTAATTAAAACTTAAACTTTGTTGTCAGGATGTCGGATGTTGGAGAATTTAGTCAGCCTAGGGAGGTTGAGCCTCGAATAGCTGGGGAGGAGGAGCCCTGTGATATCCATGTTATCCGGAGCAGTTGATATAAAGGGTGCCATCTCTATTGATCACTGTGGTTGGTCAAGAGCATGAGCCCTAGTTTGATTCAGAGGAGGATTCTGAAGAGGTAGTGTAACGACCGGGAATTTTGGATTTGCCTTGTAATTCGAATTTGAATATTAATGAATATGTTATATTTTATTAATATGATTTTTGTGTTGCATGTTTAAAGGTTGTGTGACAACCTGGATTATGTGAATGCATGAAATTTTATGTGTTATAGTTTTGTTTAAGTGAATAATTGATTTCGCGTAGCGTCGCTAAATCACTATTCACGGGACACGTTTCCCGAGACACTATTTACGCCATAATATTTTTACGTCTTTTCTTTCGATTTGTAGTACTTCATTAAAGCATGTATGCGAAGGATAATTTTTCCAAGAGTTGGATTTATTTATTTGAGCTCATTGGTTATTTAACTACTAGCCCAAATGTTTGTTATAGGTGGCCCAAATTGTTATCTTTACTTAACCTATGACCCAAGACTTGACCCATGTGGGATATGTGTTAGGTTTGTATATAACGCAAGCATGATATCAAATTACATAAATAAAGCAAAAGCGTGATAAATCGGATTTTAAAATTTTCATACAAACTATCACCATGATCTTTCCTTGTGTTCAATTATCAATTAACGAAAGAGATAGAGATTAAGAAATTATACCCTCGTAGAACCGTGCTTCCTCGGGTACAAGTTCACCTCTAATTCCTTCGCGTTCTCCTTGAATTCCACCGATGAGATTCCTCCCTTTGATCAATGTTAGCCACCCAAACGTTTGACCCTAGAAGTGATCCACCAAGGAAGAATAGTTATTCAAGAAGATTGGTGTTGGCAAAACCCTAGTTTCTATCTCTATAAAAATTGCAAGTACTCTCCACAATTTAATGCAAGAGTGTGTAACCCTAATCTATGATAAAACTCCTCTTATTTATAGATGTAGGAATAACCCCTTCCCTAAACTATTTAGGATTAGGGTTTCTATTATAATTAAACTCTTTTAATTAATTATGCTCCTAATCCAATTAGGAATTCATGAGAGAGTACTTCTATTAATTAATTCCCAATCCTTATTAGGAATTAAATAATAGTAATAGTAATAATAATAATAAGACTCCTCTTATTAATTTATATTTAATATTTCCAAAATATTAAATAATAAATATTAAGCTATTTAATTTATTCTATCTCCATAGATTAAATTAAATACACTTAACTTATTATTACAATTATGTCATTTACTTCTTAAATAAATATTTTTCTTTTGCGGTGTGACCCTTTAGATTCTCCATATTAAACCGGTTGTGAATAAATCAATTAGAATAATTCTAATCTTATTTAAATAAATAAATTAAACTATTTAATTCATTTAAATCAATAATATTTATTCTACAATAAGGGTAAGCCCTCTTAGCGATCAGCGACTTTCCAGATTATATAGATTTTAACATTAATCACAAAAAAACCTTTGAGTGAATAGTTACCGTACAATTCAATCCTTCTACCATACAATGTCCCAATTAAATATAGGATATAGAATTACTGTCAAGTCTTATTTTATTTAATTATATGTATTTCGATTCTCAAATGCACAACTCTAAATAATGCAAATTAGAAACTCCTTTCTAATTTCATTCTGCCTTGGCCAAAAACTACTGAGTTGTCATTTATCGAATCACATAGGACATTCACATATTTTGCTAGATGTGGTAGATTCTTTGTTAATCATTCACCTATCTCCATGCACAACTTATTATACCCAATCATACCCTTTGATATTCCCCAAAGGTCTTAAAGGACATGTCAAAGTATAACTCATCATACACAAGATACTATGATGATCTCAAGTCCAAGGATCACTTGTACTACTATCACTAGATGAATTGCTATTGACAGGCGAGTAAAACTCCATTAGGTATTCCTTAGCGAGCCACGTTCAGTGTACTTATTCTCCAATAAGTACCTACATACTTGCTTTAGTGTCTCCACACAAATGATTATAAGACAAATCATCCTTTTCCTAAGAGCAAGCAACATATGTACTAATCTATCCGGATTCACTAATCCCCTTTTTAGTAATTCAACGATTAAGAACGATTTTAGTTTGTGAGCTATCTCGAATTTAGATCTCATTAGCATGATCACCATCATGATTCTAAAAGCATTGCTTAAAACTAGGGGTTTATCACATTTAATATAACAGCACTATGTAGATAGTCTAAAATTCCTTTTAAGAAAATCAATTATTTTATTAATAAATGAATAAGATTTACAAAGTATATATGCTACATCATATCAAATATGATTGGCTTGTGTGCATACTGCTTTTAATATGGGCACAAAAATCACTATATTGGTATTAAGGAAAGATTATTCGGGTGGGTAGAGAGGGGAGGAGACAAGGGAACAATGGCTAGCCAATAGGAACTTAGGAGGAGACATTTGAGCCAATGAGATGCAAGGAGGGAGCATGAATTAGAGGGAGTAGTCGGCAAGCTCATGGAGCAGCTAAACTCCCACAACTCCATGTATGGCAATTTGAATTTAGCCAACATTCTCCTCAATTCCATTTCCAAGACCAACCCACTTCCTTCTCCTAATTCATTCCATCCACTCCATTCTCCTCTCCCCATTCAAACAAAAATCATCAGCTCATTTACAACAAGAGAAGAGAGCAAATAGAGAGAAAAAGAGAATAGAGAGTTGAGAGCCAAGCTAGAGAAAAAAAAGGAGTGTTCGGGTGGGAGTTAAGGAAGAAGAAGGGAGATCTTCAACCTCTAACCGAGCTATTTAGCAACAAGAAGGAGAAGTAAAGAGGTAATCATCTACCAAGCTTCATAACACCATCTTCATCTTCTTCTTCAACCATTCTAGAGAGAGAAGCAAGTGGGTGGAGTGAAGAAACTTGAAGGGAGGCTACGGGAGAAACCCAAGGAGGAAGAAGAAAGGTTGTAGCAAACCTCTAACAACCATTTCACGAACTAGAAGGAGAATCAAAGAGGTAAATATCATTTTCAAACTCATTTCTTCAAAGTTTTCAAGTTTTCCTTATTTTCTAGTTTGTTTGCTTGTTGCTCAGATTTGTTGTTATTATGATTGTTATTGGACGACTATGAACGGTTAACAATGTTGTTAAGACCTTATTTAAGCCATTAATAACATAAGAGTGGAACAAAAATGGAAGAAATCCTTACCTTGGCTTAATGGAGAAAGAACAATGGACAAAACATGGACTTTGGACGTTCGGACCATTTTAGAGGATTATAAAGCTATGATTCTGTGTTTGTTGTGTTTATTTGTTGTTGTGGTAATGTAGTTCCATGAGTTACCAAGTTAACCCAATGGGAATCGAGTAAAAAGGTGTAAAAACGAAGATTGGGTGATAATTTTAGTGAAGAACACTAAGAACACCTAAAATAGAGTATGACTTAGTACTTTGGCTTAAGATTTGGACTTATTAATGATAATGGGTAGCTCTACATTTTTGTTATATTGTATCTCTATGTCTTAGGAGTCCATAGAGTCCAAAATGTACCAATTTCGATGTCTAGAGAAGGAGTTATGGTAGTTAGAAGCAAGATAGGTCTAGAACACTCAAAACAGAGCATGTTGGAAAAGCCCACACCTGGGCTGCTGCTGGTTGGGCGCGGGGCGCGCCGGACCTGCAGTCGGCTAGACAACTTTGACGTCCTTTAGTAAAATGGGCGTAACGTTCTCATACGAACTTGGATTTAGGTGATTCAAGATGATTCGAAAAGAGGACGAGTAGACCTACAACTTTTGGTTTTTGAGGTTTTCAATTTGAGGTCTGTAGCATGGTCTAAATTGTCCATTTATAGGACTGATGTGTAATTAGGGGCAATCAGAGGATGTCGGGCATGCGCGTAAGCACATGTAATGCTCCCGACAACGTAAAATGTTGTTCTAAGTTCTAAAACATGAATGTTATGGATTATAATGATACTCACCATTAACCAATGAATATTAGATAAATCAAATGGGCGTGTCAAGCGTACACAAATGCGTGTCGCTTGGGCATTCAGATAGGCAAGGTTGGCGTCCGGATGTGCAAGCGTCGTAACGCCGTAACTAGTGTGTATAATCTTGTTTAATATTATGTTTCTCATAAAAATGAAACATTATAGAGTTGTATAAATAAATATTTAGTATCCAGTATGTGACTAATTGTTTTGTGAATATGTACTTAATTGTGTAGGATATTAAGGAGCGTGTGTTGTAATATTGTAGCAGCGCTTCAGGTAAGTTTCCTAACCCTTGTCTAACCCTTGTGTTGGACAAGTTTTCCTTACCCTAACTCAATTTAATATTGGGCAGCTTTTCTCAACCGTACAACTATCATTTATTGTGCGAGTTTATTTTTTGATTTAGCAAGTATGCTATCTTATTGCAAGTTTCCATCTTATTGCAAGTTTTCCCAACTCAAATTCGAGTTATCATTTAATGGATTAATTATTAACAACTACTCCACATCAAAGGTAATTATTGATATCCGCACCTTGTGCATTTGAGTTCATGTTCTATTATTAAACTGTGAAATGTTTAAGTTCTTTGTACGTGAACTGTTTAAGGAATAGTCTACGCCATTTGCTTTAGGCTAGACGTTTGCATGTTAAAGTTTATAAAAGCTATCCAAACCGGTTGTTGGTATAGATTCTTGGACTGAGAGAGCAACCTTTAATAGGGGAGTATATGTGTTGGCTATCCTATAAAGTCAGGATTTAATGTTATGCATATACGTGGGGTATGAGAGGCTGATCCCCTCGAGTACTACTGACAGGGGCCGGTTTAAAGGGGTCAGGGATGATTGACTCTTTGGCCAAGTTCATGGCCGGGTGGACCACTCAGCAGTAAATAATCAATATTCATTGTTCCATTCGAACTTTGATTATGTCATTTCAGCTACTTCATCAATGTTCATAAATTGTTGATCTATGCGGCTATTATTCTTATTCATTTATGATATATCTTCATTATTCACTGTTAAACTTGCTGAGCAAACTCGTTGCTCACCCTTGCTATATCATGAACCTATTGCAGTTAAGCCGGGGGGTTCCAAAGCGGACAAAGGCAAAGGAAAGCTTAAGGAATAGTTATATGTACTATCCCGTTTTGTAATCGTGGAATCGTTTTGTAATATTATTGTATTCCGTGATGTATTTATTTAAGGTTATAGACATTGGGACCGTAGTAAACCTTTTGTAATGAACAACATATGTTTCTTTATTCCGCAGTAGTTAATTTATGTTGTTTAGAGGTGTATGGATGTATTTTATCGTGAGCACCAAATTTGGGGTATTGGTACCTGAATTTGGGGGTGTCACAGGTTGGTATCAGAGCTGTAGGTTATGAACTTTAGGAATACGAAACCTAGGTTATAACCTTAGTATTAAACTCGTATTGAGTATGTTAGGAGGTGAATCGAGGAGATTCATTTGGTGATCATGTCTGGAGGTGGATTGTGGAAATCCATCGAGCCGACTTGTGCATGATAAAATATCTCTTCATTTTATCAATGAATATATTTTATTGTGACACTGACATCTTACTATCTGTTTGTTCCTGTTTGTGGCTGTAGGATGTCTGAGATAGGAGAGTCCAGTCCTGCTAGAGAGGTGGAGTTCACAGACATTCATGTGGACGCAGGGCATTTAGTGGAGGTGCAGCCGAGTGAGCCAGAGACGATGGACACTAGGGATGAGTCTGAGACTGAGTATGGTTATGAGGAGGAGTTAGTTACCGGAGGAGTGCTAAGGCTGTTGAGCGATGAGGGGGAGGATGAGGACCCCGAGGAGGATCCAATGACGGAGGATGATGAGCCGCCTGAATATGCAGATGGCATGGGCACTACTACTAGTGACATTACTGAAGAGCTGACGAATAGGAACGAGGAGCTCGAGAATCGAGTAGCCCATTTAGAGGAGCAGAACCATGATCACCAGGACCGAGAGGAACAATATAGGTCATTAGCGTATCAAACTTTGGGGAAAAAGGCTGAGTTAACCCAGAAGTTGTAGGAAAAGGACCAGAGGATTGTCGAGCTAGAGGCAGAGGTCCAAGGTCGGCGTGGGACTTCAGTTCAGCTTGGTGTGATGGTTTATGACCTCTTAGAGAGGAATGTGGTACTGGTAGGAAAAATAGAGCGGGTAGAGGATCAGCTAGAGACTACTCGTCTAGAGAGAGATGGGGCTATAGAGCATTTGACAGCCTTGACTACAGAGATTGATTCTCTCAGGATAGGCTTGACCACTTCCATTGGCAGGCTGAGGGACAGGGTGAGGAGGTACCCCAGGGAGGAGGGTAGTAGCAGGCGCGTGATTAGGCGCCGAGTGGTCGACAGGCTAGCTGGGCGGGAGCTCAGAGTTGCAGTTCGCCGCAGCAGGCGGTGATGTGTTATTTTTAACTTCATGTTTGCAGTAGGTCCCACTTTTGTTGCAATAGGGGCATACTTATGTTGTAAATCCCTATGCTTGTAGCATGCATGGGATAGTAGTTGAACCCCAATTTTGTTTATGATAGAGGGGTGGAAGGTTATTACTCCCCACTCTTGGTTGTTAGGGGATAGTTAGTGATTGACAGGCTATGTCATTTAGCGTTTATAGAAGTATGCCACATGATTGAGTCAGGTTCTATTAAAATAGTGGTGTATGATTATAAATGCAGTTGTTTTTATTTAAATCAAATGTGTTTGATAGATGCTTTTACTCTTAATTGCTGACTTAAATGACTTTTTGCACATGACATAAATCTATTAGTAAAAGTCGACGGTTTTCTTTTAAACAGACAATGCCGCCGAGAAGATAACCCCGATACACCAGGGTGGAAGAGTCGGCGAATAACGAGGAGGGTCAAGCAGACCCTATGAGGACTTTTGTGAACTTATTAGCAAAAGCGATGCAGGGTAGACCAGCCACAGTAGTTGGTCAGCCAGGAAGTCACATGGCGAACTTTAAGGACTTCAAATTAGTAGGACCACCGGAGTTTCGTGGGACTACAGATCCAATTGAAGCCCAGACATGGGTAGAAGAAATAGAGAAAGTTTTTGAGGTCGCACGAGTGGACGAAGAACAAAAGACGTCGTTTGCCACTTTCATGATGAAGGGTGAGGCAATTACTGGTGGAAGGCGAACAAAGGTCGAGCTGGGGAAAGCACGATTGCATGGGCTCGTTTCAAGGAGCTGTTTTTCAAAAATTACTTTCCAGCAAATACGCAGGCAAGTATGGAGATAAAGTTCTTGCAACTAAAACAAGGAGGCATGTCAGTTGCAGAGTATGCCGCAAAATTCAACGAGTTAGCTAGGTTTGCTCCACATCAGGTGGACACCGAAGCTAGGCGAGCGAAGAGATTTGAATAAGGGTTGAAGCCCTGGGTGTATAGTAAGGTTGCGGTTTTGCAGATCAACACATTCTATACGTTACTTGAGAAAGCAATCATTGCTGAGGGAGGAAATAAAGCTTTGACAAAGCACAACCAAGATCAGAAAAAGAAGAAAAGACATGATGGTCATAAGGAAGGTAGTAGTGGGGGAAGTAACCTAAATAAGAGAAAATGGAACGATAGTCAGATGTTAGGAAGTAAATCTGGATGGGATGCAAAGAAGGACAATAAATGCGAGAAATGCGGAAAGAATCACTTTGGAGAATGCATGAAAGGAAAAGGAGTTTGTTTCAACTGTGGTCAACCGGGGCACTTTGCCCCACAATGCCCAAAGGCGAAGGCAGGAAGCTATTTTTCTTGTGGCGCTTCAGATCATCAGAAGAAGGATTACCCAACGAGGAAGAGCGATGCAGGCAGTGCTAACCAAGGGAACAACAATAAGTTGACTATGGGAGGACCAGCACAACAGAACAGACCAGTAGCACGCACCTTCAACATGACAGTACAGGATGCGATGGAATCGAAAGACGTAGTGTCAAGTATTATTTTAATCGATAATATGAGTGCATATGTATTGTTTGATTTGGGTGCTACTTGTTCATTTGTGTCGGATGAATTTGCTAAACGGTTAAACTTACCTCGTGAAAAATTAGAGAATCCTATGAATATGGAAGTAGCTAATAAAGAAGTTATTTCTATGGAATACATCCATATAAATTGTTGTACTGAGATAAACGGGTATAAATTGAGCGTAGATTTAATTCCGATACGACTAGGAGAATTTGATGTAATTTTTGGGATGGATTGGTTGTCTAGTCACGGGGCTGTGATTGACTGTCAGAAGAAATGCGTACACCTGAATACTCCATATGAGTCGAAGGTTGTATTTTATGGTAGTAAATTGTCGAGACAATCTTGTTGTCTGACGATGATGCAAGCGAAGAGATTGCTAAGAAAGGGTTGCATATGTTGTATTTTATGGTAGTAAATTGTCGAGACAATCTTGTTGTCTGGCTCACGTGGTTGATACTCGAAGAGTAGGGAGTGGAATGGGTTAGATACCTGTAGTAAGGGAATTCCCAGATGTTTTCCCAGAAGATCTACCGGGTTTACCGCCGGATAGGGAAGTGAAATTTGTAATCGATTTAGTACTGGGGACTGATGAGTAGGTTTCATACCTACTTATTGGATACTATTCTGCTTTATTTGTTGCTTAACTATTAGCTCCAAAGAGTATTTTCATGCATTTTTCTCTTCTTGTTGGTATTGCTTCACTATTTGCATTCTATGGCTTTTGCACAGTTTTTGGTTATTTTGACATGAGTTATGATGCATTTGATGTTTAGGATCTGATTGGTTTCTTGTTGCTTGCACAGTGGACGAGAATCGAGGAAACAGACTGAGTACAACAGTGCAGCAGCAGACTGACAGACGGCGTAGATGCGCCCATTTTGACTTGGAAGTCGGCGCAGCTGCGCCCGTGCCCTGCGCCCAGAACCTTCCAGCGCAGCTGCGCCCAGCTTGGCCTTGAGGCCGGCGCAGCTGCGCCCTACCATTTCTTGCCGTTGTCTTCAGCACAGCTGTGCCCAATTTACAAAGGATTCCAGCGCAGCTGCGCCTGTCGCCAGCCGGCCATGCAGACACGTTCCAGACAGCGAAGCAGCACTACCAAAATCATGCAATGCCAGATTTTGAGGAATTAATGGAATGAAGCTTTATCAGTGGGGAATTAAAATAAGTCAAAAGAAGACAAAATGAGCATGTAATATATTGATCTGAGAACTTAATTAAAAGAGAGCTTCTCCTACACGAAAATTAGGAAGTTTACTGCATTCTTAGTTCTAAAATTGAAATAATTCTGCTGATCATTAAATTCACTTGGGAACTGAAGAATGGAGATATATGGATGCTGAATTGAAGCTTGGGAGCAAGAAATCAAGAATCAACACTACTTGGAAAATCATCAGAAGTTGCAGATACGAAAGAACTGAATCAGGGAGCTTTAACATTTTCTGTTTTTGATTAATTTTTCCTATTCTATAATTATGATGATGAACCAATTGTGTATGATGAATGCTATTATTTTCATTATGAACTAAGCTTAATTCTTGGGATTATAATGGATCTTTTGCATTACTAAAAATTGAAATGCTTCCTTATTATTGCTAGTTGGTTATGAAATGAATGTCTAGCATAATTTATACTAAATGTTTAATTGCTTGATCACCAATTACCGTGATAATTTATATGGAATTGAGAAAGGAAGTATAAATTGAGATCTGATTATACTAGCATATGTTCATAATTTCTACATTCCTCGTGAAGTTATGTTTCGTGCTTAGGATAGAGATATACCGAAGCACCATATGTGGCCAATTGAGAACTTATACTTAAACCCTCTTGATTGTAATTCACATAGGAATATAGTGCGTTAGTCATCTAGGGTGTTCACATTCATTCTATCAATTGTGGATTTAGTGTGGTATGAATATGGTGCATCGAAAGGTGGTCATATTTTACATTCGTGTTCTCGACCAACATTCTATAATAAACAATTAGCAACAATAGGAAGCATGGAAATCTAAGTTTGTAATAAGTGAAATTATAATCCCAAACTCATAAAATCTGAGTTGGCTATACTCACTACCATTGATGAGTAGGTTTTATACCTACAAATCGGATACCAATTTACGTGAATTATTATTTATTTCCATGGTTTTCAGTTACTTTTCATGTATTTTGCGTGTTTTTGTAGGTTGTACGTGTTGGGATTGCATTGGGCGAGAATTGGACATTCGAGTGGATGAAGTTACTGATGTAGCTGATGTTGCAGGATTTCAGAGCAGCGCGGCCGCGCCCAAAATGAACTGGGTAGCAGCGCGGCCGCGCGTGATGCCAGAGTTAGAAAAAAATTTGCTGCCAGAGTAGCGCGGCCGCGCGCCTTGCAAGCTTAATCCAGGCGCGGCCGCGCCGGTTCGAGCGAGGGCAAAGTTGACTTTTCAGATGTTTTAAATGGTTTTGATTTGAACTTGGATTTGGAACTCTGTAATTAATTAGGGGTTTTATCAGATATTATAAGTAGGTGTTTTCTAGTTGGTAATTGAGCTATCTATGATTAGAAAACCCTAGTTTGGAGCAATTAGAGAAGACTTGAAGCAAGTTGAGAACAAGGAGAAAGCAAGGAGGAGCAGGACAGAGATTGAAGGATTGCTTACAGTGTTTCTTCTCTTTTCTCTCTATTCTAAACTTTTTGATGTTATTAAATTTGTGGATGATGAATTCTAGTTTATTTATGAACTAAATTTCTTTTAAGGCTATAATGGATCTTAATGCGTAGTTTTGAATAACATGCTTCTTTGAATATTATGATTAGTTATTTTTGGATTGTCTATTATGGTTTGTGTTGAATTACTTAATTATCTGGCCAATAATTACCGGGTTATTCTATATGAATTTGAAAGATGAAGTATAGAAGTAGAACTGACCATAATAGCATGTGATTGTGTCTTCTGCTGTCGATGGAATTCATAATTTGTGATTAGGATAGAGATATACTTATCACCGCATGTAATCAAAATAGGGAACTTGGCTTTAAATCCTTTTTAATTGTAATTCACATAGAAATATAGTGAGTTAGTTATTTAGGATGATTAACTTGAATCTATCAATTGTGGATTTAAGTTAAGTTGTTTGTGAAACATTGAAAGATGATCATAAATAGTGATGAGTTCCTGGTTAACAATCTAGAATAACTAGCATAATCCAAAGGGGAGCATGTTAAGTAAAATAAAGCATTAAGTGAAGTTGTAGTCTTAAGTCTTTAAAAATCTGTTCTCAAACTAGTGTTAGTAATTTAATTTAGAATTAATTAGTTAAATTCAAAACCTCAGAAATATAAAACCATTTGTTTACTAAAAATTGATTTGATTTAAATTTGGAATTTGTCATTGTAAAATCAATTCTTCTCTGTGAGACGATACTCTACTTTCACTTTATTACTTGTGGACTGCGTATACTTGCGTATTTTTGCTAGTATAGATTTTGGCAAACAAGTTTTTGGCGCCGTTGCCGGGGAACAATTGTGTCTATAATTTCAAGTTTTAATTTTATTAATTCAGTTTTAGTTAACATTGTCTTTCTTGTTACTTCCTGTTTCAGGTGATCTCGGTTTGTTTATGCAAACCCGATCCAAGCAGCCGGAGCTTGTGCAGAGTGAAGACGATCTTGAAAACAAGTTACGCAAGTTGAGAAAGTTTTGCCGTGAGACCATCGAGAAAGATAAAATGGCTAACGAAGAACATAAATCATTGAGGGAATATGCCATGCCTAAGCTTGATCAAATCAGGTCAAGCATCACGAGGCCAGCCATTACGGCTAATTCCTTTGAGATCAAGTCGGGTACAATTCAGATGATTTAGAATGCGGTACAGTTTGGGGGATTAGCCAACGATGATCCTAATGAACACTTGGTTAGCTTTCTTGAGATTTGTGATACATTCAAATATCCCAATGTAACTGATGATGCGGTGAGACTACGTCTGTTTCCGTTTTCACTAAGGGATAAAGTAAAGAGTTGGTTGCACTCACTTCCACCGGGGTCCATCACAACTTGGGAAGACTTGGCTCATAAATTCCTAGCAAAATTCTTTCCGCCGGCTAAGTCTGCTAAGTTAAGAAACGATATTTCCACTTTTGAGCAAAGTCATGGAGAGACACTATATGAGGCTTGGGAAAGGTTCAAAGAGTTATTGAGAAGATGTCCACATCATGCATTACCCAAGTGGCTGCAAGTCCAGACATTCTACAATGGGCTGAGTAGTAATACTCGAACAATTATAGATGCAGCTGCGGGGGGAGCACTTATGGATAAGAATTTTGATGAAGCTTACATCTTGTTAGAAACTATGGCTTCAAATAACTATCAATGGCCGACGTCGAGGATGAATCACCAAAAGGTAGCTGGAGTTTTGGAGGTAGATGCGGTCACTGCACTAACAGCTCAGATGGCAGCCATGTCTAAGAAAATTAAAGCCTTGGCGGAGTCGAAGGTCCAGCAAGTAGCTTATGTGTGTGAGCTATGTGCAGGTGCACATCCGACGGATTATTGTGCTATTAATCCAGAATCTGTACAGTACTTGGGGAGTTACAACCGACCGCAACAGCCATATCAGAATGCATATAATCCGGGGTGGAAGAATCATCCGGGTTTCTCATGGAGCAATAACACTCAAGTTCAAAATCCCGCTCCAAGATCACAGAATCCCCCGGGTTTTCAGAACCAAGTTCCACAACAGGCAGAGAGAAAACCCAATTTAGAAGAATCTTTGGCAAGATTTATCACAGCATCGGAGAAAAGAATGAATGAGCAAGATAAGTTGATAAATCAGGTAGACTTAAATGTGAAGAGCCAAGCGGTGTCAATTCGGAATCTGGAAAATCAGCTCGGTCAGTTGGCTCAAGTCTTGAACAATCGACCGCAAGGAACACTACCAAGTGATACAGAGGTTAACCCCAAGAGAGATGGCAAGGAACAATGTCAAGCTGTAACACTTCGAAGTGGGAAGCAACTCCAGCAGAGAAGCGCGGCCGCGCCTGAAATACAAGGGGAGGCAGCGTGGCCGCGCCCATCCCCAGTCCCAGATCCTGCAGAGAAATTGGTAGGAAAAGACAAGGAAACGGAGAATGAGGAGAAAGACAAGGAGAAAGCAAGGCAAGCAGAAGTATACCCTCCTATGCCATATCCTCAGAGATTTCACAAGCAGAAATTAGATAAACAATTCTCCAAATTCCTTGAAGTCTTTAAGAAGCTGCAAATCAATATACCGTTTGCCGAGGCTTTAGAGCAGATGCCAAGCTACGCCAAGTTTATGAAAGGAATTTTGTCAAGAAAGAAAAAGCTGGAGGACTATGAAACAGTAGCATTGACTGAAGAATGTAGTGCGATATTGCAGAAGAAGTTGCCACCGAAGCTGAAGGATCCGGGTAGTTTCACTATTCCTTGCACTATTGGCAGCTTATCAATCAGCAGATGTTTGTGTGATTTAGGTGCGAGCATCAACCTTATGCCGTTATCGATATATGTTCAGCTGGGTTTACCTGCACCAAAATTGACCAACATCTCTCTTCAGCTACCTGACAGGTCGGTTACATATCCTAGAGGTATTGTTGAAGACATCTTGGTAAAAGTAGACAAATTCATATTCCCAGCCGATTTCATTATTTTGGACTATGAGGAGGACAAAGACATTCCTATCATACTTGGGAGACCTTTCTTGGCAACGGGAAGAACACTTATAGATGTGCAAAAAGGAGAATTGACTATGAGGGTGCAAGACCAAGAAGTGACATTCAATGTGTTCAAAGCCATGAAATTTCCTACGGATGAGGAAAAGTGTTTCCGGTTGGATGTGGTAGAAAAAGTGGTGGAAGACGAGTTTTTGAGGAAATTGACTTAGGATCCGTTGGAATCTGTTTTATTAGGGGAGGCTGACATGGATGACCTAGAGATGATGGAATTTCTTCACATTTTAGATACAGTGCCGAGAGTACGCAAATTTCAGATCCCCTATGAACCCTTGGAACTTAGTGACAAATCCTTAGAGCGCTTGAAGCCATCTCTTGAACTACCTCATACTCTTGAACTTAAACCTTTACCGAGCCATCTGAGGTATGCTTATTTGGGTGAATCATTTACTTTTCCTGTTATTATTGCATCTGTTCTTAACGAATTGCAGGAAAGTAAGTTGATTCAAGTTCTCCAGGAATACAAGTCAGCCATTGGTTGGACCATCGCCGGCATAAAAGGAATTAACCCATCTTTCTATATGCACAAGATCCTTTTGGAAGACGATGCCAAACCAACGATAGAGCAACAAAGGAGGTTGAACCCAATCATGAAAGAGGTGGTGAAAAAGGAAATTTTGAAGTGGCTTGGTGCAGGTATCATTTACCCCATCTCCGATAGCAGTTGGGTGAGTCCAGTTCAGTGCGTGCCTAAAAAGGGTGGTATGACGGTTGTCGAAAACGAGAATAATGAATTGATACCGACAAGGATAGTGACTGGATGGAGGGTTTGTATGGATTACAGGAAATTAAACAAGGCAACCCGCAAGGATCACTTTCCTCTACCCTTTATTGATCAAATGTTAGATAGACTGGCTGGGCACGAGTTCTATTTCTTATTGGATGGTTACTCAGGTTATAATCAGATAGTGATTGCCCCGAAGATCAGGAAAAGACTACCTTCACGTGTCCTTATGGCACTTTCGCTTTTCGGAGGATGTCTTTTGGCTTATGCAATGCATCAGCGACGTTTCAAAGATGCATGATGGCTATTTTCTCATATATGGTTGAACGTAACATGGAGGTATTCATGGACGATTTTTCAGTGTTTGGTGACTCATTCGATAGTTGCTTGGAAAATCTGGTCCTGGTTTTGAAAAGATGCGTGGAGACCAATTTAGTGCTCAACTGGGAAAAATGCCACTTTATGGTGCAAGAGGGGATAATTCTTGGGCACAAGGTGTCATCAAACGGGTTAGAGGTAGATCGGGCTAAGCTGGAGATAATAGAAAATCTACCTCCACCAACTACAGTCAAGGGAATATGGAGTTTCTTGGGACATGCCGGATTTTATAGAAGATTCATAAAGGACTTTTCTAAGATCTCTAAGCCTTTATGTAGCCTATTGGAGAAAGATGTTCCCTTTAAATTTGATGATGAGTGTTTTGCAGCTTTTGAATTGTTGAAAAGGAAATTGACCACAGCACCAGTCATTGTCGCACCGGATTGGTCAAGGCCGTTTGAGTTGATGTGTGATGCTAGCGATTATGCTATTGGGGCTGTTTTGGGCCAACGAGAGGAAAAGATTTTTCACGCCATTTATTATGCTAGCAAAACATTGTCCGATGCCCAACTCAACTATACGACTACCGAGAAGGAGTTGCTTGCGGTTGTGTATGCCTTTGACAAATTTTGCTCGTACTTAATTGGAACTAAAGTAGTGGTGTTCACTGACCATTCGGCCATAAGATATCTGATTTCAAAGAAGGATGCGAAGCCAAGGCTGATTCGATGGATACTTCTACTCCAGGAATTCGACCTGGAAATCCAGGATAGGAAGGGGACGAAAAATCAAGTGGCAAATCATCTCTCGAGATTAGAAAACAATGATCACGTAAAGGGAGACAAAACGGTGATCAATGAGTTCTTTCTAGATGAGCAGTTGTTTGTGATCCACTCATAAGTCCCATGGTATGCCGATTTTGTCAATTATTTGGTTAGCAACGTACTCCCTCCTGATTTGACCAGCCAACAAAAGAAAAAGTTTATGCATGATGTAAAAAGATACATGTGGGATGAACCGTTCCTGTTCAAACATTGTGTCGATCAGATGATTAGACGGTGTGTGCCACAAAGTGAAGTAGAGAGTATTTTACATCATTGCCATGATTCACTATATGGAGGTCATTACGGAGGCGAGAAGACAGCGGCTAAGGTGTTGCAAGCAGGATTTTTCTGGCCAACATTGTTTAAGGACGCCCACCACTTCGTGCAAAGATGTGACAGATGTCAAAGGGTGGGAAATATTTCCAAGCGTCATGAGATGCCTTTGAATGTCATTTTAGAAGTTGAAGTCTTTGACGTTTGGGGAATAGATTTTATGGGACCATTCCCATCGTCCTTTAACAACCTCTACATCCTTTTGGCGGTCGACTATGTCTCTAAATGGGTAGAAGCAAGTGCGTTGCCGACTAATGATGCCAAGGTGGTTCTTAAATTTCTGCAGAAAAATATCTTCACACGTTTTGGCACACCAAGAGCAATTATCAGTGATGAAGGGAGTCACTTTTGCAATAGGTCTTTCACGGCTCTCTTAGCTAAGTATGGGGTAAACCACCGAATTGCTACAACGTACCATCCCCAAACCAGTGGTCAAGCCGAAGTTTCAAACAGAGAAGTGAAGAGAATTCTGGAGAAAATCGTCAATCCAAGTAGAAAAGATTGGTCAGCAAAATTGGATGATGCACTTTGGGCTTATCGGACAGCTTATATGACGCCCATTGGCATTACCCCAATCGATTTTCCAAGGACCGTCGGTAGGGAGGAGTGGTCGTCCGATTGCACCTATCAAGTCCACTGACGTCGCCGGCAGCCCTCGAACCGCGTATCTCATCGGTCGCTTCGCCGAATTCCTGGGACCCTTGGTCCGTGCCGCGCTTGCTCGGTCGCCCATGGCTCTCCCTCTTTCCCCGCTAGTCGATCCGTGATGCCGCCGGCGCCTTCCTCCCATGCCGTCCAGTTCGATTGATTGAAGGTCTAGGATGATGGGTTCCCCCTCTAGCTCGGCTTGTTTGATTTGAGGGTTCGATTTGAGAGTTTGGGTGCCCTAACTTGGCTATCCCCTTTTCTTTTGCTCGGTTAATCGATTTTGAGGGTTTGAGATTGTAAACTCGTTGGCTCGACTGAACTCCCCCAAATTGGTATGCCAATTGGTTTTTCCCCAATTTCCTATCAACCGACCCAACCGTTTTCCCAATTCAAATGGACCGACCCAGTGCATTTAGTCCAACCCGGGCGGTAGAAGGAATGGGCTCAGTCCATGCAATTTAATTCTTAAGGACTTGCCAGCCCATTAGATTCGGCCCATAGGAAAATAAAAATGGGAAATTGGGCTCAAATAAACTTTGGGTCCAATCCAGAAATAAATAAAAGAAATGGGCCAATCCAAATGAAAGGAAAATGATCCAATTAAATTAACCACTTTGTATTTCTAATACTTTAAATTAAATAACTAAACCAAGTAATTAATTATTTAAAATATTTATTTTAACCATAATTCTTTATTCGAATTATTTAATCCACTAATGAATTCTTAGGGTTACTCATTAATTTATTCAAACTAGTAGTGAGCCCCTTTTAAGGCAAAGAAAATTACTGGACCACGTATTTATATAATTAAATAATAATACCTACATGGATCCAATTAAATTCGTAAAATTATATAAAATGGATTTTATTTATTAAAATAAATTTGATACAATGTTTAAAAATTCCTGGACATTACATCCTCTCCCCCTTATAAAAATTCCGTCCTCAGAATTTCAAATTTAAGGTTACTCAAATAACTGGGGGTAATTTGCCCTCATCTTCTCTTCGAGCTCCCACGTGGCTTCTTCCACCGCGTGATTCCTCCAGAGTACTTTAACCGAATGAATGACTTTATTTCTCAGCTTCTGTTCCTTCCTATCAAGTATTTGGACAGGAATCTCCTCGTACGATAAGTCCTTTTCGACTTGAATTGGTTCGTAGGAAATGACATGCTTGTAATCTGGCTTATACGGACGCAACACTGATACATGAAACACGTTGTGAATGTGCTCAAGTTCAGGAGGTAATGCTACCTCGTACGCCACTTTGCCTATTCTCCTTAATATTTCAAAAGGTCCTATGAACTTGGGGCTCAATTTGCCCTTCTTCCCAAAGCGGACCTTCCCTTTCCAGGGAGATACCTTCAGAAACACAAAGCTTCCGAATTCCAAGTCTCGTTTTTGACGATGTAAGTCAGCATACCTCTTCCGGCGATCCTGGGCCGCTACTAACCGCTGTCTTATTACTTTAATAATTTCCACGGTTTGTTGTACCAATTCTGGTCCCAACAATCTCCGTTCACCAACTTCATCCCAACACAACGGTGTTCGACACTTCCTTCCATACAACGCTTCGTACGGTGGCATACCAATGCTAGCATGGTAACTATTGTTGTAGGCGAACTCTACTAGTGGCAAGTGATTGTCCCAGCTGCCACTTAAGTCCATCACAACTGCACGGAGCATATCCTCTAGAGTCTGAATTGTTCGCTCACTCTGACCATCATTCTGAGGATGATACGCCGTACTCATTCTCAACTGTGTTCCCAGTCTTTCCTGTAGACTTCTCCAAAAATTTGACGTGAAGCGCGGATCTCTGTCAGATACAATAGACACCGGCACTCCATGTCGCGATACTATCTCCTTCACGTAAAGTTTCGCCAACTGCTCCAATTTGTACCTGATCTTGATCGGTAGAAAATGGGCAGACTTGATCAAACAATCTACGATCACCCAGATGGCGTCTAGACCCTTTTGTGTTGTCGGAAGTCCTACCACAAAATCCATTGTGATGTGTTCCCACTTCCACTCGGGAATATCTAAAGGTTGCAACAATCCACTTGGTCGTTGGTGCTCTGCCTTGATCCTCTGACAAGTTAAACACCGGCTGACGTATTCTGCAACTTCCCCCTTCAAATGCGGCCACCAATAATGCTGACAAAGATCTTGATACATTTTGGTGCTACCCGGATGTACCGAAAATCTCGTATTATGGGCCTCCTGCAATATCTCTTCCCTTAAGTCTGGTACGTAGGGTATCCAGATCCTTCCCTCGAATCTTAGCAGCCCTGTGCTGTCAACCTTGAACTTCAACGTTTTTCCCTCCGATAGTTGTTTCTTAATAACAAGGCACTCTCCATCAAATTCTTGAGCCTTCTTTATCTTATCCAGCAGAGTCGGACCTGCTGTTACGGTAAATAGTACTTCGTCCGTCTCCATCGAATACTTAACCTCCAATTCCAGACATTCAAAGTCCCTTACTAATTCCTCTTGAACTGTCAGCTGCATCAATTTCACCTTGCCCTTCCTGCTTAAGGCATCACCCACTACATTTGCTTTGCCCGGATGGTACAGAATTTCACAGTCGTAGCCTTTGATCAATTCCAACCATCGGCGCTGCCTCATGTTTAGCTCCTTCTGAGTGAAGATATATTTTAGACTTTTGTGATCTGTATATATCTCGCACTTCTCCCCGTAGAGGTAGTGCCTCCAAATCTTCAAGGCGAAAACTACCGCTGCTAATTCCAGGTCATGAGTCGGGTACCCCTTCTCATAGTCCTTCAGCTGACGTGATACGTACGCCACGACCTTGCCGTGCTGCATTAGCACACAGCCAAGACCTTTGTGTGACGCATCGTTATACACTACGAAACCCCCAGTGTGGTCGGGTAAGGTCAACACCGGTGCTTGGCTAAGTCTCTTCTCCAACTCCATGAAACTTTCCTCACATTTCTCCGACCAAACGAACTTAACTGTTTTCTTGGTGAGGTTGGTCAACGGCGATGCTATCTTTGAAAAATCCTGTATGAACCTTCGATAGTATCCCGCTAATCCCAAGAAACTCCGGATCTCTGTTGGCGTCTTCGGTTGCTCCCAATTGATAACCGCTTCTACTTTTGCTGGGTCCACCGAAACACCATTTTTGTCGATGACGTGACCCAGAAACTGTACCCTCTGCAACCAAAATTCACACTTAGAAAACTTCGCGTACAACTTCTCCTTCCTGAGAGCTTCCAATACAATCTTCAAATGTTCAGCATGTTCCTCCTCTGTCTCTGAATACACCAAGATGTCATCAATGAATACGACTACGAACTTGTCCAAGTACTGCTTGAACACTCTGTTCATCATATCCATGAATGCTGCTGGTGCATTTGTCAATCCGAATGACATTACCAGAAACTCGAAGTGCCCATAACGAGTCCTGAATGCAGTCTTCGGGATATCTTCCTGCCTCACCTTCAGCTGATGATAGCCTGTTCTTAGGTCGATTTTTGAAAAGTATTTCGCTCCCTTAAGTTGATCAAATAGATCGTCAATCCTAGGAAGCGGATACCTATTCTTAATCGTAATTTTGTTCAACTCCCGATAGTCGATACAAAGTCTCATCGAACCATCTTTCTTCTTTACAAACAGAACTGGCGCTCCCCATGGGGACACACTCGGTCTGATGTAACCCTTGTCTAACAGTTCCTGTAGTTGAATCATCAACTCTTTCATTTCTACAGGTGCCATCCGATACGGCGGCTTCAATATTGGTGCGGTTCCAAGTACCAAATCGATTACGAACTCAATTTCCCTGTCCGGCGGCAGTCCCGGAAGCTCTTCGGGGAAGACATCGATGAAATCCTTCACGATTGGTATTTGACTCATCTCATCCCCGACCTGACGAGTATCAACCACATGCGCCAAATAACATACGCAACCTTTCTTAAGAAATTTCTTAGTTTGCATCATAGTAAGACAACAAGATTGTCTTGGTGATTTATTACCATAGAATACCACCTTTGACTTGTTAGGAGTCTTCAGGTGTACACATTTCTTCTTACAGTCAATAACTGCTCCGTGAATTGATAGCCAATCCATTCCCAGGATTACATCAAATTCTCCCAGCCGAATTGGTATCAAATCCACGTTGAGCCTAAATCCTCGCAATTCAGCACAACAGTTCCTATGAATTCATTCTACGGGGATAATTTCTTTGTTTGCTACTTCTACATTTATAGGGTGTTCTAACTTTTCACGAGGTGAGTTTAACTGACTAGCAAATTCTTCGGAAACAAAAGAGTAGGTAGCACCCGAATCGAATAACACATATGCATTTATATCATTGATTAGGATGATACCTGACACCACGTCCCTAGATTCCATTGCATCCTGCACGGTCATGTTGAATGTGTGTGCCATTGGCCTGTTGGCTTGACTGGCTGGTGCCCCGTAGCTCAACCGGTTGTTATTCCCGCTGTTGTTGTTGCTCCTGTTGCCACTCCCAACATCGCCCTTCCTCTTCGGACAGTCCTTAATCTGGTGGTCGGGTGCTCCACAAGAGAAACATCCTCCTTTCTGTTTGTTCGGACACTGGGGAGCCATGTGCCCCGGTTCTCCACACCAGTAACAAACACTTTTCCCTTTCATGCATTCCCAGTGTGGTTTTTCCCACAATTGCTGCACCTGCCAGTTTTCTTCACCTCCCCTCCAGATTGGTTTCCTCCGATTTATTGCTCCCGAACGATTGGCTTTCATTCCATTTGCGCTTATTGGGGTTGCTGCCTCCGCTGCTCCCTGCCTTGGCAGCCTCCTGGTTTTTCTTTCTGTCCTGACTAAATAGGGCTACTGCTTCATTGCCCCCTTCCGCAATGATAGCCCTTTCCAGTAGTTCCCAGAAGTTCTTAAGCTTCAATATCGCAACTGACTTTTGTACCCACGATTTTAATCCCAACTCAAACCTTCTTGCCTTCCTGGCCTCGGTGTCCACCTGGTGTGGGGCAAATCGGGCCAACTCATTGAATTTTGCCGCGTACTCTACGACAGTCATATTCCCCTGTTTCAGTTCTAGGAACTTAACTTCCATGTCCTGCTGTGTATTCTCCGGAAAGTAATTTTCGAAGAACAACTCTTTAAATCTTTCCCATGGAATGACTCCCTCACCTGCTCGACCCTTATTGGCCTTCCACCAATAGTTAGCCTCGCCCTTCAGCATGAACGTGGCAAATCCTGTCTTTTGTTCCTCGGCCACCCGTGCGACCTCGAAGACCTTTTCTATCTCTTTGATCCAGGTCTGTGCTTCGATTGGGTTAAGAGTTCCCTTGAACTCGGGTGGTCCGACCAGTTTAAAATCTTTAAAATTTGCCAAATGATGTGCTGGCCCGGGGGCTGCTTGGGTTCCTACAGGTAGCGGTCTTGATTGCATGGCTTCTGCCAGCATTTCTGCGAACATTCTCATTGGATTGGATTGATTTCCAACCTCACTTTCTGACTCTTCAACCTGCTGGTTACGTGGTCTTCTTCTCGGCGGCATGATTTGATAAGGAAAAACCGCTGACTTTTACCTATAATTTTATATTTTACACAATATGTCATTAACATCACCGATCAAGAGTAGAAACATTTATCAAACACATTTGATTTAAGTGAAACATCTGCATTTATATTTATATACCACTGTTTGTTACATTCAGACTAAACATGTAGCATACTTCTATAAATGCGCCACTACCTGCCCTATCCATCATTAAACATTCCCCTAAGACAAAAGTGGGGATTCTAACTTTCCATCCCTCAAGACAACAAAAGTTGGGGTTTAACTACTACCCCAAACATGAACACAAATATAGAGTTTCACAAGACAAACATGAATACGTCCCTAATATAACAAAAAGTGGGACTAACTGTACTAAAGACAAAGCAACCATCATATCACGTCACTGCACGTCGTGACGAATCCGTGCCTGCTGACCAAAAGAGAATGCTCCACCCCCGACCCTACGACGAATAGAGCGGCTAGACTCCCCTACCTCAGTCCGGGGCCTCCTGTAGGCTGCATCTAAAGCATATCCTAGGGTCTCTATCCTCACTGCTCTGGCCTCCAACTGGTCCTCTAATTGGTCAACCCTCCTGGCTTCCCTGACCCAGGCCTCTCTAACATGCATCCTCTCAGACACCTCAAACCCAATCTCGAACCTCATGGCCTCCTGCTTGGCCTTCAGATGGGCGATCTGCAGATCCTTCTGCTCCAGCCTCTCTCTTAGCTCAGCGTTCCGGGCCACTAGCTGATGTAGCAGTGGTCCGATCTACTGCGCTGAGGACTCGTAGCCCTGCAGCTGTATCTTCGCTACTCCCAGGTCATGCTCGAGCTGGTAAGCCAGATCCCTATACTGGTCCTCCCTGAACTGGTGGGTCTGATTCTACTCCTCTAGATGAGCTATCTGATCCTCCAGCTCCTCATTCCTGCTGGTCAGTCCCTCAATGATATCGTCGGCAGTGGACCCCATGCCATCAACATAAGCAGGTGGCTCCTCTCCCTCGGTCTCGGGGTCCTCCTCACTGTCATCTGGGTCCTGACTACCGGATCTCATCACCCTACCTATAACAGGCTCTGGTAGCTCCCCCTGATAGTCCTCCTCTGGCTCGGACTCCTCCAGCGGTACCCCTTGGGCAATAGGAGCATACCCCACCAACTGCTCAGCAACTACTGGTATATCTAGGAATGTCTCCTCCTCCTGGACTCCACTGGTCCCTCCTATGTCAGTCATCCTACAATCACACCGAAAATCAACATTAGTACAACAATAAAATATATTCATTGAAGAAATGAAATTATATTTCATTGGGTACTACTCGACTCGATGAATTCCCCAATTCATCAAAACCACATATAATAAATCTCCTCGATTTATCTCCTAACACTCAATACGAGTTTACTATGAAGGTTATAACCTAGGTTTCGCGATCCTAAAGTTTATAACCTACAGCTCTGATACCAACCTGTGACGCCCCCAAATTCGGGTCTCCAATAACCCTAAACACATACACAAATCCATACCCTAAATAACTATCAGGGTTTAAATTACATTAACAGTGATTAACTACACATAAATTTAAAATCTGCTACATGAAGTCTATCACTTCATCTTTTCTTTCCCTTTGTTCTTCCCTGACGTCTCGGGTTTAGCTGCAATGAAGTCATGATATAGCAAGGATGAGCAACGAGTTTGCTCAGCAAGTTTAAAGTACAACAATAAGGATATATCATGATGAAGGGAATATAGAAAGAGAATTCAACAATTATCAGAAGCAAGAACATTAATTGCTTTTAGAATAAGAGATAGTCAAGTAGACTTTGAACAATAACTTCCAAAGGAGTCAATAGCTAGCTGACCCTCTGGTTACTGGCTACAGAATAAGTACTTGAGGGGATCAGCCTCGCGTACGCTATGTGTATGCATACCATTTAACTCTGCTATCTGTACCTTATATACGGTACCTGGGGTACTCCCCTATAATAAAGGGGTGTTCATACAGTCTAAGAATCCTTACCATCGATTGGTTCGGATAGCTTTTATAAATCCTCACATACTTGCCTGACCGAACAATGGTTCAGACTTAATCACGGATAGTTCGTGAATTTAGGAACTTTAATAAATGTACGAATTCAAATGCACGAGTGCGAATGTCACTAAATACATAGATGTGAATTTTTTTTAAAAGTAATTAGACCACTTAAAGCATGCTTGGAGATCAGATTCAAGCTTAAAGAATAACTTGCAACAATATATACCTTTTTGCACAAATTAAAAATAGTGCATAAGGTTTAGAAATTTGCTCAATATAAAAGTTGAGTAAGATAGAACTTGTCTGTTTGCTCAGCTACAGATAAAATTTAGCTTTAATTAATTGATCTTGGATAACCTATCAGTTGATAAAGTCGGTTTATTCATTAGCGTTGCATAAATGTATATCGATACACTCACTTATGCTATTCATCTAGCAGATAAACAATACACCATATACATTTAATTACTATCTAATCATTAGCTAGACATAAATTAACTTAATGACCTCTAGCTATCATTTAAAAATAAATAATAGTTAATCATGGTTACCTAACTTTTAAGTACTCAACTATTACCCTTATTAGTCTCTAAATATGGGTTAATAATCCTTATTTATTATTTATAGAATAAATAAATTTATTATGGAATAATAGCAATTTAAATAATAATAGGTCACTTAATTATTTTTATTCATGCTTAATTATATATTTAGTATTCTTTATTTATTATTATTAAATAAATAATCACTTTATTAACTTTATTTATACTTAATTATTATTTAATATTAATTAAATAATAATTAAATATTTACTATCTTTATTTATTATTTATTGATAAATAATAAATAATTATCTATTAACTTTGTTCTTACTTAATTATTATTTAATATTAAATAATAATTAAATATTTATTATCTTTAGGTATTACTTATTGATAAGAAATAAATAATTAATTTATTCATACTTAATTATTATTTAATATTAATTAAATAATAATTAAATATTTATTATCTTTATTTACTAATTTTTATTCATACTTAATTATTATTGAATATTAATAATAATTAAATATTTATTATCTCTATTTATTATTGATAAATAATAAATAAGTAATTTTATTAACTTTCTTCATATTTAATCATTATTTAACATTAATTAAATAATAATCAAATATTTATTATCTTTATTTATTTGCGCATTATTAATCCACGTAATAATTAATAATTCCTCTAATATTATTAGTTATTATTAATCACACCCTAGTAAATTAACACTTGATTACTAGACTCATGTTACTAGCTTACCTTAGTTGAATAAGCTATTAACCTAAGTAACCCATTTAGAAAATTGTTCAATTAGTACCTAACACTATTAAGGGTAATCCTATTTTATTCCTATATGCCAAATCGGTAGCCACAGTACCCCATAAATAAACCAATTCCTGCAAATTTTATTCCATTTGTGCAGTTCATTACTTCAAACAACAGGGAAAACTCCCATCAGTTCATAGCCGAAATTGAGTTCCACATAAACAAGACTGTCAACAGACAACTTTAAAAATGAAAACGATTTTTATTCAAGCAGTATAACTACCACATGCTGGGCATTTCCTAAACATGAATACTGATTTATTTACATCATCAGTTCAACCACTAGAACCTTATGGTGCTCCTATACACCAAATTTCCAGCTCAAGAGAAATTTAATACAGCCCAACAAGAACATCCTAATACAAGATATACTACAAACAACGCAGAAGGAAAAATACAAATCAAACAGCATCAGACTCGTAAATCCCAAACAGTGTATATTATAACCAATATCATGTATTACGGTACAACCAACCAAGCCCAGTCGGCAACACAAATCTAAGTACACAAGAAAGAAATTTATACAAAACCCAATACAGAGAACTATCACAATGGCTTGAGGAATCCTTGTTATACCTTGTTGCCGATCGCGTTGCAATCCTCCTTCTCCTCCCACAATACTCGACGAATTCGGACATCCACAACTCTGTGATTTCTCTCTCTTTTTTTTTCTATACCTCACTCTCAATTTATAGATATTTTTTTTTTCTAATTTGGAACCTACAAAATAAAGGAAAATCGGCAGCTTTGGGGGGTTTGGGGGAGGGTTAAATTTATAGTATATCATTTACCCAAATCAACTAGGTATTACCCCAATCGATTTTCCAAGGACCGTCGGTAGGGAGGAGTGGCCGTCCGATTGTACCTATCAAGTCCACTGACGTCGCCGGCAGCCCTCGAGCCGCGTATCTCGTCGGTCGCTTCGCCGAATTCCTGGGACCCTTGGTCCTGCCGCGCTTGCTCGGTCGCCCATGGCTCTCCCTCTTTCCCCGCTAGTCGATCCGTGATGCCGCCGGCGCCTTCCTCCCGTGCCGTCCAGTTCGATTGATTGAAGGTCTAGGATGATAGGTTCCCCCTCTAGCTCGGCTTGTTTGATTTGAGGGTTCGATTTGAGAGTTTGGGTGCCCTAACTTGGCTATCCCCTTTTCTTTTGCTCGGTTAATCGATTTTGAGGGTTTGAGATTGTAAACTCGTTGGCTCGACTGAACTCCCCCAAATTGGTATGCCAATTGGTTTTTCCCCAATTTCCTAGCAACCGACCCAACCGTTTTCCCAATTCAAATGGACCGACCCAGTGCATTTAGTCCAACCCGACCGATAGAAGGAATGGGCTCAATCCATGCAATTTAATTCTTAAGGACTTGCCAGCCCATTAGATTCGGCCCATAGGAAAATAAAAAGGGGAAATTGGGCTCAAATAAACTTTGGGTCCAATCCAGAAATAAATAAAAGAAATGGGCCAATCTAAATGAAAGGAAAATGACCCAATTAAATTAACCACCTTGTATTTCTAATACTTTAAATTAAATAACTAAACCAAGTAATTAATTATTTAAAATATTTATTTTAACCATAATTCTCTATTCGAATTATTTAATCCGCTAATGAATTCTTAGGGTTACTCATTAATTTATTCAAACTAGTAGTGAGCCCCTTTTAAGGCAAAGAAAATTACTGGACCACGTATTTATATAATTAAATAATAATACCTACATGGATCCAATTAAATTCGTAAAATTATATAAAATGGATTTTATTTATTAAAATAAATTTGATACAATGTTTAAAAATTCCTGGACATTACAATAATGATACTCACCATTAACCAATGAATATTAGACAAATCGAATGGGCATGTCAAGCGTACACAAATGCGTGTCGCTTGGGTATTCGGATAGGTGAGGTTGGCGTCCGGACGTGCGAGCGTCGTAACGCCATAACCAGTGTGTATAATCTTGTTTAATATTATGTTTCTCATAAAAATGAAACATTATAGAGTTGTATAAACAAATATTTGTTATCCAGTATGTGACTAATTGTTATGTGAATATGTACCTAATTGTGTAGGATATTAAGGAGCGTGTGTTGTAATATTGTAGCAGCGCTTCAGGCAAGTTTCCTAACCCTTGTCTAACCCTTGTGTTGGGCAAGTTTTCCTTACCCTAACTCAATTTAATCTTGGGCAGGTTTTCTTAACTGTGCAACTTTCATTTATTGTGCGAGTTTATTTGTTGATTTAGCAAGTATGCTATCTTATTGCAAGTTTCCATCTTATTGCAAGTTTTCCCAACTCAAATTCGAGTTATCATTTAATGGATTAATTATTAACAATTACTCCACATCAAAGGTAATTATTGATATTTGCACCTTGTGCATTTGAGTTCATGTTCTATTATTAAACTGTGAAATGTTTAAGTTCTTTGTACGTGAATTGTTTAAGGAATAGTCTACGCCATTTGCTTTCGGCTAGACGTTTGCATGTTAAAGTTTATAAAAGTTATGTAAATCGGTTGTTGGTATGGATTCTTGGACTGAGAGAGCAACCCTTAATATGGGAGTATAGGTGTTGGCTATCCTATACAGTCAGGATTTAATGTTATGCATATACATAGGGTACGAGAGGCTGATCCCCTCGAGTACTACTGACAGGGGCCGGTTTAAAAGGGTCAGGGATGATTGACTCTTTGGCCAAGTTCATGGTCGGTTGGACCATTCAGCAGTAAATAATCAATATTCATTGTTCCATTCGAACTTTGATTATGTCATTTCAGCTACTTCATCAATGTTCATAAATTGTTGATCTATGTGGCTATTATTCTTATGCATTCATGATATATCTTCATTATTCATTGTTAAACTTGCTGAGCAAACTCGTTGCTCACCCTTGCTATATCATGAACCTATTGCAGTTAAGCCGGGGGGTTCCAAAGCAGACAAAGGTAAAGGAAAGCTTAAGGGATAGTTATATGTACTATCCCGTTTTGTAATCATGAAATCGTTTTGTAATATTATTGTATTCTGTGATGTATTTATTTAAGGTTATAGACCTTGGGACCGTAGTAAACCTTTTGTAATGAACAACATATGCTTCTTTATTCCGCAGTAGTTAATTTATGTTGTTTAGAGGTGTATGGATGTATTTTATCGTGAGCACCAAATTCAGGGTATTGGTACCTGAATTTGGGGGTGTCACATGTAGAGGTAGAGGCTGAGGAGGATGATGAGGATCTCGAGAAGGTACCCCTTACCTCTATCGATGTTGAGATGTACGATGCATTGTATGATCGTGACATAGAGTTATAGTATAGAGTCAGAGATTTGGAGGGACTAGCAAATAGACGCCAGACTATTATAGACCAGAAGAACGAGAAAATTAAGGATTTTGATATACATCTTAGAGACGTGGAGTGGAAGCTAGTTCAGGCAGAAAGTCAAAAGGTATACCTGTTAGCAGAGAATAATAAGATGAAACTTGAGATTCAGAAATGGAAGGATGACCTGAGTGAGGAGTCAGCGAAACGTGCTAGAGCAGAGGATGCTTGGATGAACACCGTTCGACATGCAGAGATTTTTGAAGAAGGCGAACGGGCAAAGAGGGCTAAGATCGAGGAGACAAACTACACTTTTCAGATAGCGATTGATAGGGCTCAGTATCGAGTTCTCCACTATTCAGTTCAGTTCGAGGACTTATCATGGTATATGTTGGATCGCAGGACGATGTTCCGTCTCATGGAGGAAGAACGCAGAAAGGCGGTTCGACGCCTTAGTAGGCCGTGATAAGAAAAGTATTGAAATATGTGTAAATATTTATGGTAGTTAGTGATGTAAATTCCAGCGTGATTATACACAACGGAATATGACTATTTAATCCTGAAGATTGTTTGATCTCGGGATAGTTAATGTAAATAGCAGTGATGCTATCTTTCCATGTTTAAGACTTTTGAATGAATAAAATACTAAAGTTTATTTGAAATATGTTATATGTTATGTGTTAAATTTGAATTATTTGAGTTAAGTATTGAACACTTAAGAAATTGAGTAATGATCTAATAAGCGCATATTCTTAAACAGAAAATGTCGCCGAGACACCAACCACGCCAACAAGCTCAGGAGAGCTCTACCAATAACAACAACGATGCCAATGCTAATCCTGTACAACAGTTGGTGAAACTTTTGGCTGGAGCACTTGCGAATCAGCCGCAAACTCCACTAGTTACGTCATTTAAGGATTTCAAAGCGGTAGGACCGCCAGAATTTAGGGGTTCCCTGAACCCGATCGAAGCCCAAACTTGGGAGATGGAAATGGAGAAAGTTTTTGATGTTACTAGGGTTAGTAATGACCAAAAGACTGCCTTTGCAACCTTCATGCTTAAGTCAGAGGCTAGCTAATGGTGGCAAGCGAATAAGGTTCGAGGAGGTCAAGGTGTAATCGCATGGGATAGGTTTAAAGAGATGTTCTTTGAGATGTACTTTCCGACAAGCTCGCGTAATCAGATGGAGATTCAATTCTTAGAGCTAAAACAGGGTACCATGACTGTACCGGAGTACGCAGCGAAGTTCAACTAGTTGACTAGGTTCGCAACCTACCAGGTAAACACCGATGAGAGGAAGGCGAGGAGATTCGAACAAGGATTAAAGCCTTGGTTGTACAACAAAGTGTTAATATTCCAATTGAACAGTTTTTCCAGAGTTTTAGAGAAGACGATTATCGCAGAAGGTGGGAGCGATGCTCTTACTAAGTATAACCAGGAGCAGAAGAAGAAGAAGGGTGAAAATGAGAACAACAAAGATAGTGGTAGTAACAGTGGTGGTCACAATCAGAAGAGGAAGTGGAATGACAATGGATCTGCTGGAAATCAACAGGGAGGTTAGAAGAAGAAGGTGGAAGTATGTGTTATATGCGGGAAGAATCATGTGGGGATTTGCCTGAAGGGGAAGAGGGTGTGCTACAATTGTGCTTAGGAAGGCCACATAGCATCGAATTTTCCGAATTCGAAGAAGGGCACTTGTTTCACTTGCGGATCAAAGGATCATCTGGCTAGGGATTGCCCCAAGAAGATAGCAGGAGGAGCAGGAACAAAGAGGGAATATGGGAAATAGTGGTGGTAGCATGTTAACCATAACTGGATCAGCACCAATAAACCGACCTACGGCCAGAACTTTTAACATGACCATACAAGATGCCGTGCAGTCTCGCGATGTGGTGTTAGGTATCATTCCGATCAATAATATAGATGCTTATGTATTGTTTGATTCGGGTGCTACTTGTTCATTTATATCCGATGACTTTGCTAAGAACTTAGAATTGCCTAAGGAGGAATTAGATTACCCTTTGAACATAGAAATTGCGAATATGGAGGTAATTCCTGTTAGGTACATACACAAGAACTGTAGAGTGGACATTAAGGGAAATGTCATGACTGTAGATCTGATCCCAATCAAACTTAGGGAATTTGATGTTATTTTGGGAATGGATTGGTTATTCAATTATGGGGCGATAATTGATTGCCAAAAGAAATGTATTAACTTTATGACTCCGTCAAAGGTAGTATTTTATGGCAGCAAGTCGCCTAGGCAAGCGAGTTGTCTGACGATGATGCAGGCCAGGAAGTTGTTAAGACAAGGCTGTGTGGGATACTTAGCCTACATAGTCGATACTTGAAAAGAGAGTCCGAAATTAGAAGAGATACCTGTCGTAAGGGACTTTGTAGACGTCTTTCCAGACGATTTGTCAGGACTTTCGCCAGATAGGGAAGTTGAATTTGTAATCGATTTGGCGTCAGGAACCACCCCGATATCGAAAGCTCTGTACCATATGGCTCCAATAGAGTTGAAAGAATTGATGCTATAACTGCAAGAACTTTTAGATAAGAAGTATATTCAGCCGAGTGTATCGCCATGGGGAGCGCCGATATTATTTGTTAAGAAGAAGGATGGATCGATGCGACTTTGCATTAATTATAGAGAGTTGAACAAGGTCACGATTAAAAATAAATACCCATTGCCAAGGATCGACGACTTGTTTGATCAATTGAAGCGAGCCAGGTATTTCTCGAAGATAGATTTGAGAAGTAGTTATCATCAGTTAAAGGTTAGGAAGGAAGATGTACCGAAGACATCGTTCAGGACTCGTTATGGTCACTATGAGTTTCTAGTGATGTCATTTGGTCTAACGAATGCTCCTGCAACATTCATGAACCTAATGAACAGGGTGTTTAAGCCGTTTTTGGATAAGTTTGTAGTAGTATTCATCGACGATATTTTAATATATTCCAAAACCAAAGAAGAACATGTAGAACATTTGAAGGCGATATTAGAAGCATTAAGAAGAGAGAAGTTGTACGCTAAGTTTTCAAAATGCGAATTCTGGATAGAACGAGTGCAATTTCTTGGACATGTGATTGATAAGGATGGAATTTCGGTAGATCCGTCAAAAGTTAAAGCAATGCTTAACTGGGATCAGCCAAAAACACCATCGGAAGTAAGGAGTTTCCTAGGATTGGCAGGTTACTACAGACGATTTATTCAGGATTTTCTCAAAAGTGCGACTCCGTTAATGAATTTGACTAGGAAGGCGGTGAAGTTTTCAAGAATTAAAGAAAAGGTTGAGTACGACACCTATGTTGTCCCTATCGGATAGCACAAGAAATTTTGTGGTGTACAGTGATACGTTGCATAAAGGACTAGGTTGTGTGCTTATACAGAACGGTAAGGTCATTGCGTATGCATCACGATAATTAAAGAACTATGAAAAGGGGTATCCTACCCATGATTTAGAGTTGGCTGCGGTAGTGTTTGTTTTGAAAATCTGAAGGCACTATCTTTACGGGGAGAAGTGTGAAATATATACAGACCACAAGAGTCTGAAATATATTTTCACATAGAAGGATCTGAACATGCGACAGATGAGATGGTTGGAATTAATAAAAGATTACGACTGCGAGATTTTATACCATCCGGGTAAAGCGAATGTTGTGGCCGATGCTTTAAGCAGAAAGGGTCGGGAGAAACTGTCTATGTTAACCGCTCAAGAGGAGCTAATTACATCAATGGCAAAACTAGAATTGGAAGTGAAATATCCGTAGGAATCTAACAAAAAATTATTTCAAATGGGAACCGGCCCAACTTTGGTGGATAAGGTTAGGGAAGCACAAATTCATGACGAGGAATGTGAGAAAATCAAAAAAAAAAGAATATCTGGTGGTGATGAAGTGAAATTCAAAATTGATAATGAAGGAATATTAAGATTCGAGGGAAGAATTTGGGTTCCGCCAGTACCAGAGGTTAAGGAGGAAATTTTGAGCGAGGCTCATAATTCGAGATATTCAATTCATCCAGGAAGTACGAAGATGTACCAAGATCTCCGACAGCATTTCTAGTGGCCGAATATAAAAAGGGACGTTGCCGATTGTGTAGCCAAGTGTTTGACATGTCAAAAAGTTAAAGCAGAACATCAGAGGCCAAGTGGGTTATTACAACCGTTAGAAATCCTAGAATGGAAATGGGAGCATATCATCATGGATTTGTAGTAGGTCTTCCAATGACTCAGAAAGGTTTCGAGACAGTTTTGGTTATCGTGGATCGACTGACGAAATCAGCACATTTTCTACCAATCAAGATCAGATTTAACCTTTATCACTTGGCAAAGTTGTACGTGAAAGAGATTGTTTCGAGGCACAGTATTCAAGTATCTATTGTTTCAGATAGGGATCCGCGCTTTACATCAAACTTCTGGAAACGACTACAAGAATGCGTGGGAACGCAGTTACGTATGAGTACGGCATATCATCCACAGACCGACGGACAGAGTGAAAGAACGATTCAAACATTGGAGGATATGTTAAGAGTTTGCATCATGGATTTCAAAGGAAATTGGGATGATCATCTACCGTTGGTGGAATTTGCTTACAACAACAGTTACCACGCAAGTATTGGCATGCCGCCTTATGAAGCGTTATACGGCAGAAAGTGCAGAACTCCATTATGCTGGGATGAAGTTGGCGAACGTTAATTACTAGGACAAGAACTAGTACAACAGACTGCAGAAATCGTCAAAGTGATCAGGGCAAGATTGATAGCAGCTCAGGATAGGCAGAACAAATATGCCGATCAACATCGTAAAAATTGAGAGTTCGAGTCTGGTAGCTACTTTTTCTTGAAAGTATCTCATTGGAAGGGGAAGATTCGTTTTGGTAAGAAGGGAAAGTTGAGCTCGAGGTTCATTGGACCCTTTGAAGTGTTAAGAAGAGTTGGTGAGGTCGCATATGAGGTAGCTTTACCTCTAGCGTTAGAACACATCCACAATGTTTTTCAAACCCGACTACAAGCATGTTATAGAATATGAACCCCTGGAAGTTGAAAAAGATTTATCTTACGAAGAAGAGCCAGTTCAGATACTTGACAGGAAAGAGCTAGTGCTAAGAAATAAAATTATACCTTATGTTAAGGTGATCTGGAGGAACCACAACGCTGAAAAAACTACGTGGGAACTCGAAGATCAAATGATGAAAAATTATCCTCAGTTATTTGTTTAGTCTATGTGTAGCGATTCTGAGGATAGAATCTTTGTAAGGGGAGGGGAGAATGTAACAGGACGAGTTAATTGAGTCGTGATTCTGAGGACAAAATCCTTTTAAGGGGGGAAAGATGTGACGAACGAGGTTTTTGTAATTTAATTTAAATATTTATTGAATTAAATAAATATTTTTTGATGATTTAATTATTGAATTAAATAATTAATTAATGAATTTGTGGTAGATTAATTTAATTATATGTGTTACATTAGTTAAATTAATGTGGAGAATGTTTATAATTCAAAGTATGTATTTAATTGAGCGTATTTGATTAAATGCATTATTTAAAGAAGCATAATGTTATTCTAATTAATTTAATAATTAATTAGAGATTTAATAATTTGTCATAATCAATAAATGAGAATTGTAATTATGTGATTATGTGGTTTAATGTGGAATTATTCTATTTTATTTAATTGATTTAAATGAGATTATTTAGTTAATTAAATATGTGACATTAAACTATATTATAAGCAATTTATTAAAATAAACCAAAAGAAGAGCTTTAATAGGCAAGCCAAACGAAGCCTTAGTAGGGGTTGAAGTCAGTTAATCCATTATGGGATTAACTAACAACCATGCTCTGCCACTTTTATTTATTATGCATTATAATTCAGCAGTTCCTAAAAGCTAAGCTAGAGAGAACACGGAGAGAATTTTGAGAGGACTTGAGAATTGAGAGAAAGATTTATCTTATCATCTTGCTTAATCCAGACTACTAATCAAGGTAAATTCCTTAAATTCAAACTTTGATTTATGTTCTTTTAAATCTTCTCCATGAACGTACATTGAGTTCTCTGTAATTTGAATTCTATGGCTAAATTTTAAATAACTTGATGTTAGGTATTTGTAAGCATGCATAAATCTATTTTATATGGTTTTTATATGTTTTATAGTAATTAAATCCATGAAATTATGTTTATATTGAAGTTCTGGAATTACAGAGTAGTAAAGTATGAATATGGTTTAAATATATGAAAATTTATGCTTAAATTGCATGTTAATCGGTTAATTAATGGTTGATTATGTTTATGCATGTAAAAACGAAGAAAACGAAAGTTAAACGGATTAATTTGGTTAAGAAACGAGTTCACAGTGATTGATTACGCTAACTGTAACAAAATATAAACATAAAGCATAAATTGGTTATTTAGATTGTTTATGATGTTAGAATCATTGTGTATATAATGGGTTTTGGTTTTATAACACATATGATGAATGGGTAGTAATTAAACTGATGAATTGTGGAAAATTTTGGCTAAATTTGACATTTTCTGTGTTTTTCGCGAACTGCAAGAACTGGGTTTCGGGTCCACCGCCCCGACGGTGGAAATACACTAGGATTAGCGCCCCGGTGGTGTCCCCACCCTAGCGGTCTAAATGAGCTGATTTGGTCGCCCCGACGATGTCCTCGCCCCGACGCCCAAATTGAACTACAACTGTCGCCCCGACGGCGTTTTGTAAAGGAAATCTACCGCCCCGGCGGTGGAACAGGAAATGAAAATTTTCCTTTTTTTTGTGTTCATGTTTTGTTATCATATGCATGTTTAAAACTTAGACTAATGTATTAATTGAGATATTAAGATGAAATCGGATGAAAATGAATCTTGAAGTGTTTATAATACTGTAACTAATCATTGTTACTGCTTTATAAATGGAATGTATAGGTTGATTAAAGAACGTGAATTTTAAATTGTATCTACGCACGAGGCAAGTTTTCTACCCTTAATCTTTTTATTTCGTTTAAAGCAAGTTTTTTGAACTTCACTCTTATATTGAGCAAGTTTCCTACCTTAATTTGATTTCATTGAGCAAGTTCTAAAACACTATCTCTCTTTTATATAAGTTTCTATATTCTACTTCATATTGAGCAAGTTCTTTACTATAATTCGTTCAACTTCATGAATTCAAATGTGTTATTCTGATTCTTTTTAAGTAATATTTCAGTTATACAAAGTTTATTCCATTATATGCCTTTGAGATTCAGTCTCTTGTTCTCGAATATCTTTCATATTAGATTATTGAATCTTGATTGACTAGAGAACCCTTATTGATTCAACTAGTCCATAGTTGATGAGCATTCTAAATTCTAGAAACGTTATTGAAGTAAATCCAAACCAAACTTCCTTTGGCGCGAGCTCTGATGTCAAACGGAGATGAATAACTCTTTTATAGAGGATTATTTGACGCGTTAGCGTTTAGATGTTGTGCACATACATGGTACAAAGGGCTGATCCCCTAAGTACGAGAAATAAGGTCCATATAGTCTTATGACTGTTAAAGGTTTAAAGTAAAAATACTTGATAACCTAGGACATAGTTCGTGGTCTTGTGACCCTCAGATGTTCTTTTGATTATTGTTTCCTAATCTTGATTCAAAAGCCGAGTATTCGATTATCCGATATCCATTGATTATTCACATCTTATTATTATTTTTATTGTGTAACTTGTTGGGCAATTATTGATCACCCTTGTATAATAACATTGCAGCTTTGAAAGAATTGACGTGCCATCCACTAGTAAGGGCAAAGGAAAAACAAACAAGTGATGAAGACTTATTAAATTTGTTTGAATGATGTTTATATAATAGACTTATGGTATGTTTCCGCACTGATATTTTATTAAGGTTAGATGACCTGGGATTTATTTGTTAAAGATGTTGAAACCCTTAATGGGAGATTTCTATTTTTATTAAGAATTCTCCTTTATATTTGAATGGGTAGTTAGATGTGATGTGATTTATTTGGATAGTGAACTCCAAATCCTGTGGAAACGAAGTACCCGGATTGGGGGTGTCACAACAGGGAAGTGTTTTGACTTACAATTTAGTAGACTATGCTTGTGAATTTGACTTTCTCGAGTTTTTCGTGATTACATAAAAGATACATGTTGATTTGTTTTGTTTTGTGTTTAATCCAAGAATTCTAGTATGTTTGCAATTGCGCCTTGAAAAGTTTCAAAGATTGTTAGTTGATCCAGGTGCAATAGAATGGACGTTAGTGCGAATGATTGAGATCATAAGGTTCACTTTTGATCCGGGAATTCGTCATTGGGAGTATTTGCGAATGGACGAGATCATCACATTGGTTTTGATCCAGGAATTCGTGAATGGAAGTTGATGAAGTATGAAGGGTTTTACATATTGATTTTTGATCCAGGAGGAGAAAGAACTTTTCATAGTTTTATTTGTGTTTATTATGTTACCTATATATTTATGCCGTTAGGTAGAAATTTTGATTGCATTTTTGCTATAGTTACTAATTTAGTTTGTTTTAATGTAGTTAGCATTGTGGGAGTATTTGGTCTACGTGTGGAAAAGTATCGTGTTGATGTGGACAGGTTCTTGATTAAGGGAGTTCGAAAGTTTAAGTTTTCAAGTTGTGTTACGAGGAGCTTGCAGGATGCTATACCGATTCGAGCATTCCTTGGAAAGAAATGTTTACAAGTTGTTCATGTCAATTCGGGGAAGTTGCGAGACGACGATGTATACCTTGCAGGAGTTAGAGTTTTTGATAATTATTTTCATATTCTTACTTATGATATTGATACTGCTTTTATATGTTATATGCAAAGTGAGAATTGTGATTATGATTTGTTTAATGTTACTAACTTAATTTGTTTTTATGTGGGATCAGATTTGTGGCAAAACCTTTTTAAGAGGAGGGGATGTCAGATTTGAGGACAAATCCTTTTCAAGAGGAGGGGAATGATGAGATCATGACCAGGCTCGCATCAAGCATTCAAAACACAACTCAAGTTCAAGGGATAATTCAAATGATCGTTAGTTATTGGGCTGAAAACTACTCAAGGATACTTAATTTGAGGCTAAATTCAATTGGATCGCTAGTAGAGGATATATTCTATGATTTGGGATTGCTAGATACAATATATTTAGTGAGACCAAATCAACGCAAGCCAATTCATCATGTAGTGCACGAAATGAAGGAAAGAGATTTAAGCTTCATGGCAAAGCATTCGATGGGTAATATATTTCTATGTTCATTGACTTGGTCTAAGTTCATTAGTTTGCGCCAATCAAAGATTTAAGTTTGGGGGAGGAAGCGAAAGAGGAGCAAAGATTCAAGTTCGGGGCTTACAAATAACAAGGTAGCGATTCTGGACCAGTAGTGCACCCGCGCCAGAATAGTGCTGAAGTCAGCGCGCCCCACTCCAGGGAGGTTGAAGGTTCTGTAGGTGCAACACGCCCCACACCACTGCAAGGCTATTTTCGGCGTGCCCGGCGCCAGGGCGTCAGATTGTCTGGGCGCGTTTTTTGAGGACACATTTTTCATATTTGATTTTTAGATTTCTTTCCATATTTGTATGGATTTTGATATCTTTCCAATTCTATTATAATTATGATATTAATTAGATATGATTTGATTTCCATATTGATTTGTTAGATAGAATTTGATTTTCAATTGGATTTCTTATTCCTTATAGGAATAGGGTTTCATGTTATTAATATAAAATAGAATACATGACTTATGTAATAGAAGACAACGTTTGATTAATAAAAATTCTTGTGATATTTTGCTCATCTTTTGGTTCTTTAAGAATTCCTAGACTAGTTCTTCGATTTATTATTGACTTATCATACAATAATACATAGTTGTGTGTGTCGTCTACTACCATGCATCAATCGTCGATTGTACTTTTAGTTCTTGTCTCTTTATAGACATTGGGTTAAGGTGTCGTTGGTGTTCTATTCAACGCAGATTCATTGCTTGACCGATTGTACCAAGGTTCTCGTCTCTTTATAGATGTTGGGTTGCGGTGTCGAAAGAGTTCCGCCCAAATAGCTTGCTAGAAATGATCCAGGCGACGACCACCTCATATAAGTGTGCTGTGGATTCTATCATGATCCACCTAGCAAGTCAAACTAGCAATCTAATGTTGATAGGTCGGCTCTTGAACACAGGTCATCCAATCAGACATCATCACTGACCACGACACGAGATCTCCTAAGAAATGAGTAGTCCGAGTTTGTGCACCAAATGGTTGGGGCCTCTGAAAGTAGTATGCACACAAGCCAACCATATTTGATATGATGTAGCATATACTTTGTAATCTTATTCATTTATTAATAAAAGAATTGATTTTCTTAAAAGGCATTTATATTATCTACATAGTGCTGTTTTATTAAATGTGATAAACCCATAGTTTTGAGCAATGCTTTTAGAATCATGATGGTGATCATGCTAATGAGATCTAAATTCTAGATAGCTCACAAACTAAAATTGTTCCTAATCGTTGGATTACTAAAAAGGGGATTAGTGAATCCAGATAGATTAGTACATACGTTGCTTGCTCTTAAGAAGAGGATGATTGATCTCATAATCATTTGTGTGGAGACACTAAAGCAAGTATGTAGGTGCTTATTGGAGAATAAGTTCACTGAACGTGGCTCGCTAAGGAATACCTAATGGAGTTTTACTCGCCTGTCAATAGGAATTCCTCTAGTGATAGTAGTACAAGTGATCCTTGGACTTGAGATCATCATAGTATTTTGTGTATGATGAGTTATACTTTGACATGTTCCTTAAGACCTTTAGGGTATATCAAAGGGTATGATTGGGTATAATAAGTTGTACATGGAGATAGGTGAATAATCAACAAAGAATCTACCTCGTCTAGTAAAATATGTGAATGTCCTATGTGATTCGATAAATGACAACTCAGTAGTCCTTGGCCAAGGCAGAATGAAATTAGAAAAGAGTTTCTAATTTGCATTATTTAGAGTTGTGCATTTAGGAATCGAAATACATATAATTAAATAAAATAAGACTTGACAGTAAATCCATGTCTTATATTTAATTGGGACATTGTATGGTAGAAGGATTGAATTGTACGGTAACTATTCACTGAAAGGTTCTTTTGTGATTAATGTTGAAATCTATATTATCTGGAAAGTCGTTGATCGCTAAGGGGGCTTACCCTTATTGTAGAATAAATATTATTTATTTAAATAAATTTAATAGTTTAATTTATTTATTTAAATAAAATTAGAATTGTTCTAATTGATTTATTCACAACCGGTTTAATATGGAGAACCTAAAGGGTCACACCACAAAAGAAAAATATTTATTTAAGAAGTAAATGGCATAATTGTAATAATAAGTTAAGTGTATTTAATTTAATCTATGGAGATAGAATAAATTAAATAACTTAATATTTAATATTTAATATTTTGAAAATATTAAATATAAATTAATAAGAGGAGTCTTATTATTATTATTACTATTACTATTATTTAATTCCTAATAGGGATTGGGAATTAATTAATAGAAGTACTCTCCCATGAATTCCTAATTGGATTAGGAGCATAATTAATTAAAGGATTTTAATTATAATAAAAACCCTAATACTAAATAGTTTAGGGAAGGGTTATTCCTACATCTATAAATAAGAGGAGTCTTATCATAGATTAGGGTTACACACTCTTGCATTAGATTGTGGAGAGTACTTGCAATTTCTATAGAGATAAAAACTAGGGTTTTGCCTATACCCAACTTCTTGAATACCTATTCTTCCTTGGTGGATCACCTCTAGAGGCCAAGTACTTGGGTGGCTAACGTTGATCAAAGGAAGGAATCTCATCGGTGGAATTCGAGGAGAACACGAACGAATAGGAGTTGAACTTATACCCGAGGAAGCTTTGATCTACGAGGGTATAATTCTTATTCTCTTTCTCTTTCGTTTAATTGATAATTGAACACAAGGATAGATCATGGTGATGGTTTGTATGAAAATTTTAAAATCCGTTTTATCACGCTTCTGCCCTATTTGTGTAATTTGATTGCATGATTGCGTTATATACAAACCTAACAGTGGTATCAGAGCCTAATCCTTGTATTAATTACTGATTTTGATGATTCCATGTATGAATTGATATGCGATACGATCAGATTTTTGGGCTGAAAAATTTTCTCAATCTGTGTCGCTGCGCGGCCGCGCCGCTTCCAGTTCATTCTGGACCGCGGCCGCGCCCTAACCCAGAAAACGTTTCTGGGGGTGCAGCGCGGTCGCGCCACTCCTAGTTCAATTTGGAGCGCGACCGCGCCGGTGTGCAGACTTTGAAATTTTTTTGTTTTTCTTAATTAACATAAATGGTTTATTTAATTGATAAAAGTTTAAAATAAATATGTTTATTTTATCTGGAATAGGATTTCAGATTGCTAAAATTAAAGGAGTTTAATTTGGATTTGGTTTTTGATTAAAATAAAAGAGTTTATTTTGTTTCAAAACTAAATATTAGCAAAACTTTTGCCCATTAATTGATATCAATGCATATATGGAATGGTTTTATTATTCATGGGATGAATGTTATTTATTGATACATATAGAGATATGTATGATAATAAATAGGGATTGATTATGGACTATTGACCAATGTGTGATTGGATTTATTTTAGTGGATGCTTGAATGTATGGGTTTTTATAAATGGGGTCTGCGTACCTCGTCTTCTCTAATTTTTTTTAATGTAAATTCTATCTCCCTCCTATGTACTTCCCCTTGACTGCTGATCAAGGTTTCTATTTGTTGTAAATAGTTTTTGTAATAGGACTAGTTAGAATTAATTTTGAAGAATTGGAGACAAATGAGCAAGGAGCGCATGAAGACCCGTTTGTAATGGAGCCCGGGATTAAATGTAATAGTTATATTTAAAATTTTATTCTTGCACCCTAGGTTTGACCTTTTGGTTCACTTGGTGGCTCTATTGAACCAAACTAGAATTAAAGTCTATAATCAATCGGGGTAGAATATAGTATTCTATATGTGCATGCTTACTATATATATATATATATATATATATATATATATATATATATATATATATATATATATTATATATTATCCAACATGCTTCGCATGTTAAATAATATGACGCGTATTTTATATATATATGTGCATGCGCGCTAAACAAGATGAGACTAATAATAATAAACCCCTCAAAGAAATCATATTAAGTCCTAAGCGTTCAAAGATATTTAGAATATCGAACGTCGCCTTCTAGCATGGTAAAACAATAGAGTATTAAATATTTAATATGAGTTTGTTGTGCACACACAAGGCGAGTATTAAACATTTAAGATGTTGTTTTATCACATTTGATGCTTATAAATAGACTGAACGATGTTGTTTTGTTGTGTCACCACAAGGACAGTGTTTTTCTTTCGAATATATGGAAGTGCTAGGATGAACTTAACTTAGATTATTTTAGTTCGGATGTGCACACACTTGACCATTATAATCTAAGAGGAAAAATACAATGAGTTACATAGTGATGTAATTGACAATAGTTGTCTACCTATTTATTTATATATAGTTTGTTGTGCACACACAAGGCTATATACATTTGAAATGGGATCCTTAATCTCACTAGCAAATCTTTAATTAGATTTGATGAACTATATATTGAGGGTAATATAGTTTGATGAAAATAGTGGGAGATATCAATTTAAAATAAAGACCTAATTTATTTTGGTAATTAATTAAATGAATGTATGCTAAAATGTTTTCTATTTCACATGCAGAATTTAAAAATGTCAAACTCACTATCACTGCGTAGCATACTTGATGCTAACAAACTGACCGGACCGAATTACACGGACTAGTTAAGGAATCTGAGAATTGTTCTCACTGCTGAAAAGATTTCTTATGTCCTAAATTCGCCAGTCCCTGCAAATGTTGCAGAAACAGCCTCTAAGGGAGAGATTGCTACTTTCAGAAAGTGGCAAGATGATGCAATCTTGGCTCAATGCATCATGCTCGCTCGCATCTATGAGTATCGAGTTTCAGCGTCAGCATGAAACTATGGATGCTCCTACTATATTGCTGCACCGCAAAGAGTTGTATGGTGAGCAAAGTAGGACTGCTAGATATCAGATATCTAAGGAGCTCTTCCGATCTCGTATGACCGAGGGCACTGCTGTTGAGACTCATGTCCTTAAGATGATCAATCTAATTGAACAACTTGGATAGCTTGGGTTCATGATGGATGGGGAGTTAAGTCAAGATTTGATAGTCGATACAAAGCCTCATCGAACCATCCTTCTTCTATACAAAAAGAACTGGCGCTCCCCATGGGGACACGCTCGGTCTGATATAACCCTTGTCTAACAGTTCCTGCAGTTGAACCATCCTTCTCCTTGTTCGCTACTTTTACGTTTATAGGGTGTTCTAACTCTTCACGAGGTAAATTTAGCTGATTAGCAAATTCTTCGGAAGCAAAAGAATGGGTAGCCCCCCGAATCGAATAACATATATGCATTTATATCATTGACTGGGATGATACCTGACACCACATCCCTGGATTCCACCACATCTTGAACGGTCATGTTGAACGTGCGTGCCGTTGGCCTGTTGGCTTGACTGGCTGGTGTCCCGTAGCTCAGTCAGTTGTTATTCCCGCTGTTGTTGTTGCTCCTGTTGCCACTCCCGACGTCACTCTTCCTCTTCGGACAGTCTTTAATCTGGTGGTCGGGCGATTCACAAGAGAAACATCCTCCTTTCTGTTTGTTCGGACACTAAGGAGCCATGTGCCCCGGTTGTCCACACCGGTAACAAACGCTCCTTCCCTTCATGCACTCCCCCGAATGATTCTTCCCGCAGTTGCTGCACTTCCCACTTTTCTTAGCCTCTCCTCCGGATTTATTGCCCCCGGACGATTGGCTTTCATTCTATTTGCGCTTATTGGGGTTGCTGCCTCCGCTGCTCCCCGCTTTGGTTACTTCCTGACTCTTCTTCCTGTCTTGGTTGAATCGTGCCACCGCTTCATTGCCCCCTTTCGTAATGATAGCCCTCTCTAGCAGTTCCGAGAAGTTGTTAATCTTCAATATTGCGACTGACTTCTGCACCCACGACTTCAATCCCAATTCAAACCTTCTTTCCTTCCTGGCCTCTGTGTCCACCTAATGCGGGGCAAATCGGGCCAATTCATTGAATTTTGCCGCGTATTCTGCGACAGTCATACTTCCCTGTTTCAGTTCCAGGAACTTCACTTCCATGTCCTGCTGTGTATTCTCCGGAAAATAATTTTCGAAGAATAGCTCTTTAAATCTATCCCACGAAATGACTCCCTTACCTGCTCGTCCCTTATTGGCCTTACACCAATAGTTGGCCTCGCCCTTCAGTATGGAAGTGGCAAATCCTGTTTTCCGTTCCTCGGCCACCCATGTGACCTCGAAGACCTTCTCTATCTCTTCGATCCAGGTCTGTGCTTCTATTGGGTTAAGAGTACCCTTGAACTCGGGTGGTCCAACCAGTTTGAAATCCTTAAAATTTGCCAAATGATGCGCTGGCTCGGGTGCTGCTTGGGTCCCTACATGTGGCGGTCTTGATTGCATACCTTCCGCTAGCATTTCTGCGAACACCCTCATTGGATTGGGTTGATCCCCCACCTCGCTTTCTGACTCTTCGACCCGCTGGTTACGCGGTCGTCTTCTTGGCGGCATGATCTGATAAAGGAAAACCGCTGACCATTATCTATAGTTTTATGTTTCACACAATATGGCATTGAAATCAGCAATTAAGAGTAGAAACGTCTATCAAGCACACTTGATTTAAATAAAACGTCTGCATTTATATTCATATACTACTTTTTCGTTACAACCAGACTCAACCCGTGGCATACTTCTATAAATGTGTTACTACATGTTCTATCAAACATCAATCATCCCCTAAGACAAAAAGTGGGGAATAATAACTTTCCACCCCTCATAACAAACAAAAGTTAGGGTTTAACTGCTACCCCAATCATGCTACAAAATATAGGAGTTTATAACACAAATATGTCCCTAATATAACAAAAGTGGGACCTACTGCACCTATGACAAAATAAGACACCCAAACTAACACGTCACTACATGTTGTGACGAATCTGCGCCTGCTGATTTGAGGAAAAAACTTCACCCATGACTCGGCAACGAACCGAGCAACTAGACTCTCCCACCTCAGTCTGAGGCCTCCTATAGGCTGCATCCAGAGCTAACCCCAAGGTCTCTATCCTCACAGCTCCTGCCTCCAACCTGTCCTCCAGCTGATCAACTCTCCTCGCTGCTCTGACCCAGACATCTCTAACTCGAATACTCTCGGCAGTTTCTAGCCTGAGCTAGAACTTCGTAGTCTCATGTTTGGCCCTCAGCTGGGCGATCTCCACATCCTTCTGTTCCAACTTCTCTCTCAGCTCAGCATTCCTGGCCACCATCTGGTGTAGTAGTGGTCCAATCTGCTGTGCTGAAGCCTCATACCCCTGTAATTGTACCTTCAGCAACCCCAACTCATTCTCCAGCTGATATGCCAACTTCCCTATACTGATCTTCCATAGACTGATGGGTCTAATTCTGTTCCTCCAGATGGGCTACCCTATTCTCGAGCTCCTAATTCCTACTCGACAGTCCTTCAATGATATCAACAGCAGTAGAGCCCATGCCATCTATATATGCAGATGGCTCAGCATCCTCAGTCATTGGGTCCTCTTCGCCATCAATTGGCTGTCTCAGCACTCTTCCCGTAACCGGCTCCTCCTCAGAACCATATTCAGTCTCATCCTCATCTCCAGCGTCCATCTCTGGCTCACTCGGATGTACCTCGACTAAACCCATCGGGTCCACTAGTATGTCCGTGAACTCCATCTCTCCAGCAGGACTGGGTATTCCTGTGCCAAGCATCCTACAGCCACAGACAGAGACAACAAATAACCATATGTCAGTATCATAATAAAATATGTTCATTGATAAAATGAAATGATATTTTATCATGTACAACTCAGCACAGCAGATTTCCACAATCCACCCCCAGACAAGGTCATTATCCGAATCTCCTTGATTCATATCATAACGTACTCAATACGAGTTTAAAACTAAGGTCATAACCTAGGTTTCGCGATCCTAAAGTTTATAACCTACAGCTTTGATACTAACATATGACGCCCTCAAATTCGGGTCTCCAACTACCCGGATTCGGTCATCACGTTCCAATACAAACATTCACCTCTAATAACATACGATAACTAAATGCGGAATATAATAAACATATGTTGTTCATTTCAAAGGTGTTACTAGTCCCAAGATACAATAACCTTAATACATAGCACAAAACATACCCTAAGTAGTAATCAAGGTTCAAATTACATTAATAGCAATTAACTAAACATAAAGTAAAGTCAGCTACGTGAAGCCTATCACTTCATCTTTTCTTTACCCTTGCCCTTTCCTGATGTCTCGGGTTTAGCTGCAATAAAAGTCATGATATAGCAAGGATGAGCAACTAGTTTGTTCAGCAAGTTTAAACTACAACAATAAAGGATATATCATGATGAATGGAATATAGAAAGAGGATTTAACAATATAAATATCGGAAACAAGAACAATTATTGCTTTTAGGACAATTGATAGTCAAGTAGACTTTGAACAATAACTTTCAAGGGAGTCAATAGCTGGTTGACCCTTTGGTTACTGGCTACAGAATAAGTACTTGAGGGGATCAGCCTCGCGTACGCTATGTATATGCATAACATTTAACTCTGTTGTTTGTACCTTATATTCGATACATGGGGTAGTCCCCTATAAATAAAAGGGGTGTTCATTTCAGTCTAAGAATCCATACCATTGATTGGTCCGGATAGCTTTTATAAATTCTCACATGCTTGCCTAACCGGACAAGGGTCCAGACTCATTCTTAAATAGTTCGTGAATTACAGAACTTTAATAAATGTACGAATCCAAGATTATACGAATTTCAAATGCACCGAGTGCGAGTGTCAATAATATCGATGTGGATTAATTGTAAGTTGATTAACCCACTTAAGCATTCTTGGAAATAAATTTTCATGCTACAATACAATAGTGACCTGCTCGAATATAGTTGAGTATGATTAAGGAAAATTTCACAGGGTAAAGTTTCAATAGAAAGGGAAACTTGCATAATACATCACATCCTGCTCGAATGTAAATTGAGTAGGGTTAAAGGAAACTTGTAACAATGTAAGAAGTTTAAGGTCAGGAACTTTCCTGTCTGCTCAGCTACAACTAATTTTAGCTTTAATTATTTGGCCTTGAACGACCTATCATTTGATAAAGTCGATTCATCAATTAACACTGCATAGTTATATGTCAACACACCCTCTTATGCTATTTATTTAATAGATAAACAATTCTCATAGCATATATATCGATAGACCATCCTCAATTCCATAAGATACTCATTTGATCTATAGTCTGAGAAATTATTTACTAACAATGTTTCTCTTAAGTGATAAACACTTTCTAACAATTACCTCTAACTATTTTAATTCATTTACATTACTTTATTAATTCTATTAACATTTAATTACTATGTAACATTAGCTAAACAGAAATTAGTTAAAGACCTTTAGTTGTTATTTCAACAACTAATCATGCTCATTTATTATTCGGATATTCAAATTAGCAACCTTACTTGCTTTAATTATTGGTTAGTAATCCAATTTATTATTTACAAACTAAATAATAAACTTGTTAGTGCATTATGGCTTAATAGTAACTAAATAATAATTGATCACTTATTTAGTTTTATTTGCACTTAATTTCTATTCACCTTTAAGGGTAATTAAGTAGTTATTACCCCTCATCCCTTATTTCTTATTTAACATTAATTAAATAATTAATGTATTAATTCTTCACATACTTAATTATTATTTAATAATAATTAAATAATCATTAAGTATTTATTATCTTTATTTATTGATAAACAATAATTAATTTATTTACCTTACTCATACCTAATTATGATTTAATATTAATTAAATAATAATTAAATATTTATTATCTTTATTTATTATTTAATGTTAAATAATAAATAATTATTTTATTAACTTTATTCATACTTAATTATTATTTAATATTAATTAAATAATAATTAAATATTATTATCTTTATTTATTATTTACGGTTAATCATAAATAATTTTATTAGTGCATTATTAATTCAAATAATAACCAATAATTTAGCCGATAGTAGCACATTTGATTATTATTAGACAATAGTTATATAACAAAAATTGGAATTCACTTGTTAGTTGTTTTTGTTTGAATAAAACAATGAATTACACAACCCATTTGGAAAATAATTCAATTATTGTATAATATTACCCATGATAATAATTAAATGTTCATTCCTTCCTGCCAAACTCAACAGCCACTATTATAATAATATAACAAGCTCATGCAAATTTTATTTCAATCTAACCAGAATTATTATTCAACACAATAGGCAAAAATTCCAAACAGATTCAATGACAGTACTGGTTTCCAGTTTCTATGAACAATTCAAAAGCTGAGTTTCATATAAGCAAGCTGTCGCCAGAACATTTAACACCAAAATAAATCACAGCCTTGTTTAGGCCTTACAACAAACACCTAATGGGCACTCTAAAACTAGACACTGGCCTAATCTCAGTGCACAATCAAGTTGCCAGAACCTTAAGGTTCTTCAATATACAGAGTCTCAACCCGAGGCAATACAACCCAATATAATGTATAACACAAACCAAACACAGAAGGAAAAGAAAATGAAAACGAAGCTAGCAAACTGTCACAACTCGGTATACCTCAACGTTGGGTCGGCACGAAGGTGGCTTCTAGCTGTTGTCCTTCTCCTTCTCCCAAAGTAGGTGACCAAGCCGGACATTCACAGCCAATTTCCTTTCGAGTTTTTTTTTTCCTTTTCTTTTCTGATTTCAGTCTCTCTCTCTAATTTGGCTCACAATATCGGCAGCTCTAGTTAGGGTTTAGGGCTTCAATTTATAGCAAATTATTTACCCAATTAGCTGGGTAATACCTTAATCAATCGGGTCAAGGACCAACGGTAGGAGGGAGGTAGCGGTCAGTTGTCTAGGTCAAGCCCCATCCAAGCCAACTATGATTTGCTGGCAGGCCTTTGAGCCGCGTGTTCTCACCGATCAAATCGCCGCGTGCTTGAATCCTTTGGTCCGAACGGTCGTGCTCGGTCGTCCATGCCTTCGCGCGCTTCGCCCGCCTCGATCCTTGAGTCGTCGTCGGTTGATAGACTCGTTCCCCAATCCACACGGCTGGTCGTTTCATGCTATCGCCGGCGCATATCTGGTGACCTTTCCTCCCGTCTCTCGCTCCGTCTGATTGAGAGTCTAGGTCTGATAGGTGCTTAGTACTTTCAGCCCTAATCTGATTTCTACGTTCTGATAATCCTGATGAGTGGGGTTTATACCTACGAATCAGGTATTGTTAGGCTTAATTATTGTGGTCTTTAAGTGTTTTTAAGTATTATTTTACTTGTTTTTGTGTTTATTTATTGTAGGTTGGAGCTGGAGGGGCAAAAGGGTAAATTTGGAGCTCAAAATAGACCTAGTGGCATTTTTGTAAATTCCTGGGCCAGACATAGCGCCAGTAGCGCTAGGGCTAGCGCCAGCAGCGCTAGGCCACGTTTTTGCATTATTTGTCCAGCTGAAGGAAGAAAAAGAAGTCGATTCTGAAGAGGATTCTAGTCCATATTGATCAGATAGTGAGAAGGAAACCCTAAGGATAAAAACTTGGAGGCTTTTATTATTATTATTCTACTTTACTAGAGATAGTTTTTAGAGAGATATTCTGTGGATTACTTTTGTTCAGCATTGGATTTTGATGTGGGTTTAAGCTTATCTTGGGTTTTATTCTTCAATTGGGTTTGATTAATCTAATTCTTCTTATTTCAATTGATTGTTTATTTTCCATGTGTAGATTTGATCCCATAATGGCTTTTGGTTCAGACATGAACTAATCTCCATTATGGGATTTTAACGGATTTTAATATGTAGTCTAATTATAAGTTTGATTGTTAGCTTGTTTTCTATATCATAAGGAATTTCTATCATGATTGTTTTGCACGTATGAATGATTGATCACCATTCGACTTCAGTACTTGTATGGAATTGAAAAATAACATATAAGTATGGATTGTAATCATGATAGCTTGCGAATATGAGGCTTAATTGGATAGCTTAATATTTTGTGAGTCAGATAGAAATATACTGTTTCACCGTAAGAGTCAAAATAAGGACTTGTGCTTAGAATCAATATAATTGCAATTTCACATAGAAATATAGTGATTTTGGTTATAGTGGTGATTACATGGTGTTTATCAAGTATGGATATTATGTAAGTAGGTCATAATGCATTGACAAATGATTATGTCTATTTTAGTGTCCTTGGCTACTTTTCTGTGATATGTGAACCTTCTAGCTTGATAGTGGTAATTAGATGAACTATTAAATGAAGTTAGGATCCCATTAATTCCAAGCTTGATATATTTCGTTAGTATTTGCATATTTAGTTATTAGTTGATATAGAAATAATTTTGTCACCAAAAGTAAGGTAATAGTTTAGGCAAATAAGTATAGTGATAGAACTGGTGCATAGTGATTTAATTTAATCCTGTCTCTGTGGGACGATACTCTACTTCTTCTGTATTACTTGTTGACCACGTATACTTGCGTGAGTTAGAGCTCTTTTATTTAAGACTTAAAAAGAGGCAACAAATCCTCAATTGATTTACCGGTTGTCCCAAATTAAAAAGAAACGGGTCCAACCCGTTTGCCACAGTCCAACCCGACTGGAAAAGAATGGGCTCAGCCCAATTGGGTTTAATTCATTAGGACTTGCCCCAGTCCACTTGGTTCGGCCCAACAGGAAATGGAAAGGAATTTGGGTTCAGCCCAATTAATATTGGATCAGCTGAAATAAAAAAGAGAGAGATGACCCAATTAAAATTAATAACATTATGTTTCTAATATTTAAATTAAATAACTAATTCAATTAATTAATTATTTAAAACATTTGTTTTAACAATAATTCCTCATTCGAATTATTTAATCCGATAATCATAAAATGAAATTATTTATTTAAATTTTTCCCAATTTTCTTGCCAACCAACTCTTAGGGTTAAATCACTAATTTATTCAAACTATTAGTGCATCCCTTTATTTCAAAGAAAATTGTTAGATCATATGGTTATATAATTTAATAATAATACTCCACAGATCTAATTAAGTCCGTAAAATTAAATAAAATAAATTTTACATATCCATGTAAATTGGTAACAAGGTTTAAAATTCTTGGATATTACATCCTCTCCCCCTTATAAAAATTCCGTCCTCGGAATTTCAATCTAAGGTTACTCAAATAACTGCGGATAATTTGCCCTCATCTTCTCTTCGAGTTCCCACGTAGCTTCTTCTACCGCGTGATTCCTCTAGAGAACTTTAACGGAATGAATGATTTTATTCCTCAGCTTCTGCTCCTTCCTATCTAGTACTTGGACATGAATCTCCTCGTACGATAAGTCATTCTCAACTTGAATTGGCTCATAGGAAATAACGTGCTTGTAGTCTGGCTTATACGGACGTAACACTGATACATGGAACACGTTGTGGATGTGCTCAAGTTCAGGAGGTAACGCTACCTCGTACGCCACTTCGCCTATTTTTCTTAATATTTCAAAAGGTCCTATGAACCTAGGACTTAATTTGCCCTTCTTCCCAAAACGGATCTTCCTTTTCCAGGGAAACACCTTCAAAAATACAAAGCTACCCACTTTAAAGTCTCGCTTCTGATGATGTAAGTCGACATACTTCTTTTGCCGATCCTGAGCTGGTACTAAACGCTGTCTTATTACTTTAATAATTTTCACGGTCTGATGTACCAATTCTGGTCCCAACAATCTCCGCTCACCAACCTCATCCCAATATAACGGCGTCCGACACTTCCTTCCATATAACGCTTCGTATGGTGGCATGCCAATGCTAGCATGGTAACTGTTGTTGTAAGAAAACTCTACTAGTGGCAAGTGGTCGTCCCAGCTGCCCCCTAAATCCATCACGACTGCTCGGAGCATATCCTCCAAGGTCTGAATCGTTCGCTCGCTCTAGCCATCCGTCTAAGGATGATACGCTGTACTCAACCTCAACTGTGTTCCCATCCTTTCCTGTAGACTTCTCCAAAAATTTGACGTGAAGCGCGGATCTCTGTCGGATACAATAGATACCGGTACTCCATGCCGCGATACTATCTCTTTTATGTAAAGTTTCGCTAACTGCTCCAATTTGTACCTGATCTTGATCGATAGAAAATGGGCAGACTTGGTCAAACGATCTACGATCACCTAGATGGCGTCTAGACCCTTCTGTGTCGTTGGAAGTCCTACCACAAAATCCATGGTGATGTGCTCCCACTTCCACTCTGGGATCTCCAAATGTTGCAACAATCCGCTCGACCGCTGGTGCTCTGCCTTGACCCTCTGACAAGTTAAACACCGGCTGACGTATTCTGCAACTTCTCCTTTCAAATGCGGCCACCAATAATGTTGACGAAGATCTTGATACATTTTGGTGCTACCCCAATGTACCAAAAATCTCGTATTATGGGCCTCCTGCAATATTTCTTCCCTTAAGTCCGGTACATATGGTACCCAGATCCTTCCCTCGAACCTCAGCAATCCTGTGCTGTCAATCTTGTACTTCAACGTTTTTCCCTCCGATATTTGCTTCTTAATGTCAATGCATTTTCATCAAATTCTTGAGCCTCCTTTATCTTATCTAGTAGAGTCGGACCTGCTGTCACGGTAAATAATTTTTCGTCCGTCTCCATCGGATACTTAACCTCCAATTCCAGACGTTCAAAGTCCTTTATCAACTCCTCTTGAATTGTCAGCTGCATCAATTTCGCCTTGCCTTTTCTGCTTAAGGCATCAGCCACTACATTTGATTTTCCCGGATGGTACATAATCTCATAGTCGTAATCTTTGATCAATTCTAACCATCGGCGCTGCCCTCATGTTTAGCTCCTTCTGAGTGAAGTAATATTTTAGACTTTTGTGATCTGTATATATCTCGCACTTCTCCCCGTATAGGTAGTGCCTCCAAATCTTCAAGGCGAAAACTACCGCGGCTAACTCCAGGTCATGAGTCAGGTAACCCTTCTCATAGTCCTTCAGCTGACGTGATGCGTACGCCATGACCTTGCCGTGCTGCATCAGCACACAACCAAGACCTTTGTGTGACGCATCGTTATACACTACGAAACCCCCAGTGTTGTCTGGTAAGGTCAACACCGGTGCTTGGCTAAGTCTCTTCTTCAGCTCCATAAAACTTTTCTCGCATTTCTCCGACCAAACGAAGTTAACTGTTTTTCTGGTGAGATTGGTCAACGGTGATGCTATCTTTGAAAAATCCTGTATGAATCTTCGATAGTATCCTACTAATCCCAAGAAACTCCTGATCTCTATTGGTGTCTTCGATTGCTCCCAATTGATAACCGCTTCTACTTTCGCTGGGTCCACCGAAACACCATCTCTGTCGATGACGTGTCCCAGAAATTGCACCCTCTGCAACCAAAACTCACACTTGGAAAACTTTGCATACAACTTCTCCCTTCTGAGAGCTTCCAATACAATCCTCAAATGTTCAGCATGCTTCTCCTCTGTCTCTGAATATACCAGGATGTCATCGATGAATACAACTACGAACTTGTCCAAGTATTGTTTGAACACTCTGTTCATCATATCCATGAATGCTGCTGGTGCATTCATCAATCCAAATGACATTACCAGAAACTCAAAGTGCCCATAACGAGTTCTGAATGCAGTCTTCGGGATATCTTCCTGCCTCACCTTTAGTTGATGATAGCCTGTTCTTAGGTCAATTTTTGAAAAGTATTTCGCTCCGTTAAGTTGATCAAATAGATCGTCAATCATAGGAAGCGGATACCTATTCTAAATCGTAACTTTGTTGAACTCCCGATAGTCGATACAAAGCCTCATCGAACCATCCTTCTTCTTTACAAATAGAACTGGCACTCCCCATGAGGACACGCTCGGTCTGATATAACCCTTGTCTAACAGTTCCTGCAGTTGAACCATCAACTCTCTCATTTCTACAGGTGCCATTCGATACGGCGACTTCGATATTGGTGTGGTTCCCGGTACCAAATCGATTACGAACTCAATTTCCCTGTCTGGCGGTAATCCCGGAAGCTCATCTGGGAAGACGTCGGCGAATTCCCTCACGATTGGTATTTGGCTCATCTCACCCCCGACCTGTCGAGTATCAACCACATGGGCCAAATAACATACGCAACCTTTCTTAAGCAATTTCTTTATTTGCATCATAGTAAGACAACAAGATTGTCTTGGTGACCTACTACCATAGAATACCACCTTTGACTTATTAGGAGTCTTCAGGTGTACACACTTCTCCTTACAGTCAATAACTGCTCCGTGAATTGATAGCCAATCCATTCCCAAGATTACATCAAATTCTCCCAACCAAATTGGTATCAGATCCACGTGGAGCTTAAATCATCGCAATTCAGCACAACAGTTCCTATAAATGTATTCTACGGGGATAATTTCCTTGTTCGCTACTTCTACGTTTATAGGGTGTTCTAACTCTTCACGAGGTAAATTTAGCTGATTAGCAAATTCTTCGGAAACAAAAGAACGGGTAGCCCCCGAATTGAATAACACATATGCATTTATATCATTGATTGGGATGATACCTGACACCACATCCTTGGATTCCACCGCATCTTGAACGGTCATGTTGAACGTGCGTGCCGTTGGCCTGTTGGCTTGACTGGCTGGTGTCCCGTAGCTCAGCCGGTTGTTATTCCCGTTATTGTTGTTGCTCCTCTTGCCACTCCCGACATCACTCTTCCTCTTCGGACAATCCTTAATCTGGTGGTCGGGCGATCCACAAGAGAAACATCCTCCTTTCTGTTTGTTCGGACACTGAGGAGCCATGTGCCCCGGTTGTCCACACCGGTAACAAACGCTCCTTCCCTTCATGCACTCCCCCGAATGATTCTTCCCGCAATTGCTGCACTTCCCACTTTTTTTAGCCTCTCCTCCGGATTTATTGCCCCCGGACGATTGGCTTTCATTCCATTTGCGCTTATTGGGGTTGCTGCCTCCGCTGCTCCCCGCTTTGGTTACTTCCTGACTCTTCTTCTTGTCTTGGTTGAATCGTGCCACCGCTTCATTGCCCCCTTTCGCAATGATAGCCCTCTCTAGCAATTCTGAGAAGTTCTTAATCTTCAATATTGCGACTGACTTCTGCACCCATGACTTCAATCCCAATTCAAACCTTCTTGCCTTCCTGGCCTCTGTGTCCACCTGATGCGGGGCAAATCGGGCCAATTCATTGAATTTTGCCGCGTATTCTGCAACAGTCATACTCCCCTGTTTCAGTTCCAGGAACTTCACTTCGATGTCCTGCTGTTTATTCTCCGGAAAATAATTTTCGAAGAATAGCTCTTTAAATCTATCCCACGAAATGACTCCCTCACCTGCTCATCCCTTATTGGCCTTACACCAATAGTTGGCCTCGCCCTTCAACATGAAAGTGGCAAATCCTGTTTTCCATTCCTCGGCCACCCATGTGACCTCGAAGACCTTCTCTATCTCTTCGATCCAGGTCTGTGTTTCTATTAGGTTAAGAGTTCCCTTGAACTCGGGTGGTCCAACCAGTTTGAAATCCTTAAAATTTGCCAAATGATGCGCTCTCTCGGGTGCTGCTTGGGTCCCTACATGTGGCGGTATTGATTGCATGGCTTCCACCAGCATTTCTGCGAACACCCTCATTAGATTGGGTTGATCCCCCACCTCGCTTTCTGACTCTTCGACCCGCTGGTTACGCGGTCGTCTTCTTGGCGGCATGATCTGATAAATGAAAACCGCTGACCTTTATCTATAGTTTTATGTTTCACACAATATGGCATTGAAATCAGCAATTAAGAGTAGAAACATCTATCAAGCACACTTGATTTAAATAAAACGTCTGCATTTATATTCATATACCACTGTTTCGTTACAACCAGACTCAACCCGTGGCATACTTCTATAAATGTGCTACTACATGTTCTATCAAACACCAATCATCCCCTAAGACAAAAAGTGGGGAATAATAACTTTCCACCCCTCATAACAAACAAAAGTTGGGGTTTAACTGCTACCCCAATCATGCTACAAAATATAGGAGTTTATAACATAAATATGTCCCTAGTATAACAAAAGTGGGACCTACTGCACCTATGACAAAACAAGACACCCAAACTAACACGTCACTACATGTTGTGACGAATCCATGCCTGCTGATTTGAGGAAAACACTTCACCCATGACTCGACGACGAACCGAGCGACTAGACTCTCCCACCTCAGTCCGAGGCCTCCTATAGGCTGCATCTAGAGCTAACTCCAAGGTCTCTATCCTCACAGCTCCTGCCTCCAACCTGTCCTCCAGCTGATCAACTCTCCTCGCTGCTCTGACCCAGGCATCTCTAACTTCAATACTCTCGACAGTTTCTAGCTTGAGCTCGAACTTCGTAGTATCATGTTTGGCCCTCAGCTGGGCGATCTCCACATCATTCTGTTCCAACTTCTCTCTCAGCTCAGCATTCCTGGCCACCATCTGATGTAGTAGTGGTCCAATCTGCTGTGCTGAAGCCTCATACCCCTGTAATTGTACCTTCAGCAACCCCAACTCATTCTCCAGCTGATATGCCAACTCCCTATACTGATCTTCCAGAGACTGATGGGTCTGATTCTGCTCCTCTAGATGGGCTACCCTATTCTCGAGCTCCTCGTTCCTACTCGACAGTCCTTTAATGATATCATCAGCAGTAGAGCCCATGCCATCTATATATGCAGGTGGCTCATCATCCTGAGTCACTGGGTCCTCTTCGCCATCAATTGGCTGTCTCAGCACTCTTCCCGTAACCGGCTCCTCCTCAGAACCATATTCAGTCTCATCCTCATCTCTAGCGTCCATCTCTAGCTCACTCGGCTGCACCTTGACTAAACCCATCGGGTCCACTGGTATGTCCGTGAACTCCATCTCTCCGGCAGGACTGGGTATTCCTGTGCCAGGCATCCTACAGCCACAGACAGAGACAACAAATAACCATATGTCAGTATCATAATAAAATATGTTCATTGATAAAATGAAATGATATTTTATCATGTACAACTCGGCAGATTTCCACAATCCACCCCCAGACAAGGCCATTATCCGAATCTCCTTGATTCATATCCTAACGTACTCAATACGAGTTTAAAACTAAGGTCATAACCTAGGTTTCGCGATCCTAAAGTTTATAACCTACAGCTTTGATACCAACCTGTAACGCCCCCAAATTCGGGTCTCCAACTACCCGGATTCGGTCATCACGTTCCAATACAAACATTCACCTCTAACAACATACGATAACTAAATACGGAATATAATAAACATATGTTGTTCATTTCAAAGGTGTTACTAGTCCCAAGATACAATAACCTTAATACATAGCACAAAACATACACTAAGTAGTAATCAGGGTTCAAATTACATTAATAGCAATTAACTAAACATAAAGTAAAGTCAGCTACGTGAAACCTATCACTTCATCTTTTCTTTACCCTTGCCCTTTCTTGATGTCTCGGGTTTAGCTGCAATGAAAGTCATGATATAGCAAGGATGAGCAACTAGTTTGTTCAGCAAGTTTAAAATACAACAATAAAGGATATATCATGATGAATGGAATATAGAAAGAGGAATTAACAATATAAATATCGGAAACAAGAATAATTATTGCTTTTAGGACAATTGATAGTCAAGTAGACTTTGAACAATAACTTCTAAGGGAGTCAATAGCTGGTTGACCCTTTGGTTACTGGCTACAGAATAAGTACTTGAGGGGATCAGCCTCGCGTACGCTATGTATATGCATAACATTTAACTCTGCTGTTTGTACCTTATATTTGATACATGGGGTACTCCCCTATAAATAAAAGGGGTGTTCATTTCAGTCTAAGAATCCATACCATTGATTGGTCCGGATAGCTTTTATAAATTCTCACATGCTTACCTGACCGAACAAGGGTCCAGACTCATTCTTAAATAGTTCGTGAATTACGGAACTTTAATAAATGTACGAATCCAAGATTGTACGAATTTCAAATGCACCGAGTGTGAGTGTCAATAATATCGATATGGATTAATTGTAAGTTGATTAACCCACTTAAGCATTCTTGAAAATAAATTTTCATGCTACAATACAATAGTGACCTGCTCGAATATAGTTGAGTAGGATTAAGGAAAATTTCACAAGGTAAAGTTTCAAGAGAAAGGAAACTTGCATAATACATCACATCCTGCTCAAATGTAAATTGAGTAGGGTTAAAGGAATTTGCAATAATGTAAGAAGTTTAAGGTCAGGAACTTGCCTGTCTGCTCAGCTACAACTAATTTTAGCTTTAATTATTTGGCCTTGAACGACCTATCATTTGATAAAGTCGATTCATCAATTAACACTGCATAGTTATATGTCAACACATCCTCTTATGCTATTTATTTAACAGATAAACAATTCTCATACCATATATATCGATAGACCATCCTCAATTCCATATGATACTCATTTGATCTGTAGTCTGAGAAATTATTTACTAACAATGTTTCTCTTAAGTGATAAACACTTTCTAACAATTACCTCTAACTGTTTTAATCCATTTACATTACTTTATTAATTCTATTAACATTTAATTACTATATAACATTAGCTAAACAGAAATTAGTTAAAGACCTTTAGTTGTTATTTCAACAACTAATCATGCTCATTTATTATTCGGATATTCAAATTAGCAACCTTACTTGCTTTAATTATTGGTTAGTAATCCAATTTATTATTTACAAACTAAATAATAAACTTGTTAGTGCATTATGGCTTAATAGTAACTAAATAATAATTGATCACTTATTTAGTTTTATTTGCACTTAATTTCTATTCACCTTTAAGGGTAATTAAGTAGTTATTACCCTCATCCCTTATTTATTATTTAACATTAATTAAATAATTAATGTATTAATTCTTCACATACTTAATTATTATTTAATAATAATTAAATAATCATTAAGTATTTATTATCTTTAGTTATTGATAAATAATAATTAATTTATTTGCCTTACTCATACCTAATTATTATTTAATATTAATTAAATAATAATTAAATATTTATTATCTTTATTTATTATTTAATGTTAAATAATAAATAATTATTTTATTAACTTTATTCATACTTAATTATTATTTAATATTAATTAAATAATAATTAAATATTATTATCTTTATTTATTATTTACGGTTAATCATAAATAATTTTATTAGTGCATTATTAATTCAAATAATAACCAATAATTTAGCCGATAGTAGCACATTTGATTATTATTAGACAATAGTTATATAACAAAAATTGGACTTCACTTGTTAGTTGTTTTTGTTTGAATAAAACAATGAATTACACAACCCATTTGGAAAATAATTTAATTATTGTATAATGTTACCCATGATAATAATTATATGTTCATTCCTTCCTGCCAAAATCAACAGCCACTATTATAATAATATAACAAGCTCTTGCAAATTTTATTTCAATCTAACCAGAATTATTATTCAACACAATAGGCAAAAATTCCAAACAGATTTAATGACAGTACTGGTTTCCAGTTTCTATGAACAATTCAAAAGCTGAGTTTCATAAAAGCAAGCTGTCGCCAGAACATTTAACACCAAAATAAATCACAGCCTTGTTTAGGCCTTACAACAAACACCTAATGGGCACTCTAAAACTAGACACTGGCCTAATCTCAGTGCACAATCAAGTTGTCAGAACCTTAAGGTTCTTCAATATACAGAGTCTCAACCCGAGGCAATACAACCCAATATAATGTATAACACAAACCAAACACAGAATGAAAAGAAAATGAAAACGAAGCTAGCAAACTGTCACAACTCGGTATACCTCAGCGTTGGGTCGACACGAAGGTGGCATCTAGCTGCTGTCCTTCTCCTTCTCCCAAAGTAGGTGACCAAGCCGGACATTCATAGCCAATTGCCTTTCGAGTTTTTTTTTTTCCTTTTCTTTTCTGATTTCTCTCTCTCTCTGATTTGGCTCACAATATCGGCAGCTCTAGTTAGGGTTTAGGGCTTCAATTTATAGCAAATTATTTACCCAATTAGCTGGGTAATACCTTAATCGATCGGGTCAAGGACCAACGGTAGGAGGGAGGAAGCGGTCAGTTGTCTAGGTCAAGCCCCATCCAAGCCAACTATGATTTGCCGGTAGGCCTTTGAGCCGCGTGTTCTCACCGGTCAAATCGCCCCGCGCTTGAATCCTTTGGTCCGAATGGTCGTGCTCGGTCGTCCATGCCTTCACGCGCTTTGCCCGCCTCGATCCTTGAGTAGTCGTCGGTCGGTAGGATCGTTCCCCAATCCACACGGCCGGTCGTTTCATGCTATCGTCGGCGCACATCTGGTGACCTTTCCTCCCGTCTCTCGCTCCGTCTGATTGAGAGTCTAGGTCTGATAGGTGCTTAGTACTTTCAGCCCTAATCTGATTTCTACATTCTGATAATCCTCAATTGATTTACCGGTTGTCCCAAATTAAAAAGAAACGGGTCCAACCCGTTTGCCACAGTCCAACCCGACTGGAAAAGAATGGGCTCAGCCCAATTGGGTTTAATTCATAAGTACTTGCCCCAGTCCACTTGGTTCGGCCCAACAGGAAATGGAAAGGAATTTGGGTTCAGCCCAATTAATATTGGGTCAGCTGAAATAAAAGAGAGAGATGACCCAATTAAAATTAATAACATTATGTTTCTAATATTTAAATTAAATAACTAATTCAATTAATTAATTATTTAAAATGTTTGTTTTAACAATAATTCCTCATTCGAATTATTTAATCCGATAATGATAAAATGAAATTATTTATTTAAATTTTTCCCAATTTTCTTGCCAACCAACTCTTAGGGTTAAATCACTAATTTATTCAAACTATTAGTGCATCCCTTTATTGCAAAGAAAATTGTTAGATCATATGGTTATATAATTTAATAATAATAATCCACATAGATCTAATTAAGTCCGTAAAATTAAATAAAATAAATTTCACATATCCAAGTAAATTGGTAACAAGGTTTAAAATTCTTGGATATTACACTTGCATTCACTCCCGGACACCTTCTCACAATTTGTTGTGAATTTTCACATGAATAAGTTAGACGTCAGCTTGCCTGAGTTACTTAACATGCTGAAAACTACTGAAGGTCACTTCTCATCCAATAAGAACCAAGTCTTACTAGTGGATGATTCTTCCAAGAAAAGGAAGAGGCCCAAGGTATCTTCTGAAAAGAAGAAAAACAAGAAGGCTAAGGGCAAGGCGAAGAGAAAGGATAAAAAGAAACCTGATCCAGATAGCAAAGGAATTTACTACCATTGCAATAAGCCGGGACACTGGAAGAGGAACTGCAAGGAGTATCTTGCGGACCAAAAGAAGCTTAGAGAAGCTTTAACTTCCGATCTAGGTTTGTTCATGATTGAAATTAATTTTTCTGAAAGTCAAAATTCTACTTGGGTATTGGATACCAGTTGTAGTTCTCACATATGTAATAATATGTAGGGACTAAGCAGAAGTAGAAAGTTGAACAAGGATGAAGTCGTCCTACGAGTGAGAAATGGAGCAAAGGTTGCTGCATTAGCTGTAGGGACTTATTGTTTAGCACTGCCTTCGGGCAAGTTCATTAGTTTAAATAATTGTTATTATGTTCCGACACTAATTAGAAAAATTATTTCAATTTCTGTATTGGATATGGATGGTTTTGATATTATAATAAAGAACAACAGTTGTTCTATTTATAATAAAAATGTTTTATATGGTGTTGGGAACCTACTGAATGGACTTTACATACTTGACTTGCATGAAAATATACTTCAAATTGAACAAACTAAGAAAAGAAAAAGAGATGATGTTAATTATACATTTATGTGGCATTGTAGACTCAGTCATATCAATGAAACAAGATTATCCAAGTGGCATAAAGATGGGCTTTTAGAGCTATCTGATTACGAATCATATCCAACTTGTGAATCTTGTCTCATGGGTAAAATGACTAAATCTCCTTTTACTGGAAAAGGAGAAAGAGTTACAGAGTTGTTAGCGTTGGTACACACAGACGTATGTGGACCTATGACAACGAATGCACGATGAGGGTATTCTTATTTTATTACTTTCACTGATGATCATTCTAGATTTGGATATGTGTATTTAATGAAATACAAATCTGAATCGTTTGAAAAGTTCAAAGAATTCAGAAGTGAAGTAGAGAAGCAAACTGGTAAGAGTATTAAGATTCTTCGATCGGATCGAGGAGGGGATTACTTGACCAATGAGTTTCTTAATTGTCTCAAAGAAAATCGTATAATCTCACAATGGACTCTACCAGGGACGCCACAGTTGAATGGTGTATCTGAAAGGAGAAATCGAACATTGTTGGACATGGTTCGTTCCATGATGAGTTTTACCGACCTTCCAGTATCCTTCTGGGGTTATGCACTAGGATCGGCTGCATACCTACTTAACAAGGTACCTACCAAATCCGTCCCAAAGACCCCATATGAGATATGGACAGGGAGGAAACCTAGTCTTAAGCATGTTAAGACTTGAGGTTGTCCAGCTTATGTCAAAAGGTTTGAACATGATAAGCTGAAGACTAGATCCGACAAGTGTAGATTTGTGGGATATCTTAAAGAAAGTTTAGGATATTATTTCTATCATCTTACTGATCAAAAGGTATTTGTAGCGAAACACGCTGCCTTCTTGGAAAAGGAGTTTATCCTCGAATAAGTCAGTGGGAGTAAGATATATCTTAAAGAAGTTCAAGAACCACAAAATACTACGGATCAAAGTCAGGTACCTGACCAAGTAGAAGAACCTACTGTACCATTACCTATTCGTAAATCTGGAAGAGTACCGAAGATACCTGAAAGGTATGGATTCATCATAGAAGATGATGAGGTACGCATCATAGAAGATGATGATCCATTGACTTACGAAGAGGCTATGAGTAGTGAAGACTCAGAGAAATGGCTAGAAGCCATGAAGTCCGAGATGGACTCTATGTATGAAAACCAAGTATAGACTTTGGTTTCACCACCTGAGGGCATTAAGCCTATTGGGTGTAAATGGGTCTTTAATAGAAAGACTGGAGTGGACGGCAAGGTAGAGACCTATAAGGCCCGACTGGTTACAAAAGGTTTCAAACAAAGACAAGGAGTTGACTATGATGAAACCTTCTCACCAGTAGCTATGCTCAAGTCCATTCGGATTTTGCTTGCAATTGCAGCTTATTATGACTACGAGATCTGGCAAATGGACGTGAAAATGGCCTTCCTCAATGGAGAGCTTGAGGAGAATGTATATATGATACATCCAGAGGGTTTTGTTTCAACGGTTGGAACAAACCAAGTCTGTAAGCTACAACGATCCATTTATGGATTGAAGCAAGCTTCTCGAAGATGGAACATCCGTTTTGATAAGATAATCAAAAGGTTTGATTTTATAAAAAATGAGGATGAACCTTATGTGTACAAGAAGGTTAGTGGGAGCGCTGTTTCATTCCTTGTATTATATGTTGATGATATATTACTGATAGGGAATGATGTTCCTATGCTACAGTCGATCAAAATTTGGTTATCTAAACACTTCTCCATGAAGGACTTGGGTGAGGCATCCTATATTTTGGGGATAAAGATCTATAGAGATAGAACTAAAAGGATGCTGGGCTTGACCCAAGGAAAGTACATTGACTCGATGCTAAAAAAGTTTAGCATGGAAGATTCCAAGAGAGGTCTCATGCTGATGAGCCATGGAATACATCTCTCTAAGAAACAGGCCCCAAAGACACATGAGGAGAGAGACCGTATGAGTAAGGTTCCTTATGCTTCCGTAATAGGATCTATCATGTACAGTATGATATGTACTAGACCAGATGTCGCTCATGCACTTAGTGTAACAAGCAGATATCAGTCGAATCTAGGAGAAGAGCACTCTAAGGCAGTGAAAAACATCCTAAAGTACTTGAGAAGAACTAAGGATGTATTTCTTGTCTACGGTGGGTCAGAATTGAAACTAGAGGGCTATACAGACTCAAGTTTTCAAACGGACCAAGATGACAGCAAATCCATTTCAGGGTATGTGTTTACCTTAAACGGTGGCGCAGTGAGTTAGAAGAGTTCCAAGCAGTAAACAGTTGCTGATTCAGTGACAGAGGCAGAGTACATAGCTGCAAGTGAAGCTGCAAATGAAGCTGTTTGGATGAAGAAGTTCATGGCTGAACTTGGAGTGGTTCCTAGCATTAGAGGAGCCGTACCTTTATTCTGTGATAACAACAGAGCTGTTGCACAGGCTAAAGAACCCAAGTCTCATCAGAAATCCAAACACGTGTTATGGCGGTTTCATTTGATTAGAGAGATCATTGAAAGAGGAGATGTCACCCTGGAGCGTGTGGACTCTCAAGACAACATTGCAGATCCATTTACTAAAGCTTTAACACAACAACAGTTTGATCGTCACTTAGAGAAGATGGGTATTAGATACCAAGGCGATTGGCTTTAGTGCAAGTGGGAGATTAAAAGTAGTATGCACACAAGCCAATCATATTTGATATGATGTAGCATATACTTTGTAATCTTATTCATTTATTAATAAAAGAATTGATTTTCTTAAAAGGCATTTTATATTATCTACATAGTGTTATTTTATTAAATGTGATAAACCCATAGGTTTGAGCAATGCTTTTAGAATCATGATGGTGATCATGCTAATGAGATCTAAATTCTAGATAGCTCACAAACTAAAATTGTTCCTAATCGTTGGATTACTAAAAAGGGGATTAGTGAATCCGGATATATTAGTACATACGTTGCTTGCTCTTAAGAAGAGGATGATTGATCTCATAATCATTTGTGTGGAGACATTAAAGCAAGTATGTAGGTGCTTTTTTGAGAATAAGTTCACTAAACGTGGCTCGCTAAGGAATACTTAATGGAGTTTTACTCGCATGTCAATAGGAATTCCTCTAGTGATAGTAGTACAAGTGATCCTTGGACTTGAGATCATCATAGTATCTTGTGTATGATGAGTTATACTTTGACATGTCCCTTAAGACCTTTAGGGTATATCAAAGGATATGATTTGGTATAATAAGTTGTACATGGAGATAGGTGAATGATCAACAAAGAATCTACCTCGTCTAGTAAAAGATGTGAATGTCCTATGTGATTCGATAAATGACAACTCAGTAGTCCTTGGACAAGGTAGAATGAAATTAGAAAAGAGTTTCTAATTTGCATTATTTAGAGTTGTGCATTTGGGAATCGAAATACATATAATTAAATAAAATAAGACTTGACAGTAAATCCATGTCTTATATTTAATTAGGACATTGTATGGTAGAAGGATTGAATTGTACGGTAACTATTCACTGAAAGGTTCTTTTGTGATTAATGTTGAAATCTATATTATCTAGAAAGTCGTTGATCGCTAAGGGGGCTTACCTTTATTGTAGAATAAATATTATTTATTTAAATAAATTAAATAGTTTAATTTATTTATTTAAATAAAATTAGAATTGTTCTAATTGATTTATTCACAACCGGTTTAATATGGAAAACCTAAAGGGTCACACCACAAAAGTAAAATATTTATTTAAGAAGTAACTAGCATAATTGTAATAATAAGTTAAGTGTATTTAATTTAATAGAATAAATTAAATAACTTAATATTTATTATTTAATATTTTGAAAATATTAAATATAAATTAATAAGAGGAGTCTTATTATTATTATTACTATTACTATTATTTAATTCCTAATAGAGATTGAGAATTAATTAATAGAAGTACTCTCCCATGAATTCGTAATTGGATTAGGAGCATAATTAATTAAAGGATTTTAATTATAATAAAAACCCTAATCCTAAATAGTTTAGGGAAGGGTTATTCCTACATCTATAAATAAGAGGAGTCTTATCATAGATTAGGGTTACACACTCTTGCATTAGATTGTGGAGAGTATTTACAATTTCTATAGAGATAAAAACTAGGGTTTTGCCTATATCCATCTTCTTGAATACCTATTCTTCCTTGGTGGATCACCTCTAGAGGCCAAACACTTGGGTGGCTAACGTTGATCAAGCAAAGGAATTTAGTCGGTGGAATTCAAGGAGAACGCGAAGGAATTGGAGGTGAACTTGTACCCGAGGAAGCACGGTTCTACGAGGGTATAATTTCTTAATCTCTATCTCTTTCGTTTATATCGTTAATTGAGCACATAGATAGATCATGGTGATGGTTTGTATAAAATTTTAAAATCAGTTTTATCACGCTTCTGCCCTATTTGTGTAATTTTATTGCATGCTTGAGTTATATACAAACCAACAGCCTCTACCAGGCAGTAAAACCCTCTGAGGTACTAGGGCCATCAGATTACAGGAAGCCATCCACGCCCCCTAGTGGAATCTCCGTAATCGGCAGGTCAACAGACCAGGATCTCCGAGGAAAGAGGTGAAAGGGGATACGAAACTCCCCTAAGACACATCTGAAATCTCGCTCTCCGAGATAGAGCTCCCAACCTCCATATGATAACAGTGGAACCCGGCGAGTGGACAATGTAAACTCTGGCCCACTCGAAAATTTATCCTCAAAACCGACAGACAGATGCTCCGATGAATACGGAACCCAAGTCGCGTCAACGGCAGTAATCAACTTTAGCTGAAAATGGCAATGTGTAAAGCTACCCGAAACAAGGACCTCCTCTAAAGTAGTATGATGCTACCGGCAACCCCAAGGATATGTATCCAAGCCCAAAGTGGTGATGGGACGAAGACATGGGAGCCTCTCATAAGCCCAAAATTGAAATATCAACAACGACTACATCAGAACAGTGACAAAAACCCAAATAGACTGAAAGAATGAAACGAATGAAACAAATCAGAAAAGGAACCTACAAGGAGAAATGGAAAGAATCTGAGCCAAGCGTCGGCCTGCCTCTCTGAATGAAGATGCATCTCGTGGAGAAATTATGCCAAGGTAAATGATCCCCAATCGTAATCTCCAGTGCGATCAACGTCCCGAGGAGCTCCCACTAGACTGAAATGGCCTGTAGCGGAGTTGTCCACCAGAAAATAACCCCTTATAATGATCAGAAAGAGACGCCGCAAAAGACGGTCACGCTCAATAGGGTCGGCCGAAATGGCTCTGATAAGGCCCCTCGAATGGCCTCAAATGCTAAAGCACCAGAATGAACACTGCGGGACTTGAAGGTCTGATCGCACGGAGAAAATCCTAATAGGGCTCGAACAGCGGTCTGTAAAATGTCAACATCGAGGGGAACCTGTTGTCTGGTGAATTCAATGCCCGTAATTTAGGGCCAATCCAAAGGTGTTATCATCACCTCACAGTCCAACAAATGAAGGGACTAACTTTGATGAAACCATCTCTCAGACAGAGCACGAGATAACCATAAGGGCAGTGTCGGGGAGCTATAGTGAAGAAATGCTCGAAGCTCCAAGAATCTACTCGAGCCCAGTAATTAGTGTGAAGGGCGTGATAAAAGGAGTAGACACTCAACCAGTTGCTCCAAAGTTGTGTACACTCTGGGACCTATCACACAAAGAATTGAGATGACGTTGAGACGAAAAGAGAAAGAAGAAGAAAAACATATCAAAAATGAGAAGAGACGGACAAGCATTGAAGAAAATATATCTTCTTTTATATAATCGGCACCAAGCCTGTTGGGGATGAGACTCAACAAAAGCCTTAGGGACGAGACCTGGTGATATCTCTGTTGGGGACGAGACTCAACAATAGTATCAGGGACGAGACCTAATGATCAAATCTGTTGGAGACGAGACTCAACAAAGAGTGTCAAGGACGAGACTTGGTGATATCTCCGTTAGGGACGAGACTTAACAAAAGTATCAGGGACGAGACCTGGTGATCAAACTTATTGGGGACGAGACCCAAAGACAAAAATGTCAGGGATGAGACCTGGTGATAAAATACGTTGGGGACGAGACTCAACAAAGAAAACAAAAGTATTAGGGACGAGACCTGGTGATCAAACTCGTTAGGGACAAGACTCAATAAAAGTATCAGGGATGAGACCTGGTGATCAAATCCGTTGGGGACGAGACTCAACAATAAAAATGTCAGGGATGAGACCTAGTGATCAAACTCGTTGGGGACTAGACTCAACAACAAAAGTGTCAGGGACGAGACCTGGTGATTAAATCCGTTGGGGACGAGACTCATCAAACAAAACAAAAGTATCAGGGACGAGACCTGGTGATCAAACTCGTTGGGGACGAGACCTGGTGATCAAATCCGTTGGGGACGAGACTCAACAACAAAAATGTCAAGGACGAACCTGGTGATCAAACTCATTGGGGACGAGACTCAACAACAAAAGTGTCAGGGACGAGACCTGGTGATTAAATCCGTTAGGGGCAAGACTCAACAAACAAAACAAAGGTATCAGGGACGAGACTTGGTGATTAAATCCATTGGGGATGCGACTAAACAAAACTATCAAAGACGAGACCTTGTGATCAAATCCGTTGGGGATGAGACTCAACAACAAAAGTATCAAGGATGAGACCTAGTGATCATACCCGTTTGGGACGAGACTCAATAAAGTGTCAGGGACGAGACCTGATGATCAAACCCGTTGGGGATGAGACTCAACAACAAAGATGTCAGGGACGAGACCTAGTGATCCAAACTCATCGGGGACGAGACTTAACAAAAGTATCAAGGACAAGACCTGGTTATTAAATCCATTACGGACGAGACTCAACAACAAAAGTATTAGGGACGAGACTTGGTGATTAAATCCGTGGGGACGAGACTCAACAAAGGAATGTAGGGACGAGACCTGATGATCAAGCCTATTGGGGGCGAAACCCGACGATGCAACTCAACAAGGGAATCGAAAATGAGACCCGATAATGTCAATTCAATGACAATTTCCCCAGCAAAATTATATAACATTAAAAGGTTAAAACATTTCACTACCATTATATTATGTGATAATTGACTTGTATTCTTTTATATGATCATCTTGCATTGTCAAATATATCCTGTCATTCATTGGGTGTCTATATCTTTGTCATTCTCATTTCATTGCATTGCATAAACATGACAAAAAGGGGGGCATCTATAAACACTCAAAATTTTTCCATATATCTTCTAACCCTGGCAGGAGGGCAAAAGAGTCATTTTAGCCAGAGGACGAGACATCCGAACAGAGGATTTCGGGACTCGGACCAAAGTACGAGGAGTCATCACAACGACTATGAAGTAACAATTTATTTAGGGCATGACGGTAGACTAACTAGCATCGACGAGAAGATCTATTTTTGTATTTCATTCTATCTTTTCGGATCCAGAATTAGCCAAACCTTTTATCATTGTGTAGCTCTCGGAAAGAGTTTTTCGGAATGGTATGACACCTCTCCCAACTATCCCGGATTGAAAGTTATGATTGTTTGAGTGCATAGCAAAGCGAACGACAAGTTGACATCTATCCAGAGATGGTTTTTCCCCTTTTTCTCTACCTTCTAGAACTCGGAATTAGGCGAATAATATATCAATTCGAAGGTATCGAATAGAGCTTTCCATATTGGTATGGTGCGTTTTCCAAATCTTCCTAGATCGAAAGTTACAGATTGTTTAGTACAGCTGGAAGTATACTTGCGGCCAGCCGTAGGTGTACCTGCGGCCAAGCCAAGAAGCCTATAAATGGCCAAAATCAGCTCATTTTTGGAAGAGATAGCATTGTTAGAGAGAGAAAGTGCATATCTTAGTGAGAGAAACATCCAAAAACCTCTCTAATGCCCATCTAGACCTAGTTATTCTCATCAAATCCCACCAAATTAGATACAAGCCATCTAGATCCAAGCTCAAGAAGGAGGCTTTCACCATTCCCAAGGTAAAAAACTCAATCTTTATGTATATTTAATGTAGATCTACTAGATCTACTTGATGTAGCATAGATCTAGCTTAGATTCGTGTTTTTGTAGTAAAAGATTCGATCTTTGTGTTGATTCAATATTGACTCAATGTAGATCTAATATATATATCATTTATTTTGGCAAAAGATTCAATTTTTATATAGTTTTGATATAGATCTAGTATAGATTATTTTTTTTGCTAAATTTGTTTGTATATTAAAAAGCAAAAAACTTTGGATATTACAATAAAGATTGAAACATAGTCCTCATCCCCTTAGAGGGCTAAAACACCTAGATAATCCTAGGAAAATAAATTACCTAACTTAAAAACACTTTCCTCATAACCCGAGGTTAGGTAATTGGAAAGACAAAACACTAACTAAATTAGCGAAAAAAAAGAACATATCAGCAGCATTGAGCCTACCAACCCTAGCCCATCAGTAATCAGCCCATGAGGCCTATACCGTGGCCCAAAAGAATAGTGGATCCAAAACAAGGATCAACTAATTTGAATTTTGAACAACATGTGGGTCCCAGCTGCTCTGTCCAAGAAACACTCTGCCCCAAGATTGCCGAAATCCGGCAGCAGCCTCTATGAAGTCCGACGACTGGCACCGGGCATCAACGACCACTGGCCTAGACCCCAGCGATAGAATCCGACAGCAGTCCAAAATCTGACAAGACTCCCAAGAAAATCTACCATGAAGCACAGCGAGGGTCCAACCAGATAACCATATAGGCCATGCCAACTGATGAGTGGGTTTTATACCTACGAATTGGGTAATTTTGGCTTGATGAAAGTGTGTGTTCTTGTGTAGTTTATGTTCCTTTTTATGTATTTTTATCTTATTATTGCATTATGTGGTTTTGTATTGCTTTCATGTGTTTTTGTATTATTTATATGTATTTTTACTTTATTTTGTAGGAATGACATTAGGAGTCATTTAGATCGATGTTTAGGGTTGCTACATTCGCATTTTCGGCTTGTCATTTACATAGTAGCTACTTGATGCCCAATTTCAAGCTTGATTCAGCGAGTATCTCTTAGAGCTCAAAGAATGAAAGTTGTAAAGATACTTCTCTTCGTTCCGGAACATCTTGAATCATCCAAATCTGAGTTCGGACGAAGAAGTTATGGTCATTTTCCCAACAGATGTCGAAGCTGAAAATTCAAGACTTTTGGTTCGGCACATCTGTCGACGCCGGGTTTTTCTCTTTTCCAATTTTAGCCTTTTGATTGAATGATTTTTGGAAAAGGTCGGCATGAGTGTCGACGGGGTTTTGAAAGATCATTTTTATGATGAGCCAATTAACCAGAGTCGCCAGTTGGTATATTTGAAATGGATGTACCAACTCATCCAAGTTTTCGTTTTTTATAAATCGATGGCTCATATGTGACTCTGAATTAATTGGTCTGCGAACCGAGATTCATAGAGTTCGGGGGCTTGCTTAAGCGAGGGGAAGGTGTTAGGCACCCCCCGACTTCCGTGAAACACGGTTACAGCAATCTTGATGCATTCCTATCCTTTAATTCTCGAATGTGTGTGTATGTGTGCGCGTGTGTGTGTGTGTGTGCCCATGTGAATGTTGTGGTGAGTTTGTATGAAAGAATCATTTGGATTTTTAGGGAAAGTCGTGCTTTAATTTGAGAATGCTTCGGAATGTCTTTTCGGCATACACGAGAAAGCTTTATGAGAAAAGATTTGATTTTAATTGTCAAAAACTATGAGATTTTCATTAGGTGTTGTTTTGGCAAAACAAGAGTTTTCCAAACCTTCGTCAAAATAGGAATCGAGATCTATACGTTGCCTTCATAAAATGATGGGCAATTTCTAGGATATCTTTAACCCTATACACAAAGGTTTAATAAAACATTTCGTTCATTCATAAAAGCCATTTTTGGTGATGTTTGAAAATGATTTTCTTTGGCCTTCTCGTTTAATAGGAATCGACATTCATTAGCATTTCCAATTCTTATCCTCGTGATGCTAATATCCTACTTTGATTGATTTTAGAAAAATATTTATTGTTTTGGCTTTGAATCTTTTGTTTGGTGTTACAAATCAAATTAAACATCAAAACGCGTAGGGGGATATTCATGGGCATGTAAGCCATCAAAATACCCCGAACGCCAACAATCACATATTTCACTATTACGGGGCCTTAAACCCGATTCTCGCCTTGGCGTCGTTTTAAGGCCCGACAATTACATCTTACGATAAAGGATAATCGATCCTATTACATCCACCAAAATTGTCCATCATCGGATTTGGACCACGGGGTCGCGTTCCTAGGCTCACATCCACAATTTCTACACACTCATAAAATGGATATTACAGGAATTAAACAAGCTAAAATCATCAAATGGATGTCATCGGGTCATTAGGAAGAATTTTGTTCCATTGGGAACCCTCACTAATAATCCTCAATCCTTGTATCCTCAATAATATACAAAGAAAACTACATATAATACAACCCAAATGACCAAAAGCTTAACAAAATGATATAACGAAAATGCTATAAAAGAGGGCTTTTCACCTTGCAAATGTTACCACAATTCGTACAAACTCGTATATTGAATGAAGTAGAAAATATATATGCTACAATCTGATCAAAAGAGTATAATTTCTCTCTTTTTTCTCTCTTTTCTCTCCTTTCCCGAGCTATCTTGGTTGTTGTTTTTCTCTTCTTTTTCTTCCCAAAACTGCTGTTGTCCGCCCCCTGGATTAAATGAAGAAACTGAGCTGAAATAGGCTGGCCTAGGGCAGCCGCAGATTGATCTGCGGCCTGGCCGTAGATTGATCTGCGGCTGGCTGGCCCACCAGCCACTCAGCCTGGTTTCGAGTTCCGTGTTTTGAGTTCCGTGTTTTCAAAAGGTGTACCCATTGGCCGCAGATCAATCTGCGGCTGGCTGGCTTGACTTTCTCAATTTTCGTGTTACGCCTCAATTCTCGTGTCGTGACGTCGGTTTTTGCCGACATGTTCGTATTTTACAGTCCGGGAATTACTGGGAGACGTGCCACATCATTCGGGAATGCTCAAATCGGACAGCCTTGTTGTCACGTCGGTTTCGGTTGTAAATCGTCGCGGTGGCGTCAAGTGTTCGTACTTGTCCATCTTTTGCTATCGCAGGCCGGTTCATTTGACAGATTTGCCCTCCTGTCAGGGTTAGTATACGAAGTGCAAAATTTGGGTGTCTACAGCAGCTACGCCCATTCCTAGTACAAATCTGGCGCAACTACGCCATATATGTAGTAGCTGCATGTTTTTGGCAGTGCAACTGCGCCAGGTCGTGATTTCAGGCAGATTTCAGCTGTTAAATGACCTATCTAATGACCCATTTTCATTATCCTTCATATTAAATCAGACTAGCAGCAAACCAAGAGGGGAAAGACAGAGAAAGGCGACGGCTTGGAGCAAAAAGAGGAGGTCATGGCCTCTTGGCCATGGTTCTTCAAAAATATGGAGGAGCTTCAATGGTGGAACTTCATCCATGTCAAAGGGAAGCCATTCATTTTCTTTCTTTTTCCTCTATGTAATTATTAGTTTTGGAACTAAGTTTGTAATTGAACCCAATGCTTAATTTGTATTGAATAACTTCTTTTGATTGGCACCATATGAGTTGGTTCATTATATTTGTGCTTAATGTTAATTGCTAAGAAATTAGTGATTGGTTTGGTAATCTACATGAAATTGGGAAATGGATTGTGGATTTAGGCCATGAATATAATGACATGTGATTATGCTTATTCTAGATGAGATAAAATACATAATTTGTATGTAGGATAGGAATATACCTATATGCCATGTGTATTTGAGAATCTAAGCTTAATGACTCCTTATGCGAAAGTTTATTCATTTGAGGAATGATTATTATGGCTTCTTTGACATGTGTCTTATAATTGTTTTTAGAATTGAATGACTTGCTAGTATATAGGATAGGAATATACCTATGTGCCGTATAGGGTGATTTTCATATGGCTATCAGAAGAGGCTTACGAATAATTAGAAGTCTCGGTTGACAAATCATCGTGACCATTATGATCAATTGGAGAGTTAGGCGATGTAAATGAAGTATTGCACGCCAAGTGTTTGACAAAATGCTTGTGTGAGGATATTGTGTTCTTAGCTCATTATTTATCTGTTTACTTATGTTATTTATTTATGTTATTTAGTTTAATTATAATCTTAGTTTTTATCACTTAAATCATGTTGTTTAAATAAGGTTGAGACAATATCAAGTTAGTACTTGGTTAAACATTAGTGATAATTCCTCGTGAGATCGACTTTTATTTATCACTCTATTACTTGTTGACCACGTATACTTGCGCGTGTTTATCGATTGCGAAATCGACCAATAAGTTTTTGGCCCCGTTGCCGAGTAATTATTTTTTATTGTTTTTCCAATATTAGTTTCAATCGAATTGATCTTAATTTAAACTTGTTTTCCTGTTTTAAATAAACTCAGGCCAAAGACTATAAAATAAACGCTCATTGGGAGGCAACCCAAGTTGTAAAGTTTTCTGTTAGTTAATTTCAGGTACCAAGTAGCTACGAGTGTGATTCGCCAACGAGACGACAAGCAAAGCAAGGGGCAAGGCACAAGCCAAGGCCAAAAACAAGGCACAAGCTAGGTAGGGCATTTTGTTGGTGCTTTTGAATTGGAATGGCTCCCAAAATGACTTATGGTGGAGAGGATGTTGTCGATAACGATTGACACAACCTCAGGGGAGTCCTCTGTTTAATTTTATCTATCTTTACATTGAGGACAATGTTTGTTTTAAGTTTGGGGGTACTTGTGATATTCTTGGTACTTAAGTTAGTCTTATGATTTTATGTTAGTTATTTTGATGTTAGTATGTTTAGTATGCATATTAGTTAGGAAATTTTGAAAATTTTGAAATTTTGAGCAATGTTTTGGTTGAATCTGTTTTGGGACTATGATATGAACTTAAAGGACATTTAGTTAACTCTTATGAAATTTTTGAGCAAACTAGTTTAAATTCTACATTGGGCGTTGGTTCTATTGTATGTATGACCCTTTGCGCTTTCATGGCACTTTCATCCAATTGTTGAGTTAATTGTTCTTAGAGAGTTTATATAGCTTATTCTTCTGTGAAAGATGTTGTTGAGATTCTATGAACTTATTTAAGCATCAATTAAAGTAAGTTAGGCATTCATATAAGTTTGGGGGTATTCTTAGATTGTTTGATATCTTGGCTTATTTTTAACAAATTGGAGCCTTCCCGAGTTAGCATAATGATTCATGTGGTGAGCTGAGATGGAGCGTAAAACGCACTCACTCATGGACACATGCGAAACGAGATAGAGCGTAAAAGACACTCATCCAAAAGAAGGTGAGATAGAGCATAAGATGCACTCGCTAAATAGAAAAATAAATAAAAATAAAAATAAAAGATTGATGCTTGGGAAGGGAAACCATGGAAAATGCATATCCTTTTCAATCCCCCGAATTTATTTGTTGTTTGTCTTTGTTACGATTGATGTGGTAATAGAATTCTAGAGTTGATATAATGTATCTTTTATTTAGCATTTGTTATATACTTTTATCTAAATATGATGTGTATAATGGTTTGTATAGTTTGGATGTGCTCACATTTTGAGGTCATGATTGTTATGGACCTAATGAATTGGTTGAATTATTAAACTTGTATGCTCTTGAATTTTGTTAGGAGTTATTAGTTTTGAAATCTTTGAGGCTTTATTTGAATTCATGTGATTCATTGCTCGCATTTGTTGATAGTTAGTTTGTGAAGTTTTATTTCTAGTGTTTTGCTTGAGGACAAGCAAAGATTCAAGTTTGAGGGTATTTAATGAGTGGGTTTTATACCTACGAATTGGGTACTTTTCGCTTGATGAAAGTGTGTGTTCTTGGGTAGTTTATGTTCCTTTTTATGTATTTCTATCTTATTATTGTATTATATGGTTTTGTATTGCTTTTATGTGTTTTGTATTATTTATATGTATTTTTACTTTATTTTGTAGGAATGGCATTAGGAGTCATTTAGATTGATGTTTGGGGTTGCTACATTCGCATTTTCGGCTTGCCATTTACATAGCAGCTGCTTGATGACCAATTTCAACCTTGATCCGGCCAGTATCTCTCAAAGCTCAAAGAATGAAAGTTGTAGAGCTACTTTTCCTCGTTCCGGGACATCTTGAATCATCCAAATCTGAGTTCAGACGAAGAAGTTATGGCCATTTTCTCAACAGATGTCGAAGTTGAAAATTCCAGACTTTTGGTCCGGCGCAGCTGCGCCCATTCCTAGTACAAATCTGGTGCAGCTGCGCCATATATGGAGTAGCTGCGTGTTTTTGGCAGCGCAACTGCACCCCTCTTCAAGCCAAATGCGGCGCAGCTGCGCCAGGTCGCGATTTTAGGCAGATTTCAGCTGCTAAATGACCTATCTAATGACCCATTTTCATTATCCTTAATATCCTTCACATTATATCAGACTAGCAGCAAACCAGGAGGGGAAAGATAGAGAAAGGCGGCGGCTTGGAGCAAAGAGAGGAGGCCATGGCCTCTTGGCCATGGTTCTTAAAAAACATGGAGCAGCTTCAATGGTGGAACTTCATCCATGTCAAAGGGAAGCCAGTCCTTTTCTTTCTTTTTCCTCTATGTAATTGTTAGTTTTGGAAGTACGTTTGTAATTGAACCCAATTCTTAATTTGTATTGAATAACTTCTTCTTATGATTGGTACCATATGAGTTGGTTCATTATATTTGTGCTTAATGTTAATTGCTAAGGAATTAATGATTGGTTTGGTAATCTACATGAAATTGGGAAATAGATTGTGGATTTAGGCCATGAATATAATGACATGTGATTGTGCTTGTTCTACATGAGATGAAATACATAATTTGTATGTAGGATAGGAATATACCTATATGCCATGTGTAGCCAATTTGAGAATCTAAGCTTAATGACTCCCTATGTGAAAGTGTATTCATTTGAGGAATGATATTAAGGCTTCTTTGACATGTGTCATGTAATTGTTTTTAGAATTGAATGACTTGCTAGTATATCGGATAGGAATATACCTATGTGCCGTATAGGGTGATTTTTATATGGCTATCGGAAGAGGCTTATGAATAATTAGAATTCTCGGTTGACAAATCATCGTGACCATTATGATCAATTGGAGAGTTAGGAGATGTAAATGAAGCATTCCACGCCAAGTGTTTGACAAAATCCTTGTGTGGGAATATTGTGTTCTTAGCTCATTATTTATGTATTTACTTATGTTATTTACTTATGTTATTTATTTATGTTATTTAGTTTAATTATAATCCTAGTATTTATCACTTAAATCATGTTGTTTAAATAAGGTTGAGACGATATCAAGTTAGTACTTGGTTAAACATTAGTGATAATTCCTCGCGGGATCGACTTTTACTTATCACTCTATTACTTGTTGACCGCGTATACTTGCGCGTGTTTATCGATTGTGAAATCGACCAATACCAACCGGCAAAAACATCGAAAATTCGTTCAAAATCAGTTGAAAATAAAAAGGAACAAGATTTTCCGGCAAAAATAACACCCCAAACTCAGAACAAGAAAAGGGAAAATCATATCAGACCAAATTAGAACTGATACCATCAGCAAAACTACCATAAATGAAACTGGAACTAACGAGGATACACTAGATTTGAGCATGTACAAAAAGCATAAAACAATAAATACAATATTCACCCAGATCCGGACAAACACAAATCAAACAAGAGCCCCATCCATCAGCCAACGCCAGATCCAAGAGTAGATTCGAGATCCATCTTCCAAATACCATCACCAGCAAATACCCAACGAGATCCAAAACCCCCAAATCATGGACCCCAAACAAAGCCACCACCTCAGATCATAGCTTCCACTTCCAGCTAAAGAGGAAGAAATGGTGGGCTGAAGGGTGGAGAAGGGAGGGAAGGGGAGGCGGGTGGGCCAGGAGGATCGGCCGGTGTCAGACGAGGAAAATGGAGGAGGGAGGAGGAGAAATAAACACCAAATCATTCGAAAATAAAAACCAGAACGTTATTCACAAATCAAAATGATATGGAACCGTAACACCTTCAGCAAAAAGAGGGAAAGAAAACAGATTGGTTAGACCCATTGAAACATAGCTTTAATTTAAACCAATAACTCCTCCATCACAGCAAACCTACAACATCAGCCAAAACAGACTCAACCAAGAGGGCTCTGACCAGATCCAAATATCCTAACCCTTAAGAAATACTCCCCTACTAACTTGGAACAGATGAAAAATTGCTATGCAGCCACCAGACTATGATCACACAATAGCAAGAATGAAGAGTTCAGATTAATTCACACTTGGGTTTGCCGGAGAGACCCAAGTAGAAATCAAGTATAAGAAGCCAGGAAGATGGGTGGGCTGGTCAAGGAGCAGGAAGAGTGAGAGAGGTCTGATGAGAGGTTACGGCCGGTGGAGAAAGGAGGGGGGAGAAGTTCTAGAGAGAAGATAGAGCTTCTCTCTCTAACTTTCCCTACTTGGAACCCTCCTATAAGTCGATCTAGTATAGATTTTGCCTATTATATATATTATTATATTTAGATCTATTTAAAGTTTTAATCTTTATACATATATTGGTTGTTTATCTATAGATCTTTCCATTTTACCGATTATTTTGCTTGTATATAGTTAAAGATCAAATCTTTTCACTAGATCTACCCTAGATCTAGTTAGATCTAGCCCTTAACTGATTCTAAAGCTTCAAAGCTTGAACCTTTATGCTAGATTGACGCAGATCTAGGTTAGATCTAGTCATTTTCAATGTTTTCAATCGATTTTGAACACTCCGCAAAACACTAGATCCATATCTAGTGGGGAGGAGGTCCTAACTAATTGCGCTAGGGATTCTAACAATTGAATCACCTGATAGCGATTTTAGGATACATTTTTATATGCTTTCGTTTTAATCCCAATTGTGGCATTGCACGGATCTGAGGCATCTTAGAACTACGGATTTATATCCTAGATTCTAAGTCCCTTTCTATAGATCTTGTTAACACACATAGTCCCTCGAAATGTTGGCTTCGATATTGCAATCTAAAAGATAGGGTTACGGGAACCCGCTTTTAGATCTCTTTTTACTTACATTTCAATTTATCACGATGTGAGCCTAGGAATATTGGAGTCGGGATCCTTAAAATGGATCTTGGCATGATTCCCATAATGGACATTATTTCGATTATAAAGTTATTATACGATCATTGTAAATGTAAATTTGGGCCTTAAAACGGTATCGAGGGTTCTATCCCATGAAAATCGAATTTAAGGCCCCGTGATAGTGAAAATTGCGATTGCAGGTGTTCAGGGCCATTGGGATGGCTTTCATGTCCATGGATTGCCCCGACCTTATTTTGATACTTGATTTCCCATTTATCACGAAAACGATTTCTAAACAAAACGACAAAAATATTTTAAAATCAAATCGCGTTGGGTTAGTAAGACAACTTTAGATTAAAATTAAACGTAACAAAGAACCTCGATTCCTATTTGGCGGAGGGTTTGAAAATCATATATTTTAAAACGTCACCCTAAAAAATGTTTTATCAACTAAAAGCTAAAATGAACCTTTTTCTCGAATCAAATCCCTCGCGCATAGGTCCAAAGAGCTTTGAAGTTGCTTTCAAAAAAATGCACTTCCCACGATTTCGATCCAAAGCTTGATAGTGATTTCCTTCAAAATCACACACACACACACACACTTCACACTTAGGAAAACATCAAGATGCGGTAACCGTATTTTCACGGAAGTCGGGGGGTGCCTAACACCTTCCTCTCGCTTAAGCAAGCCCCCGAACTCGATGAATCTCAGTTTTGAGACCAATTTTACGGAGTCACATATTGGGCCATATTGTGAGAAATCAAAAAATCCGAATGAGTTGGTACATCCATTTAAATATTTACTAACTGGCGGCTCTATCTAATTGGCCCATCATTAAAATCAACCTTTGAAAACCCCATCGACATTATGTCGGCTTTTTCCTAAAAAATCACCTTTTAAGAGAAATAATAAATCGAAATCTTAAAAAAGGGTACAAAACAATGACAATTAGGAAAAAAAATCCCTGTCGTCGACACTGCTGAGCAATATAGTTGCTCACTCTTGCGATATAAAATGTTTTTAGCTCAGAGAGATTCGAGGAATCGAGAAAGGACAAAGGAAAAGGAAAAGCCAAAAAGTAGAAAGTAACATATGTATTAGAATATGATTAATGATGTAATACTTTAATAGTATTTATGTTTTGTTTAAGTGAGGTTCAGAAACCTGGGAGGATTGTACGACATGTAATGCAAATTATTATATTTATTTTTATGTCTTTAAGTTGTGTCTTTAAATAGATGTGTGAATGATGAAGTACAGTGAGCACCATACCCGATGTTTAAAATACACAAATGTGGGGGTGTCACATAACTAAACCAAATCTGATAGACTTCACAACACGCTTGCGTGAGTTGGTCGTCGCCTAGATTGTTTCTAGAAAAGTTGTATTAGTGGAACACGCTTGACACCTCAACCATTCACTTATATTGAAGCGAGAACCATGGTACAATCGATAGTGTAAGGAATTCTGTGTTGAATGGAACACTAACGACACCTTGATCTGTTGCTTATATGTAAGCAAAAACTTTGGTACAATCAACGATTGATGTGGTAGAAGACGCCACACATAACTATGGATTGTTGTATGATAAGTCAGGTTGAACCTCACAGCAAACTATGAATAGTTCAAGAGTTCGCAAAGAACCAAAGAGAAAATAATCTCACAAGAAATTTTTATTGATTAAATAATCTGAATTGTCTATCAATTACATCAACCATATCCCTTATTTATACTAATGAAAAATAACCCAAATTCTAATAGGAATTACAAATCAATTTGGAATGGAAAACCCTAACTAACATCCTTCCTAATTACATTACAATTGGAAAAACTACCAAAAATATAACAGAAATTAACTTGGAAAAGTTTAGAACGCATGAGAGCGCTGCAGTGCTGGGTTTAGAACGCAACTGTGCTGGCTTAAGGCACAACTACGCTGGGGCTGCAAAAAATGGGCGCAGCGGCGCTGGCCTAGGGTGTAGCGGCGTTGGGGCTGAGGTTAGGGCGCGCAAGCGAGCTAGGCCTTCTGAAGCGCGCTGGGAGCGCTTTGGCACGCGCCGGGGCACTCTAACGCACGCTGGGGCCTACTGAGCACTGGCGTTAGGCCACTGGGGCCCTCACGTGCTGGCATTGGGATGTTGGGGCCCGGACATGTTGTTGTGCTGGCATTGGGGCGTTGGGGCCCTAACATACTGGCATGCGTCGTCGTCGACATGGGCTGATGCGTTGGACTTGGCCCGATTGTTTGAACCAAGTTAACTAACTTAAAATCAGTATTCTCAACGAACGCCTCCGAACTCCTTTCAGCCCAAACTTCTTGGATTAGCCCATTAAGTCCCTCCTTGAATCTTTTAGCTCGTGCCCTCGTAACTAGACCAATAGGAACTTAAATTGGATTAACCCAAGTTTGATCTCATTGCCTCCCATTCACACCCAAGCTAAGTATGTTCACATTATTTCTTTTCTCTCTAAAAGGACATATCCTCAAATTGTCATCGTCACCCCTTGGAACTTGAATTTGTTAGGATTTGCATATGTTAATTTGATGATATAATTATAATGTATAAATGTCCAGTAGTTTATTGTAAAGTCCTTAAATGAGAAATATTGTACAATGACTTAGAATAGAACAATCAAACTTGTTAGGTTGATCCTTGAGTTGAATCTGATGTATAGTTGATAGGATTAAATCGATCGTATAGTATTGTTAAACGATCGTAGATTTACTCTGCCTATTTGTAAAGTCGATTATGTTCATAGAGTAATTCTTGAGTTTGTAGTTCAGCAGTCAGATGATCGTAGAGCAGAAATAAAGTTTTGGTCGAAATCATTGAGCAGATAGTAGAGCTACCTGAGCAATCGTCGAGCAAATCATGAAGCTACTTATGCAATCTTAAAGTAGATCGTAGAGTAACTCTGTCTATTCATAATGTGTAAGTTGTTAGCAGAGTACTCTATGTGATCGTAGAGCTTCCTCGTCCATCGTAAAGCAGATCGTAGAGCTGCCTCGTCCATCGTAGAGTAGAACATCGAGTGAAGCTATTCAAGACTCTACGTTTTTTTAACAAACTCAACGATTAAGTCAAGTTTGAAGAATATGTCAGAACAGTCATAAATTTGACAAGTGTAGAGCATTGTCGAGTATTACAAAACAAAGATTTCAAGAATAATTCTCACCATCTTCAAATTTAGAAAGAGAATCAATTTGAAGCTATGTCTAAACAACTAAAATGAAAATGTGACATAACTAAAGTGTGGTAGAAGAGTCTACAGTCTGATGGAACTTTTGCAGAGTTGAAAGCAATATGCCTACCTACCCTCAAAGTAGTTATCAGAGAATATTTTGGAGCAGAACATTAAATACACCAACGGGAACTCTCCAACGGGACAATTTCTGAAGGTCTATAAAAGGCGTACAAGGATTCAAATTCAAGTACGAATCACCAAGAACAGATAGTTGAACCTCTGCCAAATTTATAAAGTTCTACCCTACGACTCAATATAAGTTCAAAGTTGTTAAGTACCAGAAAAAGTCAAGCATTATTGCAAAGCTTAGCAGTACCTCAAACTCAATCAACATTCAGTTGTGATTTAATTGGTCTTAGTGACCATTATACCAAGTCCAAAGGACTTGAAGAGATCTCAGTGATCTAGGACTAAGTGTCCACATTCCAAGACTAAGTGACTTGAAGAGGTCTAAGTGACCTGGTCTAATTGAGCATTGCTGAGACTAAGTAACTCGAAAGAATCTTAGTGATTCAGTAGTAATAGATCTTTGTGATCTAGTTTTAGTGACCCATCCTTAGTGGATATCCTACTTGTTGAAGTAGAAGAGTGGACTAAGAGTGTTAATACTCCGAACCACTTAAAACTTCTTGTGTCATTTACCTTAAGTATTTACATTCTATCATTAATTACTATAAACTGTTATATATCTGTCTGTGACAAATCTTCACAAGCACTAAAGTTAGAACTGAGATTTCATTAAATCTTTAAAGGTGATTTTATACTCATATTCTGTTGTGCTAGATTAATTGAACTGATTAATTATCTGGTAATTATCCTTTGTAATATTGAAAAGTTTTAAAGGATCTATTCAACCCCCCCCCCTTCTAGATCTCTTTGTGCCTCTGGGAAACAACAAGTGGTATCAAAGCTGGTTCTCCTAACCAAAAGCTTAAACACTCTGAGTTGATCTTATAGCACCCACTAAAACTGATTCTAAGATTAGTGGTGGAAATAAGCCACCTCTTCTAAATAGAGAAAAAATTGCTAACTGAAAAGTTCGCTTTGAAAGTAGTACGCCCTCAAGACAATCACATAGGATGTGATAAGCATTTACTTTGTAATATTATTCATTTAGTAATAAAAGAATTTGTTTATTTAAAAGCATTATTCATCCATGTTTAATTAGTTGAATTAAATAAATGTGATAAACACATAATTTTGGAGGAATGCTTTTAGAATCATGAAGATGATCATGCTAATGAGATCTAAATTCAAGATAACTCAAAACTAAAATATTCCTAATCGATGGATCACTAATTTAAGGTTACTGAATTCGGATAGATTAGTACATACTATGCTTACTTTATTAAAGAGAATGATTGATCTCATAATCATTTGTCTAGAAACATTAAAGCAAATATGTAGGTGTTTATTGGGAAATAAGTTCACTTAACGTGACTCGCTTAAAAGAACCCTAATGGAGTTTTACTCGCCTGTCAATAGGAATTCTTATAGTGACAGTAGTACAAGTAATCATTGAACTTGAGATCATCATAGTGCCTTGTGTATTCTGAGTTACACTTTATCATATTCCTTAATACTACAAAGTATAATATAAGGTATGTTTGGGTTTAATAAAATGTACATTGAGGTAGATGAATGATCAACAAAGGATATACTGCTTCTAGTAAAGGGAGAGAATGTCCTATGCGATTTAATAAGTGAAAGCTCAGGAATCCCTGGCTAGGGTGAATGGAAATTAGAAAGGAATTTTTAATTTACATTAACTAGAGTTGTGCATTTTGAATCGAAATGCATATGATCAAATAAATAAACTTGACAGTAATTCCATGTTTTATATTTGATCGGGACATTGTGTGGTAGAAGGATTGAATTGTACAGTAACTAATTACTGAACATGTTCTATATGATTAAACGTAAATTTCATATTATACGGATAGCCATGATAGATTATCGTAAGGTGTCCCTCATGATGTATAATAAATATTATTTATTTATATAAATTAAATGAGTTTAATTCATTATAAATAATATTAGAATGGTTCTAATTTATTTATTCTACTACCAATATAATATTGAACCTAAAGGGTCAAGCCGTAAAAAGAGAAAGATTATTTTAGAAGTAATTGGCTTAATAATAATGAATTGTGTGTATTTAATTTTTTAGTGGAATAAATTAAATAGCTTAATATTTATAATTAAGTATTTGAAGAAATACTAATTATAAATTAATAAGAAGTATTCTTATTATTATTATTATAAATTATTTAATTCCTAAATAGTTTGGGAGTTAAATTAAATTAAACTCTAAGTCCTAAAAGGTTTAGGATGGAAGATTGGTCTATAAATAAGAGGGGTCTTATTATGGGAAGGACTAATGCAACTCGTGCAAGTATTCTCATAAACCTAAAAGAGTTAGGAGAGAGAAAACTAGGGCTAGCCACCCAAGATTCATAGGAATCCAAATTTACTTCTTCCATAATCAATCTCTTGGTGGATCACCTTTAGAGCGCTACATACACTTTGTAGCTTACGTTTAATCAGGTGGATTTGGAGAAGAGCGTAACGGTTCAAGGAGGTGAAGTCGTAGATGTTCAAAAGTTGAATCTACAAAGGTATAATCCCTTATTCTTCATCTTGAATTAATAATATCGCATAAGGTGATTCCTGGGATTGCAGAAAATTTTAAATTCGATTTATGTCATGTTTCTGATATTTTACAATATAATTGTATGTATGTTCTTGTTTCTGTAAACTTATAGTGGCATCAGAGCCATCCTTACGCGAATTATTAATTGTTTTGATTCGATATATATGTTGATATGTGTTTAGAACAATTTATTAGGCATAATTTGTTATATAAAATCATATTTTTTTGGAAGAAAATAACAAAAATCACGATTTGAAAAAAAACTGAAAAAACCAGATTTTCGTCGTGGAACGGGGCGCGCCAAGAGTCTACAGGGGTAGCGCGGGGCCAACGGATTAAGCCTTCGGGCGGCGCGGGGCGCAACGGGTCCTCTAGAAATTCTGATTTTTTTTTCTATTTTGTACAGTTTTCATAAATAAGATAAAAATTTATTTTGATTTGAAATAGGATTAAAATAAATATGTTTATTGTAATTAGAATTGGATTTTATGTTAACTAATTAGAGTTGAAAATGAATTACATGATAACTAATTGGTTTAGAAATTGTATTTTATTTTTACTAATATTGCCCATTAAATGATATCAATATATATATTGAATATTTTATTTTCATTAGATGAATGTATTACTGATACATGTGATGACATGTATGATAATAAATGTGATGATTATGGACTATTGACCAATATGATTGGATTTATTTTATGATGGATACTTGAATGAGTGAGTTTTTATAAATTGGGTGTGCGTACCTCGTTTATCTAATTTTCTAATGTAAATTCTATCTCCCACCTATGTACTTCCCATTGACTGCTGATCAAGGTTTCTGTTTTTTGAAAAATAGTTTGTAATAAGATTTAATAAAAATACTTAAGAAATTGTAGCTAAAGTGTAATGATCCGAAATTTTCAAGGTTCATTATTAATTAAATAATGAATTTAATTTCTAATGACTTATTTTGCATCTAATTTTTTTTGGGAACCAACATGAGCTTGGTAATATTGATAAATATTGATATCGATAAATGGTTGAGTTAATGAGTTTAATTAAATATTCAATTTATTTGAATATAACAAGTTAAGTGTAAATATTATATTTTAATGGCACGAATAATATATAGTAAGTTATATAAGTTTATTATTTTTAGATTCACAATTTATCGTGAAATTATTTTTGGTAAGGAATTAGTGGTACAAATAATATATATAATAATTATATCATGATATCATGATACCCTTGCTATATCATGATGTAATGCCCGAGGATTTTAAAACTCCATTATTAATTTAATATAGAATTTAAATTCTAAGGAGATAGTTGTGTATGCCTATTTAAGACTATATGTGCATGATTATTTGAATTTCGTGACTTAGTAACTATGCGATTCAACTCTAGCCTTGAAGGGTTCACTAATGGTTTGATTAAAGTTGTGGTTCAACCCTAAGATTCAATAGCAAGAAGATTTGGAAATTGTTAAATAATTAATCACATTTATTTGAGGTGTTAAATTCAAGTTATTAAATTCAAATAATTTGAATGTGGGTCTAAATGAGTATCTGAAAAAAATTAAATAATTAAGTTAATTATTTAATTGTAATTCATAAATTATATTTCCTAATTGAACCCAAGTTAATGATTTAACAAGGGTGACTAATTAATAAAACTGCATATGCCAATCCAAGTGTTGATTTCTGGACAATGGTTGGGATATATTAAACTAGACCCACATTCTCTTTGGACCCAACTCTTCTTTCACTTTCGTTTGGGCCACTCAAGTGGACCGAATGTGTTTTAAATCAAGCAAGGGAGAAAGCTTAGGTAATTTTAGCCCAAACGCCTCACTCCCTTCACCTGATCTCAATATTGATACGCAAGGAGCTTAGCCATATCCAGGACAGCCTTGGGCATGGGGGGCGACTGAGCGAGTAACCAAATGGACCGGGGAATAATCCTTAGTCCCTATGGGCAATTGGATTTTTGGGAGAGGCGCTGGTCAGACTGACGAAGGGGGCTGCCGACCGTCCACCTGATGCGCCGAATTGAGGAAGGGAGGGGACTGCTAAGGCATGGAAGACCGATCGAGGGGCTCGGACTGCTGGACGATTGGCGACTACTCCACCACGGCGCCGAATCGAGCTCCAGAAAGGATGAATAGGGTATGGGCTGGCCTATTCCCCTATTCGATCGATTGATTGGGACGGCTTCACCCATTTCTTTTCCTCCATCCGTTGGGTACTACTCTGCAATTGGGATATTAACCAATGGCTTGGGGCAGCTGCTCTCCTATAAATTGGAACCCATGAAACCCTTAGTGAAGCTGCTGATACTGTGAGTTCCAATTAGAGAGAGAGCCTTGGCGATTCCAGTTCGAGGGGACTAGCTAGTGAATGTCTTCCGGCTTCACGTTCCATTTTGGAAAGAGGCGAAGAACAGCAACTAGGAGCTCGTTCTGCGACAACCCAGCTCGAAGGTATATATATATGTCTGATTAAGCACATAAGGAAAGTAGTGGTTGTTTTATTTGGTGTGATATTATTGTTGTTGTTTGTTTAGAGAAATTTGTAGAGGGGAATCATGGAGGGATATATGAAATAATCATGTATAATGGATATTGTGTATCTCGAGTTTTGTCTGACTTATTAAAGGACTTAATACGTTTACCCTGTGCTTGATATATCGCCTAAGAGAGCCAGATTTTGGCCAAGTGCTATGTCTTGTAACTGTTATAAAAGAATTTTCAGATTTCTTGCTTATTATGTGTTCAGTTTTTGGGTTCTATTGCTAATTAGATGGGAAGTCTATGTATAGGAGGCCATGGAGGGTCAGGCGAGATAAGGTTGGGTCATGGCTGTGGTTGTAGTATAGTGACTGTTGTGTTAAATTTTTTTAAAAATCTTGTATGCTCACCATGTGTTCGTTGTAGTGTCTAAGAAAAAAAAAACAGGGTTGGGCTAAGTGTTATGTCAAGCAGCAGTTTATGTAATTTCAGATTTTCTTTTAGATTATGTGTTAGTGTGTGTTTGTTCGCAAGCTTAGAACAAGTGTTGTTATGCATTTTTGTTGGAACCAAGCTTGATGTGTAGGGTCTATAGCTGTGCGTCTTGTGTCTGCATTCCATATGGTAGGACATGTTAACACCATTGGCATTCCGGTGCCGAAGGAGCTGGGTAGACGGCCTGTCGCCAGTCCCTGTGTAATACAATGTGTAATATTAAAATGAGTTAGCAATACTAATGGGTGATTAAATCATTATTAATTGATAATGATACTTAAGGAGTAAAATATGATTAATATAATTTATAGTGTTATGTGATGATTAGATTATTATTAAAATGTTTAATAATAGTATTTAACACTTAAAATATTATCAAAAGAGTTTAATAATAGTATCAAGTTACCTAATAACCTTTAAAATATTGTGAGTATTATTCAAATGGAATAAACAACGAATGCATTTTTATAGCCAAGGATAAAGTCTATTTAATTATTTATTAATTTGCATTAAAATAATAAATAAAGGTATTGATTATTACCTAATTAGTGTTATTTAATAAAGGTAAGGACTAATTAATTATTATTTAACAGTAAATAATAATTAGAGATAGTACAAGGAGGAGAATAATGTCTTATTAACTATTTATTATTTAAACATTTAAATAGTAAATAAAGGTAATGATTAGTTATTATTAAATAATAACTAAAGACATCTTAAGGGTATGAATAAAAATTTAGTGTTACTTCGTGTCGAATATTGATTTAAAACTTATAATTTAATTACTTATTATTTAATTACTAATTAAATAATAAGTAACCATAACTAGTTATTATTTACTTTTAGTAATCACTCAAGATAATTACTATTTGAGTGATATTAGAGGGTAAGTAAAGGGATTTAAGTTAATAAAACATTAATTAAACAAATTATAAATTGTTTAAAGTTTAATATGTACTTACCCTTCATGTTTGATGTTCTAACTTAATAAATCATGAACTTAAGGTTCCATGGTATATTAGTAAGGGTCAGTAATAGCAACTCGTTGTGTATTATGTGGTATACTTATGTGTTAGTCGAATTTCATTAGTAAGCGCATCGTATAATTGTACTCAGTACTAATGGATAGGCCGACTCTATTAATGGTAGGTCTTCTCAGTCGAGTTAATTAAAGCTAGAACTATTTGTAGCTGAGCAGTCAGGCAAGTTCCTTATACCGAAACTTTACTTTATTGCAAGTTTCCTTGAACCGAATCTTGTATTTATTTTTATAATGCAAATTCCTTAACCATACTCATTTTTATTCAAGCAAGTATTATCGTTGTACATGTTTCTTATCCTACTCCTTTCATTATTGAGTAAGTTCTAACTCTTGTTTACTTTAATATTAGACAAGGTTTCTATAGTATTGCAAGTTCCTAATTCAAACTCGAGATTATTATATTACAAATATGTCAGTGGTTTAATTATTAACAATTATTCCATATCCTTGATAATTAATGATATTCGCACCTTGTGCAAGTTGTTATTGACATACATGTTTCTTTAATCTTACCCCATTGTACTTTTAGTAAATTTCTAATCCCGGTTGAATTTGGTAGTACATAAGTACTTCGTACTATTACAAATTTCTGAACTTATTATCTATTAAAAGTTCTCTAATCTAACTGAAATTATTATTCAGCGGGTTCTATCTTACTCGATTTGTTTACTGAGCAAGTATTCTATTATTATCGCAAGTTCCCTATTTGAACTACTTCTTGTGATTCTACACATTCTAAATTTATGCCTTGTCCCCACTCATGTGCATTTGAGATATTGTCAGATTCTTGATTCGCTTGAACCCAATAGTTTTATTTCGCGTAAATTGCGTCATAAGTATGGGTCTATACACTTGTTCGGTTAGACCAAGTATTGAAGCATGAATTTTGAATTCATAAATTGTTGTTAGCTTTCGTTAATCCTACTCATTGCATATTCGAGCAAGTTGTATTGCTATATTACGACCAGTTCTCCAAACCTAAATTGTCGGTCTCTTTATAGATTGTTCTTAACCTTGTACTTTAAATCGTACAATTATTTATAAACTCTAGATTATCCGAGTATACTAGTGGTTTAATTATTGTTAATTAGCCACCTCATTGACGATTATTGGTATTCGCACATAGTACATTTGCATTTCTGTTCATTATCGAACATCTATTACTTGAAGTTCTTTATTCCTGAACTGTTTGAATGAAAGGCTACGCCACTAGTTCGGCTAGTCTTATGCATGAGATCATAAGGATTACTTTAAAACGTACTCTACGCCAATTGTTTCGGCTAGACATTTGTATATTTAAATTCATTTGGTTGAATATTGTTCCAGCTGTCCAAACCATTGATGGTACGGACTCTTATAATCAGACTGAGCAGAACAACCCTTATAAAAGGGGTTTGATGTCGATTTATTCGACTTAGCGCGCACACAAGATAGTTAATGTTATGCATATACATTGGGTACAAGAGGTTTGGCCACCTCGCGTATCCACCTGAGTGTTTACAGTAGCATTAACTGTTACACTACTCCCGAGTGTTTACAGTAGCATTAGCTGTTACACTACTCCGAGATGCTCAGCTAAGACCTGGGTGAGTTTCTCACGAGGTGCTCTAGGTGAAATGCCTGGTTAAGCCCTCGACCATGTTCAGGGTCTATAATGACCAACTCAGCAGTAAATACTCATTACCATTGATTTTGAATATCAATTCTTAAAGTTATTCAATCGTGCAAGTGTTATTTGAAATTATCATTATCGATATCGCTCTGAAAATTAATATTGTTAAGATTATCAGTTTTTCAGTAAATCTTCTAGCAGCATTACTGTTGACAGTTATTCACAATTATTGTATATTGTGAAATCCAAATAATTGTATTCTTTTCATTCATGATATATCTTTATTGTCTATTTTAACTTGTTGAGCAATTTGTGCTCACCCTTGCTATATCGTGAACCATTTTCAGTTAAGTCCGAGTTCGTACAAGACGCCAAGGACGATAAAGGAAAAAGACAAGTCCGTGTTTGACTTATGATCAGTTTATTAGTTTACCTACGTTGTAAACTCTTTTGTGTTATTACTTCGATGTATTAAGATTAGAAAATCTGGGATGATTGTAAGTTGTTACCAATAATTATATTCCGCATTTTTATTGGGTAGTTAGAATGTCTGTTAAGTTGGATCGTGAGCACTGGATCCGAGGTTCAAGGAACCCGGATTTAGGGGCGTCACATAAAGAGCAGGAGCATTGAAGACCCATTTGTAATGTAATAACCGAGATTAACATGTAGCTTGATGTATATTAATTAAATGAATTTTTATGTGAAATATATTTTTGTGATTTAATAAATATGTATATATATGTGTTATATATTTATATTTATTTTTATGTGATGAGATGTGTAGTAATAGTTGGTTTAGACTAATTTAATTTTTTTAAACTTACTAAGGAAGCTAATGCTTCAAGTTAAGTGTTTAAAATTTAAATTTGAGTTCGAAATGGAATTGGGAGAAATCGGCAAACAAGCTAACAAGGAAGGAATACCAACGGATTAAGGAGAAAAGAAAAGGAAAATTAATTTAAAACTCTTCAAATTTCATAATCCTTTCACCTTCTTCTTACAAACTCAAATGATGAAGAATATGGAAAGTTGGGTGAAGATCAAAGGGCTGCTAACAAATTCTATACATATTCCATTCCTAAACTCATGGCCAATCTTTGCAAAACTTTAATTACCGTGTGAAAAATTGAGTGAGTGAGAGCTAAAGGAAATTCGGGAGAAGAGGAGGAATTGCTACAAGGTGCAGGAAGAATTAGCAAGCAAAAACAAAGGGATTAACAAGCCTAAATCAGAAGAAGAAATCATCCAAAGAGGTAAGTTATGGAAATTTTTATGTTCATATGAAACTAGTAAGCAAAATGCATGAAAATTGATGAGAATGAATTGTTTGTGTATGAATTGGTTATTGATAACTGATGTTTATAGGATTGACAACAACAAAACTTTTGGGTTAATCATGCCTATATACTACTGAAATTTGTTGAATTAAACTATGCATGCTATATGTTTGATAAAATGCCTCGGTGATGACTAAATACTCAAAAAGCGAGAATTTGATGAATTTCGAAGTCATGATATGTGTATATGTGATTTATAAGGTTACTGGAATCATATGGATGGTTTAAACACTAATTAAAAGTGAAATCAAAATTTTTTACCAACTTAGTTTTATTGGAAAATTGTGATGAACAGCCTATTTGGAGCCTTTGTAATTATGCTTTCGTGAATTCGTAATACGTATGTATTAATTTTCTAAAATACTAGCTGGCATGATGTCTAACCTGACCAAGTTTGAATGTAATCCGAATTAAAACGAGCAAGATATGATTTTCAGAAACTAGTATGAAAATAAGAAAAGTCTGCAAATCTGGAAAATTTCCAGAATTTTCTAAGGCTCAAGAACAGTTCGCGCACGCTTATTGTGTTAGAGTTTATGCCCTAGGGGCCAATTCTTTGATGTAATTGCTTAACATTTCTTTTGATATTTGATTGAATAAATGAATTATTTTATTATGGTTTCATTTACTATGTTATATAAATGTTAGCATAATAAAAGTCCTTAGAATAATGATACATATTATATAGCTTCAAGTATGTGACTTGAACATGATTATATAATTATAATTAGTATCATTACTCTTAAATGTCCCTAGTCGAGTATCATTGTTAATGGGACAACAATAATACATTGAGACTAGTATGTAGATTGACTTATAGCTAAATCTCATTGGTCATTAATATATGAGATATTGAGTCAATGCATAGGTACATGTTAGAGAACAATGTACAGGACAGACCCACCATGAGAATTCTACGTGGAACATTATGCAAAGTGTCATAAGCAATTCTCATAGTGACAATGATGTAATGGTCCTCCGACCTGAAATCACTATATTACTACACGAGAATTTATGTACTTTGATATCATCAAAGGTCACCTTTAATAGGGTGGACAATAAAGGTGATTATTGGGTACATCATGAATCGTGTGAGAAATATGAGTGATCTAGATGGAATTTAACCCTCCTATATATTAGGGATGATATCCATAGGCCTCTTGATTGAATAGAACTATGAAATGCATGACCATGCTCAAATAGTGATTTGTTTGATATAGTCTACTCATTGATCAAGAAAACTCAGATTAAATTATGAAGAGTATGACACATTCCATGGATCGAGTTTAATCTAGGATGTCAAAGTTAAAAGGATTAAATTATATTAAAACATTGGTCACGAAAAGGTTGCATCGAATCACTGATCTTATTATTACTTGGGTAGCAGTGATGCATTACTAGGTGTCACTCACTGTTTTTAATTTTATAATATGATTTTAAAATTATTGCCAATATAATAATAACATATAGGGTCACACAATTAGAACATAATTAAAAGAAAATTAATTTAAATTATAAGGATTTAAATATATCAATATGATTGATAATATTTAAATTACGAATTTAAATTAACTAGATAATTTGTATATATGTATATTAATTAAGTAAGACTTAATTAAAATATAATATATATAAATTCGGATTTTACTTTTCTAATAGGATTAAGGTTTTGTTTAATTCTTTTTGAAATCTATATATATCTGATATATTAGCTATCTTGTTTACGTGAGACCAAAAGGAAAAAAAAAACCCTAGCCGTTTTAGAAAAGAGAGTTGAGAGAAAAACTTTAGTAAAATCTAGATCTTGGCGGCTAATACCGAAATCTCTTTGCTGCAGATCGTTTGACGGTTCGCGGGGCGTTCGTATGGATACCGTAGAGACGCAGTTCCGTTGGATTGCGTTGGAGATTCGAAGTCGTTCCAGAATTTCATCATTCCATTCAAGCCCGGAGAATCGGTAAAACAAATCTAAACCTACGAATTAATTTGTTTTCGCATGGATCCTATTTTAGGGTTTCGGAATTTCATTTTAAAATTTTAAATTCCGCTACGTTTATGTGCCAAAATCCTTACATATTGAGGCAACTAATTCGATGCTTTTCTTTGTTAGTTTGATGTATGTAATAATTTTATAAAATACTAGGTAGTATGATGTATATGCTGACCAAGTTTCAAAGGAAACAGGTTTATATCGAGCAAGATATGAATTTTGGGAACTAGCATGAAAATAATCAAAATCTGGAAAAATCTGAAAAAATCTTTTAACACTAGAAACAGTCCGCGCACTCTTATGTAGGCATCTGGTTTGTGGTCTTATTTTCTTAATTTCATGAATGTTATATTTTTGTAAAATACCTTGCCATATGAAGTTTAAGTTTTCCAAATATCATGGTCATCTGATCTGTAGGTTAGTAGATATAAATTCATGAAATTGGCTGCTTGAAAAGGAAAAATCTTGAAAACCCATAAATTTTTCCAAGTCTGGAAGCAGTTAGAGCACGCTTATCTAGGCATCTGGTTTGTGGTCTTATTGTGTTAATTTCATGAATGTTATATTTTAGTAAAATATTATGCTGTATGAAGTTTATTGTGTCCAAATATCATGGTCATCCGATCTGTAGATTAGTGGAAATAAAATCGCTAAAGTGGCTGCAAGAAACGAAAATTTATATGTCGGGTCAAAAAAAAAAAATTTCCCCCCTCAGATTCTGAAATTGTACAATTTTACTTATGTGATGCGACTTAATATGTGTTCAATTTAATATGGTATTAAAGTTTAATGGAATGTGGTTTAGTTATAAACTTTAATTGAAATAAAAGTGTCGAAGCGTAGAGCAAAGAATATAGTTAATCTTTAACTGATCTATGAGTACCCGGTTGCTTAGCATGACTTAAATATATAGGCTATTTGAAGAATCAAATAGGTAGCATTAATTGTAGCAGCTTATCAGGCAAGTTCCCTAACTTCATTCATTTTATTACATTGAATGTACGTTTCCTAACTTGTGCAATTTATTTTTGTGTACAAGTTTCTTATAATTGCAAGGTATAACTTATACAAGCTTATTTATTGAGAAAGTTTCTATTAATGATAATTCAATTATTATTCCAATCACTTATGATTTAAAGTTCTTAATTATTCATGAACTGCTGTAAAAGATGAGTCTTGGCCATTTGCTTCGGCTAGACACTATTGATGTGAAACAATATATTATTGAATTGTTCAAACTTGTTGTAGCTATTTTTTTTAAAACCAACCAATCCAAATTATTTTGGTGCGGTCTCAAACGAAAACTAAGATGAACAACCCGAATAACGGGAAAACAGATGTCGGGCATATAGTCCCAATTTACGCTATGCGTCAAAACTTGATGTGTTTTGCACAATATAGGGTACGATAGGTTGATCCCCTAGAGTACTTGCAGAGAATGTTTTTCAGTCTTAGTGATTGACAAATGTTCTGATGGTTTTCTATGAAATAAAAACATTGTTCAAGGTATTATAGTATATTGCTGAAAAATTAAATCTCTTTATTCTTGTCATTCGAGCTTACTTCACAATTATTACTTCAATTGTTAAAGATTGCAGAGACAGATGATCTTATTCTTGATGTCGGTTCTTAAACCGTTTATTTATTTACTTGCTGAGCAATTTGTACTCACTCTTGCTTAAATTAAACATTTCAGTTATACATGAGAAAGCAAAAGGATCAGGCAAAGACAAATGCAACAGAAAGATGCATGAATAAGATGTGTTATGTAGTAGATTTAACATTTGGATTGATGTAATATGTATGGATGATATGTTTGTATTCTTATTAAGGTTATAAGAGCCTTGGGACTAGACAATGGGTATTGTAATCATTATTATTATTTAAGTTATCACTTAAGTTATGCTTAGATAGATGGAGTTTATGTAGTACCGTGAGCACCATATCCTCTGTTTGATGTTACACGGATGTGGGGGTGTCATAGGTTGGTAACAGAGCTGTTAGGTTATAAACCTTAGGAGGAAGTACCTTAGGTTATAACCGTAGAGAATTAGTGTAGATAGTAAGAAGATAAACTTATATAGAGTTTTAAGTGATGAGGTTGATGTTGGTCGATTTCGCAATCAATAAAACACGCGCAAGTATACGCGGTCCACAAGTAATATAAGATAAGTAAAGTGTCGAACCCACGAGGAATTATGCTAAATAATTACCAAATATCAATCGCATGTAAAATCAATCTAATTTAAACAATGACAATATGATTTGTGTTTGTTGTTGATTATAACTAAAATAAAGACAATTTAGAAAGAAAGGTTTTACTAACACGGATAAAGTTCAAGATAAAAAGGTCTAAGATTACAATATCCCCCAACTCTTCATTTAAACATCATACTCTCTTTTGTTTGGTAAATTAGAACATAAGAATTGTTATCCGAGAAATCACAAGTATATATAAGCCTCTCTCGATGGTCGAATACGTATTTCCTATTGTGGTGTATAGATATATTTCTATTCTACACACAAACAAGATTCTCATATCAAGAACAATTAATAAGATACATGTCACGTAAAATCCCATTAACCATTCTATCAATTACCAGCTTTCACAAAAGAAATCATTAAACACGGATTCTCAATTGGATACATGTGGTATTTAGGTATATGTCTATCCTAAATACAATCAAATTATCAACCCTCAAGAATAATACATAAGACTCACGTCACATAATCTCATACATTATCCATAAAGAACATCTAATTTTCACATGAATTCATAACTAGGTCTCAACTTATACTTCCTCTCTCAATTCCATATAAGTTACCAAAGTAATTACGGGCCAAGCAATTAATCCTTAATCAAAGGTTATAAACTCCAATTCACAAAATGCCTAATTACCATTCAAGAGAGAGCATTCAATTTAAACTACAAGTTGGGTTCCATTGCAATCTTAGAATGAAGAGTTTAGCTCATATTAAATCTTAATAACATCATACTCTGATTATAGTACATGGTTGAAGTTACAAAATAAGAAAGAAGAACTAAAACATATGAAGATACACCTTTTTTGTGATAAGAAGCTCCAATTGATGTGGTGTAATTCTTCATCTCTAATCCTTGCTCTCCTATTTCGTGCTCCTAGCCTCCTTGGTTGATGATATTCAGATAATCTTCCTTTTAGCTCCTTTGTTCTTCTCTTTTTAGCTCCAAACCCTAGCTTTTTCAATATGTGTAACCAAGTATGAATGATGCAATACCAACTCCCTGGATGCCTGATAATTCTTCCCTCTCTCCTCATTTTCCCGTTCTTGAAATTCCTCCTCTAGTGCGCCACAATAGCAGAACAGACAAAGCAAGCCGCTCCAGAAATCGCGCTCTCGCCCCGGCGAGAAAAACAGCCTGGGGAGCTCGCCCTGGCGAGGGCTCGCCCCGGCGAACTTTTTAGCCTTGGAGGCTCGCCCCAGCGAGAGCTCGCCCCGGCGAGGAAAATGGCCTGGGGAGCTCGCCGCAGCGAGGTCTCATGTCCTGCGGAAATTACACTTTTGCCCCTGGACTTGCTAAAAACCGCCATGATCGTCCACAACTGTTCTCTGCACCACAAAAGCATAAAACAAGTCAATAGATACCATAAACACCTAAGGATAGCAAAGAATTGAGTTCAAAGGATAACTAATTCGTAGGTATAAAACCCACTCATCAAATACCCCCAAACTTAAGACTTTGCTTGTCCTCAAGCAAAAACAACGGAGATGGAAAATACACAATGCAACTAATTAAATGAATGCAAATGCATGAACTATAAGGCTAGAGCAGCCAAGATAAGGAAATCAAGCCTCAACAATCAGAAACAAATAAACAACAACATCACAACTGTAGGATTATCAGAAATGAGACACGCACCAAATTTCGCCAAATGATTAACCCTTATGTGTGTGTGTGGTCAGAAAGATAGAGTACGCAATGATCACAATTCGATCTAAGAACTATAGTGCTCAAAAGAAGATAAAATAGTCAAGACCCACTACTAATATCTCACATGCTCACTAGCTTTTATTTTCACACTATATTTAGAAATATTCTATAACAATCACCGAGTGCGTTTTACGCTCCATCTCGATGATAGGTTTATTTACATCTAGATCTGTGCAATGTTTATCTTCATTAGGCTTTTCAATGTCACCCATGTAGCAAACTTTCCACAGATGACTCCCAAGCCAGATGGTTTTAGGGCATCAAGTGTAAAAACACTCCAAAGGGCTTACTTGTTCGAATGACACAGGCCACAAAGATAAACTAGTCTAGATTTGCTCATATCTATCTATATTTCATTTTTCAATTATAACCAGCATTCAAGACAGACATCGAAGCAGTAAATAAGCATAGAATATTATATTTTTTTTTAAGACAAAGCAGACGATGAATATGTATAATAATCATCACACAAATGACAAGAACAGAAATAATCATTAAAAGCAAGAAAAGTCATTTTGATGATATTATAAATGCTTAATTATAACATAAGTTTGAAACATACTACGTGAATGCAAGACTACAACTACTACGTGAATGCAAAACTACAACTAAATGCAGCATACTAAAATACTATAACTTAAAAGCTAAAAAAAAACTCTAAACACCCCCAAACTTGGAAATAACAATGTCCTCATTGCAGAAAAGATAAAGACATGAAAAATTGAGGACTTCCCTATGATATCACTCGGTGGGGTGATCGTCCGTCTCCTCGACGTCAGAGTCTGATGGTGGGAAAGGTGGCAGTGGCGTAGGCACGGGAAAGGGAAGTGGAGCTGCACCCGGGTGCTGTGCTGCTAGAGCCGCGCTGAAGCTGGTAGTGAAGTTCCATATGTGCTCCTGCCTCTCTGCTATGCGCTGATTCTGCCTCTCTAGCCTCTTAGCGCGTCTGTCTATCAGTAACTGGAGGCTGCGGATCTGAGAGCTGAACTTAGCCTTAGGCCGCGACGAACTAGCAGGTAACTGTATATCCTCCTCCTCCTCCTCGGAGGTAGCCACAATGATAAAGCCTCGGCCTCGAGGATGTGACTCGGCTCCGTCCCATACCTTGTACCTCGCGATCAACCTGTGGTCGAGGATCTGTGATGGCTGCTGTGTGACCTCATCATCTCGCCACTGTACCCCTGCCTGTCTGCACAACCCACAAATGAGGGAGGGGTGAGGTAGTCCGCCCTGAACATTACCCCTCAGAAGCCAGCGGATACTACCCTCAATGATGTTCCCTACATCAATAGAGAAATCCATAACAATAGCGTATAGCAACGCTGCCTTCTCCTTCGAAACATCGCTCACGTGCTGGGAAGGCATGAGCTTGGCACTCAGGATAGCGTACCAAATCTTTCCATACAGGCTGAGGTCCTTGCTGGGGAAGAGAGAGGCACCTGTTTCTCGCCTAGTGATCCATGTGGTACCCGGTTTGCATAGCTCTGTTACAATCTTATCAAAATCAGGCTGAGAGCGAATGAGCTCAGTGTACTGGCATACTGCAGGAGGCACCAAGTTATAGTAGTGATTAATTGCCTGTGCGCTGAACGGTACCCTCATCCCCCTGACTATGGCCTCAAAAGGCTGTCTGTCCTGAGCGTTGGCGTAAAACTCCTGTACCACAGGAACCACTGCTGGGTCGGGGTGGTGGGTGAAAGTGTCCCACACCCTCTCATCAATCTGCTCCCAAATCTCTCCATCAACCCCTTTCTCTGGCCTGAGTCCTCGCTCGGGAGTTAGAGCTTTAACCGTGATGAAGTCATCAAACCTGTCTGCCGCCTCGGCACTAACAAACTTACTGTGGTCATACTGTCTGGGTGGTGCGGAGGAGGATCCCTCAGTACGAGATCTCTTAGGAGGCATGGTAGCAACAAAGCAGAATTTCAACTTCAAAACAGACCCAAACACCACTGAATTCAACTCACTGATATACAGAATTTCCCCCAAACTTGAATTTTTTCACAGACCAAAATTTTCCTGCAAGAGTCTCCAAATACACAAAATATATCCCCAATCCAGCAGTTAAACCAATACAACCACAACTGGGAACCCAATATCAACTAATTCAACACTATGCAGAAAACTGACAGTTCAAGGTATGAACACTGACAATCCCAAATTAGAATTCACAGAAACCAATTCTAACTACTGATTACCCAGATGCAAACTCAACAATAATTAACAACCAATAGCGCGAAAACAGTAGGAAATCAGTTTACCCTCTTGTACTTGGCCTCTGATCGTTGGTGGGTGCAGAGAAATTGGAAAGGTGTGATGGAATTCACCAACTTGCAGCTTGAATCCTCATAGAGATGTAATGAGGCTGAATTCCAGCCCTAATTCCTCAAAATGATTGAACAATTTCGTGCGGAATTAATGGTGGTGATTGTAATGGTGAGACTTGATTGAAACCCTAATTGGAAGTAGATTGTATGGAAACGGGTTGTTCAATCCTCAATTAAACTGAAATTGACAGTGGGTTCTGGCTATGTTGGATTTCGAATGCTCTAGGATGGTTTGGGGCACTTGGGTTTTAGGTTGCAGAGAATGAGGAAGGAGAAGAATGGTGCAGAGTCGAACGGGAAAGAGTTTTTAGGTTCTGCAATTCTGTGTCTCTCGCCGAGGCGAGAGATTCCCTTATGTTTTTCTCACCGGGGCGAGCTCTCGCCGGGGCGAGAGATTCCAAGCATAAAAACCTCGCCGCGGCGAGCCCCCCTACTGAAGCAAAATTTTGATTTTTGAGAAATGAATACAGGGGCCATGTTTGATACTTACTCCCTGTATCCCTGCAACCTACAAAACATACATTAGAAACAATAGGCCAAAAATGACCCTCCAAAGCGACTTAGTGCTAAAAAATCCAAAACTAACACACGATACACTAAATATGAAAGACTTAAAAACTAACAACCATGAAAATGCAATAAATAAGATACACTACCGAATCATAAAAGGATACGGAAACCGGTGGGTTGCCTCCCACCTAGCGCGTGGTTTAAAGTCCTCGGCCCGACTTCACATCCATTCAAGGCTAATCGGCTAAAGTGATCGAGGTCTTCTGGCGAGCGAAGCCGCCACCCCAATAATGCTTAAGGTGTTGCCCATTAACTTTGAACGTCACTTCCGGATTATCACCATAGACTTCAACAGCTCCGTGCGGGAATGCGTGCTTGACAGTGAAAGGACCCGACCAACGCGATTTGAGCTTTCCGGGAAAAAACCTCAATCTAGAGTTGTACAGCAATACCGCTTGGCTAGGCTCGAACTTTCTGTCAACAATCTTCTTATCATGCCACCTCTTTACCTTTTCCTTGTACAATTTTGAATTTTCATAAGCTTGCAGTCGGAACTCATCAAGTTCATTGAGCTGAAGAAGCCTTTTCTCGCCTGCAGCTGTGAGGTCCAAATTCAACTTTCTAATGGCCCAAAACGCCTTGTGCTCAAGTTCAACCGGAAGATGGCATGCCTTGCCATAAACAAGCTGGTATGGTGATATACCAATGGGTGTTTTAAAAGCCGTTCTGTACGCCCACAGTGCATCATCCAGCTTTGTTGACCAATCTTTTCTTGTGGGATTAACGATCTTTTCCAGAATTTTCTTCACTTCTCTGTTGGAAACCTCCGCTTGTCCATTGGTCTGGGGGTGATATGCAGTAGCAATTCTATGAGTGACCCCATATTTTCCCAAAAGGGCAGCAAAGTGCTTATTGCAGAAGTGACTCCCTTCATCACTGATCATAGCCCTCGGAGTACCGAATCTTGTGAAGATATTCTTTTGAAGGAATTTCAGCACTACCTTGGAATCATTAGTTGGAAATGCGGCTGCCTCCACCCATTTAGATACATAATCTACTGCCAAGAGAATGTATAGATTGTTGAAAGAGGGTGGGAATGGCCCCATAAAGTCTATACCCCAAACATCAAAGACTTCAACCTCCAGGATCATGTTTAAAGGCATTTCGTGCGTTTTAGAAATGTTCCCCATCCGTTGACATCTATCGCATTTCAGCACAAACTGATGAGCATCTTTAAACAGAGTTGGCCAAAAGAACCCTGCTTGCAACACCTTAGTGGCTGTTTTCTCACCTCCGTAGTGTCCCCCATATAACGAATCATGACAGTGATGAAGAATGCTCTCAACCTCGCTCTGTGGAACACACCTTCGAATCATTTGGTCCACATAATGCTTGAACAAATAGGGCTCATCCCACATATACCTATTAACTTCATGAAGAAACTTTTTCTTTTGCTGCCACGACAAGTCCGATGGGAGTGTGTTACTAACCAAGTAGTTAGCAAAATCAGCATACCAAGGTATTTCGCCTTGAACCACAAACAGCTGTTCATCCGGGAAAGATTCATTTATTAGAACTTTGTCTTCCTTATCAAGACCCGGATTCTCCAATCTAGATAGATGGTCGGCTACTTGGTTTTCAGTTCCCTTTCTGTCCCGAATCTCCAAGTCAAACTCCTGCAGCAATAAGATCCATCGAATCAATCTCGGTTTAGCATCTTTCTTTGCAATGAGATACCGAATAGCTGAATGATCCGTGAATACAACCACCCTTATTCCAATCAAGTAGGATCGAAACTTGTCAAATGCATAAACTACTGCAAGCAACTCCTTCTCGGTAGTAGTGTAATTGAGTTGTGCATCAGTTAAGGTTTTGTTGGCGTAGTAAATAGCATGAAAAACCTTCTCCTTGCGCTGTCCCAAAACAGCCCCAACCACATAATCACTGGCATCACACATCAATTCGAAGGGTTTTGACCAATCCGGAGCAATGATCACTGGTGCAGTGGTTAATTTCTTCTTTAGAAGCTCAAAAGCAATCAAGCACTCTTCATCAAACTTGAATGGCACATCTTTCTCTAGTAGACTGCATAAAGGCTTTGTGATCTTAGAAAAATCCTTAATGAATCTTCGGTAAAACCCCGCATGTCCCAGAAAACTACGAATGCCCTTCACTGAGGTTGGTGGAGGTAAATTTTCAATTGTTTCAAGTTTTGCTCTATCTACCTCAAGACCCTTTGATGACACTTTATGCCCAAGTATTATCCCCTCTTGCACCATGAAGTGATATTTTTCCCAGTTTAGCACTAGATTAGTTTCTACACATCTCTTCAGTATTAGAACTAGATTTTCCAAGCAGTTGTCAAATGAATCACCAAACACTGAGAAGTCATCCATGAAAACTTCAACATTGCGTTCTACCAAATCTGAGAAAATAGCCATCATGCACCTTTGAAAAGTGGCGGGTGCATTACACAATCCGAATGAGACCCTTCTAAAAGCAAAAGTACCAAATGGGCATGTGAAGGTAGTCTTTTCTTGATCTTCTGGAGCAATAGCAATCTGATTATATCCCGAATATCCATCCAACAAGCAATAGTACTCATGTCCAGCTAGTCTATCCAACATTTGGTCAATGAAGGGTAATGGGAAATGATCCTTTCGAGTTGCTTTGTTAAGTCTCCTGTAATCCATGCACACCCTCCAACCAGTTACTGTTCTTGTTGGAATCAATTCATTATTCTCATTGGCTACAACTGTCATGCCTCCTTTCTTGGGTACACACAGAACTGGGCTCACCCACGCACTGTCAGAGATAGGATAAATTATTCCAGCATCTAACCATTTTAAAATCTCTTTCTTTACCACCTCCTTCATGATTGGGTTGAGTCTCCTCTGATGTTCCACAGTGGGCTTACTATCATCTTCCATCAAGATTTTGTGCATACAGTAAGATGGGCTTATTCCCTTGATGTCGGCGATGGTCCATCCAATAGCAGATTTATACTCCCTAAGAACCCGCAACAGCTTGCTTTCCTGACACTCGTTAAGCACAGATGCAATAATAACAGGTAAAGTAGTTGAATCACCTAAATATGCATACCTGAGATGGTTAGGCAAGGGTTTTAGCTCAAGTGATGGAGGTGTCTCAAGGGATGGTTTCAACCAATCTGTAGCATTCTCAGCATGTTCAAGAGATTCAAACGGGATTTGAAACTTGCTCCCCCGTGGCACTGTATCCAAAATCTGTAGATATTCAACCAAATCTGGATCTTCTATGTCAAACTCTCCCAGAAGTGCAGTCTCTAATGGATTATTGTTTAACACATTCAAAAACTCGTCATTCACAGCTTGCTCGATAACATCCACTTGAAAACATTCTTCCTCATCCGAAGGGAATTTCATGGCCTTAAATACATTGAAGGTCACTTCTTGATCCTGAACCCTCATAGTGAGCTCTCCCTTTTGCACATCGATTAAAGTTCTTCTAGTGGCTAAAAATGGTCTCCCCGGAATAATAGGAATGTTTTTATCTTCCTCAAAATCTAAGATGATAAAATCAGCCGGGAAGATGAATTTATCCACCTTAACAAGAATATCTTCAACAATTCCCCTTGGGTATGTAATCGACCTATCGGCAAGCTGAAGAGAAATGTTTGTAGGCTTTGGTGCAGGCAATCCCAACTGAGTATACACGGATAATGGCATGAGATTAATACTAGCACCCAAGTCACACAAACATTTGTTGAAAGAAAGGCTACCAATAGTACACGGTATAGTGAAGCTGCCTGGATCTTTCAACTTGGGAGGTAGCTTTCTTTGCAGCACGGCACTACATTCTTCTGTCAAAGCCACTGTCTCAAAGTCATTTAGCCTTTTCTTCCTAGATAGGATTCCTTTCATAAATTTGGCATAGCTAGGCATCTGTTCTAAGGCCTCTGCAAAAGGAATGTTAATTTGTAGCTTCTTGAAGACCTCCAGGAATTTGGCAAACTGTTTATCTAACTTCTGTTTCTGCAATCTCTGAGGGAAAGGTACTGGTGGATACACTTTTGGAGTAGGCTCAACACTAGGTTTATCTGTGGTATCTCTCTGCTCTGACTCCGGTGGTACACTGTTGTCCACTTCCTTAGAAAAATCAGCATTGTCCAAGTCCGGAGGAGAGCTTGAGTGGGCTGCCCCCTTTTGCAATTTGGGCTCCTGTAAGGTTTGTTTACCACTTCTGAGAGTTACTGCCTGACATTCCTCTTTCCCATCTCTTCTTGGATTAGTCTCTGTGTTACTAGGAAGAGATCCCTGAGGTCTATTTGACATGGAACTAGCTATCTGCCCAATTTGATTTTCCAAAGCTTTAAGTGCTGCTGCTTGGTTTTTAATCAAGATATCTTGGTTAGCCATGTGTTTCAATATCAACTCCTCAAAATCTGATTTTCTCTCTGGTTGTGGTTGTGAGGTTTGAGCTGTATGATGTTGTTGAGGCTGATTTTGGAACCCTGGTGGATGATGTGGCTTAGGAGCTTGCTGAAAATTTTGATTGTTGCTCCATGAAAAGTTAGGATGGTTCCTATTTCCAGCATTGTAAGTGTTTTGGTACTGATTTGGCGGTCTCTGGTAGCTACTTACAAACTGAACTGCCTCGTGGTCAAATGGGCATTGGTCATTGGCATGTGTCCCTGCACAAACTTCACAAACAACAGCCACCTGCTGTACTTTTGAGTCAGTCAAGGAATCAATTTTCTTTGACATTGCTGCCATCTGAGCTGCTAAGGCTGTGATGGCATCCACCTCTAATACTCCGGCTACCTTTGGTTGACTCATCCTAGCAGTAGGCCATTGGTAGTTATTTGCAGCCATAACCTCCAATAAATCAAGTGCTTCCCCGTAATTTTTAGCCATGAGAGATCCTCCCGCAGCTGCATCTATGCAAGACCGATTGTGAGATCCCAATCCATTGTAGAAGGTATTTAATTGCATCCATGGGAGGAATCCGTGATGTGGGCATCTTCGAAGCAAATCTTTAAATCTTTCCCAAGCCTCATACAATGACTCCCCATGATGTTGTTCAAAGGTTGCAATTTCATTTCTCAATCTAGCAGACTTTGCAGGCGGGAAGAACTTTGCCAAAAATTTCTGTGCTAAGTCTGACCATGTAGTGATGGATCCCGGTGGCAATGAGTGAAGCCAACTCTTAGCTTTATCTCTCAAAGTGAACGGAAAAAGTCTAAGTCTCAAAGCATCATCTGTATTGTCCCCGGTTTGATTTCAAAGGCATTTGCAGTTATTGCCGGTCTTGTGATACTAGACTGTAAATCACTTATCTGCGGCGTTACATAGTCTCTCAATGCTTTTTGTTCCTCTGCCGCCATAGTTTCTTGATTGTTAGAATCCCTTATTCTTTCTCTTCTTAGTCTTCGGGTATTTCTCTCGATCTCGGGATCGTAAGGAAATAACTCAAGACTTTGTGATCGGCGCATACAAATCAAGGGTACCTACACAATCAAGCAAATAAAAATTAAAAAACAAGTCTAAATTAAGATCAATTCAACTATAATCAATATTGGTAAAATTATTGTAAAATAATTCCCCGGCAACGGCGCCAAAAACTTGTTGGTCGATTTCGCAATCAATAAAACACGCGCAAGTATACGCGGTCCACAAGTAATATAAGATAAGTAAAGTGTCGAACCCACGAGGAATTATGCTAAATAATTACCAAATATCAATCGCATGTAAAATCAATCTAATTTAAACAATGACAATATGATTTGTGTTTGTTGTTGATTATAACTAAAATAAAGACAATTTAGAAAGCAAGGTTTTACTAACACGGATAAAGTTCAAGATAAAAAGGTCTAAGATTACAATATCCCCCAACTCTTCATTTAAACATCATACTCTCTTTTGTTTGGTAAATTAGAACATAAGAATTGTTATCCGAGAAATCACAAGTATATATAAGCCTCTCTCGATGGTCGAATACGTATTTCCTATTGTGGTGTATAGATATATTTCTATTCTACACACAAACAAGATTCTCATATCAAGAACAATTAATAAGATACATGTCACGTAAAATCTCATTAACCATTCTATCAATTACCAGCTTTCACAAAAGAAATCATTAAACACAGATTCTCAATTGGATACATGTGGTATTTAGGTATATGTCTATCCTAAATACAATCAAATTATCAACCCTCAAGAATAATACATAAGACTCACGTCACATAATCTCATACATTATCCATAAAGAACATCTAATTTTCACATGAATTCATAACTAGGTCTCAACTTATACTTCCTCTCTCAATTCCATATAAGTTACCAAAGTAATTACGGGCCAAGCAATTAATCCTTAATCAAAGGTTATAAACTCCAATTCACAAAATGCCTAATTACCATTCAAGAGAGAGCATTCAATTTAAACTACAAGTTGGGTTCCATTGCAATCTTAGAATGAAGAGTTTAGCTCATATTAAATCTTAATAACATCATACTCTGATTATAGTACATGGTTGAAGTTACAAAATAAGAAAGAAGAACTAAAACATATGAAGATACACCTTTTTTGTGATAAGAAGCTCCAATTGATGTGGTGTAATTCTTCTTCTCTAATCCTTGCTCTCCTATTTCGTGCTCCTAGCCTCCTTGGTTGATGATATTCAGATAATCTTCCTTTTAGCTCCTTTGTTCTTCTCTTTTTAGCTCCAAACCCTAGCTTTTTCAATATGTGTAACCAAGTATGAATGATGCAATACCAACTCCCTGGATGCCTGATAATTCTTCCCTCTCTCCTCATTTTCCCGTTCCTGAAATTCCTCCTCTAGTGCGCCACAATAGCAGAACAGACAAAGCAAGCCGCTCCAGAAATCGCGCTCTCGCCCCGGCGAGAAAAATAACCTGGGGAGCTCGCCCTGGCGAGGGCTCGCCCCGGCGAACTTTTTAGCCTTGGAGGCTCGCCCCGGCGAGGAAAATGGCCTGGGGAGCTCGCCGCGGCGAGGTCTCATGTCCTGCGGAAATTATACTTTTGCCCCTGGACTTGCTAAAAACCGCCATGATCGTCCACAACTGTTCTCTGCACCACAAAAGCATAAAACAAGTAAATAGATACCATAAACACCTAAGGATAGCAAAGAATTGAGTTCAAAGGATAACTAATTCGTAGGTATACAACCCACTCATCAGTTGAATATTATTTTTTTTTATTTCGAAACACCTTTATTTATTGAGAAATACTAATTAAGTATTATCAATTTGATTGTAGGATGTCGGGCGAAGAAGAAATTAGGGATATTCATGTGGTGAGTGAAGAGTTGATTGTTGCACCTGAGCCAATAGCCGAGGTGGCAGCAGATAGTGAACCAGAGGAGGACCCTAAAGAGGAACTTGAAGAAGATGAGCCCGTGGAGGACTCAGATGGAGCACCCTCATTTGAGAATGATTTGATTTCCGAACTGATGGACAAAAACACTGAGCTAGGGGATAGGATCTGTAATATTCCGAACCCTAATAAGATTTGTAAATATAAATTATGTGGTTATGAAATGAAATTTCTTGTTCTGACTTGGTATTATGTGATTGTGTAATTTAATAAACAATTAGGTCAAATAAAAATTTTTCGCCAAGCAGCTGTGTCGTGCTTAATCGGACAAAATGATTTGTCGTGCTTCCGGCAAATTCACCGAGAAGCGTCTCAGCAAATTATTTTTGTAAGCTGTTGTGTCGTGCTTAGAAATGACAAAGTGCTTTGTCGTGCTTCGACATTAATATAATATTATATTAACCGGTAAAATTCGAAAATAAGTTAAAGAGGGTTTAAAATGTTAAACTAAAATAGAAACCCTAATTTGAAAACCCTTATTGATAATAATTGTCTGAATTGATTAATTAAAACCCTAATTATTGTACAATAATCTTAATTAATATAATTAAGATTTAAATAATGAATCATAATGTTAATTATGAATCATTAAGATTAAACTAAACCCTAAACGAAAGATTAAAAACCTAATTATAGGATTGAAAACCCTAAACCCTAATTAGAAACCCTAAGACCCTAATTTGATTCAAGAACACTAAATTATGGAGTTATAAATCTTAATTGTGATATAATATCATAATTAGGGTATTACTAAACCTAAATTAACATCCTAATCATGATTAACAAAAATCTAGATTTAATTAGTAAGTAAATAAATCAAAATTAAAATCCTAGCCAATGAAAATGAAGCTAGGAGTGTGCAAGCTTGTGCTTGGCACACTCCAGCACAAGTAGGTGAATTAGGCCAGATCATAAGCAGCACAAGTTAATTGGCTAGATATTTTAGGAGGCAAAAGTTTGGAAATTAGCTAGAAAACCCTAATTTGGAATTGCTATAATAAGAATGAGATGCTGAGCTTTAAACCTACGAAATTGTGAACCTATACACTTATATTACCAGCCTAAACAAGCCCTAGCAACCAAAAGCTCAGAATCAGAAGCCAGAAATCAAAATTTAAAGAAAAAGGTGCACAAAACCCTAATTTATGTTTGATCTTCAAGCCTGCAAAATTTTTGTGTTTTAGATGTTTAGGAATCCTTGTTAATATGTTATTTAGTGATCTGGGCGGTTAAAACATGTTTACATAACATCTAGATATGAAAATCAAGCCAAAAACTCAAACTGTTCTTGGCAGTCAAGAACAGTCCGACAAGCCTTTTTGTCAGATCTTTTGATCGTCTTAGAATGTTTGTTTGATGTGTTTTAAAGTATGAATCTATAGTATGCCATGTTAACTTTAATATCCAATTGGTAGAAGTCCAAAATTATGTCACAGTAAGAAGATATAAGTGGTCAAAGTCCTTTGACCGCTCTGATTTTACACGTTTCTGGGTAACCCAGAAACCTTTGAAGAACTCTGACAACATTTGTCAGAAATTCATGCTGCTCAGAATTGATCTAGATATCATGTTTTGTGTAAATTATTTGTTTAAGGTTGTAGTATGCTATATACTTTAATCTTGAACCATTAGAACATATAAACAAGCAATCAATCGAACGGATTTAGCAGTCAAACGGCGTTGACCGTTATGACTGGATGAGTTTCTGGGTTACCCAGAAACTCAAGAACAGTCATGAACGGGGTAGTTTGACCATGCAATTTAGATCATGATATGATATATTTTGAGATGGAAATTGATATGTCGTTGTACACTACCATGTTGGCTATAACAACAAACAAAAACCAAAAACAAACATCAAACGATCTGAGATTAATTTGAGGTCAAAAGTCACTGTTGGACGTTGACCAAGTGTTCTTCATGAAGAACACCTTTAGCGACGAAATTCATCCCCAAACCCAGAAACCTATTATTCTATGCAGACCGTCGCTAAAGCCCTTTAGCGACGGATTTTTAATAAAAATAAAATAAAAATTAATTAAATAAATTCTAAAATATAAAATAAATATTAAATAATTATTAATAATTAATAAATAAATTCGAAAATTCATTTTTAAATTATAAAAATTCATTTTTAATATTTTTATATATTCTGAAATATTATTTAATTTAATTAAATAATAAATAATAATTATGATAAATTATTTAATAATTATTTTAATTATTTAAAAATGATATTAAATTATTAAATAATTATATTAATTATTTAAAAATGATATTAAGGTAAATAAAATTATTATATATAATAATTAAAAAAAATATTAAATATTTAAATATTATTAATGATAAATAAATCATTTAAATAATATATTAAGTATTTAAAAATTACTTTAAATGATAATTAAATCATTTAAATATCAAATTAAGTTTTAAAAATTATTATAAGTAATAAATAAATTATTTTAAAATAAAGTTTAAAATATTATTAATGATAAAATAAATCATTTAAATAATATTCTATCTTTCTAAAAATATTATAAATGATAAATAAATCATTTAAATAATATTTTAAGTATCTAAAAATATTCTAAATAACAAATAAATTATTTAAATAACATATTAAATATTTTAAAATTATTCTAAATGATAATTAAATCATTTAAAAATATTTCTAAACTTGTAAAATTATTTAAAAATACTTCCAAGCTTCTGAAAATTATTTAAAAATAATACCAAGCTTCTAAAAATGTTAGAAATAATAATTAAATTATTTATACTAATAATTCAACTTCCAAATGAAGTTTTATCGAACAATCTTTGTGTTTAGCCATTAAGGACGCGACCGAGATACCGAATCAACGTCGAACCTTAATGAAACTTGTTTAGATTAACGTGATACATGTTTATATACGTGCTAACACTTATTATTGGTATACGTAGACTACGTGCGTTGACCGATTGTACTAAATTATAGTGAGCTACGCTAAGGCAAGTATCCCGAACTTATTTACTTTTGAGCAAGTGTCCTAACCTTACTCAACTTATATTAAGCAAGTATTGTACATCTTGCTATCAATTATTGTGAAGTTATTGCTTCTTGTTCAGCATAACTTAAGAAATGAATCATTATTCATATATTATTTATTCGAGCGGAAATTATTGTGTCAAACCAAATTGTTTGGTAAGACATCTATACTGAGTAAATGGAAATGCCTTCATAGGAAGGCCAATAAATGTCGATAATATATTGACCACAAATGGTAGGATGATATGCATACTCCTAGGATATTGGTGAGGCTGATCACCTACCAGATATCCAAAACTCAAATGGTTCTAAGTCATTAAAGACTGATAGAACTAAATGAAATATATGGTTCTTATACAGAACCCTCAGTATACATCATTGACATCTTTCGAATCAAACACATGGTGTTTACATATTCAAATGAACTTGTTGAGCATTTGTAGCTCATTCTTGCGCATATCTTCTTTTGTAGCTGTAAATGATATCTCTGGCACGTCTGGGACTAACAAGGGAAAAAGCCATGCTTATTAGCTTTAATTTCTGTTGTGGAATACTTTAAGTCTTTTAAAGACTTGTTGTTGTGATAACTTAGTATAACGAATGATGTAACCAAACAAAATGTTATGTAATATATTATGATCCTTTATGTTATAGAATGCGTTATACTCTGATCTTTAAACTCTTTAGAATAGTTGTACTAAGTTAAATACAGTGTCTATATGAACTATACATCTGAATGAGGGTATCTAAATGATGTTGAGAGTCCTATAAGCTCTGGGGTTACACTTAATGAGCGCCGGTAAGGTGCTATCTTTACCGAAGTGCGCCCCTCAGTTATATGGACAATCTTATCATTAATACTGTGAATGTCAGATAGATAGGGAATATTGATATGAAAGAGATATTCATAAGATATGAATCTATATATCTAAGTGAGGGTATCCAAACACAGACAACGTTCTGGCCGGAACTACTACCTGTTATGGGATACTGTGAACCTTGGATAGATAGAAGTCATATTTTATTGAATATTTATAGTTGTATAATTCCACGTGAGCACCATATCTGCTACAGGGGAGTGTAGAGATTTAGGGGCGTCACAGGATCCATGAACTAGAAGAGCAATGTCAGGAGCGGCAGGAGGCTACGGTTCAGCTAGGTGCTTTAGTGTACCATCTTTTGGCTAGGAACGCAAAGCTAGTGGGTAAGCTACATGAATCGGACCACAAGGTGGAGAGTCTGAGGGCAGAGAAGGTACCCTTAGAGAATAAGGTGACAGAATTGGGGACACAAGTTCAGAGTCTCCGATCAGAGAAGTAGGTGATTTCAACCTATTGGAAGGAAGAGGTCACATGCCGTAAAAGGGCTGTAAACCAAGTGCACGAACTAGAGAATGAAGCAAGGGATAGGAAGGTCAGCATGGATAGGATGCAGTACACATTTAGAACCGCACATGGTAGATTCCAGCATAGGGTGTATTATTACCCGGTTGAGGAAGGCCAATTTAGGCATACACTGAGTAGAGGGCTAGTGTTAGACCTAGCTGATGAAGAGTATGAAGACACCATTAGGCGGGGTCTAGGAGTGTAAGGTGTGCCTAATGTATTTGTGATTATGTATTGGTATTGTTTTGTATTTCCCAACTTTATGAAAGTTATGGGATATGTTATGAACGTAGCAGAATGCTAAAAGATGTAACGTGCTATGTACTATGAGATGCATATTAATATAAGTGTGCTTATTAAATGTGTAACATGGTGAATAAATTTTTGCATCATTTTAAATGTTGTAAAAATAGATAATGAGTTAGTATAATATATATATATATATATATATTTCTTTATCCAGAAAATGCCGCCAAAAGGACAACCTCCAAGACAAAGGAGACATCAAGAACCTGTTAACAACGATGGGAATCAACCGAATCCCATGCAACAATTCATAGATTTGTTAGTCGGGGCACTACAGGGTAGGGCTACGAATAACAACAATGAAAACCCTCTGATGGCCCAAGTTGCCAATTTTAAAGATTTCAAGAGTATGGGACCTCCCGAATTTAAAGGGACCACGGAACCTATAGAGGCTCAAACATGGATCAAGGAAATTGAAAAGGCGTTCTTGATCGCTGGAATACGAGAAGAGCAGATAACCATTTTTGCTACATACATGATGAAAGGAGAAGCTAACTTTTGGTGGGAGGCAAACTAAGACAGGGTTGGAACAGGGGTAATACCATGGGAGAGATTCAAGGAAGCGTTCTTTGAAAATTATTTTCCTACGAGTATGCAGAGTCGCATGGAGATACGATTTCTAGAACTAAAATAGGGGGATATGACGGGACCACAGTATGCTGCAAAGTTTAACGAACTGGCAAGGTTTGCACCTCATCAGGTTGATACAGAAGAAAGAAAAACTAGGAGGTTTGAGCAAGGTCTTAAGCCATGGTTGTACAGTAGGCTCTCAGTACTGCAGACAAATAGTTTTTCTACTCTTTTGGAAAAAGCCATAATTGCCGAGGGAGGAAGCGAGGCTTTGATGAAGTTTAACAAAGAACAGAAGAAGCACAAGAATGAAGGAGTGCACAAAGGTGAAGGAAGTAGTGGGGGTTCTAACAAGAGGAAGTGGGACAACAACAACCCAGGAAATTCTGGAAGCAAACCAGGAGATCTAAAGAAGAAGGTAGACGCTTGCAAGGAGTGCGGGAAGAACCATTCAGGCGTATGTCTGAAGGGTAAGAACGTGTGTTTCAACTGTGGGCAAGGGGGACATCTATCTCCTAATTGTCCCATTCCAAAGAAAAATGGATGCTTCACTTGCGGAGCATTAGACCACCAAGCAAGGAATTGTCCGAGGAAGGGGACGAATGGAGAAAATAGAGGAAAGGGAGACAGCAGTGGCAGGTTGGCAATAACTAGACCAACACCACCTATTCGACCGACAGCAAGGACCTTCAACATAATGGTTCAAGATGCAGCGGCATCCAAAGATGTTGTTTCAGGTATCATTCCGATCAATAGTATAAATGCATATCTGTTATTTGATTCGGGTACTACCTGCTCTTTTGTGTCATTTGAATTCGCGCAACGATTAAATCTACCCAAAGAAGAATTAGAGTATCCCTTAAACATAGAAGTCGCGAACAAGGAAGTAATTCCTGTTAGTCATATTCACAAAAATTGTTGTGTAGACATTAGGGGGCATAAGTTGTCTGTGGATTTAATTCCAATTCAACTGGGGGAGTTTGATGTAATTTTGGGAATGGATTGGTTATATAAACATGGGGCAATGATAGATTGCCAGAAGAAAAGTATTAACCTTCGGACTCCAAATCAGTCTAAGGTAGTGTTTTATGGTAGTAAATGGCCTAGACATTCGTGTTGTCTGACGATAATGCAAGCAAAGAAATTATTAAGGAAAGAATGTGTAGGATATCTGGCCCACATTGTCGATACCCAGAAAGTGGGAGCAGAAATGAGACACATACCTGTGGTGAGGGAGTTTATGGATGTGTTTCCGAAGGAATTGCCAGGTCTTCCGCCAGATAGGGAGATCGAATTTGTCATAAATGTAATACCAGGAACAACGCAATTTCGAAAGCCCCATACAGAATAGCACCGGTGGAGATGAAGGAACTGATGGTTCAATTGCAAGAGTTGCTGGACAAAAAGTATATTCAACTAAGTGTATCTCCTCGGGGAGCACCAGTCTTATTTGTCAAGAAGAAAGATGGATCATTGAGACTTTGTATCGATTACCGAGAGCTAAACAAGGTGACGATTAAGAATAAATACCCATTACCTAGGATCGATGATCTGTTCGATCAGCTGAAGGGAGAAAGATATTTTTCTAAGATAGACTTGAGGATAGGATATCACCAGTTGAAGGTGAAGAAGGAGGATGTACCTAAGACAGTATTCAGGACTCGTTACGGCCATTACGAGTTCCTAGTGATGTCATTTGGGTTAACAAATGCGTCAGCAACATTTATGGGTATGATGAACCGAGTGTTTAAGCAATACTTGGACAAATTTGTGGTGGTGTTCATCGATGATATTCTGGTCTACTCCTAGACATAGGAAGATCATGCTGAACATTTGAGGGTGGTGTTAGAGACACTAAGGAAAGAGAAGTTGTACGCAAAATTTACCAAGTGTGAATTTTGGTTGGAAAGAGTCCAATTTTTGGGACATGTGATTGACAAAGATGGAATCTTTGTTGATCCAACAAAAGTGGAGGCAGTGATTAATTGGGAGCAGCTGAAGACAGCAACAGAGGTGAGAAGTTTCTTGGGATTGGCAGGATATTATCGAAGATTCATTAAAGATTTCTCGAAAATAGCGGGATCCCTAACTAATCTGACGAGGAAAACGGTGAAATTCGTTTGGTCAGAGAAGTGCGAGTAGAGCTTCCTAGAGCTGAAGAAGAGGTTGAGTGAAGCACCAATGTTATCTCTACCAGATGATACAAGTGATTTTGTTGGTTTTAGTGATGCATCGCACAAAGGACTTGGTTGTGTCCTAATACAACATGGTAAAGTCATTGCGTATGCGTCACGACAGTTAAAATATTATGAGAAGGGATATCCTACCCACGACCTAGAATTGGCAGCGGTAGTATTTGCCTTGAAGATATAGAGGCACTATTTATATGGTGAGAAATGTGAGATATATACGGACCATAAAAGTCTAAAGTATATCTTCACGCAGAAGGAGCTAAACATGAGGTAGAGAAGATGGTTAGAGTTGATAAAAGACTACGACTGTGAAAATTTGTATCACCCAGGGAAAGCGAATGTGGTTGCAGATGCTTTAAGTAGAAAAGGTAAAGAAACATTATCAGCATTAACAGCTCAAGAAAAACTAATTAATGAAATGGCAAATATGGAACTAGAAGTAAAATGTCTGAATGAGTCGAAGGAGAAATTATTTACAATGGAGGCTCGTCCAATTTTATTGGATAGAGTAAAAGAAGCGCAAGGCAAGGATGAAGAATGCGATAGAATAAGGAAGAGAATTTCAGAAGGGGAAGAGCTTAAATTCAAGGTGGATAATGAAGGATTGTTGAGATTTGAAGGGAGAATTTGGGTACCGTTAATACCTGAATTAAGAGAAGAAATTTTGCAAAAAGCCCATAGCTCGAACTATTCGATTCACCCGGGAAGTACGAAGATGTACCAAGACCTTCGCCAACATTTTTGGTGGCCTAATATGAAGAATGAAGTCGCTAAATGCGTCAGCAGATGCCTAACTTGTCAAAGGGTAAAAGCTAAACATCAGAGGCCGAGTGGATTACTTCAACCCTTAGAAATCCCATAATGGAAGTGGGAGCATATTACGATGGACTTCATTGTAGGACTTCCAACTACCTAGAAGGGATATGATGCAATATGGGTTATCATTGATTGATTGACCAAATTCGTGCATTTCTTGCCAATTAAGATCAGATTTAATTTGGATCAATTAGCTAAGCTTTATGTCAAGGAAATTATTTTCAGACATGGAGTGCCAGTATCAATTGTATCAGATCGTGATCCGCGATTCACGACAAATTTTTGGAGAAGCTTCCAAGAACGCATGGGGACACAATTGAGATTGAGTACGGCGTATCATCCTCAAACAGATGGACAAAGCGAGAGAACAATTCAAACATTAGAAGATATGTTGTGGACATGTGTTATGGACTTCAAGGGAAATTGGGACGACCACCTACCCTTAGTAGAATTTGCATATAACAACAGTTATCATGTGAGTATAGGCATGCCGCCTTATGAAGCTTTGTATGGAAGACCGTGCAGGATACCACTGTGTTGGGATGAGGTCGGAGAATGTCGACTGCTTGGGCCAGAACTGGTTCAGCAGACTGCAGAGATCGTCAAGATGATACGGGCAAGGTTAGTGTCGGCTCAAGATCGACAAAAGAAATATGCAGATCAACATAGGCAACAGCGAGACTTCGATGGCGGAACCTATGTCTTTTTGAAGGTATCACCATGGAAAGGGAAAATGCAATTTGGAAAGAACGGGAAGTTGAGTCCAAGATTCATAGGACCTTTTGAAGTATTGAAGAGAATAGGAGAAGTGGCTTATGAAATAGCTTTACCTCCTTAGTTGAAACATATTCACAATGTGTTCCATGTATCAGTCTTACGACCGTACAAGCCAAATTACAAGCACGTCATAGAATATGAACTTATTCAGGTCGAAAGGGACCTAACATATGAAGAAATTCTTGTTCAGATCATTGACAGGAAGGAGCAAGTTTTAAGCAATAAGGTAATACTGTGACACCCCCAAATCCAGGTTTCCAAACCTCGAATTCGGTGCTCACGATAATTCGACGACAAACATACTATCTAACTAAATGCGGAATAATAAACATACATTGTTTATCGAATGGAAATAAAGTCTTACAATTCTGGTCCCAAGGTTCTTTAACCTTAACATAAAACGTACTCTTAATACAAATAAGGGTTCACTTAATCAAACCACATTCGGAAATAGCTAGTACATAGGCACTAACGGGCATATACTCTTGCACCTTCCTTTTTCCTTTGTCTCCCCTAGACGTTTCTGCCTTAGCTGAAATAAAGATCATGATATAGCAAGGGTAAGCAACTAATTTGCTTAGCAAGTATATACACAAAGAGATATATCATGATAGAAGGAAATTTCGCTTTCAATGTTCAACAACAGTATAAAAGTGTGGAGGAGCATTGAATTAATAAACAACAGTTGAATATTCGAATAATTGAATGACAATTACTGAGTGGTTTGAAATAACCAAGGACGTTTTCCAAGGTTCTCAGCATGTAAGCTGGACCTCTTAAAAAGTTTTGGTAATCGAGGGGATCAGCCTCTCATACCCTGTGATTTATGCATAAACACTTAATAACCAGCATTGATATCATGCCTTAAACAAGTTTATCCTTTTCTCAGCCAAGAGTTCTTACCACAACAATTTAATAAGAACAGCTTTTAAAATACCATTGTCTTAACCAATTTAGACATGCTGGATCTAGCTGATACAAATAGCATAGATCGATCTCATAAACAATTCATACTTGAAAGAACTTTAATTAAATTTACAGTTCAATCATAATAGGATAGGAATTCAATTGCACAATGTGCGAATCTCAATAAATAGTATAGATGTGAATAATCGACAATAATTATTCACTAACATGCTTCGAAAATAATAACTCGAGTTTGAGTTAGGGAACTTGCAATAATGTAAGAAGTTTAGGGTTAGGAACTTGCCTGTTTGCTCAGCTACAAATAATTCTAGCTTTAACTAATTGGCCTTGAAGAACCTAACATTGATAATGTTGAGCTATCAATTAGTACTGCGTTAGTTGTATATCGATACGCTTACTTATGCTATTTATTTAACAATTAAGCAATTCACATAGCACACATAAGTTAATAAACTATCGTAAATACTATAAGACACTTTAATGGATCTCTAGGTTGATGGTTTAATTAATTAACCATGTTTCCCTTAAGTGATAATCACATATTAACCTTTAAGCAATTTATTATAATTGTTAAATTAATTAACATTACTCTTTCTTAAGTAATATTCATTTATTAAACCCTTAAACAATTTGTTATGATTGTTTAATTAATGGGTTATTAAACTCTCTCTATTTTATTAACTCTATCTTCATTTAATTACTATTAAATAGTAATTAATTAATTATCTTTAGTTATTATTAATAGTAATTAATAACTAATTACAGTTACTTATTATTTAATTATTAATTAAATAATAATCGAATTATAAATTTTAATTGTCTCTAATTATTATTTAAGATTTAAATAATAATTAGTTAGGTTTATTCATTATTTAAAGTTAATCAAATAATAAATAATTAATTAGTGAGTAATAATTATCTTTAGTTATTATTTAATAATAAATAATAACTAATTAGGTTTATTTATTATTTAAAGTTAATCAAATAATAAATAATTAATTAGTGAGTAATAATTATCTTTAGTTATTATTTAATAATAAATAATAACTAATTAGATTTATTTATTATTTAAAGTTAATCAAATAATAAATAATTAATTAGTAAATATGAATTATCTTTAGTTATTAATAAATAATAACTAATTAGATTTATTTATTATTTAAGGTTAATCAAGTAATAAATAATTACTTAGTGAATAAGAATTATCTTTAGTTATTATTTAATAAATGATAACTAATTAGGTTTATTTATTATTTAAAGTTAATCAAATAATAAATAATTAATTAGTGAGTAATAATTATCTTTAGTTATTATTTAATAATAACTAATTAGGTTTATTTATTATTTAATGTTAATCAAATAATAAATAACTAATAAGTGAGTACTAATTATCTTTAGTTATTATTTAATAATAAATAATAACTAATTAGGTTTATTTATATTTTAAAGTTAATCAAATCATAAATAATTAATTTATAATTCTTAATTATCCTTAATCATTATTTAATAATAATTAATCAATTACTTAACTTTATTTATTATTTAAACATAATTAAATAACAAATAGTTAATTTTTTTTTCTAATTTTCGTTCTTGATTTCCAGATTTGGGGTCTTTCACCAAAACCTTCATAAAACGAAATCTACAACTTCGATTTATGATCCGTCGATTTTGTTGGATTCGTATCTTCCTGAACTACACTTTTCATTTATCAAACATCAAATTTGGTTATGTCTAGGTCTCGGAAAACAGGCTCAAAGTCAGGGGTCAGCAAGGTTGTTCAACAGTTGGCATGCTTTGGTAATAAATTCATGGTTTGCTCATTTTTCAACATATTTGAGTGATTCAAAAGGGATTTTGTCCCTAACCTATGGATCTAGCATATCAAGAAAGAAAATCACAAGATCCCTTTATAGATTTCAAAATGACAAGCATATAACAACCTTTTTCAAACAAAATTTCCGGAAATCTCCTTTACTTCCTTTCTTCTAAATTTTTCCAACATAAACTCACACATATGAACAAGCAAAACATTATACATTCAAGATCTAACCTTATCATAAGGTTCTAGCCATCAAGAATATAAAACTTCAAGGATCTATGTCCAAACACATTAAAATAGCTTAAAGTTTGGAGTTATACCTTTTTGATTTCTTCTTCTTCTTTTCCTTCCCAAAATAGGTTGTGAATGGGGATGGCCTAAACAATCAAGACCTTCTTCTTTCTCCCACAAGATTTGTTCTTGCTTTTTCTTCAAACTCTCTCTCTAACACTCTCTCTATACTTGGTGAATAATGAATCAACCTCACTATCATTGGTGAGGGGTCCTATTTATAGGAAAGTAGAGACCGTGGGCAAAATAGTCATTAACCATGACTAGGCAAGGGCAATTTGGTCAATTCATCAATAGTAGGAAGTTTCCTAGCAACTTCCTCAAGGGTATTTTAGTCCTTTCCCAACCTCTTTCAAGGTTAAAATAGTCTTTTCGCAAAATCTTAATTATCCATTAGTTATTACCCATTCTTCATTGGTTATTAGACATTGGTTATTATCTTGCCATCATTACATTGGTTAAACACAATGGTTATTATCCCGCCATCATTTCATTGGTTATTAACCACTTGGATATACAATGGTTATTGCCCTTACATAATTACCTTGGTTATTAACCACTCTTGGCCATTTTAGTCATTACCCACCAATTCCTACACTTGACTCACCTATGGTTATCTCTTAACCATAGTTATATCATACCTGCCAACACGAGTATAGACACATCTTATACATCTCCCACCAATTAACCCAAGCTGATTTAAATAGAACACAACGTTAACTCATTGAATTAAATTCGATTTAATTAATAAGGACGTTCAAAATTCACGGGCATTACATCCCTCTCCCCTTATAAAAATTCCGTCCTCGGAATTGCAAAAATAGGGTTACTCAAATAAGAACGGATAATTCGCCTTCATTTTCTCTTCGAGTTCCCACGTAGCTTCTTCGACTGCGTGATTCCTCCAGAGAACTTTGACGGAATGTATGGTCTTGTTTCTCAGCTTCTGTTCCTTCCTATCGAGAATCTGGACAGGAACCTCCTCGTACGATAAGTCCTTTTCGACTTGAATTGGCTCATAAGAAATGACATGCTTGTAATCTGGCTTATACGGACGCAACACTGATACATGAAACACGTTGTGAATGTGCTCAAGTTCAGGAGGTAATGCTACTTCGTACGCCACTTCGCCTATTCTCCTTAATATTTCAAAAGGTCCTATAAACCTAGGGCTCAATTTACCCTTCTTCCCAAAACGGATCTTCCCTTTCCAGGAAGATACCTTCAAGAACACAAAGCTACCAACTTCAAAGTCCCGCTTCTGACGATGTAAGTCGGCATACTTTTTCTGACGATCCTGGGCTGCTACTAACCGCTGTCTTATTACTTTAATGATTTCCACGATTTGTTGTACCAATTCTGGTCCCGACAATCTCCGTTCACCAACTTCATCCCAACACAATGGCGTTCGACACTTTCTTCCATATAACGCTTCGTACGGTGGCATACCGATGCTAACGTGATAACTATTGTTGTAAGCGAACTCTACCAAGGGCAAATGATCGTCCCAGCTGCCACCTAAGTCCATCACAACTGCCCGGAGAATGTCCTCCAGGGTCTGAATTGTTCGCTCGCTCTGACCATCGGTCTGAGGATGATACGCCGTACTTATTCTCAATTGTGTTCCCATTCTTTCCTGTAGACTTTTCCAAAAATTTGATGTGAAGCGCAGATCTCTGTCAGATACAATAGACACCGGTACTCCATGTCGCGATACTATCTCCTTCACGTAGAGTTTCGCCAACTGTTCCAATTTGTACCTGATCTTGATTGGTTGAAAATGGGCAGACTTTGTCAACCGATCTACGATCACCCAGATAGCGTCTAGACCCTTTTGTGTTGTCGGGAGTCCTACCACAAAATCCATAGTGATGTGCTCCCACTTCCACTCGGGAATCTCTAAGGGCTGCAACAATCCGCTCGGCCGTTGGTGCTCTGCCTTAACCCTCTGACAAGTTAAACACCGGCTGACGAATTCCGCAACTTCCCCTTTCAAATGCGGCCACCAATAATGTTGACGAAGATCTTGATACATCTTGGTGCTACCCGGATGTACCGAAAATCTCGTATTATGGGCCTCTTGCAATATTTCTTCCCTTAAGTCTGGTACATAGGGTATCCAGATCCTTCCCTCGAATCTCAGCAGACCCGTGCTGTCAACCTTGAACTTCAACGTTTTTCCTTCCGATAGTTGCTTCTTAATGCCAATGCATTCTTCATCAAATTCTTGAGCCTCCTTTATCTTATCCAGTAGAGTCGGACCCACTGTCACGGTGAACAATTTTTCGTCCGTCTCCATTGGATACTTAACCTCCAGTTCCAGGCGTCCAAAGTCCTTTATCAGCTCTGCCTGAGTTGTAAGCCTCATCAACATCTCTCTGCCTTTCCTACTCAGGGCATCTGCCACTACATTTGCTTTGCCCGGATGGTACAGAATCTCACAATCGTAATCCTTGATTAATTCTAACCATCGGCGCTGCCTCATATTCAGCTCCTTCTGAGTGAAGATATATTTCAGACTTTTGTGATCTGTATATATCTCGCACTTCTCTCCATATAGGTAGTGCCTCCAAATCTTCAAGGCGAACACTACTGCTGCTAGTTCCAGATCATGAGTCGGGTATCCCTTCTCATAGTCCTTCAGCTGGCGTGAAGCGTACGCAATGACCCTGCCGTGCTGCATTAGTACACAACCAAGGCCCTTGTGTGACGCATCACTGTATACTACAAAACCTCCAGTGTCGTCTGGTAATGCCAACACTGGTGCTTGGCTAAGTCTCTTCTTCAACTCCAAGAAACTCTCCTCGCACTTCTCTGTCCAGGCGAACTTTACCGTCTTTCTAGTCAGATTGGTCAACGGTGATGCTATTTTCGAAAAATCCTGGATGAATCTCCGATAGTATCCCGCTAACCCTAGGAAACTTCTGATCTCCGTTGGTGTCTTCGGCTGCTCCCAGTTGATAATGGCTTCCACCTTTGCTGGGTCTACCGAAACACCATTACTGTCAATGAAGTGTCCAAGAAACTGCACCCTCTGCAACCAAAATTCACACTTTGAAAACTTCGCGTATAGCTTCTCCCTTCTTAATGCCTCCAAGGCAATCCTTAGATGTTCAGCATGTTCTTCCTCTGACACTGAATACACCAAGATATCATCGATGAATACTACCACGAACTTGTCCAAATACTGCTTGAACACTCTGTTCATCATATCCATGAATGCCGCTGGTGCATTTGTCAGGCCAAATGACATAACCAGAAACTCGAAATGTCCATAACGAGTCCTGAATGCCGTCTTCGGGATATCCTCCCGTCTCACCCTTAGTTGATGATAGCCCGTCCTTAAATCGATCTTTGAAAAGTATTTCGCTCCCTTGAGTTGATCAAACAGATCGTCTATCCTGGGCAGCGGATACCTATTTTTAATCGTAACTTTGTTCAACTCACGGTAGTCGATACAAAGCCTCATCGAGCCATCCTTCTTCTTTACGAACAGAACTGGCGCTCCCCATGGTGACACGCTCGGCCTGATATAACCCCTATCTAACAGTTCCTGCAGTTGAACCATCAGTTCTTTCATCTCTACTGGTGCCATTCGGTAAGGCGCCTTAGATATCGGTGCCGTTCCAGGTACCAAGTCGATTGCAAATTCTATCTCCCTATCCGGTGGCAGTCCCGGAAGTTCATCTGGGAAGACATCAGCGAATTCCCTTACAACGGGTATCTGACTCAGTTCCCCCTCGACCCGTCGAGTATCTACCACGTGAGCCAAATAACCTATACAACCCTTCTTAAGCAATCTCTTCGCTTGCATCACCGTCAGACAACAAGATTGTCTCGGCGATTTACTACCATAGAACACCACCTTCGACTTACCCGGAGTCTGCAGGTGTATGCACTTTTTCTTACAGTCAATGACCGCCCCGTGGCTCGCTAACCAATCCATCCCCAGGATTACATCGAATTCTCCAAGACGAATCGGCAACAAGTCCACGTTAAGCTTAAACCCTCTCACATCCGCACAACAATTCTTATAAATGTAGTTTACGGGGATAATCTCTTTGTTCGCTACTTCTACATTCATCGGGTGTTCTAACAGTTCACTAGGCAATTTAAATCTTTGAGCAAATTCATCAGAAACAAAAGAACATGAAGCACCCGAATCAAATAGCACATAGGCATCTATGTTGTTGATTGGAATAATACCTGACACCACCTCTCTGGATGCCACAGCATCTTGTACTGTCATGTTGAAGGTTCTTGCTGTTGGCTTATTTGGCTAGGCTGGTCCTCCACTGGTTGCCCTCGAGTTGTTGCCCCTATTGCCGCTTCCGACATCCATGTTTTTCTTCCTTGGACAGTCCTTGCTTCGATGTCCTATCTCTCCACAATTGAAGCAACCTCCTTTCTTCGCCTTAGGACAATTGGGCGAGATATGCCCTTCCTGTCCACAGGTATAACAGACCATTTTCCCCTTCATACACTCTCCCGAGTGACCCTTTCCGCAATTCCCATATACCGGCCTTTTCTGCTGCGTGTTCCCTTTCTGCATTTCAGAATTGCTACCCCCACTGCTCCATGGACGCTTCCTGCTGTTGCTGCCACCACTGCTAACGTTTACATTTCCTCCTTCTACCTTCTTCTTGTTCCTTTCCCGATTATATTTCGAAACCGCTTCACTCCCACCTTCAGCAATGAGAGCTTTCTCCAACAAGGTTGAGAACGATGTAATTTGCAAAACCGCTACCTTGCTGTAGATCCACGACTTTAATCCATTCTCGAATCTCCTGGCCTACCTCACCTCAGTATCCACCTGATGTGGGGCGAATCTAGCCAATTCATTGAATTTTGCAGCGTACTCCGACACTGAAAAATTTTCTTGTTTCAATTCCAAAAACTTGATTTCCATTTTCGCCTGCGTACTCTCGGGAAAGTAATTCTCGAAAAACAACGTCTTGAAAGCTTCCCATGCCACGACTCCAGTTCCAGCTTTGTTCTGATTGGCTTCCCACCAGAAGTTAGCCTCACCTTTCATTAAATAAGTAGCAAAAACTGTCTTCTGCTCCTCAGCGACTCTAGCAATGACAAAGGCCTTTTCAATCTCCTTTATCCATGACTGGGCCTCTATCGGGTTCGCTGTTCCTCTAAATTCCGGAGGCCCTACTGCCTTAAAGTCTTTAAAATTGGCTAAGTGGTTGCCTGTCTGGTTTCCTGTAGTAGTGGTTTGATTTCGCAAGGCTTCTGCCATCATGTTCACAAAATCTTGCATTGGGTTTGGTGGAGTTTCCTCTACATTGTTAACTGATTCTTCGATCCCATGATTTCGTAGGATTCGTCTGGGCGGCATTATCTGTTTAAGCAAACCCTAACACGTTACTCGGGCTTTCTTAAAACATAAGTATTCAGCATGTATATAATAATCACATGACTCTTGTGTGGGAGTTTTAGATTACCCAACCTCGGAAATTCTGCTTTCCCGATTAGTGATTTAAGTTACTAAGATACCGATTCAGTCTCACTGAATTAACATAATCATTGCATAAATGGTATATCAAGTAAAATTCTCAAGCACATACCATAATAATGCATCTATATTCATATACCGACTTAAGCGTCTTACACGTTTATCACAGGCATATTGTCATAATTGCTACCATCCCATTTAATATAACAAAAGGTGGGATTCACTTAAACCATTCTTTCCTACCTACATAGTTGGGAAGTACATCCTACATACGAACTACCTCGCACCTTGCTGAGGTTAATACAATTTCTAGTAAACCAAATGGTAGTACCAATAACACTGATCAAGGCATAACCACCCACTTCCAACTATCCTCTAGGGTACACAAGGTGAATGCAACTCACGCTTGCTCTCGCTACTGGAGGGCAGATTCATCCATCTAGCGTCGAACTGCATCCAGACAATGTCTAAGGCTCGCTCCAATTCAACTATCTTCGCATCCTTAGCCTTTACCTCATCCTTCAATTGTCCTAACTGCAGCTCCCTTAGCAGCAGCCTCCCTCGCAACTCGGCTAACTCAGCCTGGGCCTGGTAAGCAGCGTCCTTGTACTGCTGTTCAGAAATCTGGTGGATGTGGTTCTGCGCCTCTAATTGTTTAGCCCTAACCTCTAGCTCGGCGTTCCTCGCCAGCAAACCTCCTATCACATCAGGCTCTATGGGCTCCTGGTTCACTGGACAGCTATCTTGACTCTCGTCCGACATCCTACAAACACCACACAAATAAATCAACATCAGTACCACAATAAAATATATTCATTGATGAAATGAAATGATATTTTATTCGGTACGACTAGAACTCTATAAATCTCCCCGACCCATCACCTTCATACTCTATGTGAGTTTTCTACTAAGGTTATATCCTAGGTTTCTTGTTCCTAACGTTTATAACCTACAGCTCTGATACCAACCTGTGACACCCCCAAATCCAGGTTTCCAAACCTCGAATTCGGTGCTCACGATAATTCGACGACAAACATACTATCTAACTAAATGCGGAATAATAAACATACATTGTTTATCGAATGGAAATAAAGTCTTACAATTCTGGTCCCAAGGTTCTTTAACCTTAACATAAAACGTACTCTTAATACAAATAAGGGTTCACTTAATCAAACCACATTCAGAAATAGCTAGTACATAGGCACTAACGGGCATATACTCTTGCACCTTCCCTTTTCCTTTGTCTCCCCTAGACGTTTCTGCCTTAGCTGAAATAAAGATCATGATATAGCAAGGGTAAGCAACTAATTTGCTTAGCAAGTATATACACAAAGAGATATATCATGATAGAAGGAAATTTCGCTTTCAATGTTCAACAACAGTATAAAAGTGTGGAGGAGCATTGAATTAATAAACAACAGTTGAATATTCGAATAATTGAATGACAATTACTGAGTGGTTTGAAATAACCAAGGACGTTTTCCAAGGTTCTCAGCATGTAAGCTGGACCTCTTAAAAAGTTTTGGTAATCGAGGGGATCAGCCTCTCATACCCCGTGATTTATGCATAAACACTTAATAACCAGCATTGATATCATGCCTTAAACAAGTTTATCCTTTTCTCAGCCAAGAGTTCTTACCACAACAATTTAATAAGAACAGCTTTTAAAATACCATTGTCTTAACCAATTTAGACATGCTGGATCTAGCTGATACAAATAGCATAGATCGATCTCATAAACAATTCATACTTGAAAGAACTTTAATTAAATTTACAGTTCAATCATAATAGGATAGGAATTCAATTGCACAATGTGCGAATCTCAATAAATAGTATAGATGTGAATAATCGACAATAATTATTCACTAACATGCTTCGAAAATAATAACTCGAGTTTGAGTTAGGGAACTTGCAATAATGTAAGAAGTTTAGGGTTAGGAACTTGCCTGTTTGCTCAGCTACAAATAATTCTAGCTTTAACTAATTGGCCTTGAAGAACCTAACATTGATAATGTTGAGCTATCAATTAGTACTGCGTAGTTGTATATCGATACGCTTACTTATGCTATTTATTTAACAATTAAGCAATTCACATAGCACACATAAGTTAATAAACTATCGTAAATACTATAAGACACTTTAATGGATCTCTAGGTTGATGGTTTAATTAATTAACCATGTTTCCCTTAAGTGATAATCACATATTAACCTTTAAGCAATTTATTATAATTGTTAAATTAATTAACATTACTCTTTCTTAAGTAATATTCATTTATTAAACCCTTAAACAATTTGTTATGATTGTTTAATTAATGGGTTATTAAACTCTCTCTATTTTATTAACTCTATCTTCATTTAATTACTATTAAATAGTAATTAATTAATTATCTTTAGTTATTATTAATAGTAATTAATAACTAATTACAGTTACTTATTATTTAATTATTAATTAAATAATAATCGAATTATAAATTTTAATTGTCTCTAATTATTATTTAAGATTTAAATAATAATTAGTTAGGTTTATTCATTATTTAAAGTTAATCAAATAATAAATAATTAATTAGTGAGTAATAATTATCTTTAGTTATTATTTAATAATAAATAATAACTAATTAGGTTTATTTATTATTTAAAGTTAATCAAATAATAAATAATTAATTAGTGAGTAATAATTATCTTTAGTTATTATTTAATAATAAATAATAACTAATTAGATTTATTTATTATTTAAAGTTAATCAAATAATAAATAATTAATTAGTAAATATGAATTATCTTTAGTTATTAATAAATAATAACTAATTAGATTTATTTATTATTTAAGGTTAATCAAGTAATAAATAATTACTTAGTGAATAAGAATTATCTTTAGTTATTATTTAATAAATGATAACTAATTAGGTTTATTTATTATTTAAAGTTAATCAAATAATAAATAATTAATTAGTGAGTAATAATTATCTTTAGTTATTATTTAATAATAACTAATTAGGTTTATTTATTATTTAATGTTAATCAAATAATAAATAACTAATAAGTGAGTACTAATTATCTTTAGTTATTATTTAATAATAAATAATAACTAATTAGGTTTATTTATATTTTAAAGTTAATCAAATCATAAATAATTAATTTATAATTCTTAATTATCCTTAATCATTATTTAATAATAATTAATCAATTACTTAACTTTATTTATTATTTAAACATAATTAAATAACAAATAGTTAATTTTTTTTCTAATTTTCGTTCTTGATTTCCAGATTTGGGGTCTTTCACCAAAACCTTCATAAAACGAAATCTACAACTTCGATTTATGATCCGTCGATTTTGTTGGATTCGTATCTTCCTGAACTACACTTTTCATTTATCAAACATCAAATTTGGTTATGTCTAGGTCTCGGAAAACAGGCTCAAAGTCAGGGGTCAGCAAGGTTGTTCAACAGTTGGCATGCTTTGGTAATAAATTCATGGTTTGCTCATTTTTCAACATATTTGAGTGATTCAAAAGGGATTTTGTCCCTAACCTATGGATCTAGCATATCAAGAAAGAAAATCACAAGATCCCTTTATAGATTTCAAAATGACAAGCATATAACAACCTTTTTCAAACAAAATTTCCGGAAATCTCCTTTACTTCCTTTCTTCTAAATTTTTCCAACATAAACTCACACATATGAACAAGCAAAACATTATACATTCAAGATCTAACCTTATCATAAGGTTCTAGCCATCAAGAATATAAAACTTCAAGGATCTATGTCCAAACACATTAAAATAGCTTAAAGTTTGGAGTTATACCTTTTTGATTTCTTCTTCTTCTTTTCCTTCCCAAAATAGGTTGTGAATGGGGATGGCCTAAACAATCAAGACCTTCTTCTTTCTCCCACAAGATTTGTTCTTGCTTTTTCTTCAAACTCTCTCTCTAACACTCTCTCTATACTTGGTGAATAATGAATCAACCTCACTATCATTGGTGAGGGGTCCTATTTATAGGAAAGTAGAGACCGTGGGCAAAATAGTCATTAACCATGACTAGGCAAGGGCAATTTGGTCAATTCATCAATAGTAGGAAGTTTCCTAGCAACTTCCTCAAGGGTATTTTAGTCCTTTCCCAACCTCTTTCAAGGTTAAAATAGTCTTTTCGCAAAATCTTAATTATCCATTAGTTATTACCCATTCTTCATTGGTTATTAGACATTGGTTATTATCTTGCCATCATTACATTGGTTAAACACAATGGTTATTATCCCGCCATCATTTCATTGGTTATTAACCACTTGGATATACAATGGTTATTGCCCTTACATAATTACCTTGGTTATTAACCACTCTTGGCCATTTTAGTCATTACCCACCAATTCCTACACTTGACTCACCTATGGTTATCTCTTAACCATAGTTATATCATACCTGCCAACACGAGTATAGACACATCTTATACATCTCCCACCAATTAACCCAAGCTGATTTAAATAGAACACAACGTTAACTCATTGAATTAAATTCGATTTAATTAATAAGGACGTTCAAAATTCACGGGCATTACATCCCTCTCCCCTTATAAAAATTCCGTCCTCGGAATTGAAAAAATAGGGTTACTCAAATAAGAACGGATAATTCGCCTTCATTTTCTCTTCGAGTTCCCACGTAGCTTCTTCGACTGCGTGATTCCTCCAGAGAACTTTGACGGAATGTATGGTCTTGTTTCTCAGCTTCTGTTCCTTCCTATCGAGAATCTGGACAGGAACCTCCTCGTACGATAAGTCCTTTTCGACTTGAATTGGCTCATAAGAAATGACATGCTTGTAATCTGGCTTATACGGACGCAACACTGATACATGAAACACGTTGTGAATGTGCTCAAGTTCAGGAGGTAATGCTACTTCGTACGCCACTTCGCCTATTCTCCTTAATATTTCAAAAGGTCCTATAAACCTAGGGCTCAATTTACCCTTCTTCCTAAAACGGATCTTCCCTTTCCAGGAAGATACCTTCAAGAACACAAAGCTACCAACTTCAAAGTCCCGCTTCTGACGATGTAAGTCGGCATACTTTTTCTGACGATCCTGGGCTGCTATTAACCGCTGTCTTATTACTTTAATGATTTCCACGGTTTGTTGTACCAATTCTGGTCCCAACAATCTCCGTTCACCAACTTCATCCCAACACAATGGCGTTCGACACTTTCTTCCATATAACGCTTCGTACGGTGGCATACCGATGCTAACGTGATAACTATTGTTGTAAGCGAACTCTACCAAGGGCAAATGATCGTCCCAGCTGCCACCTAAGTCCATCACAACTGCCCGGAGCATGTCCTCCAGGGTCTGAATTGTTCGCTCGCTCTGACCATCGGTCTGAGGATGATACGCCGTACTTATTCTCAATTGTGTTCCGGAACGTCCAAATTAGTCAGGATAGACCCTAAACACATTTTGTGTCGGGTTTGACTTTTTGGTCAAAAGTCAACCGGTTGACTTTTTCAGTAAAAAGTTAAACACGAATTTTGGAGATGATTTTAACAAAAAGGACATTCCCATGACGATGAGAACGTCGATTTTAGTAGGAATCGACTGTCTTCACGAAAAAGTTAATTTTTAGATGTCAAAATGGTAAATAGGCCATTAATTGGATTACTAGGCATTAAATGGGAATAATCAGCCAAAGTGGGACCCATAGGACAGCTGACCATTAATTCTAATTGGGAGAAATCAGCAAACAAGCTAACAAGGAAGGAATACCAACAGATTAAGAAAAAAAAAAGAAGAATCAATTTAAAACTCTTCAAATTTCATAATCCTTTCACCTTCTTCTTGCAAACTCACACTACAAAAAAATGGACATTCGGCAACGATTTTTCTGGCAACGACTTATAAAGTCGTTGCCAAAAATACATGTTTAGCAACGAAATTTGTCATTCGTTACAGTTTGTGAAAGGCTTTCATTTTTTGTAACGAAATTCATAAGTCGTTGCAAAATTTCGTTGCCAATTCGTTAGCGGGAAAAAAAAAATCCCCGCCTATTTACTTTTTTGTTTCAAATGCGATTTCTCCTCATCGTGGGCAACGAAAAGTTTTTTGTTGCTATATTTCGTTACCTAGTATGGGCCACATTCATTGTCAACAATTTTTTTTCGTTGCATATTTTGTACAATTTCTTGCAACGACTAGTAAATTGTTGCCCAAAATTAAGATAAACCCAATAGGAATGTTTCGACCTCTTTTTTTTTCCCCCAAAACGCATCATTTTGCATATTAAAATTTTTATTTATTTGGACACAATTTTATAGTCAAATGTTTCACTCCCTTCGTCTCAAAATAAATGCCCAACTTTAATTTTTTTGGTCAGAGTTATAATTTTTAAAATTAAAATTGAGCATATATATATACATATATATATATTTAATTAATAAAAATTAGAGTTGTAGTAAATTGGATATAGTTTATAAAGATTATATTCGTTCACTTATAATTTTGAAAAAAATGAAATTAATTTCTAAAATAATTTATATGAATTTTTTTTGCAACGACTATTAAAATGGCAATCACCTCCCATCAGTTCAATGGTTTTTTTTTCATTGTCCAATATACATGATTCATTCTCAAACATTATATTAAAAGTGTTGCTTGCCCAACTAATTTTTGGACTATAACAATAGCAAAACACCATTACCCTCCATGTCATGATGGTATGAATTGCTAAAGGAATCATATCTAACAGCCATTTTTCACTAGGTTTTCAATTTCATATACAAGAACGATTTAAAATATGATAAATTACAATGTATGAGTAACCTCGTCATGTTTTCCTAAAAAATAAACTATGAATAACTTTGTGAGAGTAAAACCAAATATTAGGTCCATACCGAGCAAAAGCTTAACAATTTTGAGATGAAAATTTTGGATGAAGACGTTTAATGCAATATAGAATTTACTAACGAAAAGGGTCTAATATAGAAATATATGCCTCAAATTGGATGCCAGTAGACATAATGTGATACAAAGATAGTAGCTGAAGAAAGGCGACTCAATTAATGTAGTCTGGTTAATAAACTCTATTGAAACTGCTATATCACAAGTTATATCAGAAATTCCAATAAGTAGACATCATTTCCTCATTAGAACTTGCACCAGTTTTGTACTCAACAACCGAGAAAATTTTCCCTCCCAATACATGCAATTTACTGCAGGAAATAAAAACCACGGTTAAGCATATCAGAAATGGATGATAACTTTATAACGAGAATTTGTACATGTATTGTAATGCTTTTAGTCCAAGTCTTTGTACCAAACTGTAAATGACATCAGAAAAGTGTAGCAGTGTTCCAAAAAAATCAAACATTGACAGAATATATCACAACCTATAACAGATACATATGGGGCTACTTTTTCATGGAAAATTGGCATGTAATTCTCCAGATGTTCATAGTAGTCAGCCTAAAATACAAAAACATGAATGTGACTAGCATAAACGTTGGATACGTAACTCTGTCAAATAATGTATCTAAAAGTAGGAAATAAAATTAATGTGTTCCTCGAAAATACACTCAACAATATATTACCTTGGTAAATAGTTCTGGAAGTCTGCTTGATTCTACAAAAGTGTGAGGCGGAAGCTTGAAAACTCTCTTGGGCACCAAGGGAAGCTTCATAAAATATCCTGAATTTATGCATTTTTAACATTGTATTCTCTGCCAATGTAAAACAAAACTTGATAAAACCAAATAAAACAAATATTGTTTTAAACAAATAAAACAAATATTGTTGAGAAATATTATTCTAAACAAATAAAATTAGCATCAGAGACTAGAAACTTGATAGTCCTACTACTTCAATCAAGTTCTTACACGAAGACCATCAAGTTTTACATTGTTGATCCATCACCAGTAGTCCACAAAACCCAATATCTTTTAAGAGATTCTCTTTTAAAGTACATTACCAAAGCTTTGCCTGACATTAGAAAAACGCAAGAATTGGTCAGAAAATTATAATTAACTAGCATCAAAACAAGAACAATCAACTATACAACAAATTTACCAGGAAAATACCAAGAATTGGCTAGAGATTGCTATAGTCAGTCGCAACAAGATAAAATAGCAATTTCTAATGACTGTTTAAACCGAAAGAAACTATGGTAAAGAGAATTACATTGCAACAACACAAAAAGAGAAACATAATGCAGAATTTAACGACATCCAACTTTGATGTCTCAGTTGCAGACTAAAAATTTGATAGTCAATGTCCGTACAACTTTTTATTTTTGCCTGATGGATAGAAAATAATCTAATAAGAGCTTCAGGGGTAATAATTTAGCATGAAATCATTCAATAACACTATAAGAGTGGAAACAGATAACCTATGATACAAATCACTATGGCAGCGGCTAGTAAAGCATTCATGGACCAGTGACTAAACTCTGAACTGAAGATCAAATTTGTTGGCAAAATAGCTTAACTGCTCACATGGTACCAAACATAATCCTCAAAATTGCAATTAACTACTTCCACTAAAAGATATTAAAAACATTAATAAAAGAATAAATTAAAAGTATGTACATAAAATAAAAATAGAGATAAAAGACTATAATTATTTAAAAGCATGTACATACAATTTGTTCTGGACCTAAAATTAAATATGCACTATGCCCATTATGAGCATGTGTAGCAGTCGAAAGCAAATTTTCATGCAAAGAAAATTAGTCTAACTCAAAGCATACTCACAGCATTAACACTAACTATATTCCATTCGGAAGGAAGCAGCTGGACAGTAAATGAATTTTCAGGCTCTTAAATTAAGCTGGATCATAGGAACCAAATTACCAGGTTCTTAATTTTTGCTGGATTACAACCCAAGCGTACATTCACTACTTTGAGAAGAAAACTAATCATATAAACCCATCTTATAATTTAAGAAACTTTTGTTTTGCATTGATTTCTTTCCCAACTTTGTAACCAGATCGGTGACAAGGTTGAGAAAATGAGAGAGAGCAAAAGCTATATATTGAAAAGGTCATTAGAATAGGGGTTCGGTGTATATATTGGAAGGTAATTAATAGACAAACATGTATACAAATATAAATGTAATAAGGATATATAATAGTCTGTGGTACAAATACTTTGAACTGCAGCCCAATGAAATGTATGATTATTGTGAGGAGGGGAAAAAGAAAAACAATTACAGAGCATATACCCAAAGAGCCAAAACTATACAACAAGACTAAATTAATTACAATCCCATGAAATTGATGCCTGAAAATCAACTTGCAAGGAAGAAAAACATAGAGGAGAAGTAATTAATTCTTAAAAACTAACCAGAAAACTGTAAGTTACATAAATCAAATAAGAATAAACTGATCTTGTAACCAAAATTAACAAATAACGGTAAGTCCATAAAAATAAATGGTATATTAGTACCTGTGTGACATGAGCTCTCAGCTTTAATTCGAGTACTCAAGCAAATCCCCATATGAAACTACACCAATAAATGAACAAGGGCCTGCTCCAAGTTTCTTCTTCCTTTAACCCTACAGCTCAGCGAAAATGGATTACTAATCTTCAGGAGCTGCACTAAAAAAAACAGATCTGAGTGTGAAAAGCGGGAAGGGGAAAAAACCTTTACTTTTTCCGTACAGAAACCATGTTTTTCACCAAAAACACAACTCATCAATTGATTTTTTTTAATAAAAAAAATCGAGTATAAAATTTGAATTCAGCAGAAACCCAGAACATAATAATCAAGAAACTAGTAACCCACCTCTGTTTATGTGAAAACACAACAAGAACTAAAGGGAGAGAAAGGGTTAGAGAGAGAGAAGGGTTTGTTGATTGAGTGTTTTGTGAGGTTGTTTTGGAGCTGGGGGATAAGTAAGTTGGGTTTACATACATATATATATATATATTGATGAGCTTGTGTTCATAAAATTTGTTTATCAGTATCAGCTTAACTTTTTTCTGTAAGTTGCAGCAGATAAAAAAAAACCTTGTTAAACTCAAAACATGTAGCTATTTTGTTGTATATCTGTGTTCAATATGATTAGAGATAGCAGGAAGAACATTTAGCAAAATTATAACATTTTAAATTAGTATAAATTATTAATTTCGACTAATGCAATACCCAATATTGTATACTCTATAAGAAGTAGTATCACTAAGAACAAAATTTTTATTTTAAAGACTAAAAAAAATCACAAATTAATTAAAATTAAACTCAAAGGAGAGACTCTTTTTTCCCTTGCGATAGTGATGGGATATGATCAGTATCATATTTGTTATCACATTAATGGTGGAACAGTTGATCAGTTCAAATCCTCCATCTCCTGTATTATATCTGTATGGTACAAAGATCACATGCTATGCACGTGATTTCCACCATCAGCCATGTTCTTCCAAAGCTCAAATTTTAGCTAAATGACAAATATTCTCTACCCATATTATTTTCTTTTAAGCCAACCATACTCCTTATATATATACTCCTTTAATTTCGAATTCTGTTATATGTATATATTTATATATAAGTATAACCCACCTCTGTTTATGTGAAAACACAACCAGAACTAAAGGGAGAGAAAGGGTTAGAGAGAGAGAAGGGTTTGTTGATTGAGTGTTTTGTGAGGTTGTTTTGGAGCTGGGGGATAAGCAAGTTGGGTTTACATACATACATACATATACATATATACATATATATATATATTGATGAGCTTGTGTTCATAAAATTTGTTTATCAGTATCAGCTTACCTTTTTTTTGTAAGTTGCAGCAGATAAAAAAAAAACCTTGTTAAACTCAAAACATGTAGCTATTTTGTTGTATATCTGTATTCAATATGATTAGAGATAGCAGGAAGAACATTTAGCAGAATTTGGATTTTCAAGAGGAAAAAAATCAACCCCTTAATTCTGTTGTCGCTTTTGTAGTAAAAAAAAGACAGTTTCTTGCCATAACTAATGACTTAAACACCCAATCAAAACTACTAGACATACATAAATTCATATAATCCATACACTCAGGGTACTCATCTTCTCGAAAACAGCCTGGGAATATAATAAACAAGATAATTGAGACTAACAATACCAAATTCAACAACAATTAAATAAGCTCAATAAACAAGTCAATAACATTAATGAAGAAAATCAATCCACTACTACAGCTATCAAAACAATGTACAAACAAACAAAATAAAATAATTAGTGACACTCTTAGATATTATCAATTGGAAACAACATGGTATTGACAATTTGACACCTACAACATTTTTTGATCCCCATTATTCAAATAACTACTCTAATTAAAGAAAACCAAAAAAAAACACAATAAACTAATGAATTAAAGATTATCCACAGTTCTTGATAGATCAAAATCAGTGAGACCCAGATGCAAAAATGGAACCTTAAAATAGTATATACTGCTGCTTAATCTTCTTGTTGTTGCAAGATGACTCTGTTCCTCCTAAAGCGTTCGATTCGATGATTGCTTCCAAAGAAACTTTGGTTTCTTCGAGATTGGGGGCTAGAGTTTCTGATTTCGCTACTTCGTCGGCCATCGGTATAGCCTCAAACTTTCAAAATTAGGTATAGAGTGAAAGAATAGGGAGGAGAGGGCTGAGGAGGAAGAGGGCTAAGAGTGAGTGAGTGAGTGAGTGAGAGGAGAGGAGAGGGTTGTGAGAGAATGGTGAGTTGTCGAAGGTTTCTCTCTCTCTCTCTCTCTTAGCGGGTGTTAGGCAAAACCAACTTATAAGTTTGATAATGACTTATAAATCAAAGACAAAATAAATAATCATTAATTTGGTACTTATTTCAAAATAACTTATAAATTATTTTTAATAAATTAGTCTGATTAAATATAATGTTTATTTTGTCTTTCTTCTATTTTGTTAAATTATATTTATATCCTTCCAACCCTTTTAAATATATATATATATATATATATATAATTAATACAATAATATAAAATCAATATAATACCTAATAATATATATATATATATATATATATATATATTATAATATAACATTAAATATATAGTATTATAACATATAATATGTATTATATTTATTATATTAAAATAAATATTGTAATATAATATTAAATATACAATATTATAATATCTAATAATATATGCATATATAATATTATACGCATATATAAAATAATATATTATTAATATGTATTATATTTATTTTATATTATATTATATTATATTTATAATACAATATAATATATTTATTTGTTTGGTGTTTTATTTAATTAAAAATAGTGATTCTTATGATATGATATTGAATTAATGTATCTTTTTATTAATGTTCTTTTTAGTAATTTTTACATTTGATTTTAACTTATAAGGCATTATCAGCCGAACACATTCAGAACTTGTTTTAACTTAATTTCTTACTTTTAGGTTAATCTGGTGCCGAATACTTTTACTTATAAGTCACAACTTAAAATGACTTATAACTTTAAGTCATTTTAAAATAAATTTAAGTCATTTTAATCCATTCTGTTGCTTCTCTCTCTTAAGTAATTGAAATTGCGCTTTTAATTCCGACGAAATAATTTTTGACAAAATTTTCCGTCGGAATTAACTTATTTTCAATCGAATAAATTCCGTCGAAAATAACCGATTTCCTCGTAGTGTGCTCACCCCTATAACAAGTGCACATTCCTCTTGGTCAACTATAATTATTACTTTTTTGAATATTTGGAACTTTCATTATAACTAATGAGTAATTTGATTATTACTAGCTAGTACTAAATAATATATTGGCTGTCTAACTTGGTAATAGTGGCATGATAATCGAATTGTGATGAAAAATTAATTTAAGCACATTATGTCATTATATACTAACATAAAAAGAAATTAAAACAAACTCTTTAGGTGTGAAACGATGAGAGTGATAATCATCATTATGCTCAAGCCCCAAAGTCGCATTCATGTGAGCATTTAACAGACAGCTAAGCACATTATGTCGTTTTATACTAACATAAAAAGAAATGGAAACAAACTCTTTAGGTGTGAAACAATGAGCTTACAAATTGTTACATAAAGTATTAAATTGCTTAAAATTTTCACCTCAAACTCAATCTCAGGTAGAAATTGTCCGGAATTCCTGATTTGGCCACAATTGGGTTTATATAGGTTTATCGTACTTTAACTTGGTTGGCATATGATGACTTTATAAGTGTAAATATATGAATGCTTGGTAGATGATGATTTTATAACTGTAAATATGTAATTAATATGGGATACTTAAGTATCTTATAAAAAGGGTATTAATTAATTTTTTTAATGAAGTCAAACCGTATACAAATACAGTCAAATCGCATAAAATATATCTAGTGAGAGTTTATAGTTCACCATTAAATTCTAAATAAAATGTTCATGTAATGGCAAAAGATTGAATTTTACAATAAATTTGTTACCAATTATGTGACACCAATTTATTAATTATTTATTCAACCAAATGTTTTTAACAATAAAAGTATACTTAGGTTAAGAGCTCAAGCCTTGATAGTAGCCAAAGAAGAGTGTTTGTTTAAACTAGCAAAAAAAAAAAAAAACTTCCAAATACTTAATAATGTATTTCTGAATACTTAAAACAATTTTTTGGTGAATTGTCTCCCACAATTTCATTCCCGCTCTGGTTCCGCCCAATTTTTATGTTAGAGCGGTAGCCTAATTATGCACCCCAAATTTCACTCAAGCCGCCTTACTCGTGGTTTCTCCCTCTTCTATAATCACGGTCATCTTGCAGCAACAACAACAACAACAAAGAACGTGAGAAATCGCTGGAGTACGCAGAAGAGTTGATGGCGAGAGGATCCAAAGCCGACAAAAGAACGCGATTATGCTGAAGGCACCGGCTGCTACAGTCGTGCCCTAGAAATCATGTTTATTAGCAGGGTTTCTCGTGAAGCTTCACAAGCTAAGCAATTCTCTTCCACTCTTTACGCATTCTCTATTTGGATCTTGCCCTTTTCAAAACAACTTTATGATCACATTTTCTTTTAACAAGGTTTTTTTTTAATTATATTTTTCCGAGAATTTGTGATTTAGTTCTATTGATCCGAGTGTTTGATTATTTGGGTATTTATTGGGTTTTCACCATCATACTTATAAAAAAATTATGTGAAATTATGTGATCTTGTTTGTTATTTTCATCATTGCCAATTTACCATCCATATATTTTACCATCATACTTATAAAAAAAAAATCTTCATGAGATAACAAGCTCACTCACTTGGAATCTACCACACGAATGGTTAATTTTTGATAGGAGATTAGGATTCCCTGATCAAGTTTTTTTTTTAAACGCTTGGAAGTCCACAATGTGTTCTGCTTGAAAGTTGTGTTAATACTGCCTAATCTTTTATTTATTGAATTTAGATCTTAAATGTTGGCATTTAAGTGTTCACCCCTTTTTTTTCTTTCCTTGATTTTTTTCCTTTTCAACTTAATTCTCTTTGATTGATTCGGTAGGTTCAATTTCTATTTATTCAAACAAGCTGAAATGATGTGGGCAGAACTTTATTATCTTTGATCTTTGAATTTTACTGCTTAGTTTCCCATTTTTATTGGTTTCGATCTTCAATGCAGATTTTAATTGTTTGAGTGTGTGTGTGAATATATATATATATATATACACACACACCCCCACACCCACACATTTCCCTCTTTCAACTTCATTGGCTTTGGTTGGCTCAATCTATGTTATTCATTCAATTTCAGTTGACCGATGATTCTTTGCCTGACATGCTATTTGTGAACTCCAGGAGTCGTTATGTTTTTGTTTGAAGGCAATTTTGGTAGCATATTGCACACAGGAGATTGCAGACTTGATCAAGAGTGTTTCCAAAGCTTACTTGAGAAGTATTTAGGCAAGAGAACTAGAGAACCTAGATGTCGAATTGATTACACATTTGGGAGATTTCCTTCAAAGATGCCAAGTAAACACTCTGCAATTAGGCAGGTACTTCTACTCAGGCTCATCTAGCTTATGTTCTTTCTAGTCTCTACTCTGGTATGACGTGTTGCAGTATTCATATGTTTGAACTCCACCTACTCATGCCTTGTCCTGTTTACATGTTATAATAGAGTGTTTGATTATTTGGGTATTTATTGGTTCCAAGACCTTATCACTTGCTTGCTCAGCATTCGCGATGATGAAAACAACAAACAAGTCATATCTAAAAATGAGATTGTCCACAGTGTCATGCTTACCATGGTCGCAGGACACAACACTTCCTCTACTTTAGTTACTTTCATTTTGCAATTTCTGGCTAATAATACTACTGTATATCAAGCAGTTCTTCAAGGTACACATGTACGTCAAACAAACACACACTCACACACACACACACACTCATGTAGTCCTTGTATAGAAATTGTAATATTCACAAAAAAGAATTAAGAAGGGAATTATTCTTTTCACAAGCTACAATATTTTCCATCACATGAAGGTGAGACATACACCACTTTCAACTCCATCATGTAAAAGTAGCCCTTGTGAAAATAGTTATATTCTTAAGAATAAGAATTGTGCTATGATTTTCAAATCTATGAGATTATTTCTATATTTGGCTCAGTTTTTTGCCAATTTAAGTGAAGAAAAATTTGATGCTCATGACAAGTCTGCATCATGAGTAGTGCAATTGGGCTACCATATCGCTCTTCATAGAAAATGTTTATAGTGATTGGCAAATGATGTGTCCATTTCATTTTTGGGCAGTTATCCCTTTCATAGGTAGTAGTACTCTACAGTACTTTCTTGGCACGGTAGCTCATACATGATATGATGCATCAAACAATTATACTCCCATTTGATATTTGGCTTTTTCCTTGCATGTTATTAATATTTGTCTAACACATATATCTTCCTTCTTTATATTTTTGCAATTAAATTATTTTTATTACATTACAAAAATATAGTGCTTAGATGTGTCTTATGAAAATCTTGATATTCATTTAAAAAAGAATAAAATCAGAAGTTTAAATGAGACAATTATTTTCAAAAGCAGAGAGTGGTACATAGGGAACATAACTATTTATTCTGTATACAAGTGTTAATTACTCCTCAGACCCTACTGCTAGTGTATGGATGGACCCACAAATAATATACAAAATAGCAGTGAACTAATAACCCCAAAACAGTGTTGCAGCATCCCATGCATCCTGTCCTAGCCATGTGAAAAAGCTCAGAACAAGACATAAATGGTGTTGAGTTCATTGCATTGGAATGATCATATAATTCATATACTAGTGATCCATTGAAAATATTATACTGTTCATCTCAATACTTTCCCCCCTTTTTTTTTGCAATAATATGTGACACTACTCATATGTTTACAATTTTCTTGTATGGGTTTGAATACACATTGAAACTGATGTTGTAGTGTTTTGTTGGGTCTTTTCTCGTTGTCTTGAATATAGAGTTTTGGTTTCTGGCATTTGATGTTGCGCCTGTATTTGAGCTTCCAGAGGTAGACCCAAAAACAGTAGCGTCAATCATTCTGCGTGGAGGTGCTGGGACTCATTTCTTTCCTCTCACTAACAGAAGAGCTAAACCTGCTGTAAGTGATACCCATATATTTTCCCTACAATACTGACAGAAGGTACCTAGAGGGAGAGAGAGAGAGAGTAGTTAAATCTTAAAGAGATCAGCTAGATTTTTTTTTATTCTAAGGATAATTGTAATTAAGATAGTCTCCATGTCATTAGCGGGTTTATACATCAATGCTGCTTTATGTAGAAACCATTACGCGTCACTAAAAAACTACATATGTGATATGGACTACGTCATCTTGGTCTCCATGGTTTGAAGGAAATTGACTTGGCTAGATAATGGAATGAATATGAACCATATCCTGTAAGTTTATCCTAAACTTTTAATCTATTTTACAGTCTGTATATGTAATTATTTAACATGATTTATTAATTAGAAATGTTTGTCATCATCAATGTTAAATCTACATGATGTCATTGACTTCTTATACAATCATTTTTCTTGCGTCTTGATATCTGCAGTGGTGGTTCTTTATTTTTATTTTGTTCAAATTTTGGGAAGGTAAATTCACCATTTCAACATATGTACTATCCAGTTATAGCAAACATATGCATATCCGTTGATATAATCTATATTATACCTGAATGGATCTAATCGCGAAACAAGAATGCGTATGGATTTCTCCTTAATACTTTACTAGATTATTTGATTTAACTTGCGACAGGAGGAGTTATGTTAATACTGATTATGTGCTTATACTTGGTTGCTGGCTATCAGACACAAAGATCTGGCCCCACTTTATAACCACAACTTTTTACTATGTGTTTGGCACTCAGTCAACATGCAAAATCTAAGAGGCAGTTGATAAAATAGGAAATGAAATAAAGAAAGAAATAAATTACAAAGTTATTATTTTTGTTGAAGCTGCTGATTTTTGTTTGTTTCAATCTTCCATGTTGGTGCAGAGATATTTCTTACAACAGTTTCACTTGGGAAAGCTCAACTCCATTGGAATGTCCAAGTGGGCGTGTGTAAGTATCATGTACCAAACCTTTCATCTATTGCTCCAGAAACTTAGTGGAAAGCTACTCTTCATCAACACATAAAGTGTAAGATTCTTGTTCTCTTTTTTAAACACAAGCAGTTTTTTCATTGATTTTTGCACATTAACTGTTCTCTATTAAGATTCTTGCAAGGAGTATTTTTTTTCTAGCGGTTGTTGGTTGGTGTTCAAATAAAGTCTAGACCTTTGACTAGCGTATTCAGCGGCTATAGTGAAAGTAATATGCCCTCAAGCCAATTATATTTGATGTAATAAGCATTTACTTTGTAATCTTATTCAAATATTAATAATAGAATAAAAGGCATATTTTATCCATGTTAATTGGTTGAATTAATAAATGTGATGAACCCATAGTTTTCGAGCAATGCTTTTAGAATCATGATGAGATAATGCTAGTGAGATCTAAATTCAAGAAAGCTCAAAACTAAAATGTTCCTAATCGTTGGATCACTAATATTGGGATTACTGATCCGGATAGATTAGTACATACTATGCTTGATCTTTAGAAGATAATGATTGATCTTATAATCATTTGTGTGAAGACACTAAAGCAAGTATGTAGGTGCTTATTAGAGAATAAGTTCACTGAACGTGACTCGCTTAAAGAACCCTAATGGAGTTTTATTCACCTGTCAATAGGGAAATTCTTAAGTGATAGTTGTACAAGTGATCCTTGGACTTGAGATCATCATAGTACCTTGTGTATGTTAAGTTATACTTTGTCATATTCCTTAATACCTTAGGGTATGTCATAGGGTATGTACGGGTATAATAAAGTATACACGGAGGTAGGTGAATGATCGACAAAGGATCTACCACTTCTGATAAAGGGAGAGAATGTCCTATGCGATTTGATAAATGACAGCTCAAAAATCCCTGGCCAGGGTTGAATGAAAATTAGAAAGGAGTTTCTAATTTACATTAATCGGAGTTGTGCATTCTTAAATCGAAATGCATATGATTAAATAAAATAAGACTTGTCAGTAATTCCATGTCTTATATTTAATCGGGACATTGTATGGTAGAATGATTGAATTGTACGGTAACTATTACTGAATAGGTTCTATGTGATTAAACGTTGATTTCATATTATACGGATAGTCATGATACATTATCGTAAGGTGTCACTCATGATGTAGAATAAATATTATTTATTTATATATGAATTAAAGGAGTTTAATTCATTATAAATAATATTAGAATTGTTCTAATTTATTTATTCTACTACCGGCATAATATTGAACCTAAAGGGTCACACCGCAAAAGAAATATATTATTTAGAAACAATTGGCTTAATGATAATAAATTAAGTATTTAATTTATTAGTAGAATAAATTGAATAGCTTAATATTTATAATGATATATTTGGAGAAATATTGAATTATAAATTAATAAGAGAAATCTTATTATTATTATTATTATTATTTAATTCCTAATTAGATTGGAAATTGAATTAATACATTTATTACTAAAGAGTTTAGTTGTAATAAATGCTCCTACAAATGCAAATGCAAATGAAATGCAAATGCAAATGAAATGTAAATGCAAATGAAATTCAATTTCTAGATTAATATGTGTTACTTGCTTAATGTTGATTAAACAATTAACATATGTTATGTGTGAAATGAAGCCTACATGTGGGTTAGGAGAATATGTATACATGTAAGTATACAACTAGAATGATTAGATGAATACTTGCATTATTATTTGCAAGAGATCATGAGATGAACCCTAATAGAGATTAGGAAAAATCAATAATTATTCTTGAATTTCTTAAGAGTTAGGAAAGAAAGAACTATTTGGATTAGCCATCCTTGATTTCTAGGAAATCATAATTTGTTTCTTCATTAATCATTTCTTGGTGGATCACCTTTAAAGTGCTTCATACACTTTGAAGCTAGTGTTTAATCCAAGGAGCAAAGAAAGGAGGAACTTGAAGAAATCAACAAGGAGTAGATCTTGTAGCGGTTCAAAGATTGGATCTATTAAGGTATATTTCTTGTTCATCTTCTTCTTCAATTAATAGCTATGCATAAGGTGATTCATGGATAAGTTGCAAAAATTTTAATTTCCATTTTCCGTTGCGTATTACAATTAGATTGTGATTTTGCAAACTTACAGTGGTATCAAGAGCCATCCTTATGCGTACTATTAATTGTATCAATCATATATACGTTGATATGTGTTTAGAACAATTTTTTGGGTATAATTGTTAGTATGAAATTATGTTTTTTGGAAAAACATCAAGAGAAAAAAAAATAAAAAAAAATCGGACACTGTTCACTGCCGGAACTGTTCACCGCCGGTCACTGTTCACCGCCAGTCACTGTTCACTGGTACTGTTCACCGGGCAGCGGGAACTGTTCACCGGGCAGCGGAACTGTTCACCGGGCAGCCCGAACACTGTTCACCGGGCAGCCCGGGCACTGTTCACAAAAAAAAAATAAAAAAATTTGATTTTCCAATTTTAAAATTTCAATGTTGAAAAATAAAGATGTTTATTTTAGACTTGAAATTAGTTTAAAATAAAGGAGTTTATTTTAATTAATATTGGATTTCAATTTTGAACAAAGATTCTAAATTTTTATAAAGGAGTTTATATTAATTTGGAATAGATTAAAATAAAGGAGTTTATTTTAATTGAATTTTGGATTTCTACTAGTCAATTGCCCATTAAATGATATCAATATATATTGAATGGTTTATTATTCATGAGATGAATGGTATTTATATATGTTGATATATATAGGGGATGATTAAGGACTATTGACCAATGTGATTGGATTTAATTTGAATGGATGCTTGAATGAATGGTTTTATTCATAATGGGGTCTGCGTACCTCGCCTATCTAAATTTCTAAATGTAATTTCTATCTCTCTCCTATGTACTTCCCCTTGACTGTTGATCAAGGTTTCTATTTTGTTAAAATGAATGTAATAGGATTTAATAGAGTTACTAGAGAAATTGGAACCGAAGAACAAGAGCATTGAAGACCCATTTGTAATGAAGCCTGGGTTGAATGTAATAGTTATATTCAAATTTATTCTTGCACCCTAGGTTTGACCTATTGATTTACTCGGTGGCTCGAGTGAATCAAATTAGATTAAGTCCATAATCATCCCATATAGAATATAGTATTCTATGAATGCATGCTTATAATATATATATTAAATATATTATTATTCATGTTGATGAATGTTTAATATGACGTGTATTTATATATATATACATGCATGCGCGCTAAACAAGATGAGACCATTAATAACAAAACCCTCATTACAAAATATTAAGTTGAATACGTTTAAAGGTATTTCAAAAATATCAAACGTAGCCTTCTAGCATGATAAAGCAATAGAGTATTAATTATTTAATATTAGTTTGTTGTGCACACAAAAGACTCATATTAAATTTTTAAGATGTTGGCTTTATTACATTAAAAATGTTTTATAAGGAATTGAACAATACTAGTTTTGTTGTGCACACACAAGGACTATATTTTTCAATTCGCTTATATGGAAATGCTAGGTGAAACTTAACTTGGATTATTTTAGTTCGGATGTGCACACACTTGACTATTATAATCTAAGAGGCAAAATACAAGGAGTTACATAGTTGATGTAATTGACAAGAGTTGTCTACCCTTTGAATAAATATATGATTTGTTGTGCACACACAAGGCTGCATATTTATGTCAATAGGATCCTTACTCACTAAACAGATTTTTGAAAATTTGTCGAACTATATATGGAGGGTCATATAATTTGTACAAAATAGTGGGAGACACCCTTTTAATAAAGTCCTATATTAAATTGGTGATTAATAAAATGAATATATGCTAATGTTGTTTAAATAAAAATTCATTTACAGATTTTTACAAATGGCCCATTCACTATCACTGCGGAGCATATTGGATGCTAATAAACTAACCGGACCGAACTACACGGATTGGTTAAGGAATTTGAGAATTGTTCTCACCGCTGAAAAATTATCTTATGTCCTTAATTCGCCTGTTCCTGCAACTGTTGCAGAAACTGCCTCTGAGGAAGAGATTGCTACTTTTAAAAAGTGGCAAGATGATGCTATGGTAGCTCAATGCATCATGCTCGCATCCATGAGTAACGAGTTACAACGTCAACATGAGAAAATGGATGCACCTGCTATATTGCTTCACCTGCAAGAGTTGTATGGTGAACAAAGTAGGTCTGCAAGATATGAGATATCTAAGGAGCTCTTCCGATCTAGAAAGACCGATGGCCCTACAGTACAGGCACATGTCCTCAAAATGATCAATTTGATTGAACAATTGGGACAACTGGGTTTTGTAATGGATGGAGAGTTGAGCCAAGATTTGATCTTGCAGTCACTCCCGGACTCCTACTCACAATTTGTTGTGAATTTTCACATGAACAAGCTTGATGTCAGCTTGCCTGAATTGCTTAACATGTTGAAAACTGCAGAGAGTCACTTTCCATTCAAGAAAGACCAAGTCTTACTGATAGGTGACGCTTCCAAGAAAAGGAAGTGGCCCAAAGGATCTTCTGCTAAGAAGAAAAATTCTAAGAAGGCAAAAGGAAAGGTAACTGATAAAGGTAATAAGAATAAAACTAATGCGGATAGCAAAGGAGTTTGCTTCCACTGCAATAAGCCTGGACATTGGAAGAGAAACTGCAAGGATTACCTTGCAGAGGCAAAGCAGAAAAAGCTTGTTGAAGCTTCAGCTACGGATACAGGTTTATTCATGATTGAAATAAATCTTTCTGTAAGTCAAAATTCTACTTGGGTATTAGATACCGGTTGTGGTTCTCACATATGCAATTCATTGCAGGGAATAAGCAGAAGTAGAAGGCTAAACAAAGGAGAAGTAACTCTACGAGTGGGAAATGGAGCAAAAGTTGCTGCATTAGCTGTGGGGACTTATTGTTTAGCACTGCCTACGGGAAAATCTATCAATTTAATAAATTGTTATTATGTACCTGTTCTCATCAGAAACATTATATCTATTTCTATGTTGGACAAAGAAGGATTCGTTGTTATATTTAAGAACAATGGTTGTTCTATTTATAATAATAATGTTTTGTTTGGAACTGGTAGCTTAATTGATGGACTTTACTTACTTGACTTACATGAAAATATTTTTCAAATTGAACAAACTTGTAAAAGAAAAAGAGATGAAGTAAATCATACTTTCATTTGGCACTGTAGACTCGGTCACATCAATGAAACAAGATTAAACAAGTTGCATATTGATGGTCTTTTAGAACCATTCGATTTTGAATCATATCCAACTTGTGAATCATGTCTCATGGGTAAAATGACTAAATCTCCATTTAGTGGACATGGAGAGAGGGTTACAGGATTGTTAGAGTTGGTACACACAGATGTATGTGGACCTATGATAATAGATGCTAGAGGAGGGTATTCGTATTTCATTACATTCACTGATGATCATTCAAGATTTGGATATGTGTATTTAATGAAATACAAATCCGAATCATTTGAAAAGTTCAAAGAATTCAGAAGTGAAGTAGAGAAACAAACTGGCAAAAGTGTTAAGATTCTTCGATCAGATCGAGGAGGAGAATACTTGAGCAATGAGTTTCTTAATCATCTCAAAGAAAATGGTATTCTCTCTCAATGGACGCCTCCTGGTACGCCACAATTAAATGGTGTATCTGAAAGAAGGAATCGTACCTTGTTAGACATGGTGCGGTCCATGATGAGTTTCACCGACCTTCCAATATCATTCTGGGGTCATGCCCTAGAAACGGCTGCATATCTACTTAACAAGATTCCCTCAAAATCCGTCCCTAAGACTCCATATGAGATGTGGACAGGGAGGAAACCCAGTCTTAAGCATGTTAAGATTTGGGGTTGTAACGCTTATGTAAAGGAGTTACAAAGCGACAAACTTGAGGCTAGATCTGACAAGTGCAAATTTGTGGGGTATCCTAAAGAAAGTTTAGGATATTATTTTTATAATCCTACCGAGCAAAAGGTGTTTGTTGCCAAACACGCTACCTTCTTGGAAAAAGAGTTTATCCTTGAAGGGGCTAGTGGGAGGAAAATAGATCTTGAAGAAATTCAAGAACCACAAATCACTACAGATCAAGTGGATGAACATGTTCAAGTAGATATAACTTCTGTACCACAACCGAGTCGTAAATCTGGAAGAGTGCCAAAAATACCTAAAAGGTATACACTCATCATAGAAGATGATGATGAGGTACGCATCATAACTGATGATGATCCAGTAACATACGATGAGACTATGAGTAGTAAACACTCTGAGAAATGGCAAATAGCCATGAAATCCGAAATGGACTCCATGTATGAAAACCAAGTATGGACTTTGGTTACTCCACCTGAAGGCATTGTGCCTATAGGGTGTAAATGGGTCTTTAAGAAAAAGACTGGAGCAGATGGCAAGGTGGAGACCTATAAGGCCAGACTGGTTGCAAAAGGTTTCAAACAAAGACAAGGAGTTGACTATGATGAAACCTTCTCACCAGTAGCCATGCTCAAGTCCATCCAGATTTTACTTGCGATTGCAGCTTACTATGACTACGAAATCTGGCAAATGGACGTGAAAACGGCCTTCCTCAATGGGAAACTAGATGAGGATGTATATATGATACAGCCAGAGGGTTTTGTTTCAAAGGTTGTAACAAATCAAGTGTGTAAGTTACAAAGATCCATTTATGGATTGAAGCAAGCTTCTCGAAGTTGGAACATCCGTTTTGATGAGACAATCAAAGAGTTTGATTTTATCAAAAATGAGGATGAACCATGTGTGTACAAGAAAGTTAGTGGGAGTGCTGTGACATTCCTGGTATTATATGTTGATGATATATTACTTATAGGGAATGACATACCGATGCTACAATCAGTTAAAATTTGGTTATCTAAACACTTCTCCATGAAGGACTTGGGAGAAGCATCCTACATATTGGGGATAAAGATCTATAGAGATAGATCAAAGAGGATGCTCGGCTTGACCCAAGGTGCATACATTGATTCGATGCTAAAGAGGTTTAGCATGCAAGACTCCAAGTGAGGACTCATACCGATGAGTCATGGAGTAAATCTCTCTAAGAAATTGTCCCCAAAGACACCTGAAGAGAGAGAACGCATGAATCAAATACCTTATGCTTCGACAATAGGATCCATAATGTATGGAATGATATGTACCAGACCAGATGTTACTTATGCACTTAGTGTAACAAGTAGATATCAGTCTAATCCTGGAGAAGAACACTGGAAAGCTGTGAAAAACATCTTGAAGTACTTGAGAAGAACTAAAGATGTGTTTCTAGTATATGGTGGGCCTGATTTGAAACTAGAGGGCTTTACAGACTCAAGTTTTTAAACTGACCAAGATGACAGTAAATCCATGTCAGGGTATGTATTTACCTTGAACGGTGGAGCAGTGAGTTGGAAGAGTTCCAAACAGCAAACAGTTGCTGACTCAGTGACAGAGGCAGAGTATATAGCTGCAAGTGAAGCTGCAAAGGAAGCTGTTTGGATGAAGAAGTTCATTTCTGAACTCGGGGTAGTTCCTAGCATTACTGGACCCATTCCAGTTCATTGTGACAACACTGGAGCTGTTGCACAGGCTAAGGAACCCAGGTCTCATCAGAGATCCAAACACGTGTTGCGGCGATTTCATTTAATTAGAGAAATAATTGAAAGAGGAGATGTCACCTTAGAAAGAGTGGACTCCCAGAACAACATTGCAGATCCATTTACTAAAGCATTATCGCAAGATCAATTCAATCGCCATTTCGATAAAATGGGTATTAGATACCAAGGTGATTGGCTTTAGTGCAAGTGGGAGATTGAAAGTAATATGCCCTCAAGCCAATTATATTTGATGTAATAAGCTTTTACTTTGTAATCTTATTCAAATATTAATAATAGAATAAAAGGCATATTTTATCCATGTTAATTGGTTGAATTAATAAATGTGATGAACCCATAGTTTTCGAGCAATGCTTTTAGAATCATGATGAGATAATGCTAGTGAGATCTAAATTCAAGAAAGCTCAAAACTAAAATGTTCCTAATCGTTGGATCACTAATATTGGGATTACTGATCCGGATAGATTAGTACATACTATGCTTGATCTTTAGAAGATAATGATTGATCTCATAATCATTTGTGTGAAGACACTAAAGCAAGTATGTAGGTGCTTATTAGAGAATAAGTTCACTGAACGTGACTCGCTTAAAGAACCCTAATGGAGTTTTATTCACCTGTCAATAGGGAAATTCTTAAGTGATAGTTGTACAAGTGATCCTTGGACTTGAGATCATCATAGTACCTTGTGTATGTTAAGTTATACTTTGTCATATTCCTTAATACCTTAGGGTATGTCATAGGGTATGTACGGGTATAATAAAGTATACACGGAGGTAGGTGAATGATCGACAAAGGATCTACCACTTCTGATAAAGGGAGAGAATGTCCTATGCGATTTGATAAATGACAGCTCAAAAATCCCTGGCCAGGGTTGAATGAAAATTAGAAAGGAGTTTCTAATTTACATTAATCGGAGTTGTGCATTCTTAAATCGAAATGCATATGATTAAATAAAATAAGACTTGTCAGTAATTCCATGTCTTATATTTAATCGGGACATTGTATGGTAGAATGATTGAATTGTACGGTAACTATTACTGAATAGGTTCTATGTGATTAAACGTTGATTTAATATTATACGGATAGTCATGATACATTATCGTAAGGTGTCACTCATGATGTAGAATAAATATTATTTATTTATATATGAATTAAAGGAGTTTAATTCATTATAAATAATATTAGAATTGTTCTAATTTATTTATTCTACTACCCAGGCATAATATTGAACCTAAAGGGTCACACCGCAAAAGAAATATATTATTTAGAAACAATTGGCTTAATGATAATAAATTAAGTATTTAATTTATTAGTAGAATAAATTGAATAGCTTAATATTTATAATGATATATTTGGAGAAATATTGAATTATAAATTAATAAGAGAAATCTTATTATTATTATTATTATTTAATTCCTAATTAGATTGGGAATTGAATTAATACATTTATTACTAAAGAGTTTAGTTGTAATAAATGCTCCTACAAATGCAAATGCAAATGAAATGCAAATGCAAATGAAATTCAATTTCTAGATTAATATGTGTTACTTGCTTAATGTTGATTAAACAAGTAACATATGTTATGTGTGAAATGAAGCCTACATGTGGGTTAGGAGAATATGTATACATGTAAGTATACAACTAGAATGATTAGATGAATACTTGCATTATTATTTGCAAGAGATCATGAGATGAACCCTAATAGAGATTAGGAAAAATCAATAATTATTCTTGAATTTCTTAAGAGTTAGGAAAGAAAGAACTATTTGGATTAGCCATCCTTGATTTCTAGGAAATCATAATTTGTTTCTTCATTAATCATTTCTTGGTGGATCACTTTTAGAGTGCTTCATACACTTTGAAGCTAGTGTTTAATCCAAGGAGCAAAGAAAGGAGGAACTTGAAGAAATCAACAAGGAGGATCTTGTAGCGGTTCAAAGGTTGGATCTATTAAGGTATATTTCTTGTTCATCTTCTTCTTCAATTAATAGCTATGCATAAGGTGATTCATGGATAAGTTGCAAAAATTTTAATTTCCATTTTTCGTTGCGTATTACAATTAGATTGTGATTTTGCAAACTTACATATAGCTTATATGCAGCCTACTAATAGTGCTTATTTTTCTTTTGTCCTGTAGAGTTAAAGTTAAAACATATGCACATTGACTAATAGCCTCAACTTTTCCATAATTGTTGTCCTTTCTATATAAAAATATAAACATTGTTATTTAAGATTGTGTGATGGTATTTAAGATTGTGTGATGCTTGTGATTATTGAATGTGACTGAATTCTGACTTGAGGTCAACATATAATAATAATCTACAAGTCTTGTAACAGAAAATATGTTTACCACTATGCTTACTGAAATTAATTCATGAAATGGCCGATTAAGATTCCAATTTTTTCTTGTAACAGAGCAATCATATAGTCGCACTGAAGGTTCTTTTTCTATTTGGATTTGTAGCAAAAGATATGGTGATTGCCTATTTGTCTTTTTCTGCTTATGAGCAATACGGTGTACATTAGTACCACGTAACAACTCTATTGTCTTGATTTTGGCATTAAGTGCCTCTGGTGACCTATTTGCTTCATTTTTCTGACTTGCTATTATTTTTAAATATGTGCAGGAAGACTGCTTCTACGATCTGCCTTACAATACTGGGTATCAAATTTTCGTGCAAGGTTAACGGAAGACAAGGGACGAAATTATGAAGTGTACTCTCTCTATATATGTAGATATATACTTTGATTGAAGAACTGTGGTAGCTTTAGATGGTTAATTGTAAAGATAATGAATGATTATGTAGTGGATGATTTTATTAAGTTAATAATATTTTAGTTTTTTGTATTTTTGCCATTATTTGCAATGGGGACATTGAGCCAGCCAGGTACACAAAAAGAATGTCAAATTTTGATTTGGCAACAATATAATTCGTTACCAAAGCATTGAACAAGTTTTAATATAGCAACATTTTTTTATACATTTAGCAACAAATTTTCGTTACTAATGGCATTAAAAATATAATATTTGGCAACGAAAAATTAACCTAATAACAACGGAGAGGATAGTTGCTAATACAAAAATAAAAGGTAACATTTTTTATCGTTGCAAATCATATCAACTTTCGTTGCACATATAAAGAAAAGACAACATATAATGTCGTTGCTAATCGACGACTTTCGTTGCTATTGAAAAATAACCAGTAACAAACATTTTCGTTGCTGATTCAGCATAATGTCGTAAAATAATATAATCAGCAACGAAAATCGTTGCTAAAAAGTTTACATTCCGCAATGAAAGCAAGCTTAGGCAATAATTTTCTTAATTTACTGCAATGAAAAATGTCGTTGCAAAATGGTGTCAATTGCAACGAAAATACATGGCGCTGCAAAAAAAAATAGTTCATTTCTTTGCCAATTAGCAGGCTTTTACAACGAAATGGGGTTTTTAGCAACGAAATGTTAATTATTCTGCAACAATACATTTTGTTGCTAAAGGATCGATGTCTCTGTACGAAAGCCAAATTTCGTTGCAAAATGTATTACTTTTCGCAACGAAAAAAATACGTTCGTTGCGGAACAATTAGCAACGCTCATTGCATAACGAAAGACGCAACGACAATAAAGTCGTTGCCAAAACCCTTTTGCAACAAAATTTGACGCCTTTAGCAACGAAAATCGGTTGTTGCTGAAGCCCCATTTTTTGTAGTGTCAAATGGTGAAGAATATGGAATGTTGGGGGAAGATCAAAGGGCTGCTAACAAATTCTATATATACTCCATTCCTAAACTCATGGCCAATCTTTGCAAACTTTAATTACCATATGAAAAATTGAGTGAGTGAGAGCTAAAGGAAATTCGGGAGAAGAGGAGGAATTGCTACAAGGTGCTGGAAGAATTAGCAAACAAAAACAAAGGGATTAACAAGCCTAAATCATCCAAAGAGGTAAGTTATGGAAATTTTTGTGTTCATATGAAACTAGTAAGCAAAATGCATGAAAATTGATGAGAATGAATTGTTTGTGTTGTGTATGAATTGGTTATTGATAACTGGTGTTTATAGGATTGACAACAACAAAATTTTTGGGTTATACTGCTGAAATTCGTTGAATTAAACTATGCATGTTATATGTTTGATAAAATGCCTCATTGATGACTAAATGCTCAAAAAGTGAGAATTTGATGAATTTCGAAGTCATGATATGTGTATATATGATTTATAAGGTTACTGGAATCATGTGGATGGTTTAAACACTAATTAAAACTGAAATCAAGAATTTTTACCAACTTAGTTTTGTTAGAAAATTGTGATGAACAACCTATTTGGAGCCTCTGTAATTATGCCTTCGTGAATTCATAATGCGTATGTATTAATTTTTTAAAATAGAAGGTAGCATGATGTCTAACCTGACCAAGTTTGAATGTAATCCGAATTAAAACGAGCAAGATATGATTTTCAGAATCTAGTATGAAAACAAGAAAAGTCTGCAAATTTGGAAAATTTTCAGAATTTTCTAAAGCTCAAGAACAGTTCGCGCACGCTTATGGAGGCAACTAATTCGATGCTTTTCTTTGTTAGTTTGGTGTATGTAATAATTTTATAAAATACTAGGTAGTATGATGTATATGCTGACCAAGTTTCAAAGGAAATGGGTTTATATTGAGTAATATATGAATTTTGGGAACTAGCATGAAAATAATCAAAATCTGAAAAAATCAGGAAAACTCCGAAATTTTTCTAACTCTGGAAATAGTCCGCGCACTATTTTCTAGGCATTTGGTTTGTGGTCTTATTTTCTTAATTTCATGAATGTTATATGTTTGTAAAATACCTTGCCATATGAAGTTTAATGTGTCCAAATATCATGGCCATCCGATCTGTAGGTTAGTAGATATAAATTCATGAAATAGGTTGCTTGAAAAGGAAAACCCAGAAAGTTTTCCAAGTTTGGAAGCAGTTCGAGCACATTTATCTAGGCATCTGGTTTGTGGTCTTTTTGTTAATTTCATGAATGTTATATTTTAGTAAAATACTATGTTATATGAAGTTTATTGTGTCCAAATATCATGGTCATCCGATCTATAGATTAGTGGGAATAAAATCGCAAAAGTGGCTGCAAGAAATGAAAATTTCAATGTCGAGTAAAAAAAAATATTTTTTTTCCCCCTCAGATTCAGAAATTGCACAATTTTACTTATGTGATGCAACTTAATATGTGTTCAATTTAATATGGTATTAAAGTTTAAAAGATTGTGGTTTAGTTATAAACTTTAATTGAAATAAAAGTGCCGAAGCGTAGAGCAAAGAATATAGTTATCTTTAACAGATCTATGAGTACTCGGTTGCTTAACGTGACTTAAATATATAGGCTATTTGAAGAATCAAATAGGTAGCATTAATTGTAGCAGCTTATCAGGCAAGTTCCCTAACTTCATTCATTTTATTACATTGAATGTAAGTGTAATATCCCGAATGTTGATAAGTATAAAATCTGTTATGTTTTTATCTCTTAATATCTAGTCTTTTATACTTATTTGGCACCTAAATGTACTCATTATTCTTATATTTTGATTTAGGTTCCAAATGGAGCCATTAAATGAAAACTGTGTTATTTTCGCACTTTTGGATTATTTTGAAATCCGTCTATCCGCTTGAGGCTCAAATTAACACTTGATCAGGCCTTATTCTCTCAAAGCTCAAAGAAGAAAAGTTGTAGATCTATTTCTTAGCTTTTCGGATCATCTTGAAACTCCTAAATCGAAGCTCGGATGAGAGAGTTATGACCATTTTACCAACATACGTCAAAGTTGAAAATTTCAGGAAATTGAGCTTTTGGACAGATTGACCTTTGGGGCTTCGGTTGAGATTTGAATTGTGTTAAAGTTCCCAAATGAAAATATGGTCTTCTTGAAGTTTTTAGTATACTTCTCAAGCTTTCCAGAATGGTATGGTGAGCAAAAATTCGAGTTCATTTGGGCCTCCAAATATTGCTTTTTAGATAGCTGATCCGAATCCCGCCTAGACTAAATTCCTGTTCGGACCAGTTGGAGTATTTGGGCCATAACTTGAGCTTCCCAACTCCAAATCAGGTGATTCAAAAGCCCAAATTCATTCAAAACTCCAGGGCTACAACTTTTCGTCTTTGGTCAAGTCCAAAATCGGCAGTCTACTAATTCAAAATTAGCATGCAAGATGCTGATCAGTTTTGGTGTCAGATTTTGACTTCTTATGAGGTGCACGTTTTTGGGTTTTTGATTGCCTTAGATGACTGATTTGTAAGTTTGCAAAATCACAATCTAATTGTAATACGCAACGGAAAATGAAAATTAAAATTTTTGCAACTTATCCATGAATCACCTTATGCATAGCTATTAATTGAAGAAGAAGATGAACAAGAAATATACCTTAATAGATCCAACCTTTGAACCGCTACAAGATCTACTCCTTGTTGATTTCTTCAAGCTCCTCCTTTCTTTGCTCCTTGGATTAAACACTAGCTTCAAAGTGTATGAAGCACTCTAAAGGTGATCCACCAAGAAATGATTAATGAAGAAACAAATTATGATTTCCTAGAAATCAAGGATGGCTAATCCAAATAGTTCTTTCTTTCCTAAGTCTTAAGAAATTCAAGAATAATTATTGATTTTTCCTAATCTCTATTAGGGTTCATTTCATGATCTCTTGCAAATAATAATGCAAGTATTCATCTAATCATTCTAGTTGTATACTTACATGTATACATATTATCCTAACCCACATGTAGGGTTCATTTCACACATAACATATGTTACTTGTTTAATCAACATTAAGCAAGTAACACATATTAATCTAGAAATTGAATTTCATTTGGATTTGCATTTCATTTGCATTTGCATTTGTAGGAGCATTTATTACAACTAAACTCTTTAGCAATAAATGTATTAATTCAATTCCCAATCTAATTAGGAATTAAATAATAATAATAATAATAAGATTTCTCTTATTAATTTATAATTCAATATTTCTCCAAATATATCATTATAAATATTAAGCTATTCAATTTATTCTACTAATAAATTAAATACTTAATTTATTATCATTAAGCCAATTGTTTCTAAATAATATATTTCTTTTGCGGTGTGACCATTTAGGTTCAATATTATGCCGGTAGTAGAATAAATAAATTAGAACAATTCTAATATTATTTATAATGAATTAAACTCCTTTAATTCATATATAAATAAATAATATTTATTCTACATCATGAGTGACACCTTACGATAATGTATCATGACTATCCGTATAATATGAAATCAACGTTTAATCACATAGAACCTATTCAGTAATAGTTACCGTACAATTCAATCTTTCTACCATACAATGTCCCGATTAAATATAAGACATGGAATTACTGACAAGTCTTATTTTATTTAATCATATGCATTTCGATTTAAGAATGCACAACTCCGATTAATGTAAATTAGAAACTCCTTTCTAATTTTCATTCAACCCTGGCCAGGGATTTTTGAGCTGTCATTTATCAAATCGCATAGGACATTCTCTCCCTTTATCAGAAGTGGTAGATCCTTTGTCGATCATTCACCTACCTCCGTGTATACTTTATTATACCCGTACATACCCTATGACATACCCTAAGGTATTAAGGAATATGACAAAGTATAACTTAACATACACAAGGTACTATGATGATCTCAAGTCCAAGGATCACTTGTACAACTATCACTTAAGAATTTCCCTATTGACAGGTGAATAAAACTCCATTAGGGTTCTTTAAGCGAGTCACGTTCAGTGAACTTATTCTCTAATAAGCACCTACATACTTGTTTTAGTGTCTTCACACAAATGATTATGAGATCAATCATTATCTTCTAAAGATCAAGCATAGTATGTACTAATCTATCCGGATCAGTAATCCCAATATTAGTGATCCAACGATTAGGAACATTTTAGTTTTGAGCTTTCTTGAATTTAGATCTCACTAGCATTATCTCATCATGATTCTAAAAGCATTGCTCGAAAACTATGGGTTCATCACATTTATTAATTCAACCAATTAACATGGATAAAATATGCCTTTTATTCTATTATTAATATTTGAATAAGATTACAAAGTAAATGCTTATTACATCAAATATAATTGGCTTGAGGGCATATTACTTTCAATCTCCCACTTGCACTAAAGCCAATCACCTTGGTATCTAATACCCATTTTATCGAAATGGCGATTGAATTGATCTTGCGATAATGTTTTAGTAAATGGATCTGCAATGTTGTTCTGGGAGTCCACTCTTTCTAAGGTGACATCTCCTCTTTCAATTATTTCTCTAATTAAATGAAATCGCCGCAACACGTGTTTGGATCTCTGATGAGACCTGGGTTCCTTAGCCTGTGCAACAGCTCCAGTGTTGTCACAATGAACCGGAACGGGTCCAGTAATGCTAGGAACTACCCCGAGTTCAGAAATGAACTTCTTCATCCAAACAGCTTCCTTTGCAGCTTCACTTGCAGCTATATACTCTGCCTCTGTCACTGAGTCAGCAACTGTTTGCTGTTTGGAACTCTTCCAACTCACTGCTCCACCGTTCAAGGTAAATACATACCCTGACATGGATTTACTGTCATCTTGGTTAGTTTGAAAACTTGAGTCTGTAAAGCCCTCTAGTTTTAAATCAGACCCACCATATACTATAAACACATCTTTAGTTCTTCTCAAGTACTTCAAGATGTTTTTCACAGCTTTCCAGTGTTCTTCTCCAGGATTAGACTGATATCTACTTGTTACACTAAGTGCATAAGCAACATCTGGTCTGGTACATATCATTCCATACATTATGGATCCTATTGCCGAAGCATAAGGTATTTGATTCATGCGTTCTCTCTCTTTAGGTGTCTTTGGGGACAATTTCTTAGAGAGATTTACTCCATGACTCATCGGTATGAGCCCTCTCTTGGAGTCTTGCATGCTAAACCTCTTTAGCATCGAATCAATGTATGCACCTTGGGTCAAGCCGAGCATCCTCTTTGATCTATCTCTATAGATCTTTATCCCCAATATGTAGGATGCTTCTCCCAAGTCCTTCATGGAGAAGTGTTTAGATAACCAAATTTTAACTGATTGTAGCATCGGTATGTCATTCCCTATAAGTAATATATCATCAACATATAATACCAGGAATGTCACAGCACTCCCACTAACTTTCTTGTACACACATGGTTCATCCTCATTTTTGATAAAATCAAACTCTTTGATTGTCTCATCAAAACGGATGTTCCAACTTCGAGAAGCTTGCTTCAATCCATAAATGGATCTTTGCAACTTACATACTTGATTTGTTCCAACCTTTGAAACAAAACCCTCTGGTTGTATCATATATACATCCTCATCTAGTTTCCCATTGAGGAAGGCCGTTTTCACGTCCATTTGCCAGATTTCGTAGTCATAGTAAGCTGCAATCGCAAGCAAAATCCGGATAGACTTGAGCATGGCTACTGGTGAGAAGGTTTTATCATAGTCAACTCCTTGTCTTTGTTTGAAACCTTTTGCAACCAGTCTGGCCTTATAGGTCTCCACCTTGCCATCTGCTCCAGCCTTTTTCTTAAAGACCCATTTACACCCTATAGGCACAATGCCTTCAGGTGGAGTAACCAAAGTCCATACTTGGTTTTCATACATGGAGTCCATTTCAGATTTCATGGCTATTTGCCATTTCTCAAAGTGTTTACTACTCATAGCCTCATCGTATGTTACTGGATCATCATCAGTTATGATGCGTACCTCATCATCGTATTCTATGATGAGTGTATACCTTTTAGGTATTTTTGGCACTCTTCCAGATTTACGACTCGGTTGTGGTACAGAAGTTATATCTACTTGAACATGTTCATCCACTTGATCTGTAGTGATTTGTGGTTCGTGAATTTCTTCAAGATCTATTTTCCTCCCACTAGCCCCTTCAAGGATAAACTCCTTTTCCAGGAAGGTAGCGTGTTTGGCAACAAACACCTTTTGCTCGGTAGGATTATAGAAATAATATCCTAAACTTTCTTTAGGATACCCCACAAATTTGCACTTGTCAGATCTAGCCTCAAGTTTGTCGCTTTGTAACTTCTTTACATAAGCGTTACAACCCCAAATCTTAACATGCTTAAGACTGGGTTTCCTCCCTGTCCACATCTCATATGGAGTCTTAGGGACAGATTTTGAGGGAATCTTGTTAAGTAGATATGCAGCCATTTCTAGGGCATGACCCCAGAATGATATTGGAAGGTCGGTGAAACTCATCATGGACCGCACCATGTCTAACAAGGTACGATTTCTCCTTTCAGAAACACCATTTAATTGTGGCGTACCAGGAGGCGTCCATTGAGAGAGAATACCATTTTCTTTGAGATGATTAAGAAACTCATTGCTCAAGTATTCTCCTCCTCGATCTAATCGAAGAATCTTAACACTTTTGCCAGTTTGTTTCTCTACTTCACTTCTGAATTCTTTGAACTTTTCAAATGATTCGGATTTGTATTTCATTAAATACACATATCCAAATCTTGAATGATCATCAGTGAATGTAATGAAATACGAATGCCCTCCTCTAGCATCTGTTGTCATAGGTCCACATACATCTGTGTGTACCAACTCTAACAACCCTGTAACCCTCTCTCCATGTCCACTAAATGGAGATTTAGTTATTTTACCCATGAGACATGATTCACAAGTTGGATATGATTCAAAATCGAATGGTTCTAAAAGACCATCAATATGCAACTTGTTTAATCTTGTTTCATTGATGTGACCGAGTCTACAGTGCCAAATGAAAGTATGATTTACTTCATCTCTTTTTCTTTTACAAGTTTGTTCAATTTGAAAAATATTTTCATGTAAGTCAAGTAAGTAAAGTCCATCAATTAAGCTACCAGTTCCAAACAAAACATTATTATTATAAATAGAACAACCATTGTTCTTAAATATAACAACGAATCCTTCTTTGTCCAACATAGAAATAGATATAATGTTTCTGATGAGAACAGGTACATAATAACAATTTATTAAATTGATAGATTTTCCCGTAGGCAGTGCTAAACAATAAGTCCCCACAGCTAATGCAGCAACTTTTGCTCCATTTCCCACTCGTAGAGTTACTTCTCCTTTGTTTAGCCTTCTACTTCTGCTTATTCCCTTCAATGAATTGCGTATATGAGAACCACAGCCGGTATCTAATACCCAAGTAGAATTTTGACTTACAGAAAGATTTATTTCAATCATGAATAAACCTGTATCCGTAGCTGAAGCTTCACCAAGCTTCTTCTGCTTTGCCTCTGCAAGGTAATCCTTGCAGTTTCTCTTCCAATGTCCAGGCTTATTGCAGTGGAAGCAAACTCCTTTTCTATCTGCATTAGTTTTATTCTTATTACCTTTATCAGTTACCTTTCCTTTTGCCTTCTTAGAATTTTTCTTCTTAGCAGAAGATCCTTTGGGCCACTTCCTTTTCTTGAAAGATTCACCTATCAGTAAGACTTGGTCTTTCTTAGATGGAAAGTGACTCTCTGTAGTTTTCAACATGTTAAGCAATTCAGGCAAGCTGACATCAAGCTTGTTCATGTGAAAATTCACAACAAATTGTGAGTAGGAGTCCGGGAGTGACTGCAAGATCAAATCTTGGCTTAACTCTCCATCCATTACAAAACCCAGTTGTCCCAATTGTTCAATCAAATTGATCATTTTGAGGACATGTGCTTGTACTGTAGGGTCATCGGTCATTCTAGATCGGAAGAGCTCCTTAGATATCTCATATCTTGCAAACCTACTTTGTTCACCATACAACTCTTGCAGGTGAAGCAATATAACAGGTGCATCCATTTTCTCATGTTGACGTTGTAACTCGTTACTCATGGATGCGAGCATGATGCATTGAGCTACCATAGCATCATCTTGCCACTTTTTAAAAGTAGCAATCTCTTCCTCAGAGGCAGTTTCTGCAACAGTTGCAGGAACAGGCGAATTAAGGACATAAGATAATTTTTCAGCGGTGAGAACAATTCTCAAATTCCTTAACCAATCCATGTAGTTCGGTCCGGTTAGTTTATTAGCATCCAATATGCTCCGCAGTGATAGTGAATGGGCCATTTGTAAAAATCTGTAAATGAATTTTTATTTAAACAACATTAGCATATATTCATTTTATTAATCACCAATTTAATATAGGACTTTATTAAAAGGGTGTCTCCCACTATTTTATACAAACTATATGACCCTCCATATATAGTTCGACAAATTTTCAAAAATCTGTTTAGTGAGTAAGGATCCTATTGACATAAATATGCAGCCTTGTGTGTGCACAACAAACCATATATTTATTCAAAGGGTAGACAACTCTTGTCAATTACATCAATTATGTAACTCCTTGTATTTTGCCTCTTAGATTATAATAGTCAAGTGTGTGCACATCCGAACTAAAATAATCCAAGTTAAGTTTCACCTAGCATTTCCATATAAGCGAATAGAAAAATATAGTCCTTGTGTGTGCACAACAAAACTAGTATTGTTCAATTCCTTATAAAACATTTTTAATGTAATAAAGCCAACATCTTAAAAATTTAATATGAGTCTTGTGTGTGCACAACAAACTAATATTAAATAATTAATACTCTATTGCTTTATCATGCTAGAAGGTTACGTTTGATATTTTTGAAATACCTTTAAACGTATTCAACTTAATATTTTGTAATGAGGGTTTTTTATTAATGGTCTCATCTTGTTTAGCGCGCATGCAAGTATATATATATATAAATACGCGTCATATTAAACATTCATCAACATGAATAATAATATATTTAATATATATATTATAAGCATGCATTCATAGAATACTATATTCTATATGGGATGATTATGGACTTAATCTAATTTGATTCACTCGAGCCACCGAGTAAATCAATAGGTCAAACCTAGGGTGCAAGAATAAATTTGAATATAACTATTACATTCAACTCAGGCTTCATTACAAATGGGTGTTCAATGCTCTTGCTCTTCGTTTCTAATTTCTCTAGTAACTCTATTAAATCTTATTACATTTACTTTAACAAAATAGAAACCTTGATCAACAGTCAAGGGGAAGTACATAGGAGAGAGATAGAAATTACATTTAGAAATTTAGATAGGCGAGGTACGCAGACCCCATTATGAATAAAACCATTCATTCAAGCATCCATTCAAATTAAATCCAATCACATTGGTCAATAGTCCTTAATCATCCCTTATATATATATATATATATATATATATATATATATATATATATATCAACATATATAAATACCATTCATCTCATTAATAATAAACCATTCAATATATATTGATATCATTTAATGGGCAATTGACTAGTAGAAATTCAAAATCCAATTAAAATAAACTCCTTTATTTTAATTCATTCTAAATTAATATAAACTCCTTTATAAAAATTTAGAATCTTTGTTCAAAATTGAAATCCAATATTAATTAAAATAAACTCCTTTATTTTAAACCAATTTCAAGTCCAAAATAAACATCTTTATTTTTAACATTGAAAATGTAAAATTGGAAATCATTTTTTTTAATGAACAGTGCCCGAAACAGTTCCCAAACAGTGCCTGAACAGTTCCCAAACAGTACCCAAACATTGCCCGAACAGTGCCCAAACAGTGCTTAAACAGTGCCCAAACAGTACCCGAGCAACAGTTTTTTTTTTTTTTGATTTTGATGTTTTTCCAAAAAACATAATTTCATACTAACAATTATACCCAAAAAATTGTTCGAAACACATATCAACATATATATGATTGATACAATTAATAGTACGCATAAGGATGGCTCTGATACCACTGTAAGTTTGCAAAATCACAATCTAATTGTAATACGCAACGGAAAATGGAAATTAAAATTTTTGCAACTTATCCATGAATCACCTTATGCATAGCTATTAATTGAAGAAGAAGATGAACAAGAAATATACCTTAATAGATCCAACCTTTGAACCGCTACAAGATCTACTCCTTGTTGATTTCTTCAAGCTCCTCCTTTCTTTGCTCCTTGGATTAAACACTAGCTTCAAAGTGTATGAAGCACTCTAAAGGTGATCCACCAAGAAATGATTAATGAAGAAACAAATTATGATTTCCTAGAAATCAAGGATGGCTAATCCAAATAGTTCTTTCTTTCCTAACTCTTAAGAAATTCAAGAATAATTATTGATTTTTCCTAATCTCTATTAGGGTTCATTTCATGATCTCTTGCAAATAATAATGCAAGTATTCATCTAATCATTCTAGTTGTATACTTACATGTATACATATTATCCTAACCCACATGTAGGCTTCATTTCACACATAACATATGTTACTTGTTTAATCAACATTAAGCAAGTAACACATATTAATCTAGAAATTGAATTTTATTTGGATTTGCATTTCATTTGCATTTGCATTTGTAGGAGCATTTATTACAACTAAACTATTTAGCAATAAATGTATTAATTCAATTCCCAATATAATTAGGAATTAAATAATAATAATAATAATAAGATTTCTCTTATTAATTTATAATTCAATATTTCTCCAAATATATCATTATAAATATTAAGCTATTCAATTTAATCTACTAATAAATGAAATACTTAATTTATTATCATTAAGCCAATTGTTTCTAAATAATATATTTCTTTTGCGGTGTGACCCTTTTGGTTCAATATTATGCCGGTAGTAGAATAAATAAATTAGAACAATTGTAATATTATTTATAATGAATTAAACTCCTTTAATTCATATATAAATAAATAATATTTATTCTACATCATGAGTGACACCTTACGATAATGTATCATGACTATCCGTATAATATGAAATCAACGTTTAATCACATAGAACCAATTCAGTAATAGTTACCGTACAATTCAATCTTTCTACCATACAATGTCCCGATTAAATATAAGACATGGAATTACTGACAAGTCTTATTTTATTTAATCATATGCATTTCGATTTAAGAATGCACAACTCCGATTAATGTAAATTAGAAACTCCTTTCTAATTTTCATTCAACCCTGGCCAGGGATTTTTAAGCTGTCATTTATCAAATCGCATAGGACATTCTCTCCCTTTATCAGAAGTGGTAGATCCTTTGTCGATCATTCACCTACATCCGTGTATACTTTATTATACCCGTATATACCCTATGACATACCCTAAGGTATTAAGGAATATGACAAAGTTAAAAATACACAAGGTACTATGATGATCTCAAGTCCAAGGATCACTTGTACAACTATCACTTAAGAACTTCCCTATTGACAGGTGAATAAAACTCCATTAGGGTTCTTTAAGCGAGTCACGTTCAGTGAACTTATTCTCTAATAAGCACCTACATACTTGCTTTAGTGTCTTCACACAAATGATTATGAGATCAATCATTATCTTCTAAAGATCAAGCATAGTATGTACTAATCTATTCGGATCAATAATCCCAATATTAGTGATCCAATGATTAGGAACATTTTAGTTTTGAGCTTTCTTGAATTTAGATCTCACTAGCATGATCTCATCATGATTCTAAAAATATTGCTCGAAAACTATGGGTTCATCACATTTATTAATTCAACCAATTAACATGGATAAAATATGCCTTTTATTCTATTATTAATATTGTAATAAGATTACAAAGTAAATGCTTATTACATCAAATATAATTGGCTTGAGGGCATATTACTTTCATGATTCACATGACCAAGATTAGTTGTTGGATCTTGACATCTTGTACACTTGAGTGCCTATAAATACCAAGTGAAGCTAGGCTTGTATTTTGCTAATTCACATACTAATACACACCATCTTCTTCATCTTCTCCATCTTCTCCATCTTCTCTAAATTCTAGTGTAATTAGTAGGGAAAGAGGATCACCTCCATAGTGAGGTTGTTGTCCTCACCCCTTTCATAAATTAATAGGGAAAGAGGATCACCTCCATAGTGAGGTTGTTGTCCTCACCCCTTTTATAATTCAAGAAAATATTCATTGGACTTAATACGTTAGGCTAGTTCCTTTACTCAGTTCGAAGGGGATGTTGAACCTTGTTTACAGGTAATGGTTTGATTAAGTATAAGCTATTTATTCCTTCTTACATGAAGTTCATTCTTGATAATCTATTTTAACTTTTGAATGATATTTATTCCGATTGGTTTAATGTGATCGATTAAGTCAATTTGATCAATTTTATCTGCTAGATTAAGGGATAGTATTACGTGTAATTGATATTGTTCCTAATCACAAGTAGCAATTAGTGATACATGATTGTGGTCAAGCTTTTGAGTATTACTATGATTATCAGAAGACAAGTTAAATAATCCGAACTTGTGTGATTGTTGCTTGGACTAGTCTAATTCCCTAGTTCTTAATGCTGCTATTATATTAAATCTAGAGAGCTTGTTCTAGGTTGTATAATGGTTAGAATCTTGTGAAGAGCTTGTTTCATTAAGTGATAATCTAAGGGGAATTTCGGGTAGTAGAGCTTGTTGCTACCTAGGGCTATTAATTTCATTGAAGGATAAATATTACTTTACTTAATTATTCTATTGTTGTAAAAAGGTGATACTGAACCGGAAGAACTGAAATCTTTAATTAATTGGTTATTTTTATCACTTTAAATTCTGTTCTTGATAATTAGTGAAATCAAATTATAAACCCCCCCTCTTTTGGTAAACAAAGCATAAATTTAGACTAATCACTCTCTGTGGGATCGACTCTTACTTGCACTGCTACATTATTATCTTTCGCAGTAAGATTTTATTTTTGGTTGCTTACGACAGCACACCAAATTTTGGCGCCGTTGCCGGGGAGTGATTTTAGTTTATTTTTCTTTGTTATCATTATTTTTATCTTTATTTATTATTATTTTTGTTGTACTCAAGTAATTTGAATTTTATTTGATTGTTTATGTCCAAAACTCGATCTACTAATCAAGGTGATTTAAAATGTGATCCAAAAATAGAGAGAACCATTCGTAGATTAAGGAAGGTAGCTCGAAAAAATTGTGAAGAGAAGGACACCATAGCAGAAACCCGAACTTTGAAGGAGCTTGTGGCCCCTACTTTGAATCAACAACCTTTATTCATAACCTTCCCTAATCTAGATGCTAATACTCATTTTGAATTAAAATCTGGTTTAATACATCTTTTACCTACTTTTCATGGTTTGGCAGGTGAAGACCCTCACAAACATTTGAAGGAATTTCATGTGGTATGCACAAGTATGAAGCCTACCGGAGTAACGGAAGAACAAATCAAGTTAAGAGCCTTTCCATTTTCTCTAAAAGATTTAGCGAAGGATTGGCTTTACTATCTACCCTCCGGAAGTATCACAAAATGGGAAGAGATGAAAAGATTATTCTTAGAAAAATATTTTCCCGCTTCAAGAGCGACCAACATTCGAAAAGAAATTTGTGGTGTGAGGCAGAATAATGGAGAAACCCTTTACGAGTATTGGGAATGTTTTAAGAAACTATGTGCAAGTTGCCCCCATCATCAAATTAGTGATCAACTCCTCATCCAATACTACTATGAAGGTCTTTTATCTACAGATAGGAGCATGATTGATGCTGCTAGTGGAGGAGCTCTGGTGGACAAGACTCCCGAGGCTGCAAGAAATCTCATTGCAAATATGGCAGCTAATTCTCAATAATTTGGCAGTAGACTTGATTTCTCACCTAGGAATGTGAATGAGGTAAAAGTTTCTGCTATTGAACAACAAATTGCAAGTCTAACTTCTCTTGTTTGTCAAATGGCTACAGGAAACATGCCAGCAGTAAAAGCTTGTGATATTTGTTTGTTAACAAATCACAATACAGATGCATGCCTGTTGGTCGATTTAGCTATCGATAAACACACACGTGCAAGTATACACGGTCAACAAGTAATATATGATAAGATATGAGTCGAACCCACAGGGAATTGTAACAAATAATAACCAAGTACCAATCGTCTATCAAATTGATCTAATTTAAACAATGAAGATTTGATAATTTGTTGATTGGTTGAGTTCACAAGTCAAATAATGAGTAAAGTGCGGTAAAATATCAAGATAAGAGGGTCTAAGATTACAATTTCCCCCAACACGTCATTTAAATCTCCTAACTCTCTCTTTTCATTTAGTTATAGCATACGAATTGACAACCGAGAAGTCAAAACTACATAAGAGCCTCTGTCGATGGTCAATCACGAATCTTCCTAAGCGGTGTATAGGTATATGTCTATCCTATACACTATCAAGAGACTAATTTTAGGAATGATTACTAGACACGTGTCACCAAATCTAAATAATCCTCCCTTCAATTACCAACTTTCACGTCGGAAGTCATTAAGACTAGATTCTCAATAGGTTGCATGCGGTAATTAGGTATATATCTATCCCAACTACTATCAAGATACCTATTATTGCAGATAATTAATAAGATACACGTCACTTAATCCAATTAATAACCCACAACAATCTATACTTTCGCATGTTATCATAACTAGGTCTTAACCTATAATCCGTTCGTCAAGTTCATATAGGTTCCCACGGTAATTACGGGCCAAGCAATTAATCTAGAAGCAGAGGTTATGACAATCAATTCACACATGCATAACTAAAATCAATAGAGAGAGAATTCAATTCAAATTAAGTGTTGGGTTCCATTGCAATCTTAGAATAGAAGGTTAGTTCATTATAGCTACAATAAGCATCATTTTCAATTGATACATTGTCAAATTCGAATTACAAAGAAGATAGAAATCTAGAAATGAAACCACTTTTGGAGCTGTTGAGTTGGTGTTCCTTTGGTTGCTGATGGTTTCCAACTCTCCACCTTGGCCTTGCAATTCTTCTTGACTGAGTTCCTTGGCTTTTGGCTTGATTTAGCTTGATTTGCAGCCTTGAGCTCTGTTGGTTGATGTATTTTGTAGCCTCCCTCTCTCTAGATACCTGATATGTAGCTTAGAAGATATTATTTATAGCCTCCATCAAGAAACCCTAGCCAAAATCGGACAAAATGGAGCTCAGATCGCACTATGGTTGTGTCAGATCGCACTCAGCACGGCGTTGCGCGCCCGCACGCCAGCGCGCGCGCCCGCGCCCAGCGCCTGGGCCGCACGCCCGACTGCCGCCCCGCACGCCCGCGCCCGCACGCCAGCGCGCGCGCCCGCGCCCAGCGCCTGGGCCGCACGCTGGCCGCACGCCCACGCCTGCCGCTCCGCACACCCGCGCCCGCACGCCAGCGCGCGCGCCCGCGCCCAGCGCCTGGGCCGCACGCCCACGCCTGCCGTGCCGCACGCCATCGCCGCGCGCGCCCGCACGCCAGCGCGCGCGCCCGCGCCCCGCGCCTGGGCCCCACGCAGGCCACACGCCCAACTGCCGAGCTGCCGAGTTCGCCGAGCCCCGCGCGCGCGCCGCGCGCGCGCCCAACGCCGCGGCTGCCGAGGCTGCCGAGCGCCCAGCGCCCACACGCCCAGCGCGCGCCCGCACGCCGCGCCCCTGCGCCCGCGCCCAGCGCCTGGGCCGCACGCTGGCGCCCCGCCTGCCGCACGCCGTGCCCGCGACTTGGTCAACGCCGCACGCCGTGCACGCATCCCAACGCCGTGCACGCCCAACTTCCGAATGTCATCAAATTAAGCCCCGAGCATCGCCAAACATAAATTTTCACCGTGTTATCTTCCGGGCACGGAAATCTAGGCATGGACTTGCCCACGTGGCTTGGCCGACGCCGCACGCCGTGCACGCTTCCCGACGCCGTGCACGCCCAACTACCAAATGTTATCAAATTAAGCACCGAGCGTCGCCAAGCACAAATTTCCATCATACTAGCATTCGGGCACATGCGTCCAAGCACGGACATTTAGTCAATACAAACGACGATCCGAGCGGTCTTTATTTCAATTCCTACAAACATAATAAAAATGCATCAAAGCAACATAAAACATGTAAACTTAACTAAAAACTAATTTATGTAGAAATAAGATAAAATTACATAAAAACCATATAAAGTACCTAAAGACTTGCAAATTATCAAGGCCAAAAGTACCCAAATTGTGTGTATAAAACGCACTCATCAAATACCCCCAAACTTAAATCTTTGCTTGTCCTCAAGTAAACATAGATATACTAATTTATTAACATAAACACAAACAACAACTGAATTAGAAGAGAACGACTCCAAGAATTGGCCTCAAAGGAAAAAGATCAAAAAAAAAGGGGCCCAAGAACAACGTAAAGTTACAACTAAACAAAATTTCTAAACTCACTGCTACTCAAGATCTCAGCAATGTGTGTGTGTGTGAGTGTGCTCTCTATTTATGCGAGTTAGGAAAGAGCTAACTCATGAACTCAATATATGAGGGGTTATACTATAAATCTACAAACTCATCATTACCTTGATAAATACCAAACAAGACGACCATAAAAGAAATGGGGTTCCCAAGGGATTATTGCAGTAGTGAGTAATCATACTGGTGAGTGCGTTTTACGCTCCGTCTCACCTTAACTAATTGCATGACCGTGCGATGTCTAATCACATTAGGCTATTCAGAGCTACCCATGTAACGAGTGTTTGATCAATGACTCCCAAGCCAGATGGCTTTAGGGCATTAGGTGTAAAACACCCCTGAGGATCTATTAACTCGAGTAGCAATGGCCACGTAATTAAACTTGGTCAACCATTAATATAAATTTTTTTTTTTCTTTTTTTTTTTTTCTTTATTTTTTTTTTTTTTTTTTTTTTTTTTTTTCCCAAACTTATATGAAAGTCTAAAATAAGCATACAAGGTTGCAGATGTGAGTTCAGTACATTTCAAGTATAATCCCCCAAGCGTTTAAGTAAATGAGATTTCTCAATACTAACTAACTAAACAAGTGCACAGTGTACAAGAGGAGCTGAAATAACAAGAGTAGAGTGGTTAGCCAGAATGTTAAGAAGTAACTAAACATGCTCAAGCCTTACCTTAGATGAAAACACAATAACTAGCAGAATATCATTGGCCGTTCTTGTAGCATGACACGACTTAGACGAAATAAAATAACTACATTATACTACTGTAGCATGACACGACTTAGACGAAATAAAATAACTACATTATACTACTACCCCCAAACTTAAAATAAACATAGTCCTCGATGTTCATAATAGACAGAATTAAAATAGAAAACTTCACTGAGGGTAATCAAGCAACACCATCCGCACTGTTGCTATTTGCGTGGTTGCCTCCAGTTGCATCATCACTCGAATCAAGGTCATATTCCGGGAACATAGGTGTCGTTGGGAATTGGACTGCAAGGGGCCCGGTATTGAACCCGTTGTTGTTGATCACCTGTGTGGTAGCCTTATAAAAATCGGAAGTATAATTACACAATGAATTGACCTGCTGAATCGAATGATTAATGCGCCTAGACATGCGCCTATGTTCACGTTCCCTCTCTCGGGCTTCCTTTTCTCTTTCTTGCGCATTCCGCTGCATTTCAGCCCTCATCTCTTGATTTTCGCGCCGAAGCTCACGCATCTCAGCAATAAGTACGTCAATTGAAGAGCTAGATGGCTCATGGTGCTCGATGCTAAGTGGTGGGTTGGCCTCATCTTCCTCAGTTTCTGGAGGATGCAATGAAGGTAAGTATCCAGCACCATGCTCCTCCGGCGCCCCACCCCTCCAAACCTTGTAGTGGCGAATAGCTTGGCTGTCGATAGGCGTCAAGGGGGGTTGAAGTATCTCACTTGTGTTCCACTTGACCTTTGCCAACTTGCATAGACCACAGATCAGTGATGGGTGTGGCAATCCACCTGTAGACTTTCCGTTAGCATTTTGCACTATGGAATTGCGAATCAGTCTACCCACGTTGATGCTACGCCCCGTAACCAAGGTAAATAAGATCAGTGCCCGCATCGGAATCACTTGTGTTGCGTGGGTGGTTGGCCAAAGCTTGGCGTTTATGAAGTATAACCAAGCCTTCCCATACTTGCTTAAATCACCCTGTCGTAGATGCAATGGCTCGTCCCCTTTCATTGTCCACCGGGCGCCGGGCTTACATAAGGTTGCAATAATTTCATTCCAATTAGGCTTTTCGGTTCCCAACCTAGTGAGCTCATCCGTGCCATGGCTTCGAGGAAGTTTATAATATTCTTCAATGCTTCGCTTGCCAAAAGACACCATTTTGCCCCGAACCATGACTACATAATCGTCAGCCTCCATGGCATTGGCATAAAACTCTCGGACGATTGATATACATGCGGGCTCGGGTTGTGCGGCGAAATTCTGCCATCCCCTTTCCTCAATTATGTTAGCAATGCCAAATTCATTAGTCTCGTGTGGAAGAATACCCCTCTCAGGAATTAATGTTTTGGTGGCCATGATAGTGTGGTAACGCTCGGATGCCTCCGCACTAACGAACTTTTTCTTGTCATAGGCTATGGTTGGTTTGGATGATGAATATTCACCCCGTTGACGTTTGGGAGCCATACCAAAAAAAACTTCGATCAAATTTCCCAAAATAGCCAAGAATCCTCACACAGACAAATGATCGAACAGGTGGTGTGCACTCTTTAGAATCGCAGTTGTAAGTTCAATGGGTAGCACGCCTAACCCTCCACAAAGCCTTGCAATGGGAGCTAGATATGTACCTGCTAATAAAAATCACCAAAACACAGCACCCAAGCAAGAAAAATTGCAACTTAAAGCCCTTAGTTACCTTTACTTGGAAAACATTAGAAAAGCCATGGAAATCTTTCAAAAACCTTCAAATTCATGATAAAATCCAAGTTAGAAGATGAAATTGATGATTGGTTGTCGTGATTGGGTGCCAATTTGAAGTAATGATGCACGAAAATTACTTTGGGAACAAAGCATGCAAGTTGGCTAAAGAGTTAGAGGAGAGAGATATAAGAATGGGTGGAATTAAATGAGCCAAATGAAGCTTTAACAAGTTCATGCCCCAGCTGCCTGGTGCGGCCGCACAGCATGGGGCGCGCCCGCGCGCGCCTGCTGGGCGCCCAGCCCGCGTGCCACTTGCTGCTCGTCCGCCCGCCTGCTACGCCCGCTGCGCCTAGCGCCTGCTGCGCGCGCCCGCGTCCGCCCGCCGCGCCCGCGCCTGCCGCCTGCCAGCACCCAAGCCAACGCCGAGTGCTAGCGCACATGTGCTGCACCTGGGGAGCGCGCGCCCGCGCGGCGCCTGCTGCGCCCGCGCCTACTGCCTGACTGGGCTGCTGGGCGTGCTGCTGCTGGCGTGCTGTCGGCGTTTCGCTGACATGCTTCGCTCAAATGCAAAAATTTGATGAAAATACCTACACGTAGCAACACAATTAACAAAGTTAGAAACAATTAATGATAAAAATCATATTTTTGTAATTTTTATTTTTTTTTATTTTTTTTTTATTTTTTTATTTTTTTTTTAACAACTCATGAATTAAATCTAAACAATGGGTTGCCTCCCATTTAGCGCTTGATTTAGAGTCTTCAGCCTGACTTTTTCCCAATCATTTCGGATCGACGAGACTAATTGAGGTCTTTTGGCGTTCAATGTCGCCACCCCAATAGTGCTTAATTCTTTGTCCGTTCACCTTAAACAATTGGTTTGTCTTATCATCCCGCAGTTCAATTGCACCATGCGGAAAAACATGATTGATATAGAATGGCCCTGACCATCGTGATTTGAGTTTACCGGGAAATAGCTTCAACCGAGAGTTGTAAAGTAGGACGGGTTGTCCAACCTCAAACTTCCGATCGATTATCTTCTTGTCGTGCCACCTCTTGACTCTCTCCTTATAGAGCTTTGCATTCTCATAGGACTGGAGACGGAACTCATCCATCTCATTGAGTTGTAAGAGTCGTTTCTCTCCCGCGGCATTCAAATCAAAGTTTAACTTCCGGATGGCCCAATAAGCACTGTGTTCAAGTTCCACCGGTAGATGACATGCTTTCCCATACACAAGCTGATATGGTGACATCCCGATAGGAGTTTTGTATGCCGTCCTATACGCCCATAAGGCGTCATCAAGCTTCAATGACCAGTCCTTTCTATCCGGGTTGACAACCTTCTCTAAAATCCTTTTCACCTCTCTATTGGATACCTCCACCTGACCACTTGTTTGAGGATGATAGGCCGTGGCAATTTTATGGGTTACCCCATATTTAGCAAGAAGGGCATTAAAGTTCTTGTTACAAAAGTGCGACCCTTCATCGCTAATTATTGCACGCGGAGTTCCGAATCTTGTGAAAACATTTTTTCGAAGGAACTTTAGCACCACTTTGGCATCATTGGTGGGTGTCGCTGCTGCTTCAACCCATTTTGACACGTAATCTACAGCCACAATGATGTACAAATTGTTGAACGAAGAGGGAAACGGGCCCATAAAATCGATACCCCAGATGTCAAATATCTCGACCTCTAAGATTGTGATTAGTGGCATCTCATGACGCCTGGAAATGTTCCCTACTCTTTGACATCGATCGCATTTCAGCACAAACACATGGGCGTCCTTGAACAAGGTTGGCCAATAAAAACCAGATTGAAGCACCTTCGCCGCTGTTCTTTCTCCGCCATAGTGCCCACCAAAAGCTGAGGCATGACAATGTTGCAAGATACTTTCCATCTCAGATTGAGGTACGCACTTCCGGATCAGTTGGTCAGCACATTGCTTAAACAGAAAAGGTTCGTCCCAGAAATAATGCTTCACATCGTGCAAGAATTTCCTTTTTTGTTGATAGCTCAGCTCGGGTGGTAGGACATGGCTCACCACATAGTTGACATAATCAGCATACCATGGCACCTCATGAGTGATGGCGAAAAGCTGTTCATCCGGGAAAAATTCATTAATCATGACATCGTCTCCCGCCTCATGGTCTGCACTTTCCAGCCTAGACAAATGATCCGCCACTTGATTCTCGGTTCCTTTCTTATCTCTAATCTCAAGATCGAACTCTTGAAGCAATAAAACCCATCGAATCAAGCGTGGCTTTGCGTCCTTCTTTGCTATTAAGTACTTAATGGCAGAATGGTCCGTGTACACAATGACCTTGGTGCCAATGAGATATGCACGAAATTTGTCAAAGGCATATACGATAGCAAGCAATTCCTTCTCCGTTGTTGTGTAATTAAGTTGAGCTCCAGTTAGTGTCTTGCTAGCATAATATATCACATGAAAGACCTTGTCCTTGCGATGGCCCAATACAGCACCAATTGCAAAATCGCTAGCGTCGCACATCAATTCGAACGGAAGATTCCAATCCGGGGCCACGATAATAGGTGCACTTACAAGCTTCTTCCTGAGTAACTCAAAAGCCTCTAAACATGCATGATCGAAGACAAAAGGAGTGTCTTTCTCAAGGAGACTACACAGCGGTTTTGAAATTTTTGAGAAATCCTTGATGAACCGCCTATAGAATCCAGCATGTCCAAGGAAACTACGGATTCCCTTGACGTTGGTTGGTGGAGGAAGCTTCTCAATGGTCTCGATCTTGGCCTTATCAACCTCCAGCCCCTTTGAAGATACTCTATGTCCCAAAATAATCCCTTCTTGCACCATGAAGTGGCATTTCTCCCAATTAAGCACCAAATTTGTCTCAACACATCGTTTCAACACTTTCACAAGGTTTTCTAGGCATAAGTCGAATGAATCTCCAAAAACCGAGAAATCGTCCATGAAAACCTCCAATCCTTGCTCAACCATATCAGAGAATATAGCCATCATACATCTTTGGAAGGTGGCGGGTGCGTTGCATAACCCAAATGACATTCTTCTGAAAGCAAAGGTCCCATATGGGCAAGTGAACGTCGTTTTCTCTTGATCTTCGGGGGCAATGGCAATTTGGTTGTAGCCCGAGTATCCATCCAAGAGACAATAGAATTCATGTCCCGCCAACCTGTCTAGCATTTGATCAATGAATGGGAGCGGAAAATGATCCTTGCACGTAGTCTTGTTCAACCTTCTGTAGTCCATGCAAACCCTCCATCCGGTGACAGTTCTAGTTGGGATCAACTCGTTGTTTTCATTAGACACCACTGTCATGCCCCCCTTCTTTGGAACACATTGCACTGGACTGACCCATGGACTGTCTGAAATGGGATAGATGATGCCGGCATCAAGCAATTTGATAATTTCCTTCTTGACCACCTCCTTCATGACGGGGTTCAATCTACGCTGATGCTCAACCACAGGTTTGGCCTCATCTTCCAATATGATCTTGTGCATACAAAAAGCGGGGCTAATTCCCTTGATGTCGGCAATGGACCAACCTAGGGCTGTTTTGTATTCCCGTAGCACTCTTAGCAATTTATTTTCCTGCACATCATCAAGTGAAGCAGACACAATAACAGGCAAAGTACTAGCATTACCCAAATAAGCATACCTCAAATGGATTGGCAATGGTTTGAGCTCCAAAATAGGTGGCTCCTCCCATGAGGATTTTGCAATGGTACTAGAGCTGCATGGTCTATCTAACGGTTCAAATAGTTGCTTAAACTTGATAAAACGTGGGGGAACATTCAGCACATTTACCATTTCGTTAGGAAATAGAGGTTCACTCTCAAGTGATTCTCCTAGCAATTCTTCAAAAGGGTCAACTTCATATGTTGCTGTGAACACCTCTTCCACCGCCTCGTCAATCAAGTCTATCTTGAAACATTCATCCTGCACATTAGGAAATTTCATTGCTTTAAAAACGTTAAAAGTTACCTCTTGGTCTTGGACACGCATGGTTAGTTCTCCTTTTTGCACATCAATCAAAGTTCTGCCTGTGGCTAAGAATGGGCGCCCAAGGATGATAGGTATCTCCCTGTCTTCTTCGAAATCAAGGACAATGAAATCCGCTGGAAAAATAAACTTGTCCACCTTGACAAGCACATCTTCTACTATGCCTCTTGGGTATGTGAGAGACCTATCCGCAAGTTGCAATGTAACATTTGTAGGTTTTGCCTCACTTAATCCCAGCTGTTGATAAATTGAGAGTGGCATTAGATTGATGCTTGCCCCCAAATCACATAGGGCCTTGCCAAAGAATTGGTTACCAATTGTGCAAGGAATCGTGAAACTCCCCGGATCTTTCAACTTTGGTGGTAACTTCCTTTGTAATACAGCACTACATTCTTCGGTTAGTGCCACCGTCTCAAACTCCTCAAGCCTTCTCTTTCTTGACAAGATTTCTTTCATGAACTTCACATAACTAGGCATTTGTTCCAATGCCTCAGCGAATGGGATGTTTATGTGCAATTTCTTGAAAACCTCCAAGAACTTAGAGAATTGCTTATCCAACTTTAATTTCTGCTGACGTTGTGGAAATGGGCATGGTGGATACATAGGGACTTGCTTGCTCCCCACTGGTTTTGGCACTGGCTCTTTTTCCTTTTCTTCTTCTTTTCTCTTTTCTTCCTCTTTCTCCCCATTCACATCCTCGACCACCGCTTCAGCTGGAACCTCATTCACAACTTCCGGTAGCTCCTTCCCACTTCTCAAAGTCACAGCCTTGCAATGCTCCTTACCATCTCTTTTCGGATTAACTTCAGTGTCACTAGGTAAGGCACCAGGGGGACGGATATTCATGGCGCTTGCAATCTGCCCAAGCTGAAGCTCTATATTCCGTATCGAAGCGCTATGTTGTGCAACCAATTGAGCCAATAACTCGTCCCCACTAGGCTTTTTCTCCTGTTGTGGCAAAGGTGGGGTTGGGGCTTGTTGGTGTGATTGGGTTTGATGGTGTGATTGAGTTTGATTTTGGAATCCTGGGGGATATTGATGCCTAGGAGCTGAATATTGGGTTTGGGTGTTATTGTTGTTGCTCCATGAGAAATTTGGGTGATTTTTCCATCCAGGATTGTAGTGATTGGAGTGGGGGTTGTTTTGCTGTCTATTGTAATTACCAACGAACTGTACGGATTCTGCATTGATGGGGCATTGCTCGGTAGGATGATTTCCAACACACAACTCACAGGTTTCAGAAATGCTCTGCACAGAATGAGTTCCTAAATTTTTCACTTCCTTTGTGAGCGCGGCCAGCTGTGCGGTAATTGAGGTGAGATGATCCACCTCAAATTTTCCTGCTGCCTTTTGTGGCATTTTCCTCTCCGAAGGCCATTGATAAATATTTGCAGCCATGGTTTCCAATAGTTTGTAGGCTTCCGCAAAATTCTTCCCCATTAAACTACCACCTGCAGCTGCGTCAACACTAGATCGAGTGGCGTTGGTCAACCCATTATAAAAAATCTCAACTTGCAACCATTGAGGCAAACCATGGTGTGGACATCTCCTAATTAGATCCTTGAACCTTTCCCAAGCTTCATACAAGGACTCGGAATCGTATTGAACAAACGAAGTGATGTCATTCCTCAATCTTGCAGTTTTCGCGGGTGGGAAAAACTTTGCCAAAAATTTCTGGGCTAAGTCATCCCACTTAGTAATTGAGCCCGAGGGGAGCGAATGTAACCAACTCTTTGCCTTGTCACGGAGTGTGAAAGGAAAAAGTCGGAGTCTAATTGCATCATCAGTCACTTGAGTGTACTTGAATGTGTCACAAATTTCCCGAAAACTCACCAAATGAGCATTTGGGTCGTCATTGGGCAATCCACCAAACTGCAAACAGTTTTGAACCATTTGGATGGTTCCGGGCTTAATTTCGAAGTGATTGGCCTCAATGGCTGGCCTGGAAATGCTTGAGTGCAAATCTGTGACAAGAGGCATGGCGTACTCCCTCAAGGTTTTAGGCTCCTCCTCAGCCATGGTATCTTGATTGGGTATACCCCGAACTCGTTCTCTACGTAGTCGTCGAATATTTCTCTCGATCTCGGGATCGTAAGGAATTAACTTAAGATCACGTGAGCGTGGCATACAAATCAAGAATACCTACAAAACAAAATGAAAATTATATACAAGTCTAAAAAGAGACCAAGTTGAATGTAATTGATATTGGTATAATTATTAGAAAACAATTCCCCGGCAACGGCGCCAAAAACTTGTTGGTCGATTTAGCTATCGATAAACACACACGTGCAAGTATACACGGTCAACAAGTAATATATGATAAGATATGAGTCGAACCCACAGGGAATTGTAACAAATAATAACCAAGTACCAATCGTCTATCAAATTGATCTAATTTAAACAATGAAGATTTGATAATTTGTTGATTGGTTGAGTTCACAAGTCAAATAATGAGTAAAGTGCGGTAAAATATCAAGATAAGAGGGTCTAAGATTACAATTTCCCCCAACACGTCATTTAAATCTCCTAACTCTCTCTTTTCATTTAGTTATAACATACGAATTGACAACCGAGAAGTCAAAACTACATAAGAGCCTCTGTCGATGGTCAATCACGAATCTTCCTAAGCGGTGTATAGGTATATGTCTATCCTATACACTATCAAGAGACTAATTTTAGGAATGATTACTAGACACGTGTCACCAAATCTAAATAATCCTCCCTTCAATTACCAACTTTCACGTCGGAAGTCATTAAGACTAGATTCTCAATAGGTTGCATGCGGTAATTAGGTATATATCTATCCCAACTACTATCAAGATACCTATTATTGCAGATAATTAATAAGACACACGTCACTTAATCCAATTAATAACCCACAACAATCTATACTTTCGCATGTTATCATAACTAGGTCTTAACCTATAATCCGTTCGTCAAGTTCATATAGGTTCCCACGGTAATTACGGGCCAAGCAATTAATCTAGAAGCAGAGGTTATGACAATCAATTCACACATGCATAACTAAAATCAATAGAGAGAGAATTCAATTCAAATTAAGTGTTGGGTTCCATTGCAATCTTAGAATAGAAGGTTAGTTCATTATAGCTACAATAAGCATCATTTTCAATTGATACATTGTCAAATTCGAATTACAAAGAAGATAGAAATCTAGAAATGAAACCACTTTTGGAGCTGTTGAGTTGGTGTTCCTTTGGTTGCTGATGGTTTCCAACTCTCCACCTTGGCCTTGCAATTCTTCTTGACTGAGTTCCTTGGCTTTTGGCTTGATTTAGCTTGATTTGCAGCCTTGAGCTCTGTTGGTTGATGTATTTTGTAGCCTCCCTCTCTCTAGATACCTGATATGTAGCTTAGAAGATATTATTTATAGCCTCCATCAAGAAACCCTAGCCAAAATCGGACAAAATGGAGCTCAGATCGCACTATGGTTGTGTCAGATCGCACTCAGCACGGCGTTGCGCGCCCGCACGCCAGCGCGCGCGCCCGCGCCCAGCGCCTGGGCCGCACGCCCGACTGCCGCCCCGCACACCCGCGCCCGCACGCCAGCGCGCGCGCCCGCGCCCAGCGCCTGGGCCGCACGCTGGCCGCACGCCCACGCCTGCCGCTCCGCACGCCCGCGCCCGCACGCCAACGCGCGCGCCCGCGCCCAGCGCCTGGGCCGCACGCTGGCCGCACGCCCACGCCTGCCGCTCCGCACGCCCGCGCCCGCACGCCAGCGCGCGCGCCCGCACGCCAGCGCGCGCGCCCGCGCCCAGCGCCTGGGCCGCACGCTGGCCACACGCCCACCTGCCGAGCTGCCGAGTCCGCCGAGCCCGCCGCGCCCCGCGCGCGCGCGCGCGCGCCCAACGCCGAGGCTGCCGAGGCTGCCGAGCGCCCAGCGCCCACACGCCCAGCGCGCGCCCGCACGCCGCGCCCATGCGCCCGCGCCCAGCGCCTGGGCCGCACGCTGGCGCCCCGCCTGCCGCACGCCGTGCCCGCGACTTGGTCAACGCCGCACGCCGCCCACGCATCCCAACGCCGTGCACGCCCAACTTCCGAATGTCATCAAATTAAGCCCCGAGCATCGGCAAACATAAATTTTCACCGTGTTATCTTCCGGGCACGGAAATCTAGGCATGGGCTTGCCCACGTGGCTTGGCCGACGCCGCACGCCGTGCACGCTTCCCGACGCCGTGCACGCCCAACTACCAAATGTTATCAAATTAAGCACCGAGCGTCGCCAAGCACAAATTTCCATCATACTAGCATTCGGGCACATGCGTCCAAGCACGGACATTTAGTCAATACAAACGACGATCCGAGCGGTCTTTATTTCAATTCCTACAAACATAATAAAAATGCATCAAAGCAACATAAAACATGTAAACTTAACTAAAAACTAATTTATGTAGAAATAAGATAAAATTACATAAAAACCATATAAAGTACCTAAAGACTTGCAAATTATCAAGGCCAAAAGTACCCAAATTGTGTGTATAAAACGCACTCATCAATGCCCAACACTGCAAGAGGATGATAATATGCAACAGGCAAATGCAGTGGGGAATTATCAAGGACAACCCCAAAGAAAATATGATCCTTACTCTAACACTTACAATTCCGGATGGAGGGATCATCCCAATTTGAGCTATGGAGGTACTAGGCCACCAGTGCAAGGTGTTTTCCCAAATGGGCAGCAAAGTTTTCAACCAGCTCAACCATAGTACCAACCTAGACAAGCTGCTCCTGTTAATTCTGGAACATCCCTTGAGGACATGTTCAATGCATTTATGAATCAAACACAACAATTCCAGTAAGAGACAAAGACTTCCATCCACAATCTAGAAAATCAGATGAGTCAACTTGCTATGACAGTTGGTCGATTGGACTCTCAAAGTTCAGGGAAGCTACCTTCTCAAACTATTATCAATCCGAAAGAGAATGCATGTGCCATAACTTTGAGGAGTGGAAAACAATTGGAAGCACCAAAAGTTACTTGTGAACTTGAGGAAGATAAGGCTACGGAGGATGCAGAAATATCAAAGATAAAACCTAACACTCATGTTCAGCTAAAGACTAATCTTTTACCTTTTCCTCCTAGGAATCCTAAAACTTCAAAGAAGGATGAGCAAGAAAAAGAAATTCTAGAAACTTTCAGGAAGGTAGAGGTGAATATTCCTTTACTAGATGCAATTAAGCAAGTGCCCAGGTATGCGAAATTTTTGAAAGAATTATGTACTAACAAAAGAAAATTAAAAAATGATGAAAGAGTCATTGTTGGTGAGAATGTATCAGCAGTCCTTCAAAGAAAAATGCCCCCTAAATGTAAAGATCCAGGTATGTTTACAATTCCATGTAGAATAGGTAATACTAGATTTGAGAAAGCTATGCTAAATTTAGGAGCTTCAATTAATGTCATGCCATTATCTATTATTGCTTCTTTAAATCTAGGTCCTTTAAAACAAACTGGTGTTATTATTTAATTGGCTGATCGTACTAACACTTACCCCCAATGGGTAATTGAAGATGTCTTGGTGCAGGTGAATGAAGTAATCTTTCCTGCAGATTTTTACATAGTGGATATGGATGATGATAAATCCCCAAATCTTGCACATATACTTTTAGGGAGGCCATTCCTGAAAACAACAAGGACTATGATTGATGTGCATAATGGAACCTTAACCATGGAGTTTGATGGTGAAAAGATACAATTCAACATATATGAGGCCATGAGGTATCCTAGTGATATTCACCCTGTTTTTGCTATTGATGTACTTGACTCTTTAGTGTAGAAGTCCTTTGAACACACACAAAAGGAAAGTTTGGAGGTTGCCATCACCAACAGTCTGGAATTAGATAAAGAAGAAGAGATTGAGCAGAATCAGGACTTGAAAGAGACTGTAGCTGCATTACATTCTTTACCTAAAACCTCAGCTAAATATGCAGTTTATTCTATTCAATTGCCTAGTTCTCATCAAAAGTTATTACCATCTATTGTGCAGGCCCCAACCTTAGAACTGAAACCATTACCTGCACACTTGAAGTATGCATTCTTAGGGAAGAATGAGACGTTACCAGTGATTATTGCTAACAATCTAACCCAAGTACAAGAGGACAAACTGCTCAGAGTCCTAAGGGACCATATAACAGTCTTTGGTTGGACTATAGCAGATATCAAAGGTATCAGTCCTGCTACGTGCATGCATAGAATCCTTTTAGAAGATGGAGCCAAGCCCACTAGAGACGCACAAAGAAGACTTAATCCACCCATGATGGAGGTAGTGAAGAAGGAGGTGCTGAAATTACTTGATGCAGGTATAATTTATTCCATCTCGAATAGTCAATGGGTAAGTCCAGTACAGGTAGTACCAAAGAAATCTGGAATCACAGTCATCAAAAACGATGATAATGAGTTGGTGCCTACACGTATGCAGACAAGATGGAGAGTTTGTATTGATTACAGGAAGTTAAATGCTGTAACTAGAAAGGATCACTTTCCTCTTCCTTTTTATTGATCAAATGTTGGAAAGATTAGCTGGGCATGTTTATTACTGTTTTCTAGATGGTTTTTCAGGTTATAACCAAATTGTGATTGCACCCGAAGACCAAGAAAAGACCACATTCACATGTCCTTTTGGTACATTTACGTATCGTAGAATGTCCTTTGGACTGTGTAATGCACCAGGTACCTTCCAACGATGTATGGTAAGCATCTTTTCTGATTTTCTTGAAAACTGCATTGAAGTATTTATGGATGACTTCACAATACATGGTGATTCTTTAGATGTATGCCTCGATAATCTGACTCGTGTGCTAGATAGATGCTTAGAAACTAATCTTGTTCTTAATTGGGAAAAGTGTCACTTTATGGTGGAACAAGGTATAGTACTTGGCAATGTGGTTTCAGCTAAAGGATTAGAAGTGGATAAAGCTAAGATGGAAATTGTTACTGCTCTGCCTTACCCCGTCAGTGTGCGGGAGATTCGTTCTTTCCTTGGTCATGCAGGTTTCTATCGTAGATTTATCAAGGACTTCTCAAAAATAGCTTTGCCATTGTGTAAGTTGCTACAAAAGGATGTGGAATTCCAATTTGATGACGAGTGCAAGGAGGCGTTTGACAAATTAAAGAAGCTATTGACCTCGGCACCAGTGATACAACCACCAAATTGGAAGTTTCTGTTTGAGATCATGTGTGATGCAAGCAACTATGCAGTAGGGGCTGTCTTAGGCCAACGAGTTGACAAAGTTGTCAATGCCATTTACTATGTTTCTAGGACTCTAAATGCTGCTCAGATTAATTACACTAAGACTGAAAAAGAACTCTTATCTGTTGTATTTGCTTTAGACAAGTTTAGATCATATTTGCTTGGTACTAAAGTTGTAGTTTATTCTGACCATGCTGCTCACAGGTATTTGCTAACCAAGAAGGAATCCAAACGAAGAATCATTAGATGGATTCTATTGCTACAAGAATTTGACTTGGAGATCAAGGATAAGAAAGGAGCGGACAACTTAGTGGCGGATCACTTGAGCAGGCTGATTAAGGATGAAGAGGCGCTACCATTGCATGATTCTTTTCCAGATGAGCAGTTATTTTCCATTGATGAGGTTTTACCATGGTATGCCAATATCGTGAATTACTTAGTGAGTGCCTATGTTCCTAGTGAGTTCTCTAAATTCCAAAAAGAAAAGCTTAAGAGTGATGCCAAATATTATATATGGGATGATCCATACTTATGAAAATTTTGTGCTGACCAGATAGTTAGAAGGTGTGTGCCTAAAAGTGAGTTTTTATCTATTCTAACTTTTTGTCATTCTTATACTTGTGGAGGCCATTTTGGACCTAAAACAACAGCTCATAAGGTTTTGGAATGTGGTTTCTTTTGGCCGACTATTTTTAAGGACTTTTATCAGTTCTGTAAGTCATGTGAAAATTGTCAAAAGACAGGAAATATATCAAGTAGGAATCAAATGCCACAAACACCTATTTTAATTGTTGAAATTTTTGATGTTTGGGGTATTGATTTTATGGGACCATTTCCTGCTTCTTATGGTAATGTTTACATTCTTTTGGTTGTTGATTATGTTTCTAAATGGGTGGAAGCTAAAGCCACCAGGACTGATGACTCTAAAGTTGTTGCAGATTTTATCAAGTCTAACATATTTGTCAGGTTTGGAACGCCAAGGGCCATAATCAGTGATAAGGGAACCCACTTCTGCAATAGGATGCTAGCGACACTATTCAAGAAATACAATGTGATGCATAAAGTTTCTACATCCTACCATCCACAGAGCAATGGGCAAGCTGAGGTATCCAACCGGGAGGTCAAGTCCATTTTAGAAAAAGTAGTCAAGCCGAGTAGAAAAGATTGGAGTCTGAGGTTAGAAGATGCACTTTGGGCCTATAGAACAGCTTACAAAACTCCAATAGGTATGTCACCTTATAGGTTAGTATTTGGAAAACCATGTCATCTACCAGTGGAGTTAGAACACAAGACTTTTTGGGCAGTTAGACAATGTAATATGAGCTTAGATTCAGCTGGAGTCCATAGGAAGTTGCAGTTGCAAGAGCAATAGGAATTAAGGAATGATGCATACGAGAGCTCTAAAATTTACAAAGAGAAAACAAAAGCCTTTCATGACAAGAAAATTACTAGGAAGAACTTTGTTGTTGGACAGAAAGTTCTCCTTTATCATTCAAGGCTAAAATTATTTCCAGGTAAGTTGCGCTCCCGTTGGGTCGGGCCTTTTATTATTACTGACATTTTTAATCATGGTGCAGTGGAAATTCAAAGTCCAAGCACAGGGAAGATTTTTAAAGTGAGTGATCACAGGCTCAAACCCTTCTACGAAGGATATCAAATGGAGAATATTGAATTGCTGGATTTGGTGGATCCAGTTTATGAAGATTGAGAGGTTTAATATCAAGCCAATGACAATAAACAAAGGCGTTGCTTGGGAGGCAACCCAAGGGGAGTTCATTTCTTTTTATTTTCGCATTTATATTTCGGTTATGTTGTTTTTCTTTTCTTTGCATTTTACTTTATATTAGGGACAATGTAAGTTTTAAGTGTGGGGGAAGGATTTAGGGTGTTTTAAAATTTAGGGTGTTTTAAAAATATATATATATATATATATATATAATATAATATAAAAAAAAATTAAGCTTATTTTTTTTAGTTTGAATTTTGTGGGTATATTCTCTGCAAACCCTCACGAGACAAAACTTATCCACTTGGGGTAACCTTAGGGTTTAAAGGCTTATTGTACATGCTAAGTACAATCGTGTTTCCTACGAAAATGGGGTAATTTTTAAAATAAGTCACTTGAGCAATGAGTTAATTTGGATTTTGATTTTTGACCAATGATAAAATCTTGATTCTTGTTGATAACATTTTGGAAAATTGATAGACATTGTGTAGTTTGAATTTGGTTTTCTTTGTTGATTTTTACTTTATTTGAGACCCGTCAATTTTTTTTACACTTGTCCATTTGGTCGGCCTAGTTTTAACTTGGAAAGGCGTATTTATTTATTTATTTATTTCGATTGAATGTCGAGGGAAGAAATTCTTAAACTCTATCATTTGTTTGATCATAACTTGAAGTAAACATGAGGTTTTATTTAAGAAAGGGGAAATGATTTAGGCAAAAGTTAGATGTTTGATTTAACAAAAAAAAAGAGAAGAAAAAGAAAAATTATGATTCATGTGGTGAATTGAGATGGAGCGTAAAACGCACTCATTGATAAACACGTTACTTGCGAGATGGAGCGTAAAACGCACTCGTTGGTAAGACGGAGCATAAAATGCACTTACCGAAGGAAGAAAAAGCCTATTGATCTCTGCTATTATTTGCTTATGTTAACTGAGAGTAGTGTAAAAATATATGTATAGAGTTTTTCTTTCTCCTTTAAAAGCTTTGATTTCATAAATTTTTCTGAGTTTTAATTGGTTTGATACATATGGATTCACACACACACAAAGGGTTAAGAGTAGAGTAAGATTGATAAGTAAGCTTGAATTTTAGATGAAGCAGTATTTTGAAGTTTTTCAAGAGTTACTGTTTTGAATCTTTGAGGTTAATGTTGAAGTTCATTTTAATTTGTGGCTCAAGGTTGTCAAGTTTTATTAGTTGAATTTTTTGTTATACTTTATTTTTTGTTTTGCCCGAGGACGTGCAAAAGATAAGTGTGGGGGAATTTGATAAGTATAAAATTTGTTATGTTTTTATCTCTTAATATCTAGTCTTTTACACTTATTTGGCACCTAAATGTACTCATTATTCTTATATTTTGATTTAGGTTGCAAATGGAGCCATTAAATGAAAACTGTGTTATTTTCGCACTTTTGGATTATTTTGAAATCCGTTTGTCCGCTTGAGGCTCAAATTAACACTTGATCAGGCCTTATTCTCTCAAAGCTCAAAGAAGGAAAGTTGTAGATCTATTTCTTAGCTTTTCGGATCATTTTGAAACACCTAAATCGAAGCTCGAATGAGAGAGTTATGACCATTTTACCAACATACGTCAAAGTTGAAAATTTCAGGAAATTGAGCTTTTGGACAGATTGACCTTTGGGGCTTCGGTTGAGATTTGAATTGTGTTAAATTCCCAAATGAAAATATGATCTTCTTGAAGTTTTTAGTAGACTTCTAAAGCTTTCTAGAATGGTATGGTGAGCAAAAATTTGAGTTCATTTGGGCCTCCAAATATTGCTTTTTAGATAGCTGATCCGAATCCCGCCTAGACTAAATTCCTGTTCGGACCAGTTGGAGTATTTGGGCCATAACTTGAGCTTCCCAACTCCAAATCAAGTGATTCAAAAGCCCAAATTCATTACAAACTCCAGGGCAACAACTTTACGTCTTTGCTCAAGTCCAAAATCAGCAGTCTACTAATTTAAAATTAGCTTGCAAGATGCTGATCAGTTTTGGTGTCAGATTTTGACTTCTTATGAGGTGCACGTTTTTGGGTTTTTGATTGCCTTAGATGGCTGATTCACACGACCAAGATTAGTTGTTGGATCTTGACATCTTGTACACTTGAGTGCCTATAAATACCAAGTGAAGCTAGGCTTGTATTTTGCTAATTCACATACTAATACACACCATCTTCTTCATCTTCTCCATCTTCTCCATCTTCTCTAAATTCTAGTGTAATTAGTAGGGAAAGAGGATCACCTCCATAGTGAGGTTGTTTTCCTCACCCCTTTCATAAATTAATAGGGAAAGAGGATGACCTCCATAGTGAGGTTGTTGTCCTCACCCCTTTTATAATTCAAGAAAATATTCATTGGACTTAATACGTTAGGCTAGTTCCTTTACTCAGTTCGAAGGGGATGTTGAACCTTGTTTACAGGTAATGGTTTGATTAAGTATAAGCTATTTATTCCTTCTTACATAAAGTTCATTCTTGATAATCTATTTTAACTTTTGAATGATATTTATTCCGATTGGTTTAATGTGATCAATTAAGTCAATTTGATCAATTTCATCTACTAGATTAAGGGATAGTATTACGTGTAATTGATATTGTTCCTAATCACAAGTAGCAATTAGTGATACATGATTGTGGTCAAGCTTTTGAGTACTGCTATGATTATCGGAAGACAAGTTAAATAATCTGAACTTGTGTGATTGTTGCTTGGACTAGTCTAATTCCCTAGTTCTTAATGTTGCTATTATATTAAATCTAGAGAGTTTGTTCTAGGTTGTATAATGGTTAGAATCTTGTGAAGTGCTTATTTCATTAAGTGATAATCTAAGGGGAATTTCGGGTAGTAGAGCTTGTTGCTACCTAGGGCTATTTATTTCATTGAAGGATACATATTGCTTTACTTAATTATTTTATTGTTGTAAAAAGGTGATACTGAACCGGAAGAACTGAAATATTTAATTAATTGGTTATTTTTATCACTTTAAATTCTGTTCTTGATAATTAGTGAAATCAAATTATAAACCCCCCCTCTTTTGGTAAACAAAGCATAAATTTAGACTAATCACTCTCTGTGGGATCAACTCTTACTTGCACTGCTACATTATTATCCTTCGCAGTAAGATTTTATTTTTGGTTGCTTACGACAACACACCAAATGTTTACGGGTTAGTAAATCATGATATTAAATTATTATGATGATTGTATATACAATGGCCCTTAGAAAGGGAATTGATGGGTTAAGGAGAGGATAATACTCATAATACAATTGAGTTTGATAAAGGTTATAGAATAAAACCTACGAGAGTTTGTTGAGGAAAATAGATTAAATAGGTAATATAAAACCTATGTTATAGTAATACGTTGAAATAATTCAATGACAAAATTTTGGAAGAAAGTTTACGCAAACCGAGTAAGAGAGGTTTGATATTTTGTGATTCCGAGGACGGAATCCTTAAAAGGAGGGAAGGATGTGACAACCCGAAATTTTGAGAATAATTATAATAAGAATTTAATATAGACTAATTCTTATTATGATTCGAGTTTGTATATATATGTGTTATATATATATTTATGTGATTTATTTGGAGAGCTTAATATGTGTATATATAAATGTGAAATATATACATAGATTCAGAATGAATGAGTTACTACTTAATTATTGTGACGATCGCGAGTCGTGTGTAGCTTGGTAATTCGAGCTTATGAATATTATTGAATAAAACAGACTTTTATTAATAATATTATGTGTTATGAGTTTAAAGGTTATAGTATAACCTAGATTATGTGTAGGTGATGATTAGTAAGTACGAAAGTGTTCGTATAAGTTAATTTGGTGGTTTCAAGAAATATCGCTTAAGTACTATTTATTAGATTAAATAAATAGTTGAAGGATAACATTATTGAATGAGTTATTTGTGGTAGATGAGCTAACCCAACATATGGGTGGGGTATATGTACGTTGATGTATATGATTATGGGGAGTTAATTAAGAAGAATGTAGCAATCGCGAATCGTGAATACCCTTATAATTTGGGTTTATTAATATTATTAAGTGATTAAAATATTATTTTGATGTGACGTGTTTTAAGGCTATTTTATAACCTTGATGATGTCAGTGTATGAAGTTTTATGCGTTGTTGAACCGTAGGAGTGAATAATTGATTTTGCAAAAGATCGCAAAATCACTATTCCCGAGGCACGTTTACCGAGTCAATATTCACGCCCAAAATATTTTTACGTCTTTTTCGAGTTCGAGTAATTTCGTTAAGACATGTACGGAAAGAAATAATTTTTTCAAGCGTCAAAAATTTTATTTGAGCTGATACGTGATTTTATCCGTATCCAAAATGTATTATATGGGTGTTCCGAATATATGGACAAATCCCATAATATTTATTTTTACCCATCCCAATAATTTATGGAATAACCCATTTTAATTTTGGGTAGAGTTATTTACCAAATTGGGTACAAAAGCGGGAGTATTCAGATATATTTTTGTGTATTTGGGTATTTATTTTGGCTTGTTACTCCAAGAGGGAACCAACTCCCCCATTTTCGACCAATCAAAAGAGAGAGAGGAAAGAGGAGCCGACAAAATGCCTTGAGCCCTCAACTCCCTCATTTCGTCCCGAACTCCCTCCCTCCCATACCATTCCATTTCATTTTCTTTCTCCAAAGTTGGTGCTGCAGATTTTAGAGAGAGAAAGAGAGAGAAAGGTGCAGGAAATGAAGAGGAAGAAGGAGAAGAACAAGAAGAAGAAGGAGATAAGGGTTTGGGTGAAGAAGGAGAAGAGAAGAGGAGAAGAAGAAGCGTGGGAAGGAGCAAGAGGAGGAAGAAGAAGCCCTAGCAAACCTCCATAACCTTCAAGAAGTAAGAAACAAGAGGTAATCTCCTCTTCCACCATCTCTCCTCTATTTTTGAGTTTTTCAAGCTTTTTCAAGCTTTTGTGATGGGTTTTGATTTTCTGGAGATTTTCTATTGTTGTTGTTGCTTGTGATGGTTTGTTAATGTTGTTAAGAGACTATATGAACCATTAATAACATGAAAGTGGAACAAAAACGAAGAAAAATCCGTACCCTTGCTTAATGGAGGATGAACTTTGGACAAAAATAGAATATTGGACCTACAGACTGTTTTGGACAATTTGTAGCTCAGATTCTGTGTTGTTTTAATTTGTTTGATGTTATAGAAGTGTAGTTCCATGGGTTACAAAGCTAACCTAGCTGGAATCGAGTAAAAAGATGTAAAAACGAAGATTTAGTGTTGATTTTAGTGAAGAACACTTAGAACACCTAAAACAGAGTATGAACTTAGTACTTTGGCCTAAGATTTGGCCATGTTAATGTTAATGGGTAGCTCTAAATTTTTGATATGTTGTAGCCCCATGAGTTAGGAGTCCATAGAGTCCAAAATGAACTAATTTGAACGTGTATGAAAGAAGTTATGGAGATCGGAGTGGAAAGAGGTCAGAAATTTGCATCTGGAGAATTCTGTAGATTGTGGCCTGTATGCATGGCGCAGCTGCGCTGTTCATAAGGCCAAATTGGGCGTAGCTGCGCCGTACACGTGTTAGGCGCAGACGTGCCCGAGTGGATTGTTTTGACCTCCTGTAGTAAAATATCCATAACTTTTTTCATACAAACTCGAAATTAGAGGATTCAAGATGATTCGAAAAGAGGAAGAGTATACCTACAACTTTTGTTCTTTAAGTTTTTCGATTTGAGGTCTATATCATGGCTTAAATTAGCCATTTATATGACTGATACGTAATTGGGGTCAATCGGAGGGCGTCGGGCACGCGCATTTGCACACGTAATGCCCCCGACCCTGTAAAGTGATGTTCTAACTTTCATAACATGATTATTATGATTTATAATGATACTTAACATTAACCATTGGGTATTAGATAAATTCGAATGGGCGTGCTAAGCGTACACAATCGCCTGTCACTTGGGCGTTTGAATAGACAAGTGTGGCGTACGGACGTGCAAACGTAGTAACGCCGTAATAAGTGTGTATAACCTTGTTTAATATTTTGTTTCTAATAATAATGAAATATTATGGAGTGTTATAACCCAATGTATGAGCATGCTAAGCACATGCAAAAGAGGCGAATTGGGCATGTGACGTGTAAACGTCGAAACGCCGCGTAAAGTGTTAATGAACTTAAATAGTATTTCGATTCAAATGAAACGAACATTATAAGATACGAAATGGGGTTAATGTAACTAATAAGTATTGATGATGATAAGGGTCATAACGTTTTCAGGTCATAACGTTTTCAAACGACGCGACACCGAGTAACGTTTTAGAGGTAATCACATTTATTAATTTATAATACGCGAACAATATGAGATAAGAATTATTATAGTTTAAACTATTATATGAAGCCTTTTTAGTGGCTAATTGGTATTTTATTGTTAAATAAATTGTGTAGGATATTTGAAGAACGAGCTATAATAATTTGGCAAGGAACGCTTAAGGCAAGTTCTTTCAGTGACTTGTTGACTTGTTTAAATGTATTGATGTACATGACTTGATTACTAAATGTTCTATTGTTATGTGAATTATATGAGAGCACGATTAAAGTGTGCATAATATGCAACAATGTGACTATATTGTTCTATGTGGAAGTTGAATTATTGTAAATATACGATGTGAGATGCATGATGCATATATATAGATGAACTGCATAAGATTCAGAATGCATGAGTAAGATGTATAGTATGAGAATCATGATGCATGGATAAGATGCAAACTTATGTGTTATGTGAAGCATGGAATGTGAAAACTGTTAGTCCTTGTTGAGCCGTCGTGCTCATTCTTGCAAAAATAAAACTTTTGCAGATTTACGATGCAATGCAATTATCTTGATATCGTGATGATAAGGATTAGAGGCGCATGGATATAGGAAGGTGGCTAAATGTTCCTTTATTGTAATTATTTAGTTGTGATGCCGGTATATGTTATATGTGAATTTGACTATGTAAACCTTAGGTTAAAAATGAAGGTTATCCATTATAGTATTTAAGATGTGATTATGTTAGTTTATTATTATAGTAAACTAGAAGGATGACAATGATGTACAAAGGACATTTTTATAACGAATGTACACTTGTTGAACAACCTTGTGAATATTCAGGGATTGAATAAAGTCAGGATCTGAACCTTGCGTTCATATAGGAGTTTTTTTGTAAATGATCAATGGTATCTATTAAACCTTGATCATAAGTGTTTGAGTTAAATATTACGAAACCTGAGATTGAGAAGAGTTTGGGGTAATAATTGTTAAGGCTTGTATTGATGTGGACTGTTATATATACAACATGAGTAGTATTAAATTGGTAATGATTATTAATTGATGTTTTAGTTATGGTTCCGAGGCTTGGGACGACAATATTTATATTATATCAATGTAAATATTTTTATTATTCCGCAATGAGTTATTGATAGTATGATGTACTAGTTGCACAGTGATGCGCCAAATTCGTGGATAAGGTAACTCGGATTTGGGGGCGTCACAGGTTGGTATCAGAGCTATAGGTTATAAACCTTAGGTAAGAGAACCTTAGGCTATAACCTGAGGGTAGAAAGTTGATAATGATAAAGAATAAACTTGGACAGAGTTTGACTGATGAGGAATAAATTTAGAGAAAAAAAAATTCCTAAAGAAAGGATTTAAGATATATATAAGATGATTCAAAGAAGAATCTTGATGCATTATAAAAGATAAAAATTTGGAGTTACCTGGCTACAGTGATAAAGATGATAAGTGTTGATAAATAGACGAGGTCTATAAGGTGTAGGGTCATAAAAATTTTATAATATGATTAAAGAGAAGAGTAAAGAAGATCGTAGGATGAAACGATCGTAGGGTAAGGAAAATCGTAATGTAAAACGATTGTGGAGTAAGATCACGAAATGATTGGATTAAGTCATAGAATGACAGATGATCAATTGAATGATTAAAAATTTTAGCTCAATGCTATAGATAGATGGTACTATGAGATAGTACGAGTGAAACTCAGAAAGAGTTATGGATGATGAAACACGTATTAAATTCTTGTTGAGCAACGAGTAAGCTAGGATTGGGGGTGATTTCAATTGAGGACTTATGTTAGTGGCTGAGTTGTACGATTCCTTGTATGGGCGGGGAATTCGTGCTTGGTTTGAGAACCACTTAGCTTCCTATATCGGTATAGTGGTTGAGTTGAACAATTCCTTGTATGGGCGGGGAATTTGTGCTTGGTGTAACAACCGCTTAGCTTCCTATATTGATTAGTGGCCGAGTTGATCGATTCCTTGTATGGGCAGGGGATTGTGATGGGTTCGACAATCACTTAGCTTCCTATCTTGATAATCGTTGGAACTTAGTATCGCGCTATCACTATACGTATGACGAAAATGTGATTCTTTTCTCATATTTATATTTGATAGTTAGAGAATAATAAGATTAGGTGCGAGTTCTTAAAACTCATACTTATGGTAACTTCGTGACTCATAATCATATGGTATGTTTTGAGCCCCTCAGCGTATGGACAGTCCTTGATTTGTTCTTGGACTACGTATTGCTAGGACAAGTTCCTGAACTCATAATGTGTGGTAAGTTGATGAACTATATTAGGGTATGGGAAAGTTGTAGAGCGAAAATTGTGAATTATCAATATGATGAGCATTGATGGAGTTAGAAATAGATAGAATTATTAAATAGTGGAGAGATGGGAGAAATTAAAGTTGATGAGGAGAAACGGATATTCCAAATCTTCTAGCTATGCTAGATTTTGAATTTATTGACATCGTGCTGATACTTGCACTTTTGCTCTTCGAAAAATGTGTGGGGCTAGATTACTGGACCAATGATTTTTAAATGTACTATTATTCATATGTCTATGCTAATTGCTCCAGCTAGGTAAAATGATTTGAAAATATCAAAATGTATTTCTAAATAGTCATTAATGCATCATGGAACCTGGTGTAGAATGACAGATGATAGAATCATCAATGCAGACTAACCTAGTGTTGGATGTGATCATATGATCGTCAACCCACTATGATATGATGTAGTATGACAAAGTCACAAAATGACGGAATCCTAACACACTGTTGCAACAGTGCAGTATTATGACGTCATAAAATGATTTTTGTTTCTTTAAAGTATGAAAAAGTATGCCAATTGAGTTGGCTAAAATATTTTGATTGATGTCCGAACCGTTGATGTGAGTCTAAGCTATTTGATTCGGCTAGACGAATGTTGAAATGTGATTATAAAACTCGAGAATTCTTTGACAATGTTTTCCAAACCAAATTATTTTGGTGCGGGATTTTATATCTGTTGAGTTGAACAACCCTCATAGAAGGGGTAATATTTTTGATGTCGGGAAAATCCGACTGCGCGCGCAAACAGTATGTAAAAGGGGCTATACATGACCTCGGGTATAGTAGGCTGATCACCTATTGTATTAGTATGTTGGGTTATCAGATAAATTTCTGGTGATTCTAGTATATTGGGTTATCAGATGAATTTCTGGTAATTCTAGTATGTGTTCTTGGTCCTTAATGACCACTCAACATCCAATATTGGTAATTCATGTAAGAGGTAAGTGTCATGGTGGCCACTTAATGATTCATACTACTTCACAATTATCGAACAATTGTTGAAGACTCCTGAAAGATGTTCCATTATTCTGGAAACTGAATGTGAAAAGGGTAATGTTCCCTAAAAAGAAGTAGTCGTAGAATGCGACGGTTCTAAATGAATCCTTGAAAGAGGAAAGCGTAAAGCTTTGTTGAAAGTCTGCATTGATGAATGATATGAGCATGATAGTAATTATGGGGTTAATATTTCCTGGAAGAAGCGTATGAAATTCTGAAATAAGAAGTGAAATTCCTAGATAAAATGATGAGTAGAATGAACGAAGATGATTATGTTGTAATTTCGAGGGCAAAATTCTTAGAAGGAGGGGTGAATGTAATATCTCGAATGTTTACGGGATAGTAAATCATGATATTAAATTATTATGATGATTGTAGATACAATGACCCTTAGAAAGGGAATTGATGGGTTAAGGAGAGGATAATACTCATAATACAATTGAGTTTGATAAAGGTTATAGAATAAAACATATGAGAGTTTGTTGAGGAAAATAGATTAAATAGGTAATATAAAACCTATGTTATAGTAATACATTGAAATAATTCAACGACAAAATTTTGGAAGAAGGTTTACGCAAACTGAGTAAGAGAGGTTTGATATTTTTTGATTCCGAGGACGAAATCCTTGTAAGGAGGGAAGAATGTGACAACCCGGATTTTCGAGAATAATTATAATAAGAATTTAATATAGAATAATTCTTATTATGATTCGAGTTTGTATATATATGTGTTATATATATATTTATGTGATTTATTTGGTGAGCTTAATATGTATATATATAAATGTGAAATATATACATAGATTCAGAATGAATGAGTTACTACTTAATTATTGTGACGATCGCGAGTCGTGGGTAGCTTGTGAATTCGAGCATATGAATATTATTGAATAAAACAGACTTTTATTAATAATATTATGTGTTATGAGTTTAAAGGTTATAGTATAACCTAGATTATGTGTAGGTGATGATTAGTAAGTACGAAAGTGTTCGTATAAGTTAATTTGGTGGTTTCAAGAAATATCGCTTAAGTACTATTTATTAGATTAAATAAATAGTTGAAGGATAACATTATTGAATGAGTTATTTGTGGTAGATGAGCTAACCCAAAATATGGGTGGGGTATATGTACGTTGATGTATATGATTATGGGGAGTTAATCAAGAAGAATGTAGCAATCGCGAATGGTGAATCCCCTTATAATTTGGGTTTATTAATATTATTAAGTGATTAAAATATTATTTTGATGTGACGTGTTTTAAGGCTATTTTATAACCTTCATGATGTTAATGTATGAAGTTTTATGCGTTGTTGAACTGTAGGAGTGAATAATTGATTTTGCAAAAGATCGAAAAATCACTATTCACGAGGCACGTTTACCGAGACAATATTCACGCCCAAAATATTTTTACGTCTTTTTCGAGTTCGAGTAATTTCGTTAAGACATGTACGGAAAGAAATAATTTTTCCAAGCGTCAAAAATTTTATTTGAGCTGTTGCGTGATTTTATCCGTATCCGAAATGTATTATATGGGTGTTCCGAATATATGGACAAATCCCATAATAATTATTTTTACCCATCCCAATAATTTATGGAATAACCCATTTTAATTTTGGATAGAGTTATTTACCAAATTGGGTACAAAAGTGAGAGTATTCGGATATATTTTTGTGTATTTGGGTATTTATTTTGGCTTATTACTCCAAGAGGGAACCAACTCCCCCATTTTGGACCAATCAAAAGAGAGAGAGGAGAGAGGAGCCGACAAAATGCCTTGAGCCCTCAACTCCCTCATTTCCTCCCGAACTCCCTCCCTCCCATACCATTCCATTTCATTTTCTTTCTCCAAAGTTAGTGCTGCAGATTTTAGGGAGAGAAAGAGAGAGAAAGTTGCAGGAAATGAAGAGGAAGAAGGAGAAGAACAAGAAGAAGAAGGAGACAAGGGTTCGGGTGAAGAAGGAGAAGAGAAGAGGAGAAGAAGAAGCGTGGGAAGGAGCAAGAGGAGGAAGCGGAAGCCCTAGAAAACCTCCATAACCTTCAAGAAGTAAGAAACAAGAGGTAATCTCCTTTTCCACCATCTCTCCTCCATTTTTGAGTTTTTCAAGCTTTTTCAAGCTTTTATGATGGGTTTTGATTTTTTGAAGATTCTCTATTGTTGTTGTTGCTTGTGATGGTTTGTAAATGTTGTTAAGAGACTATATAAACCATTAATGACATGAAAGTGGAACAAAAACGAAGAAAAATTCGTACCCTTGCTTAATGGAGGATGAACTTTGGACAAAAATGGAACCTTGGACCTACAGACTGGTTTGGACAATTTGTAGCTCAGATTTTGTGTTGTTTTAATTTGTTTGATGTTATAGAAGTGTAGTTCCATGGGTTACGAAGCTAACGCAGCTGGGATCGAGTAAAAACATGTAAAAACGAAGATTTGGTGTTGATTTTAGTGAAGAACACTTAGAACACCTAAAACAGATTATGAACTTAGTACTTTGGCCTAACATTTGGCCATGTTAATGTTAATGGGTAGCTCTAAAGTTTTTATATGTTGTAGCCCCATGAGTTAGGAGTCCATAGAGTCCAAAATGAACCAATTTGAACGTGTATGGAAGAAGTTATGGAGATCGGAGTGGAAAGAGGTCGGAAATTTGCATCTGGAGAATTCTGTAGATTATGGCCTGTATGCATGGCGCAGATGCGCTGTTCATAAGGCCAAATTGGGCGCAGCTGCGCCGTACACGTGTTAGGCGCAAACGTGCCCGAGTGGACTATTTTGACCTCCTGTAGTAAAATGTCCATAACGTTTTCATACAAACTCGAAATTAGAGGATTCAAGATGATTCGGAAAGAGAAAGAGTAGACCTACAACTTTTGTTCTTTAAGTTTTTCGATTTGAGGTCTGTATCATGGCCTAAATTAGCCATTTATAGGACTGATGCGTAATTGGGGTCAATTGGAGGGTGTCGGGCACGCGCATTTGCACACGTAATGCCCCTGACCCTGTAAAGTGATGTTCTAACTTTCATAACATGATTATTATGATTTATAATGACACTTAACATTAACCATTGGGTATTAGACAAATTCGAATGGGCGTGCTAAGCGTACGCAATCGCGTGTCACTTGGGCGTTCGAATAGACAAGTGTAGCGTACGGACGTGCAAACGTCATAACGCCGTAACAAGTGTGTATAACTTTGTTTAATATTTTGTTTCTAATAATAATAAAACATTATATAGTGTATGAGCATGCTAAGCACATGCAAAAGAGGCGAATTGGGCATGTGACGTGTAAATGTCGAAACGCCGCGTAAAGTGTTAATGATCTTAAATAGTATTTCGATTCAAATGAAACGAACATTATAAGATACGAAATGGGGTTAATGTAACCAATAAGTAGATGATAAGGGTCGTAACGTTTTCAAACGACGCAACACCGAGTAACGTTTTAGAGTTAATCACATTTATTAATTTATAATACGCGAACAATATAAGATAAGAATTATTATAGTTTAAACCATTATATGAAGCCTTTTTAGTGGCTAATTGGTATTTTATTGTTAAATAAATTATGTAGGATATTTGAAGGACGAGCTATAATAATTTGGCAAGGAACGCTTAAGGTAAGTTCTTTCAGTGACTTGTTGACTTGTTTAAATGTATTGATGTACATGACTTGATTACTAAATCTTCTACTGTTATGTGAATTATATGCGAGCACGATTAAAGTGTGCATAATATGCAACAATGTGACTATATTACTCTGTGTGGAACTTGAATTATTGTAAATATACGATGTGAGATGCATGAGGTATTCTATGAGATGCATGATGCATATATATAGATGAACTGCATAAGATTCATAATGCATGAGTAAGATGTATAGTATGAGAATCATGATGCATGGATAAGATGCAAACTTATGTGTTACGTGAAGCATGAAATGTGAAAAACTATTAGTCCTTGCTGAACCATCGTGCTCATTCTTGCAAAAATAAAACTTTTACAGATTTACGATGTAATGCAATTATCTTGATATCGTGATGATAAGGATTAGAGGCGCATGGATACAGGAAGGTGGCTAAATGTTCCTTTATTGTAATTATTTAGCTGTGATGTCGGTATATGTTATACGTGAATTTTACTATGTAGACCTTGAGTTAAAAATGAAGGTTATCCATTATAGTATTTAAGATGTGATTATGTTAGTTACTTGTTATAGTAAACTAGAAGGATGACAATGATGTACAAATGACATTTTTATAACGAATGTACACTTGTTGAACAACCTTGTGAATATTCAGGGATTGAATAAAGTCAGGATCTGAACCTTGCGTTCATATAGGAGTTTTTTGTAAATGATCAATGGTATATATTAAACACTGATCATAAGTGTTTGAGTTAAATATTACGAAACCTGAGATTGAGAAGAGTTTGAGGTAATAATTGTTAAGGCTTGTTTTGACGTGGACTGTTATATATACAACAAGAGTAGAATTAAATTGGTAATGATTCTTAATTGATGTTTTAGTTATGGTTCCGAGGCTTGGGACGACAATATTTATATTATATCAATTTAAATATTTTTATTATTTCGCAATGAGTTATTGATAGTATGATGTACTAGTTGCACAGTGATGCACCAAATTCGTGGATAAGGTAACTCGGATTTGGGGGCGTCACAGTAAGTTTCCTAACTTGTGCAATTTATTATTGTGTACAAGTTTCTTATAATTGCAAGGTATAGCTTATGCAAGCTTATTAATTGAGAAAGTTTCTATTGATGATAATTCAATTATTATTCCAATTACTTATGATTTAAAGTTCTTAATTATTCATGAACTGCTGTAAAAGATGAGTCTTGGCCATTTGCTTCGGCTAGACACTATTGATGTGAAACAATATATTACTGAATTGTTCAAACTTATTGTAGCTATTTTTTTTAAACCAACCAATCCAAATTGTTTTGGTGCGGTCTCAAACGAAAACTAAGATGAACAATCCGAATATCGGGAAAACAGATGTCAGGCATATATTCCCAATTTATGCTATGCATCAAAACTTAATGTGTTGTGCATAATATAGGGTACGATAGGTTGATCTCCTAGAGTACTTGCGGAGAATGCTTTTCAATCTTAGTGATTGACAAATGTTCTGATAGTTTTCTATGAAATAAAAACATTGTTCAATGTATTTATTACCGCTTAGTATATTGCTGAAAAATTAAATCTCTTTATTCTTGTCATTCGAGCTTACTTCACAATTATTACTTCAATTGTTGAAGATTGCAGAGACAGATGATCTTATTCTTGATGTCGGTTCGTAAACCGTTTATTTATTTACTTGCTGAGCAATTTGTGCTCACTCTTGCTTAAATTAAACATTTCAGTTATACATGAGAAAGCAGAAGGATCAGGCAAAGACAAAGGCAAAAGAAAGATGCACGAATAAGATGTGTTATGTAGTAGATTTAACATTTGAATTGATGTAATATGTATGGATGATATGTTTGTATTCTTATTAAGGTTATACGAGCCTTGGGACTAGACGATTGGTATTGTAATCACTATTATTATTTGAGTTATCACTTAAGTTATGCTTAGATAGATGGAGTTTATGTAGTACCGTGAGCACCATATCCCGTGTTTGATGTTACACGGATGTGGGGGTGTCACATGTAATGAAGCCTGGGTTTGAATGTAATAGTTATATTCAATGTTTTATTCTTGCACCATAGGTTTGACCTTTTGCTTTACTTAGTGGATTGAGCAAATCAAACTATAATCAAATCCATAATTATCCCAAGTAGAATATAGTATTCTATATATGCATGTTAATTATATATATTAATATATTATTATACATAAGATGTATGTTTAATATGATGCGTGTGTGTGTGTGTGTATATATATATATATATATATATATATATATATTTGCATGTGCGCTAAATATGATGAGACAATTAATAACAAAAACCCTCAATAAAAAAATATTCAGTTGATTATGTTCAATGACATTCAGAATGGCATAAGTAGCCTTCTAGTATGATAAAGCAACAGAGTATCAAATATTTAATATAGTTTGTTGTACACACACAAGACTCATATTAAGCGTTTGAGATGTTAGCTTTATTATATTGGATGTTTATAAGGAATTGAACAATATATGTTTTGTTGTGTACACACAAGGACCGTATTTTTTCTCTTCACTTATATAAAAAATGTTAGGTTTGTATATAACGCAAGCATGCAATCAAATTACATAAATAGAGTGGAAGCGTGATAAAACGGATTTTAAAATTTTAATACAAACCATCACCATGATCTATCCTTGTGTTCAATTATCAACTAAATGAAAGAGAAAGAGAATAAAAATTATGCGCTCGTAGATCAAAGCTTCCTCAGGTACAAGTTCAACTCCTAGTCCTTCGTGTTCTCCTCCAATTCCACCGATGAGATTCCTTCCTTTGATCAATGTTAGCCACCCAAGTGTTTGGCCTCTAGAGGTGATCCACCAAGGAAGAATAGGTATTCAAGAAGTTGAGTATTGGCAAAACCCTAGTTTTTATCTCTATAGAAATTGCTAGTACTCTCCACAATCTTATACAAGAGTGTGTAACCCTAATCTATGGTAAGACTCCTCTTATTTATAGATGTAGGTATAACCCTTCCCTAAACTATTTAGGATTAGAGTTTCTATTATAATTAAACTCCGTTAATTAATTATGCTCCTAATCCAATTAGGAATTCATGGGAGAGTACTTCTATTATTTAATTCTCAATCCCTATTAGGAATTAAATAATAGTAATAGTAATAATAATAATAAGACTTCTCTTATTAATTTATATTTATTATTTTCAAAATATTGAAAATATTAAATAATAAATATTAAGTTATTTAATTTATTCTATCTCCATAGACTAAATTAAATACACTTAACTTATTATTACAATTATGTCATTTACTTCTTAAATAAATATTTTTCTTTTGCGGTGTGACCCTTTAGATTCTCCATATTAAACCGGTTGTGAATAAATCAATTAGAACAATTTTAATTATATTTAAATAAATAAATAAAACTATTTAATTCATTTAAATAAATAATATTTATTCTACAATAAGGGTAAGCCCCCTTAGCGATCAACGACTTTCCAGATAATATAGATTTCAACATTAATCACAAAAGAACCTTTAAGTGAATAGTTACCGTAAAATTCAATCCTTCTACCATACAATGTCCCAATTAAATATAAGACATGGATTTACTGTCAAATCTTATTTTATTTAATCATATGTATTTCGATTCCCAAATGCACAACTCTAAATAATGCAAATTAGAAACTCCTTTCTAATTTCATTTTGCCTTGGCCAAAGACTACTGAGTTGTCATTTATCGAATCATATAGGACATTCACATCTTTTACTAGACGTGGTAGATTCTTTGTTGATCATTCACCTATCTCCATGCACAACTTATTATACCCAATCATACCCTTTGATATACCCCAAAGGTCTTAAGGGACATGTCAAAGTATAACTCATCATACACAAGATACTATGATGATCTCAAGTCCAAGGATCACTTGTACTACTATCACTAGAGGAATTCCTATTGATAGGCGAGTAAAATTCCATTAGGTATCCCTTAGCGAACCACGTTCAATGTACTTATTCTCCAATAAGCACATACATACTTGCTTTAGTATCTCCACACAAATGATTATAAGATCAATCATCCTCTTCCTAAGAGCAAGCAACGTATGTACTAATCTATCTGAATTCACTAACCCCTTTTTAGTAATCCAACGATTAGGAACGATTTTAGTTTGTGAGCTATCTAGAATTTAGATCTCATTAGCATGATCACCATCATGATTCTAAAAGCATTGCTCAAAACTATGGGTTTATCACATTTAATATAACAGCACTATGTAGATAATGTAAAATTCCTTTAAGAAAATCAATTCTTTTATTAATAAATGAATAAGATTACAAAGTATATGCTACATCATATCAAATATGATTGGCTTGTATTCATACTACTTTCAATCTCCCACTTGCACTAAAGCCAATCGTCATGGTATCTATTACCCATCTTCTCTAAGTGATGATCAAACTACTGTTGTGTTAAAGCTTTAGTAAATGGATCTGCAATGTTGTCTTGGAGTCCACAGGCTCCAGGGTGACATCTTCTCTTTTAATGATCTCTCTAATCAAATGAAACCGCCGCAACACGTGTTTGGATTTCTGATGAGACCTGGGTTCCTTAGCCTGCGCAACAGCTCTGGTGTTGTCACAGAATAAAGGTACAGCTCCTCTAATGCTAGGAACCACTCCAAGTTCAGTTATGAACTTCTTCATCCAAACAGCTTCCTTTGCAGCTTCACTTGCAGCTATGTATTATGCCTCTGTCACTGAATCATCAACTATTTGTTGCTTGGAACTTTTCCAACTCACTGCGCCACCGTTTAAGGTAAACACGTACCCTGAAACGGATTTACTGTCATCTTGGTCCATTTGAAAACTTGAGTCTGTATAGCCCTCTAGTTTCAATTCAGACCCACCATAGACAAAAAATACATCCTTAGTTCTTCTCAAGTACTTTAGGATGTTTTTCACTGCCTTCCAGTGCTCTTCTCCTGGATTCGACAAATATCTGCTTGTTACACTAAGTGCATGAGCGACATATGGTCTAGTACATATCATACCGTACATGATAGATCCTATTGCTGAAGCATAAGGGATCTTACTCATCCGGTCTCTCTCCTCAGGTATCTTTGAGGCCTGTTTCTTGGAGAGATATATTCCATGGCTCATCGGCATAAGACCTCTCTTGGAATCTTCCATGCTAATCCTTTTTAGCATCGAGTCAATGTACTTTCATTGGGTCAAGCCAAGCATCCTTTTAGATCTATCTCTATAGATCTTTATCCCCAAAATATAGGATGCCTCACCCAAGTCCTTCATGGAGAAGTGTTTACATAACCAAATTTTGATCGACTGTAGCATAGGAACATCATTCCCTATCAGTAATATATCATCAACATATAATACAAGGAATGAAACAGCGCTCCCACTAACCTTCTTGTACACATAAGGTTCATCCTCATTTTTGATAAAATCAAACCTTTTGATTATCTCATCAAAACGGATGTTCCGTCTTCGAGAAGCTTGCTTCAATCCATAAATGGATCGTTGTAGCTTACAGACTTGGTTTGTTCCAACCGTTGAAACAAAACCCTCTGGCTGTATCATATATATTTTTTCCTCAAGCTCTCCATTGAGGAAGGCCGTTTTCACGTCCATTTGCCAGATCTCGTAGTCATAATAAGCTGCAATTGCAAGCAAAATCTGAATAGATTTGAGCATAGCTACTGGTGAGAAGGTTTCATCATAATCAACTCCTTGTCTTTGTTTGAAACCTTTTGCAACCAGTCAGGCCTTATAGGTCTTTACCTTGCCATCTGCTCTAGTCTTTCTCTTAAAGACCCATTTACACCCAATAGGCTTAATGCCCTCAGGTGGTGAAACCAAAGTCCATACTTGGTTTTCATACATAGAGTCCATCTTGGATTTCATGGCTTCTAGCCATTTCTCTGAGTCTTCACTACTCATAGCCTCTTCGTAAGTCAATGGATCATCATCATCTATGATGCGTATCTCATCAGCATCCTCTATGATGAATCCATACCTATCAGGTATCTTCGGTACTCTTCCAGATTTATGAATAGGTAGTGATACAGTAGGTTCTTCTACTTGGTCAGGTACCTGACTTTGATCCGTAGTATTTTGTGGTTCTTGAACTTCTTCAAGATATATCTTACTCCTACTGACCCCTTCAAGGATAAACTCCTTTTCTAATAAGGCAGCGTGTTTCGCAACAAACACCTTTTGATCAGTAGGATGATAGAAATAATACCCTGATGTTTCTTTAGGGTATCCCACGAATCTACATTTGTCGGATCTAGTCTTCAGCTTATCATGCTCAAACCTTTTGACATAAGCTGGACAACCCCAAGTCTTAACATGCTTAAGATTTGGTTTCCTCCCTGTCCATATCTCATATGGGGTCTTTGGGACGGATTTGGTAGGTACCTTATTAAGTAGGTATGCAGCCGATTCTAGGGCATAACCCCAGAAGGATACTGGAAGGTTAGTAAAACTCATCATGGAATGAACCATATCCAACAATATTCGATTTCTCCTTTCAGATACACCATTCAACTGTGGCATCCCTGGTGGAGTCCATTGTGAGATTATTCCATTTTCTTTGAGACAATTGAGAAACTCATTGGTTAAGTATTCCCCTACTCGATCCGATCGAAGAATCTTAATACTCTTACCAGTTTCCTTCTCTACTTCACTTCTGAATTCTTTGAACTTTTCAAACGATTCATATTTGTATTTCATTAAATACACATATCCAAATCTAGAATGATCATCAGTGAAAGTAATAAAATAAGAATACCCTCCTCGTGCATTCGTTGTCATAGGTCCACATATGTCTGTGTGTACCAACGCTAACAACTCTGTAACTCTTTCTCCCTTTCCACTAAAAGGAGATTTAGTCATCTTACCCATGAGACAAGATTCACAAGTTGGATATGATTCGTAATCAGATAGCTCTAAAAGCCCATCTTTATGCAACTTGGTTAATCTTGTTTCATTGATATGACCGAGTCTACAGTGTCACATAAAAGTATAATTAACATCATCTCTTTTTCTTTTCTTAGTTTGTTCAATTTGAAGTATATTTTGATGCAAGTCAAGTATGTAAAGTCCATTTAGTAGATTGCCAACATCATATAAAATATTTTTATTATAAATAGAACATCTTTTGTTCTTTATTATAATATCAAAATCATCCATATCTAATACAGAAATTGAAATAATGTTTCTAATGAGTGTCGGAACATAATAACAATTATTTAAACTAATGAACTTGCCCGAAGGCAGTGCTAAACAATAAGTCCCTACAGCTAATGCAGCAACCTTTGCTCCATTTCCCACTCGTAGGACGACTTCATCCTTGTTCAGTTTTCTATTTCTGCTTAGTCCATGCACATTATTACATATGTGAGAACTACAGCCGATATCTAATACCTAAGTAGAATTTTGACTTTCAGAAAAATTAATTTCAATCATGAACAAACCTAGATCGGAAGTCGAAGCTTCTCCAAGCTTCTTCTGGTCCGCAAGATACTCCTTGTAGTTCCTCTTCCAGTGTCCCGGCTTATTGCAATGGCAGCAAATTCCTTTGCTATCTAGATCAGGTTTCTTTTTATCTTTTCTCTTCGCCTTGTCCTTAGCCTTCTTATTTTTCTTCTTTTCAGAAGATACCTTGGGCCTCTTCCTTTTCTTGGAAGAATCATTCACTAGTAAGACTTGGTTCTTGTTAGATGACAAGTGACCTTCAGCGGTTTTCAGCATGTTAAGTAACTCAGGCAAGCTGATGTCCAACTTATTCATGTGAAAATTCACAACAAATTGTGAGAAGGTGTCCGGGAGTGACTACAAGATCAAATCTTGGCTTAACTCCCCATCCATCACGAACCCAAGCTGTCCAAGTTGTTCAATCAGATTGATCATCTTAAGGACATGAGTCTCAACGGCAGTGCCCTCGGTTATACGAGATCGGAAGAGCTCCTTAGATATCTGATATCTAGCAGTCCTACTTTGCTTACCATACAACTCTTTGAGGTGCAACATTATAGTAAGGGCATCCATAGTTTCATGCTGATGCTGAAGCTCGTTACTCATGGATGCGAGCATGATGCATTGAGCCAAGATTGTATCATCTTGCCACTTTCTGAAAGTAGCAATCTCTTCCTTAGAGGCTGTTTCTGCAACATTTGCAGGGACTGGCAAATTTAAGACATAAGAAATATTTTCAGCAGTGAGAACAATTCTCAGATTCCTTAACCAGTCCGCGTAATTCGGTCCGGTCAGTTTGTTAGCATCAAGTATGCTACGCTGTAATAGTGAGTTCGACATTTTTAAATTCTGCATGTGAAATAGACAACATTTTAGCATACATTCATTTAATTAATTACCAAACTAAATTAGGTCTTTATTTTAAATTGGTATCTCTTACTTTTTTATCAAACTATATTACCCTCATTATATAGTTCGGTAATTCTAATTAAAGATTTGCTAGTGAGACTAAGGATCCCATTTCAAATGTATATAGCCTTGTGGTGACATAACAAACAATATATAAATAAATAGGTAGACAACTATTGTCAATTACATCACTATGTAACTCCTTGTATTTTGCCTCTTAGATTATTTTGATCAAGTGATGACACATCCGTATCAAAATTATCCAAGTTAAGTCCAACCTAGCACTTCCATATATATGAAGAGAAAAATACCGTCCTTGTGGTGACACAACAAAACAGTAATGTTCAATTCCTTAATAAGCATCAAATGTGATAAAGCAACATCTTAAATATTTAATACTTGCCTTGTGGTGACACAACAAACTCATATTAAACATTTAATATTCTATTGCTTTACCATGCTAGAAGACGACGTTCGATATTCCGAATATCTTTGAATGCTTAGGACTTAATATGATTTCTTTGAGGGGTTTATTATTATTAGTCTCATCTTGTTTAGCGCCTATGCACATATATATAAAAAATACACGTCATATTATTTTACATGCGAAGCATGTTGGATAATATATAATATATATATATATAGTAAGCATGCACATATAGAATACTATATTCTACAAGGATTGATTGTGGACTTTTATTCTAGTTTGGTTTACTAGAGCCACCAAGTGAACCGATAGGTCAAACCTAGGGTGCAAGAATTAAATTTAAATATAACTATTACATTTAAACCCGGGCTCCATTACAAACGGGTCTTCTAGCGCTCCTTGCTCCTTTGTCTCCAATTCTTCAAAATAATTCTAACTAATCGTATTACATGAACTATTTACTATAATAGAAACCTTGATCAGCAGTCAATGGGAAGTATATAGGAGGGAGATAGAGTTTACATTAAGAAAAATTAGAGAAGATGAGGTACGCAGACCCCATTTATAAAAACTCATACATTCAAGCATCCTCTAAAATAATTCCAATTACACATTGGTCAATAGTACATAATCAATCCCTATTTATTATCATACATATCTCTATATGTATCAATAAATAACATTCATCTCATGAATAATAAAACCATTCCATATATGCATTGATATCAATTAATGGGAAAAAGTTTTGCTAATATTTAGTTTTGAAACAAAATAAACTCTTTTATTTTAATCAAAAACCAAATCCAAATTAAACTCCTTTAATTTTAGCAATCTGAAATCCTATTCCAGATAAAATAAACATCTTTATTGTAAACATTTATCAATTAATTAAACCATTTATGTTAATTGAGAAAAAAAATTTCAAACTCTGCATACCTCTGCGGCCGCGCTCCAAATTGAACTAGGAGCGGCGCGGTCGCGCTGCACCCCAGAAACGTTTTCTGGGTTCAGGCGCGGCCGCGCCGCGACGCTGAATCAAAAAAAAAATTTCAGCCCAAAAATTCCATCGTATCGCATATCAATTCATACATGGAATCATCACAATCAATAATTAACACAAGGATTAGGCTCTGATACCACTTTTAGGTTTGTATATAACGCAAACATGTAATCAAATTACATAAATAGAGCGGAAGCGTGATAAAACGGATTTTAAAATTTTAATACAAACCATTACCATGATCTATCCTTGTGTTCAATTATCAACTAAACGAAAGAGAAAGAAAATAAGAATTATACCCTCGTAGATCAAAGCTTCCTCGGGTACAATTTAACTCCTAGTCCTTCGTGTTCTCCTCGAATTCCACCGATGAGATTCTTTCTTTTGATGAACGTTAGCCACCCAAGTGTTTGGCCTCTACGGGTGATCCACCAAGGAAGAATAGATATTCAAGAAGTTGGGTATTGTCAAAACCCTAGTTTCTATCTCTATAAAAATTGCTAGTACTCTTCACAATCTAATGCAAGAGTGTGTAAACCTAATGTTAGGTTTGTATATAACGCAAGTATACAATCAAATTACACAAATAGGGCGGAAACGTGATAAAACGGATTTTAAAATTTTCATACAAACCATCACCATGATCTATCCTTGTGTTCAATTATCAATTAAACGAAAGAGAAAGAGAATTGGAATTATACCCTCGTATATCAAAGCTTCCTCGGGTACAAGTTCAACTCCTAGTCCTTCGTGTTCTCCTCAAATTCCACCGATGAGATTCCTTCCTTTGATCAACGTTAGCCACCCAAGTGTTTGGCCTCTAGAGGTGATCCACCAAGGAAGAATAGGTATTCAAGAAGTTGGGTATAGGCAAAACCCTAGTTTCTATCTCTATAGAAATTGTAAGTACTCTCTATAATCTAATGCAAGAGTGTGTACCCCTAATCTATGATAAGACTCCTCTTATTTATAGATGTAGGAATAACCCTTCCCTGAACTATTTAGAATTATGATTTCTATTATAATTAAACTCCTTTAATTAATTATGCTCCTAATCCAATTAGGAATTCATGAAAAATTATTTATATTAATTAATTTCCAATCTCTATTAAGAATTAAATAATAGTAATATTAATAATAATAATAATAATAATAAGACTCCTCTTATTAATTTATATTTAATATTTCCAAAATATTAAATAATAAATATTAAGATATTTAATTTATTCTATCTCCATAGATTAAATTAAATACACTTAACTTATTATTACAATTATGCCATTTACTTCTTAAATAAATATATTTTCCTTTTGCGGTGTGACCCTTTACGTTCTCCATATTAAACCGGTTGTGAATAAATCAATTAGAACAATTCTAATTTTATTTAAATAAATAAATTAAACTATTTATTTCATTTAAATAAATAATATTTATTTTACAATAAGGGTAAACCCCCTTAGCGATCAACGACTTTGCAGATAATATAGATTTCAATATTAATCACAAAAGAACCTTTCAGTGAATAGTTACCGTACATTCAATTCTTCTACCATACAATGTCCCAATTAAATATAAGATATGGATTTACTGTCAAGTCTTATTTTATTTAATTATATGTATTTCGATTTCATTCCGCCTTGGCCAAGGACTACTGAGTTGTCATTTATCAAATCAAATAGGACATTCACATCTTTTATTAGACGTGGTAGATTCTTTGTTGATCATTCACCTATCTCCATGTACAACTTATTATACCTAATCATACCCTTTGATATACCCTAAAGGTCTTAAGGGACATGTCAAAGTATAACTCATCATACACAAGATACTATGATGATCTCAAGTCCAAAGATCACTTGTACTACTATCACTATAGGAATTCCTATTGACAGGCGAGTAAAACTCCATTAGGTATTCCTTAGCGAGCCACGTTCAGTGAACTTATTCTCCAATAAGCACCTACATACTTGATTTAGTGTCTCCACACAAATGATTATGAGATCAATCATCCTCTTCTTAAGAGCAAGCAACGTATGTACTAATCTATCCGGATTCACTAATCCCCTATTTAGTAATCCAACGATTAGGAACGATTTTAGTTTGTGAGCTATCTAGAATTTAGATCTCATTAGCATGATCACCATCATAATTCTAAAAACATTGCTCAAAACTATGGGTTTATCACATTTAATATAACAACACTATGTAGATAATATAAAATGCCTTTTTTTAACCGAATAAGATTACAAAGTATATGCTACATCATATCAAATATGATTGGCTTGCGTGCATACTACTTTCAATCTCCCACTTGCACTAAAGTCAATCGTCATGGTATCTTATACCCTTCTTCTCTAAGTGACGATCATCCTGCTGTTTGGATAAAGCTTCAGTAAATGGATATGCAATGTTGTTCTTGAGAGTCCTCTATCTCTATAGTGACTTCTCCTCTTTCAATGATTCTACTAATCAAATAAAAGTGCCGCAACAAATGTTTGAATTCAAGATGAGACTTAGGAACTATTCTTAGTTCTGTGATGGACTTTTCATCCAAACAATCAACTTGCAGCTTCATTTACAGCTATATACTTTGTCTTTGTCACTAAACTAACAACTCTTTGCTATTTAGAACCTTTCCAATTCACTGCACCACCATTCAAGGTAACGATTTACTCTAAAGTGGATTTGTATCGTCTTGGTCAGTCTAAAAAACTTGAGTCTGTTTTAACCCTCTAGTTTTAATTCAGACCCACCATGAATCATGATCACATCTTCAGTATCGATTAAGTACTTAAAGATGTTTATCACTGTCCTACAGTGATCTTCTCCAGAATATGACTGATCAACATCAGGCCTTGTATATTCATTGCATACATGATAGTAACTCATGCGATCTCGTTTTATTGAGGACAATTTAAAGAGATACACTCCATAGCTCATCTCATGAGACCTCTCTTGGAGTTTGCCATGCTAAACACCTTTAGCATCGAATGAATATAGTTCATTGGGTCAAGCCGAACATCCTTTTAAATCTATCTATATAGATTTATATCCTCAATTTATAGGATGCTCCTCCCAAGTTATTCATAGAGGAATGTTTAGATAATTTTATCTTTACTGATTGTAGCATTGGTGTGATATTCCTTATCAGTAGTATATCAACATATAATACTAGGAATGTCACAGTGCTCCCACTAACCCTTTTTGTACCCACTAGGTTCATTCTCATTTTTGATAAAATCAAACTCTTTTGATTGTCTCATCAAAACAAATGTTCCATTTTTGAGAAGCTTGCTTCAATCCATAAATGGATCATTGTAGCTTACATACACGATTTGTTTCAACCTTTGAAACAAATTCCTCTAGCTGTATCATACATACATTCTCCTCAAGTCTTCATTGAGGAAGGATGTCTCCACATCCATTTTGCCAGATTTTGTAATAAGTTACAATCACAAGCAAAATCCAAATGGACTTGAGCATTACCCGGTCATAAGGTTTTGTTACAGTTAACTCCTTGACTTTATTTGAAACCTTTTAAACAGGTCTGGTCTTATAGGTCTCCACCTTGCCATTTGCCCTAGTCTTTCTCTTTAAAGACCCATATACACCCTTTAGGCACTATGCCTTTCGGTGGAGTAACCAGAGTCTATACTTGGTTCTCATACATGGAGTCCATTTCGGATTTCATGGCCATCTGCCATTTCTCTGAGTGTCTTCTACTCATAGCCTCATCGTATATAACTGAATCATCATCTTCTATGATGCGTACCTCATCATCATCCTCTATGATGAATCCATACCTCCTAGGTATCTTCGGTACTCTTCCAGATTTACGATTCGGTTGTGGTACAATATATCTATCTACAGGTCCCTCAGTTTGACTTAAAGTGCTTTGTGGTTCTTGAACTCTTTCAAGATCTATTACCCTCCCACTAGCTCCTTCAATGATAAACACCTTTATCCAAGAAGGCAACGTGTAGGATTATAATAATAATACCCTAAACTTTCTTTAGGATATCTCACAACTCTGCACTTGTCAGATTTTGTCCCAAACTTATCTTTTGAAACATTTTTCACATAAGTTGGACAACCCCTTATCTTAACATACTTAAGATTAGGAATCCTCCCTATCCATAACTTTTATGGAGTCTTGGTGCCGAATTTTGAGGTTACCTTATTTTGTAGATATGCAGCCGTTTCTAGGGCATAACCCCAGATGGATACTGGAATGTCGGTAAAAATCATTATGGACCACACCATGTCCAACAAGGTACAATTTCTCCTTTTTAGATACATCAATCAATTATTGTGTATCAGGAGGTGTCCATTATGAGAAAATACCATTTTGAGATGATCTAGAAACTTATTGCACAAGTATTCCTTCCTCGATCTGATCAAAGAATCTTAATACTTTGTCAATTTGTTTCACTTCTGAATTCTTTGAACCTTTCAAATGATTCAGACTTGTATTTCATCAAATACACATATTCAACTCTTTGAATGATCATCTCCTTTTCTTTTACTAGTTTGTTCAATTTGCAAAATTATTTTTCATGTAAGTCAAGTTTACAAAGTCCATCAAGTAATCTTCCAGTTTCAAACAAAACATTATCATTATAAATAGAACAACAATTGTTCTTAAATATAATACCAGAACCTTCCTTGTTCAACAACGGAAGTAATAATGTTTCTAAAGAGAACTGGAACATAATAACAGCTTATTTAACTTAATAGACTTACCTATAAGCAACGCTAAACTATAAGTTCCTACGGCTAATGTAGCAACCATTGCTCCATTCTCCACACGTAAGATTACTTACTTTTTGTTTAGCTTTCTACTTCTGCTTAATCTCTACATTGGATTGCATATGTGAGAACTATAGCCGATATCCAATACCCAAGTAGAACCTTGACTTACAGAAAAATTTATTTCAATCATGAACAAACCTATATCTGTAACCGAAGCTTCACTAAGCTTCTTCTGGTTAGCCTCTGCAAGATGCTCCTTACAGTTTCCTTTCTAGTGTCCAGGCTTATTGCAGTGGAAGCAAACTCCTTTGCTATCTACATCAGTTTTGTTCTTAGTGTCCTTAGTTATTACCTTTCTATATACCTTCTTTGAATTGTTCTTCTTTTAAGAAGATCTTTTGGCCCTCTTCCGCTTCCTGGAAGAATTATCTACCAGTAAGACTTGGTCTTTCTTGGTTGGAAAGTGACTCTCTACAGTTTTCAACATGTTTAAGCAACTCAGGCAGGCTGACATATAGCTTATTCATGTGGAAATTCACAATAAATTGTGAGAAAGAGTCCGAAAGTGATTGCAAGATCAAATCTTAGATCATATCTCCATCCATTACTAATCCCAGTTATCCCAATTGTTTAATCAGATTGATCATTTTTGAGGATATTTGTCTATACTGTAGTGCCATAGGTTATTCTAGATTGGAAGAGCTCCTTAGATATCTAATATCTAGCAGTCCTACTTTCCTCACCATTCAACTCCTTGAAGGTGCATGAGTACAGTAGGAGCATCCATAGTTTCATGCTGACGCTGAAGCTCGTTACTCATGGATGCGAGCATAATGCATTGAGCCAACATTCTATCATCTTGTCACTTTCTGAAAGTAGCAATCTCTTCCTCAGAGGCATTCTCTGCAACCATTGCAGGGATAGGCATATTAAGGACATAAGATAGTTTTTCAGTCTTGAGAACTATTCTCAAATTGTTTAACCAGTCCGTGTAATTCGGTCCGGTTAATTTAGCACCTAATATGCTACGCAGTGATAGTGATTTAGACATTGTAAAATTCTGTTAAATGAATTTGTAATTTAACAACATTTTAGCATACATTCATTTAATTAATTACCAAAATAAATTAGGTCGTTATTTAAATTGGTATCTCCCACTATTTTCATCAAACTATATTACCCTCAATATATAGTTCGGCAAATCTAATTAAAGATTTGCTAGTGAGATTAAGGATGCCATTTCAAATGTATATAGCCTTGTGTGTGCACAACAAACTATAAATAAATAAATAGGTAGACAACTATTGTCAATTACATCACTATGTAACTCCTTGTATTTTGCCTCTTAAATTATAATGGTCAAGTGTGTGCACATCCGAACTAAAATAATCTAAGTTAAGTCCATCCTAGCACTTCCATATATTCGAAAGAAAAACACTGTCCTTGTGGTGACACAATAAAACAGCATCGTTCAGTCTATTTATAAGCATTAAATATGATAAAACAACATCTTAAATGTTTAATACTCGCCTTGTGTGTGCACAACAAACTCATATTAAATATTTAATACTTTATTGTTTTACCATACTAGAAGGCGACGTTCGATATTCCAAATATCTTTGCACGTTTAGGACTTAATATGATTTCTTTGAGGGGTTTATTATTATTAGTCTCATCTTGTTTAGCGCGCATGCACATATATATATAAAATACGCATCATATTATTTAACATGCGAAGCATGTTGGATAATATATAATATATATATAGTAAGCATGCACATATAGAATACTATATTATACCCGGATTGATTATGGACTTTTATTCTAGTTTGGTTCACTAGAGCCACCAAGTGAACCAAACGGTCAAACCTAGGGTGCAAGAGTAAAATTTTAAATATAACTATTACATTTAAACCCGGGCTCTATTACAAACGGGTCTTCATGCGCTCCTTGCTCATTTGTCTCCAATTCTTCAAAATTAATTCTAACTAGTCCTATTACAAAAACTATTTATAACAAATAGAAACCTTGATCAACAGTCAAGGGAAGTACATAGGAGGGAGATAGAATTTACATTAAGAAAAATTAGAGAAGACGAGGTACGCAGACCCCATTTATAAAAACCCATACATTCAAGCATCCACTAAAATAAATCCAAACACACATTGGTCAATAGTCCATAATCAATCTCTATTTATTATCATACATATCTCTATATGTATCAATAAATAACATTCATCCCATGAATAATAAACCCATTCCATATATGCATTGATATCAATTAATGGGCAAAAGTTTTGCTAATATTTAGTTTTGAAACAAAATAAACTCTTTTATTTTAATCAAAAACCAAATCCAAATTAAACTCCTTTAATTTTAGCAATTTGAAATCCTATTCCAGATAAAATAAACATCTTTATTTTAAACTTTTATCAATTAAATAAACCATTTATGTTAATTGAGAAAAACAAAAAATTTCAAAGTCTGCACACCAGCGCGGCCGCGCTCCAAATTGAACTAGGAGTGGCGCGGCCGCGCTGCACCCCTAGAAACGTTTTCTGGGTTAGGGCGCGGCCGCACTCCAGAATGAACTAGAAGCGGCGCGACCGCGCCGCGACGCAGATTCAGAAAATTTTTCAGCCCAAAAATCCGATCGTATCGCATATCAATTCATACATGGAATCATCAAAATCAATAATTAACACAAGAATTAGGCTCTGATACCACTGTTAGGTTTGTATATAACGTAAGCATGCAATCCAATTACACAAATAGGGCGGAAGCGTGATAAAACGGATTTTAAAATTTTCATACAAACCATCACCATGATCTATCCTTGTGTTCAATTATCAATTAAACAAAAGAGAAAGAGAATAAGAATTATACCCTCGTAGATTAAAGCTTTCTCGGGTACAAGTTCAACTCCTATTCCTTCGTGTTCTCCTCGAATTCCACCGATGAGATTCCTTCCTTTGATCAACGTTAGCCACCCAATTGTTTGGCCTCTAGAGGTGATCCACCAAGGAAGAATAGGTATTCAAGAAGTTAGGTATAGGCAAAACCCTAGTTTCTATCTCTATAGAAATTACAAGTACTCTCTATAATCTAATGCAAGAGTGTGTAACCCTAATCTATGATAAGACTCCTCTTATTTATAGATGTAGGAATAACCCTTCCCTAAACTATTTAGGATTAGGGTTTCTATTATAATTAAACTCCTTTAATTAATTATGCTCCTAATCCAATTAGGAATTCATGGGAGAGTACTTATATTAATTAATTCTCAATCCCTATTAGGAATTAAATAATAGTAATAGAAATAATAATAATAAGACTCCTCTAATTAATTTATATTTAATATTTCCAAAATATTAAATAATAAATATTAAGCTATTTAATTTATTCTATCTCCATAGATTAAATTAAATACACTTAACTTATTATTACAATTATGCCATTTACTTCTTAAATAAATATATTTTCCTTTTGCGGTGTGACCCTTTAGGTTCTCCATATTAAACCTATTGTGAATAAATCAATTAGAACAATTCTAATTGTATTTAAATAAATAAATTAAACTATTTAATTTATTTAAATAAATAATATTTATTCTACAATAAGGGTAAGCCCCCTTAGCGATCAACGACTTTCCAGATAATATAGATTTCAACATTAATCACAAAAGAACCTTTTAGTGAATAGTTACCGTACAATTCAATCCTTCTACCCTACAATGTCCCAAATAAATATAAGACATGGATTTACTGTCAAGTCTTATTTTATTTAATTATATGTATTTCGATTCCCAAATGCACAACTATAAATAATGCAAATTAGAAACTCCTTTCTAATTTCATTCCGCCTTGGCCAAGGACTACTGAGTTGTCATTTATCAAATTACATAGGACATTCACATCTTTTACTAGACATGGTAGATTTTTTGTTGATCATTTACCTATCTCCATGTACAACTTATTATACCCAATCTTACCCTTTGATATACCCTAAAGGTCTTAAGGGACATGTCAAAGTATAACTCATCATACACAAGATACTATAATAATCTCAAGTCCAAGGATCACTTGTACTACTATCACTATAGGAATTCCTATTGACAGGCGAGTAAAACTCCATTAGGTATTCCTTAGCGAGCCACGTTTAGTGAACTTATTCTCCAATAAGCACCTACATACTTACTTTAGTGTCTCCAAACAAATGATTATGAAATCAATCATCCTCTTCTTAAGAGCAAGCAACGTATGTACTAATCTATCCGGATTCACTAATCCCCTAGTTAGTAATCCAACGATTAGGAACGATTTTAGTTTGTGAGTTATCTAGAATTTAGATCTCATTAGCATGATCACCATCATGATTCTAAAAACATTGCTCAAAACTATGGGTTTATCACATTTAATATAACAACACTATGTAGATAATATAAAATGCCTTTTTTTAAACCGAATAAGATTACAAAGTATATGCTACATTATATCAAATATGATTGTCTTGCGTGCATACTACTTTCACCTAATCTATGATAAGACTCCTCTTATTTATAGATGTAAGTATAACACTTCCCCCCTAAACTATTTAGGATTAGGGTTTCTATTATAATTAAACTCCTTTAATTAATTATGCTCCTAATCCAATTAGGAATTCATGGGAGAGTACTTTTATTAATTAATTCCCAATCCCTATTAGAAATTAAATAATAGTAATAGTAATAATAATAATAATAAGACTCCTCTTATTAATTTATATTTAATATTTCCAAAATATTAAATAATAAATATTAAGTTTTTTAATTTATTCTATCTCCATAGACTAAATTAAATACACTTAACTTATTATTACAATTATGTCATTTACTTCTTAAATAAATATTTTCCTTTTGCGGTGTGACCCTTTAGATTCTCCATATTAAACCGGTTGTGAATAAATCAATTAGAACAATTCTAATTATATTTAAATAAATAAATTAAACTATTTAATTCATTTAAATAAATAATATTTATTCTACAATAAAGGTAAGCCCCCTTAGCGATCAACGACTTTCCAGATAATATAGATTTCAACATTAATCACCAAAGAATCTTTCATTAAATAGTTATCGTACAATTCAATCCTTCTACCATACAATGTCCCAATTAAATATAAGACATGGATTTACTGTCAAGTCTTATTTTATTTAATCATATGTATTTCGATTCCCAAATGCACAACTCTAAATAATGCAAATTAGAAACTCCTTTCTAATTTCATTCTGCCTTGGTCAAGGACTATTGAGTTGTCATTTATCGAATCACATAGGACATTCACATCTTTTATTAGCCGTGGTAAATTCTTTGTTGATCATTCACCTATCTCCATGCATAACTTATTATGCCCAATCATACCCTTTGATATACCCCAAAGGTCTTAAGGGACATGTCAAAGTATAACTCATCATACACAAAATACTATGATGATCTCAAGTCCAAGGATCACTTGTACTACTATCACTAGAGGAATTCCTATTGACATGCGAGTAAAACTCCATTAGGTATTCCTTAGCGAGCCACGTTCAGTGTACTTATACTCCAATAAACACCTACATACTTGCTTTAGTGTCTCCACATAAATAATTATGAGATCAATCATCCTCTTCCTAAGAGCAAGCAACGTATGTACTAATCTATCCGGATTCACTAATTCCCTTTTTAGTAATCCAACGATTAGGAACGATTTTAGTTTATGAGCTATCTAGAATTTAGATCTCATTAGCACGATCACCATCATGATTCTAAAAGCATTGCTCAAAACTATGGGTTTATCACATTTAATATAACAGTACTATGTAGATAATGTAAAATGCCTTTAAGAAAATCAATTCTTTTATTAATAAATGAATAAGATTACAAAGTATATGATACATCATATCAAATATGATTGGCTTGTGTGCATACTACTTTCAAAAAATGCTAGTAATGACTTAACTTAGATTATTTTAGTTCGGATGTGCACACACTTAACCATTATAATCTAAGAGGCAAAATTAAAAGGAGTTACATAGTTTATGTAATTGACAAAAGCTCTCTACCTATTGAATAAATATATAGTTTATTGTGCACTCACAAGCCCGTAAATTTATGGCAATAGGATCCATATCTCACTAGCGAATTTTATTAGATCTGCTGAATTATATATAGAGAGTTATATAATTTGATGAAAATAGTGGGAGATACCATTTTAATAAAGACCTAATTAATTTAGTAATTAATAAAATGAATAAATGCTAATGTTGTTATTAAAATTTTATTTACAGAATTTTACGATGTCTACTTCACTATCACTGCGAAGTATATTGGATGCAAATAAGTTAACTGGACCGAACTATACAGATTAGTTAAGGAATTTGAGAATTGTTCTCACTGCTGAAAAGCTATCTTATGTTCTTAATTCGCCAGTCCTTACAACTGTTGCAGACGAAGCCTCTGAGGAAAAGATTGCTACTTTTAGAAAGTGGCAAGATGATGTTACGGTGGCTCAGTGCATCATGTTGGCATCCATGAGTAACGAGTTACAGTGCCAACACGAGAAAATGGATGCACCTACCATGTTCCTTCACCTTCAAGATTTGTATGGTGAGTAGAGTAGGTCTGCTAGATATGAAATATCTAAAGAGCTCTTCCAATCTAGAATGACCGATGGCACTATAGTTCAAACACATGTCCTCAAAATGATCAATCTGATTAAATAATTGGGATAACTAGGTTTTGTAATAGATGGAGAGTTGAGCCAAGATTTGATCTTGTAGTCACTCCCAGACTCTTTCTCACAATTTGTTGTCAATTTCCGCATGAACAAGCTAGATTTCAGCCTGCCTGAGTTGCTTAACATGTTGAAAACTGCAGAGAGTTACTTTCCAACTAAGCAAGACCAAGTCTTACTGGTTGATGAACCTTCCAAGAAAAGGAAGCGGGCCAAAGGATCTTCTAAAAAAAAGAAAAATTCAAATAAGGCAAAAGGAAAATGATAAACTCCACGGCATGCGTGCGTGAGGTTGTATGGTGAATTGCTCGCAACACTTTAACCCCTTATTTATATGTAGATGGTAATCTTGGTACAATTGCTCGCATCGGAAATATTTGTTGAATGGACACCAATGATACCTTAACCCCTCGCTTATATGTAAGCGGTAATCTTAGTACAATCGACGATTGATACGGTAGAAGATGCCACACAACTATGAATTGTTGTATGATAAGTCAAAGTTTGAATCTCAAAGAATACTAAGACAAATACTTAGGAATTCTTCAAAGAACCAAAAGTAGACAATAATCTCACAAGAATTGTATTGAATAAAATCTGATGTGTTTTTGGAATTACATTCAAAACGACTATTTATACTAGCAACAATAAACCCTAACTCTATAAGAAATAAGAAATCAATTTAGAAACAAAATCCTAATTAACAAGCATCCTAATTACATTAGGAATGGAAAAGATCCTAAAAATCTGGTCAAAAACGCGTCAAAAACGCGTCCTTGAAATCTGTGTCAGCGCACTAGCGCCGAGGCGCTGGTGTTAGGCTTGCATAGAGCTCCGGGGTGTTGGACATTTTTAATTTCCCTGGATCCTAGCGTCGGGGCACTGGCCTTGAGCTTGAATGGAGCGTCAGGGCGCTGGACGTCACTAACTTCCCTGGATCTCAGCGTCAGTGCGCTGGTTTCTAGTTCAAAAGTAGCGCCAGGGTGCTGGTCAGCAAAATAGCCTGAATTTAGCATGTTGCTTGCACTACACATTTGCCTCATTAACAAGTTTCAAACCAACTTCCTTAGCACAAGCCTTTGACCCATTCTCCATCCATAACTCCTGAATTAAGCCGCTTAGCCCTTCCTTGAAACGTTTAGCTCGATCTCTCGTCAAAGGTTTAACTAGAACTTGCACCAGAACCGTTCCATATCTTACATCCTTATCCAAGCTAGGCATGTCCTCATCATTCCTTTCCTCTTGAAAAGGATTTGTCCTCAAATCATTACCTACATCAAATGGACTCAATTCAGAAACGTTGAATATTGCACTAACATTATACTCACCCAGTAAATCCAGTTTATAGGCATTATCATTAATGCGCTCGAGAACTTGAAACGGTCCATCTCCTCTTGGAAGTAATTTATATTGTCTTTGAGCTAGAAATCTCTCTTTTCGTATGTGTAACCACACCTAATCTCCCAGTTCAATGATAACCTGATTTCGACCCTTGTTGGCCTATTTTGCATACTGTTTCGTCCTCCATTCAATGTTGAGTCGTGTCTTCTCATGTATCTGCTTAACAAATTCAGCCTTTATCTTTCCATCCATGTTAGTATACACAGAAACAGGTAATGGTGATAAATCCAATGGTGTCAAAGGATTAAAACCATATACAATTTCAAATGGCGAAAAATGAGTAGCAGAATGAACAGATCTATTATATGCAAACTCAACATGCGGTAACCACTCCTCCCAATGCTTAATATTCTTTTTAACGATTACCCGTAATAATACAGATAAAGTCCTATTAACTACTTTAGTTTAACCATCAGTTTGTGGATGACAAGTAGTTGAAAATAACAGTTTAGTACCCAATTTACACCACAAAGTCTTCCAAAAATAGCTCAAAAATTTAGTATCCTTATCTGAAACAATTGTTCTAGGCATGCCATACAAACGCACAATTTCTTTAAAGAATAAGTTAGCAACATGGGATGCATCATCAGTTTTGTGACATGGAATAAAATATGCCATTTTCGAAAACCTATCCACAACCACAAATATAGAATCATGACCACGCTTAGATCTAGGCAAGCCTAACACAAAATTCATAGACAAATCAATCCAAGGCTCACTAGATATAGGCAATGGCGTATACAAACCATGGGGTTGAACACGAGATTTAGCTTGACGACACGTAATGCATCTTTCACAAATTCTTTCCACATCTCGTTTCATATGAGGCCAATAAATATGTTCTTTCAAAATAGATAAAGTTTTATCAATGCCAAAATAACCCATTAAACCACCCTCATGCGATTCTTTAACCAACAACGCACGTAAAGAACATGCAGGTATACACAATTTATTTTCAAGAAATAAAAATCCATCAACTTTGAAGTATTTACCTACAATATTCTTTTCACAAGTTTTAAACTATTCACAGAAATCATGGTCATCAACATATAATTTTTTGATTCGTTCAAAATCAAGCAATTTCGTATCAAGAGTATTTAACAACACATACCTACGAGATAAAGCATCTGCAACGACATTTTTTTTACCTTGCCTATATCGAATGACATATGGAAACGTCTTGATAAATTCTATCCATCGCGCATGCCTTTTGTTCAATTTGTGCTGACCTTTCAAGTACTTCAACGATTCATGATCGGTGTGAATCACGAACTCTTTAGGCCAAAGGTAGTGCTGCCAAGTCTCCAACGCTCGCACCAATGCGTACTCCTTGTCATAAGTAGGATAGTTTAAAGCTGCCCCACCTAACTTTTCGCTGAAGTACACCACCGATTTTCCTTCTTGCATCAAAACAACTCTAATTCCTAAACCTGAAACATCACACTCAATTTCAAAAGTTTTAGCAAAGTTAGGCAAAACAAGTAAAGGTGCATTGGTCAATTTATCTTCAATCAATTTAAATGCATTTTCCTGTTCATCACCCCATTTAAAACCTACACTCTTTTTGATCACTTCCGTTAGTGGTACTGTGATGTCACTGAAGTTGCTCATGAAACGTCAGTAGAAACTAGCCAGTCCATGGAAACTACGAACGTGACTCACATTCGTCGGACTTGGCCATTCACGGATTGCACGTATCTTCTCTTCATCAACATGTACTCCATGTGAGCTAACAACAAAACCAAGGAATACAATTCTATCCGTACAAAACGTGCATTTATCCATGTTAACAAACAACTTCTCTTTTCTAAGAACATCTAAAATCGATTTTAAATGCAATGCATGTTCTCCCAAGTTTTTGCTATATATCAAGATATCATCAAAATAAACTATCACAAATTTTCCAATGAATGGACGCAAAACATGGTTTATCAATCTCATGAAAGTACTAGGAGCATTAGTTAGACCAAAAGGTAATACTAGCCACTCATATAATACATATTTTATTTTGAAAGTAGTTTTCCATTCATCACACTCTTGCATTCTAATTTGATGATAACCATTTCTCAAGTCAATTTTAGAAAACACACATGAACCATGCAATTCATCTAGCATATCATCTAAATAAGGAATGGGATGTCGATATTTTACCGTAATATTATTTACCGCACGACAATCGATACACATCTGTCATTTCCCATCCTTCTTTGGCACTAAGATCACTGGAACGGCACATGGACTTATGCTCTCCCTCACGAACCCTTTCTCCATTAGTTCGCCAATTTGTCATTGTACCTGCTTCGTCTCCTCAGGATTACTCAGATAGGTTGGACGGTTTGGAATGGTAGCACCGGGTACAAAGTCAATCTGATGCTCAATTCCCCAAATAGGTGGTAATCCTTGTGGAAGCTCCTCGGGAAACACATCCGCATAATCCTGTAAAATAGATGAAACAACACTAGGCAAAGAAGAATTGTTAGCGTTAGTATTCAAAAGCTCCTCCTTATACCGAAGTATAATCATAGGCTATTTAGAAACCAATGATCTCCTCACATCAATCTTTTTTGCATAGATATTTATTTTTCTCTCATCATCTCTTTTTTTCTCTTTCCTTTTCTCTCTTATTTTTTCTCTCATTATTTTTCCCCTCTTGATTTTTCTTTTCTTCATTCTCTTTTTTCAGTACATGATCTTTTTGCAAGTGAATTTGATCCTCATGAACTTGTTGTGGTGCCATAGGATGTAAAGTAACTTTCTTTTTATCGTGTGCAAACGAATATTCATTAGTACACCTATCATATTTTACTCTCCTATCAAACTGCCAGGGTCTACCAATTAACAAATGACCCACCTGTATAGGAACCATATCGCACAATATCTCAGCAGCATATCGACCAATAGTAAATCGAACTAACACCTGTTTGGTTACCTTAATGTCTGCGTTGTCATTGAGCCATTGCAATCGATACGGCTGTGGATGCTTGGTTATAGACAATCCCAATTTCTCTACCATGGTCGTACTTGCCACATTTGTACAACTCCCTATATCTATGACTACACAACAGATCTCCCATTCACAAGACACCTAGTATCAAAAAGGTTTTCCCGCTGTTCATTGCTTTCCTCCTTCACCTGCGTACTAAGCGCTCTTCTAGTGACTAAAATTTCACCATGTATAGCATCCTCATCTATCTCTTCTAATGGTGGCATAGAATCTGTGTCACTTTCTTCTTCCTCGGTCTCCACCTTTCCATTGTCAAGTAATAGTATAGTCCTTTGATTTGGACATTGACTCAAAATGTCATCCACCTTGACATTTAAAACATACAATATCTCGATTACGACTAAAAGAAGGAGGTTCAGTTTTACCATGCTTTCCCCTATTAGTCACATCCGGTTTAAGCTCCACGTTTGACTTGTTCACAACAGGATTCTCCTATCGCTTTGCAACATTAGTTTTCCATGATGAGCCTGTCGTAGAATTTTCCCTTTGGCCACCTCTCTTTTTAAGCTGCTTCTCAATTTTAATGGCCATGCGTACCATATCCCCCAATTCCACATAATGTTGTCTCTCCACCAAATCAATTATATCCCAAATTAACCCTGCTAAAAATCAAGCCATAGTTGCCTCGCTATCCTCATCAATGTTAGCCTTAACCATTAACATCTAATTCTGCCAGGCGCATGGCCACACGCGCCTGTCCCAATCCTCGCTTAGCGCCGCGGCTCATAGCATTGAGTGTCGCGGCCATTAAACCAATGTTGCGGCTCATGTGATTGAGCGCCGCGGCTCATAACTTTCTTTCCGTTTTTCTCCTTTTCCTTTGCACGCCTGTTTTAACCATTCTTCCACATGAAGTCCAGCTACATGCAATTTAATCCCATCAAGCTTTCATCCAACGAACATTATTACATGTAGCAAATATTAAGGCTAAACTTATAACAATTAACACCATTTACACAATTGTAGGTTGAATTAACTAAATGCAAGAAAATGCTAAAATGCACTAAAAATAACTAAAAATACTTTACGAAAAGAACAAAATAATTAAGCTGAGATTATCAAATTCATAGATATAAAACCCACTCATCACGTGGCGCCCTTCTTTGTGAGCCGCGGTGCTTAGCTTGAGCCGTGGCGCTCTCCTTTTGAGTCGCGACGCATGAAGGTCTGTTGGTTCATTTTTGTGCAATTTTTTGAAAATTTCTAAATTAAAATAAAGAAGTTTATTTTTGATTTGGAATTGGACTAAAATAAAGATGTTTATTTTATTTGGAATTGAATTCCATGTTAAATTAAAATAAATAGTTTATTTTGATTTAATTTGGATTAAAGTAAAGGAGTTTATTTTGAATCAAAATTAGATTTTATGCTAACTATAATTGCCCATTAAATGATATCGATGCATATATGGAATGGTTTTATTATTCATGAGATGAATGTTATTTTTTGATACATATGGTGATATGTATAATAATAAATGAGATTATGTTGTCCGATTTATATAATGACAAATTCGTGCATGTATACACGGTCAATCAAGTAATAAAGTGATAAATACGAGTGTCGGACCCACAGAAAATCTCCGTTTAATAATTTCCAACTACTAGTATTGTATCAATTCAATTTTATTTAAACTATCGCAATTTGTGAATAATGATTGAAAATAATTATAACTAAACTAGAATAAAAACTAGCATAATGGTTGAAATACAGATATTTAAAGGTTTAAAACTACAATATCCCCAATTATGTAATATGAATTAATTTATCCACAACATCCAATTATTAAATTCAACAGAGTTGTTAACAGGAATTCAAAATTATTTATAAGTCATTTCCCAAATGATCAAATAAAACTATCTTATTAGGTTTGTATAATACGCATGCATGCAATCAAATTACATAAATAGAGAGGAAGCGCGATAAAACGGATTTTAAAATTTTAATACAAACCATCACCATGATCTTTCCTTGCGTTCAATTATCAATTAAACGAAAGACACAGAGATAGAGAATTATACCCTCGTGAATCAAAACTTCCTCTAGTACAGGTTCACCTCCAATTCCTTCGCGTTCCCCTCAAATTCAACGGCGAGATTCCTTCCTTCGATCAACGTTAGCCACCCAAGTGTTTGGCCTCTAGAGGTGATCCACCAAGAAATAATACTTGTTCAAGAAGATGGGTGTTGGCAAAACCCTAGTTTCTATCTCTATAGAAATTGCAAGTACTCTCCACAATTCTAATGCAAGAGTGTGTAATCCTAATCTATAATAAGACTCCTCTTATTTATAGATATAGGAAACCCTCCTAAACTATTTAGGATTATGTTAATTGTCTTAATTAAACTCTTTTAATTAATTAATAACAAATATTAAGCTATTTAATTTATTCTATCTCCATAGACTAAATTAAATACGCTTAACTTATTATTACAATTATGTCATTTACTTCTTAAATAAATTTTTTTTTTTGCGGTGTGACCCTTTAGGTTCTCCATATTAAACCGGTTGTGAATAAATCAATTAGAACAATTTTAATCTTATTTAAATAAATAAATTAAATTATTTACTTTATTTAAATAAATAACATTTATTCTACAATAACGGTAAACCCCCTTAGCGACCAACGACTTTCCAGATAATATAGATTTCAACATTACTCACAAAAGAAGCTTTCAGTGAATAGTTATCATACAATTCAATCATTCTACCATACAATGTCCTAATTAAATATAAGACATGAAATTACTGTCAAGTCTTATTTTATTTAATTATATGTATTACGATTCCCAAATGCACAACTCTAAATAATGCAAATTAAAAACTCCTTTCTAATTTCATTATGCCTTGACCGTGGACTACTGAGTTGTTATTTATCGAATCACATAGGACATTCACATCTTTTACTAGATGTGGTAGATTCTTTGTTGATCATTTACCTATCTCCATGTACAACTTATTGTACCCAATCATACCCTTTGATATACTCTAAAGGTCTTAAGGAACATGTCAATGTATAACTCATCATATACAAGATATTATGATGATCTCAAGTCCGAGGATCACTTGTACTACTATCACTAGAGGAATTCCTATTGACAGGCGAGTAAAACTCCATTAGGTATTCCTTAGCGAGCCACGTTCAGTGAACTTATTCTCCAATAAGCACTTACATACTTGCTTTAGTGTCTCCACACAAATGATTATGAGATCAATCATCCTCTTCCTAAAAGCAAGCAACGTATGTACTAATCGAACCAGATTCGCTAATCCCCTTTTTAGTAATCCAACGATTCTGAACGATTTTAGTTTTAAGCTTTGTAAGAATTTAGATCTCATTATCATGATCATCATCATGATTCTAAAAGTATTGCTTAAAACTATGGGTTTATCACATATTAAATAACAATACCATGTAGATAAAGTAAAATGCCTTTAATACTTTTATTAATAAATGAATAAGATTATAAAGTATATGCTACATCATATCAAATATGATTGGCTTGTGTGCATACTACTTTCATATCTAACTCAATTAATTCTGCGATATTCCTATGCAAAATAAAAGAATTAAATTCATTAATTATCAATTCCCAAAAGTTATATGCAGCAAAAAGAGATATCCCTATTCAATTCACAACCCTAGTTATTCATCCCATGCAAATAACTAAGAATACATGCTACCACATTTAGATCTAACCCTAAATTTCATCTCCCGAATTCACCTAAAGTATCACGCTAATTGTTGGCCAAAACAATTAATCAATATACACAAAATATGATAGACAACTCAATTTGAATAAATAATTGGAATTAGATAGATAATTAATCCATAAACATAATTGGTTCAATTGCAGTCTTAATTATAAAATTAGTTCATGCTTAAAATAAAAACCATAAATCCCAAATAAGTTATCACAATTAAATTACAAATCTGAGATAGAAGAATATAAAAACTCAGTAAAAGTTCTTCAATCTTTAAGTCTCCAATCTGAATTCCTTGTGATGCTTCTCTACAATCTCCAATCTCCAAGTTCAGCTTTTTATCTCTATGTGTGTTCTCTCCCCTTTTATGAAGAACCTTCTTTCCTTTTTATATAGAAACCCTCCTCCAAAGTCAGCCTCCAAAAGAATCCTAGTTAGAGTAGAAATTTGCATGAAAATCTGTAACGAATGCAATTTTGAGAATTAATAAAAATATTTATTGAGTTGTATAAATATTTTTGTTAATTTATTGAGTTAATAGATGATTTATTAAGCTATTGTGAAATAAGTTTATGTTGAGTTAATGGTGTTAATTGTTACTTGAATATGATTTGTGATGATTATTCTAATTTAATTATTAATTAAATTAGATGATGAAAAGAATTATTTGAATAAATGATTTATGTTAATAAATAATTTATTTGAATAATATAATTTATTTGGTGTTTTTGTTAAATAAAATTATTATTTGAGTTAGTAATATTTAATTGAATTTATTTAATAATAATAAGTTCAATTAAATTAAATGTGTGACATTTAAAACTATATGTTATAATGTTTTATTAAAATAAATGAAAGGAGTTTTAATTTAGTTTTTCCAAACTAGGCCTTATGACCTTTGGTTGGAAAAATGAGTTATTTTAATTGTGTTTTACCAAACAAGACATAAGAATAATAGGTTATTTTAATTAGTGTTTACCAAACAAAGCCTTATGGCTTTTGAAAATCCTAACTGATGATTCAATTTAAGGATTTTACGTTATTATTATTTAAAACAAGAGTTTTTATTTTTAAAATCATCAGTTTATATTTTTAAGTTATATCAGTTTTCATTTTTGTAAAAGAACGTCAGTTGAAAGAAAGAAAAGAAAAGAGAAGAACAGAGAGAAAAGAGAAAGAAGAACTATAGAGAAAAGAGAGAGTTCTGTGAAATTTGAGAAAGAAGATAACTTGTGAATTTTGAAAAGAAGAGATTGAAGGTAGAAGTTCAAGCAAGGAGAGTGTTAATCAAGCTTTTCTTTTAATCAAATAGAAGGTATAATACCCTTCTCTGTATATCAATATTTGGTTCTCTGTAAAAATATTCATTGGTTTAATATGTGATTTTTTTGATTATAATTGATAGCTATGTGAAATAGATGATTACGTGATGATTATATGATGATTAAAACTCTATTTGAAGGTTTTAATTCATGAAAATATATTTTAGAATTTAATTTTAGTTTTTACAGAGCTTTATTTCATGTATGGCATAGTTGTATGAAAATTGACGATTCCATTTGGTTATTAATTGGTTAATTAATAATTGTTTATGATTGTATGATGAAAACCATGAATAATGCAAGAAGAATGGTTTTAATTGGTTGAAAAATGAATTTACAGAGTTTGATTTCATGAAAATGGTCAAAGCATGAATAAATTGTTTAACAGTGAATTTTTGGTTTTAAATTAGTTGATTATGTGTTTTATAATAGTTAAATTAGTTAGAAACATGTTGGGTATTTGTTTTCGAACATATTTGATGTCTGGGTATATCTAGTTTGTGTACTGGATGATAGAATTCGGAAAATTTGGCCAAAATTTGGCCTAAGTTTTCACTGTTCGCGAACTGTAGGAGACGACTGCCGGGTGTCTCGCCCCGGCGAGAAAAATGAGCTAGTAATCTTCGCCCCGGCGAAGTCTCGCCCCGGCGATAAATTCTGTTAAGGATAGGCTCGCCCCTGCGAGGTCTCGCCCCGGCGAGATTTTTGTTCAGTAAATTCTCGCCTCGGCGAGGGAGCAGTACTGAAATTATTTTTTTATTTTTTATTTTTCTTTGAGCTTTTATTATGATGCTATAAACAAGTTTAAAACTTATATTAATGTACTAAGTGACTAAAGAATTGCCAAGATGGTTGTTAAACTAGTACTTGTTGACTATGATATGCTAAGTGAAATGTTATAATAAAAAGGATAAGAGCAAGCTTAAAGTGTATATTATTTTATAACTAATTATGTTACCATTTTATAATTAAATGTATAGGTTGTTTAAGGATCGAGAGATATTTAATTTGTAATCTACGCTTGAGGCAAGTTCCTTATCTAAACTTATTACTTTATGTTGAGCAAGTTTTCCTTCCTTAAACTTGAGAATTATTTATAGCAAGTTGTTGTTCTCTTTTAACTTGTTAATTTATTCAAGACAAGTTTATTTATATTGAGTAAGCTTATTGACCTTAGCTTATTGATATTCAAGCAAGGTTATTATCATGATTATATACTCAAGTTTTATTCCAATCATTGTTATTATTCAAACTTCGAGTATAGTTTCTATTGAACAAACTCTATTGAATTAGACTAGCAAACCCTTATTGATTCAGCTAGTCCTTAGTTGATGAGTGTTTCAAAGACTTAGAATGTTTTCTATACTTGTTCCAAGCCAATTTCCTTTTTGGTATGGATTCAGACGATAAACTGAGATGAACAACCCTAATATAGGGGATTACTTACGCGACAGCGTTAAAATGTTTGTGCACAATACATTGTACAAAGGGCTGATCACCCTGAGTACGAGATGTTGGTCCATAGTCTATATGACTGTTAAAGGTTACAGTAGAAATACTTGTTAACCTAGGACATAGTTCGAGGTCTTGTGACCCTCAGATATAATTTCTAAATCTTGAAATCTATATTTTTGGAATCAAGCATCCTAACGAGCTTTTAAACTTTAATCATTTATTGGATGAGAATCAGAAAACTATTATTCCTCAATTGAAATCATTTCATTTAGATATTATTGTTATCGTACTTGTGAGCAATTGTTTGCTCACTCTTGCACTAATCATTGCAGCTAAGGCTGAGAAGCCAGACGAGCCGTCCACGAGCAAAGGCAAGGGCAAGATGCATAAATAGCCAAAGACCTGTTATTTATTTGATGATCGATTGTATCAAGACTTATTTAAATTATGTTTTATTCCGCATTTGATGTATTAAGGTTAAGATAACATGGGATTTGAATATTTAATAGTTTGGTGATGTAACCCATTTTGGGAAGATATTTATTTAAGTTTATTTAATTGTTATTTTATTGGGTAGTTAGTTTTGAATGAATGAGATAGTGAACACCAAATCTGTGGGAATTAAGTACGTGGATTTGGGGGTATCACAAGTTGGTATCAGAGCTGATAGGTTATGAACCTTTAGGTGGGGAAAACCTGAGGGTAGCAGCCTTCTAGAAGATAGAGAATATAGAGGTCATAAACTCTTATCGAGTTCTAAGGAATGAATTACGAAAATTCATAAAAGACAACAAAATGATTATGTGCTATATGCTTATTTGATAACAAACTTATGTGCTCGCGAGTATTGTCGATTAGTAATTAAAACTTAAAATTTTGTTGTCAGGATGACTGATAGAGGAGAGCCCAGCCAGGCTAGGGAGGAGGAGCCCCGAGATATTAACGTAGTCAGTGAGTAGCTAGTGTAGAGGGAGCCATCTCCATTGATTACAGTTACAGGCCACGAGTATGAGCCTGAGACTGATCCTGAGGAGGACCCTGAGGAGGAGGAGGAGGAGGACCCTGAAGAGATACCACTATCTACTTTGGGTGTTCAGATGTACGAGCAGGTGTATGATCGCAACATAGAGTTGCAGGACAGAGTGGAGGAGTTAGAGGGGCAGCTGGCTGAACAACAGACTGCTTTCGAACATAAAAACAGTGAGATTGAGGAGCTAGACATACGTCTTGGAGACGTGGAGTGGAAGCTGGTTCATGTAGAGAGTGAAAAGGAGGAGTTAGAGGAACAGGCTGCGGAACGTCAAGCCACTTTAGAACAGAAGGATGTTGAGATCCAAGACCTTACGTCACGTCTCGCAGAGGCTGAGCAGAGGTTAGCACAGTCTGAGTATCGACGAGGACAGTTGATAGCCAGGAATGAGATTGCGCGAGATGAGTTGAAAAAGGAGTCAGCTGAGCGGGCGAGAGCTGAGACAGCTTGGCTGAGGGAGGCTGATCGCGCAAATCGTGTTGAGTGTGAGGTGCGGTCAAAGAAGGCCAAGATTGATGATATGGAGTATATTTTTCACTCCACAGTGGATAGAGCTCTGGATCGAGTTCATCGTCATCCAGATATGGTGGATCCAAGGATGGTGACTCGTATTATGGAGCAGGAACGCCAGGAAGCTGTGCGTCGTGGGATGTCATCATAGATTATGATTAATTATGTTATTATGAAACTATGAGGTGAATAAATTGTAAATCCCAGTTTCTATAATGGGATAGAATAATGATGTAATCCTGGAACTTTGTGATTTCAGGATAGATGATTTGATGTAAATAACTACGATGTTATCTCTATTATGTTTTGAAGCAGTTAATAAATAAAATGTGAAAGTTTATCAGTTGTACGGTGTGTTAAGTGTTGTTTATAAATGTTTAAGTTAAGACTTAAATGTTTAAATAATTGAGCAATAGTCTAATAACGCGAATTTTTTAACAGAAGATGCCGCCAAGAAGACAACCAACACGTCAACAGACCCCTGAGGGATCTACTAACAACGAAGCAGCCAACGCTAATCCCATGCAGCAGTTGGTAAATTTGTTAACGGAAGCCTTTGCAAATCAACCACAAGCTCAGGCTACAACCTTTAAAGACTTCAAGGCTGTCGGACCTCCGGAATATCACGTGTCTATGAATCCGATAGAGGCTCAAACGTGGATTATGGAAATGGAGAAGGTGTTTGATGTCGCTAGAGTCAGCGAGGACCAGAAGACGACATTTGCAACCTTCATGCTGAAATCAGAAGCTAGCTACTGGTGGCAAGCAAATAAGACTCGAGGTGGCCAAGGGATTATTCCGTGGGAGCGGTTTAAAGAGATGTTTTTCGAGACCTACTTTCCGGCAAGTGCTCAAAATCAAATGGAGGTGCAGTTTTTGGAACTAAAGCAAGGTACCATGACGGTACCTGAATATGCTGCAAAGTTTAATGAGCTGGCGCGGTTTGCGCCATATCAGGTCAACACGGATGAGCGGAAGGCTAGGAGATTTGAGCAGGGACTGAAACCCTGGTTATATAGCAGAGTTTCGTTATTTCAACTAAACTCATTTGCGGCAGTGCTGGAAAAGGCGATTATCGCTGAAGGAGGCAGTGATGCTCTGACCAAGTATAATGAGGAGTAGAGGAAGAAGAAGAATGAGAGTGAAAACAAGGCAAGTGGTAGCCATGGAGGCAGTAGTCAAAAGAGAAAATGGAATGATAGTAACTCTGCGGGAAGTCAGCAGGGTAATCAGAAGAAGAAGATGGAGGTGTGCAGTAACTGTGGAAAGAGCCATATGGGTGCTTGTTTGAAGGGTAAGCGGGTGTGCTTCAACTGCGGGCAGGAGGGGCATATCGCGCCAAATTGCCCTAATCCAAAGAAAGGAACATGTTTCATCTGTGGGTCGAAGGATCACTTTGCTCGGGAGTGCCCTAAGAAAGCAACTACAGGTGGAGCCAGTTCAGGAAAGGGAAATACCGGTGGTGGAGGCAATCTTACTATCACAGGACCCACGCAGCCCAACCGACCTACCGCTCGAACATTCAACATGACGGTGCAGGATGCTGTGCAGTCAAAGGATGTAGTGTCAGGTATCATTCCAGTCAATAATGTTAATGCTTATGTATTGTTTGACTCGGGTGCTACTTGCTCATTTATATCCGATGATTTTGCTAAGAAGTTAGGGTTACCCCACGAAGAATTAGATTACCCCATGAATATAGAAATTACGAATAGGGAGGTGATTCCTGTTAAGTTTGTCCACAAGAACTGTCAGGTAGATATTAAGGGTCGTCTGATGACAGTAAACTTGATCCCAATTCGTCTTGGGGAGTTTGACGTCATTCTGGGAATGGATTGGTTGTTCAACCATGGGGCAGTTATTGATTGTCAAAAGAAGTGTGTAAACCTTATGACTCCGTCAAAGGTAGTGTTTTATCGCAGCAAGTCGCCTAGACAAACGAGTTGTCTGACGATGATGCAGGCCAGAAAGATGTTGAGACAAGGATGTGTAGGATATCTAGCCTACATAGTTGATACCCGAAAGGTGGGTGCAAAACTGGAGGAGATACCAGTAGTTAGGGATTTTACAGACGTATTTCCTGATGATTTGCCAGGATTACCGCCAGATAGGGAAATCGAGTTTGTAATTGATTTAGCACCGGGAACGGCCCCTATATCGAAAGCCCCGTATCGAATGGCTCAGGTAGAAATGAAGGAGTTAATGGTGCAACTGCAAGAGCTGCTAGATAAGAAGTATATTCAACCGAGTGTTTCGCCGTGGGGAGCGCCGGTATTGTTTGTTAAGAAGAAGGATGGGTCAATGCGTCTTTGCATTGATTATAGAGAGTTGAATAAGGTCACGATTAAAAACAAGTATCCGTTGCCAAGGATCGATGACCTGTTTGACCAACTGAAGGGAGCGAGATATTTTTCAAAAATAGATCTGTGAAGTGGGTACCATCAGTTGAAGGTGAGAAAGGAGGATATACCAAAGACGACATTTCGGACTAGATATGGTCACTATGAGTTTTTGGTTATGTCATTTGGTTTAACAAACGCGCCTGCAGCATTTATGGATCTAATGAATAGGGTGTTCAAACCATTTCTGGATAAATTTGTGGTGGTATTTATAGACGACATTTTGGTTTACTCCAAAACTCAAGAAGAACACGTGGAGCATTTGAGGGTGACACTGGAGGCGTTAAGGAAAGAGAAATTGTATGCCAAATTTTCGAAGTGCGAATTTTGGTTGGAACGGGTGCAATTTCTTGGGCATGTGATTGATAAGGACGGAATATCGGTAGACCCATCAAAAGTCGAAGCTGTGATAAACTGGGATCAGCCGAAAACACCGTCAGAAGTGAGGAGTTTCCTAGGTTTGGCAGGATATTACACGCGTTTTATTCAAAATTTCTCCAGGATCGCCACTCCGTTAACGAATTTAACAAGAAAATCAGTGAAGTTTATTTGGACGGAGAAGTGCGAAGAGAGTTTCCAAGAACTGAAGAAGAGACTAAGTTCGGCACCTGTGTTGTCTTTACCAGATGATACAGGAAATTTTGTGGTGTACAGTGACGCATCACATAAAGGACTTGGTTGTGTGTTGATGCAGAATGGTAAGGTTATTGCATATGCATCACGCCAACTAAAAGACTATGAAAAAGGGTATTCGACCCATGATTTGGAGTTAGCAGCCGTGGTGTTTGCTTTAAAAATCTGGAGGCACTATCTCTATGGGGAGAAGTGTGAAATATATACAAACCATAAAAGTCTGAAGTATATTTTCACGCAGAAAGATTTGAATATGCGGCAGAGGAGATGGATAGAGTTGATCAAAGATTATGACTGTGAAATTCTATACCATCCAGGGAAGGCTAATGTGGTTGCCGACGCTTTGAGTAGAAAAGGTCGGGAGAAACTGTTTATGTTAACTGCTTAGGAGAAACTTGTGGCCGAAATGGCCAAGTTGGAATTAGAGGTGAAGGGTCTGGCAGAGCCTAATGAAAAATTATTCCAGATGGAAACTCAACCAACTTTGGTGGAAAAAGTGAAAGAAGCGCAACTCCAGGATGAGGAGTGTGTTGAGATACGGAAAAGAGTGCTTGAAGGTGAAGAGCTTAAATATAAAATCGATACCGAAGGGTTGCTGAGATTTGAAGGCAGAATCTGGGTACCGTCGGTATTGGCAATTAGAGAGGAGATTTTGAATGAAGCTCACAGTTCAAGATTTTCGGTTCACCCGGGAAGCACAAAGATGTACCAGGATCTTCGACAACATTTTTGGTGGCCAAACATGAAAAGAGAGGTAGCTGAATGTGTTGCGAAATGTCTCACTTGTCAAAAAGTCAAAGCGGAGCATCAACGACCGAGTGGTTTATTACAGCCCTTGGAGATACCAGAATGGAAGTGGGAGCATATCACAATGGACTTTGTAGTAGGGCTTCCAACTACTCAGAAAGGATATGACGCAATATGGGTCATAGTTGACAGGTTGACGAAATCAGCGCATTTCTTGCCTATCAAAATCCGATTCACTTTGGATCAGCTGGCGAAATTATATGTCAAAGAGATTATCTCAAGGCACGGTGTTCCATTATCAATAGTGTCAGACAGAGATCCACGTTTCACCTCAAAATTTTGGAGGAGTTTGCAAGCTTGTTTGGGAACGCAGTTGAGAATGAGTACAACTTATCATCTTCAAACTGATGGCCAAAGCGAAAGAACAATTCAAACGTTGGAGGATATGCTTCGGGCGTGTGTTATGGATTTTATAGGCAACTGGGATGATCATTTACCTCTGGTCGAGTTTGCTTACAACAATAGTTATCACGCTAGTATCGGCATGCCGCCCTACGAAGCATTGTACGGAAGGAAATGCAGAACTCCATTATGCTGGGATGAGATTGGTGAACGACGACTATTGGGACCCGAGCTGGTACAACAAACTGCTGAAATTGTCAAAGTGATAAGAGCCAGACTGGTAGCCGCTCAAGACAGACAAAAGAAGTATGCTGATCAACACCGACAAAATCGCGAATTTGAAGTCGGGAGCTTTGTGTTTCTCAAAGTATCCCCTTGGAAGGGAAAGATCAGATTTGGTAAAAAGGGTAAACTCAGTCCGCGGTTTATTGGACCTTTCGAAGTGCTGAAACGGATGGGTGAAGTAGCTTATGAGGTAGCTTTACCTCCTGAGTTAGGCCATATTCACAATGTCTTCCACATATCGGTGCTACGATCGTATAAGTCTGATTATAAACATGTCATAGAGTATGAACCGATACAATTTGAGCAAGATTTGTCTTATGAAGAGGTTCCTGTACAAATAGTGGACAGGAAGGAACAAGTTCTTAGAAATAAAGTGATACCTTCTATTAAGGTAATCTGGAGGAACCACAGTGCTGAAGAAGCAATGTGGAAACTCGAAGAGCAAATGATGCAGAATTACCCTCAATTGTTTGTCTAATTGTTATATTGCGATTCTGGGGACAGAATCTTTGTAAGGAGGGGAGAATGTAACGGACGACTTTAATTGCGTTGTGATTCTGGGGACAGAATCCTTTTAAGGAGGGAAAGATGTAACGAATGCAATTTTGAGAATTAATAAAAATATTTATTGAGTTGTATAAATATTTTTGTTAATTTATTGAGTTAATAGATGATTTATTAAGCTATTGTGAAATAAGTTTATGTTGAGTTAATGGTGTTAATTGTTACTTGAATATGATTTGTGATGATTATTCTAATTTAATTGTTAATTAAATTAGATGATGAAAAGAATTATTTGAATAAATGATTTATGTTAATAAATAATTTATTTGAATAATATAATTTATTTGGTGTTTTTGTTAAATAAAATTATTATTTGAGTTAGTAATATTTAATTGAATTTATTTAATAATAATAAGTTCAATTAAATTAAATGTGTGACATTTAAAACTATATGTTATAATGTTTTATTAAAATAAATGAAAGGAGTTTTAATTTAGTTTTTCCAAACTAGGCCTTATGACCTTTGGTTGGAAAAATGAGTTATTTTAATTGTGTTTTACCAAACAAGACATAAGAATAATAGGTTATTTTAATTAGTGTTTACCAAACAAAGCCTTATGGCTTTTGAAAATTCTAACTGATGATTCAATTTAAGGATTTTACGTTATTATTATTTAAAACAAGAGTTTTTATTTTTAAAATCATCAGTTTATATTTTTAAGTTATATCAGTTTTCATTTTTGTAAAAGAACGTCAGTTGAAAGAAAGAAAAGAAAAGAGAAGAACAAAGAGAAAAGAGAAAGAAGAACTATAGAGAAAAGAGAGAGTTCTGTGAAATTTGAGAAAGAAGATAGCTTGTGAATTTTGAAAAGAAGAGATTGAAGGTAGAAGTTCAAGCAAGGAGAGTGTTAATCAAGCTTTTCTTTTAATCAAATAGAAGGTATAATACCCTTCTCTGTATATCAATATTTGGTTCTCTGTAAAAATATTCATTGGTTTAATATGTGATTTTTTTGATTATAATTGATAGCTATGTGAAATAGATGATTACGTGATGATTATATGATGATTAAAACTCTATTTGAAGGTTTTAATTCATGAAAATATATTTTAGAATTTAATTTTAGTTTTTACAGAGCTTTATTTCATGTATGGCATAGTTGTATGAAAATTGATGATTCCATTTGGTTATTAATTGGTTAATTAATAATTGTTTATGATTATATGATGAAAAACATGAATAATGCAAGAAGAATGGTTTTAATTGGTTGAAAAATGAATTTACAGAGTTTGATTTCATGAAAATGGTCAAAGCATGAATAATGCAATCTTCGCCCCGGCGAGAAATTTTGTTAAGGATAGGCTCGCCCCGGCGAGATTTTTGTTTAGTAAATTCTCTCCTCGGCGAGGGAGCAGTACTGAAATTATTTTTTTATTTTTTATTTTTCTTTGAGCTTTTATTATGATGCTATAAACAAGTTTAAAACTTATATTAATGTATTAAGTGACTAAAGAATTGCCAAGATGGTTGTTAAACTAGTACTTGTTGACTATGATATGCTAAGTGAAATGTTATAATAAAAAGGATAAGAGCAAGCTTAAAGTGTATATTATTTTATAACTAATTATGTTACCATTTTATAATTAAATGTATAGGTTGTTTAAGGATCGAGAGATATTTAATTTGTAATCTACGCTTGAGGCAAGTTCCTTATCTCAACTTATTACTTTATGTTGAGCAAGTTTTCCTTCCTTAAACTTGAGAATTATTTATAGCAAGTTGTTGTTCTCTTTTAACTTGTTAATTTATTCAAGACAAGTTTATTTATATTGAGTAAGCTTATTGACCTTAGCTTATTGATATTCAAGCAAGGTTATTATCATGATTATATACTCAAGTTTTATTCCAATCATTGTTATTATTCAAACTTCGAGTATAGTTTCTATTGAACAAACTCTATTGAATTAGACTAGCAAACCCTTATTGATTCAGCTAGTCCTTAGTTGATGAGTGTTTCAAAGACTTAGAATGTTTTCTATACTTGTTCCAAGCCAATTTCCTTTTTGGTATGGATTCAGACGATAAACTAAGATGAACAACCCTAATATAGGGGATTACTTACGCGACAGCGTTAAAATGTTTGTGCACAATTCATTGTACAAAGGGCTGATCTCCCTGAGTACGAGATGTTGGTCCATAGTCTATATGACTGTTAAAGGTTACAGTAGAAATACTTGTTAACCTAGGACATAGTTCGAGGTCTTGTGACCCTCAGATATAATTTTCTAAATCTTGAAATCTATATTTTTGGAATCAAGCATCCTAACGAGCTTTTAAACTTTAATCATTTATTGGATGAGAATCAGAAAACTATTATTCCTCAATTGAAATCATTTCATTTAGATATTATTGTTATCGTACTTGTGAGCAATTGTTTGCTCACTCTTGTACTAATCATTGCAGCTAAGGCTGAGAAGCCGGACGAGCCATCCACGAGCAAAGGCAAGGGCAAGATGCATAAATAGCCAAAGACCTGTTATTTATTTGATGATCGATTGTATCAAGACTTATTTAAATTATGTTTTATTCCGCATTTGATGTATTAAGGTTAAGATAACCTGGGATTTGAATATTTAATAGTTTGGTGATGTAACCCATTTTGGGAAGATATTTATTTAAGTTTATTTAATTGTTATTTTATTGGGTAGTTAGTTTTGAATGAATGAGATAGTGAACACCAAATCTGTGGGAATTAAGTACCTGGATTTGGGGGTGTCACAAAATCCCCAGCCTTGAAAAGTCCCGTCCAATTCTTCCTGACCCCCAGCGCCCCGGCGCTGGGTTTGCCTTATAAAGCAGCACCCCGACGCTAGTGTTGCTGAGAATTGCAACTTTGCCCTTAATGAAGCCAAAAACCTTGTTTTGCCCCTACTTTGCCCTAACCTGCAAAATAACAACTAAAGGTGTAAAAATATCCTAAAATACTCAAAAACAAACAATATATCAAGCCTAAAAATACCTAATTCATGGGTATATTACCCACTCATCAAATTCATTATAGACTATTGACCAATGGATAATTGGATTTATTTATGAGGATACATGAATGAATGGATTTTATAATTGAGGTCTACGTACCTCGTCTTCTCTAGTTTTTCTTAATGTAAATTCTATCTTCCTCCTATGTACATCCCGTTGACTACTGATCAAAGTTTCTATTTATTGTAAATAGTTTATGTAATAGGATTAGTTAGAATTATTTTGAAGAATTAGAGACAAAAGAGCAAGGAGCGCTTGAAGACCCGTATGTAATGGAGCTCAGGTTTAAATGTAATAATTATATTTAAATTCAGTTCTTGCACCCTAAGTTTGACCTTTTGGTTCACTTGGTGGCTCTAGTGAACCAAACTAGAAAAAAAGTTCATAATCAATTCAAGTAGAATATAGTATTCTATATGTGCACGTGTAATATATATATTATATATTATACAACATGCTTCGCATGTTAAATAATATGACGCATATAATATATATATATATATATGTGTGTGTGTGTGTGTGTGTGTGTGTGTTCATGCGCTAAACAAAATGAGATAAATAATAACAAAACCCTCAATGAAATCATATTAAGTTGTAATGTTCAAAGATATTTGGAATATCGAACGTCGCCTTCTAGCATGATAAAACGATAGAGTATCAATTAATCATTATAAGTTTGTTGTGTCACCACAAGGCTTATTTTAATTTCTTGAGATGTTATTTTATCACATTTGATGCTTATAAAGGAATTGAACGATGTTGTTTTGTTGTATCACCACAAGGACGATGTTTTTATCTTTACTTATATGGAAGTGCTAGGTTGGACTTAACTTAGACAATTTTGATTCAGACGTGTCAACACTTGATCAAAATAATCTAAGAGGCAAAATATAAGGAGTTACATGTTGATGTAATTGACAATAGTTGTCTACCTATTTATTTATATATAGTTTGTAGTGTCACCACAAGGCTATATATATTTGAAATGGGATCCTTATTCTCCCTAACAAGTCTTTAATTAGATTTGTCGAACTATATATTGAGAGTAATATAGTTTGTTGAAAATAGTGGGAGATACCAATTTAAATAAAGACCTAATTTATTTTGGTAATTAATAAAATGAATGTATGCTAAAATGTTGTATATTTCACTTGCAGAATTTGAAAAATGCCAAACTCAATAATATCACTGCGTAGCATACTTGATGCTAACAAACTGACCGGATCGAATTACACGAACTGGTTAAGGAATATAAGAATTGTTCTCACTGCTGAAAAGATTTCCTATGTCCTAAATTTGCTTGTCCCTGCAACTGTTGCAGAAATAGCCTCTAAGGAAGAGATTGCTACTTTTAGAAAGTGACAAGATGATGCAACCGCGGCTCAATGTATCATGTTCGCATCCAAGAGTAACGAGCTTCAGCGTTAGCATGAAACTATAGATGCTCCTACTATACTCCTGCACCTCAAGGAGTTGTATGGTGAGAAAAGTAGGACTGCTAGATATCAGATATCTAAGGAGCTCTTCCGATCTCAAATAACCGAGGGCACTACCATTGAGACTCATGTCCTAAAGATGATCAATTTTATTGAACATCTTGGATAGTTAGGGTTCATGATGGATGGAGAGTTAAGTTAAGATTTGATCTTTTAGTCACTCCCAGACACCTTCTCACAATTTGTTGTGAATTTTCACATGAATAAGTTGGACGTCAGCTTGCCTGAGTTACTTAACATACTGAAAACTGCTGAAGGTCACTTCCCATCCAAGAAGGACCAAGTTTTATTGGTGGATAATTCTTCCAAGAAAAGGAAAAGACCCAATATATCTTCAAAAAAGAAGAAAAAGAAGAAGACTAAGGGCAAGGTGAAGGTAAATGATAATAAGAAAGTTGATCCAGATAGTAAAGGAATGTACTTCCATTGCAATAAATAGGGTCACTAGAAGAGGAACTGTGAGAAGTATCTTGCGGAACAAAAGCAAAAAAAGCTTGGAGAAGCTTCGACTTCCGATCAAGGTTTGTTCATGATTGAAATTAACTTTTCTAAAAGTCAAAATTCTACTTGGGTATTGGATACCGGTTGTGGTTCTCACATATGTAACACTATACAAGGACTAAGCAGAACTAGAAAGCTGAACAAGGATGAAGTCGTCCTACGAGTGGGAAATGGAGCAAAGATTGCTGCATTAGCTGTAGGAACTTATTGTTTAGCACTGCCTACGGGCAAGTCCATTAGTTTAAGTAATTGTTATTGTGTTCCAACACTTATAAGAAACATTATTTCTATTTATGTATTGGATTTGGATGGTTTTGATATTTTAATAAAGAACAACAATTGTTCTATTTATAATAAAAATATTCTATATGGTGTTGGCAATTTACTGAATGGACGTTATATACTTGAATTGCATGAAAATATACTTCAAATTGAATGAACTAAGAAAAGGAAAAGAGATGATATTAATTATACCTTTATGTGGCATTGTAGACTCGGTCATATTAATGAAACAAGATTAACCAAGTTGCATAAAGATGAGCTTTTAGAGCTATCTGATTACGAATTATATCCAACTTGTGAATCTTGTCTCATGGGTAAGATGACCAAATCTCCTTTTAGTGGAAAAGGAGAAAGAGTTACATAGTTATTAGCGTTGGTACACATAGATGTATATGGACCTATGACAACGACTACACAAGGAGGGCATTATTATTTTATTACTTTCACTGATGATCATTCAAGATTTGGATATATGTATTTGATGAAATACAAATCTGAATCGTTTAAAAAGTTCAAAGAATTCAGAAGTGAAGTAGAAAAGCAAACTGGTAAGAGTATTAAGATTCTTCGATCGGATTGAGGAGGGGAATACTTAAGCAATGAGTTTCTCAATTGTCTCAAAGAAAATGGTATAATCTTACAATGGACTCCACCAGGGATGCCACAGTTGAATGGTGTATCTGAAAAGAGAAATCAAACATTATTGGACATGGTTCGTTCCATGATGAGTTTTACCAGCCTTCCAGTATCTTTCTGGGGTTATGCCCTAGAATCGGTTGCATACCTACTTAACAAGGTACCTACCAAATCCGTCCCAAACACTCCATATGAGTTATGGATAGTGAAGAAACCATATCTTAAGCATGTTAAGACTTGGGGTTGTCCAGCTTATGTCAAAAAGTTTGAGAATGATAAGCTGCAGACTAGATCCGACAAGTGTAGATTCGTGGGATACCTTAAAGAAAACATCAGGGTATTATTTCTATCATTCTACTGATCAAAAGGTGTTTGTTATGAAACATGTTGCCTTCTTGGAAAAGGAGTTTATCCTTGAAGGGGTCAGTGGGAGTAAGATATATCTTGAATAAGTTCAAAAATCACAAAATACTACGGATCAAAGTCAGGTACCTTACCAAGAGGAAGAACCTACTGTACCACAACCTGTTCATAAATCTGGAAGAGTACCGAAGATACTCGAAAGATATGGATCCATCATAGAGGATGATGATGAGATACACATCATAGATGATAATGATCCATTAACTTACAAAGAGGCTATGAGTAGTAAAGACTCAAAAAAATGGCCAGATGCCATGAAATCCAAGATGGACTCTATGTATGAAAATCAAGTATGGACTTTAGTTTCACCACCTGAGGGCATTAAGCCTTTTGGGTGCAAATGGGTCTTTAAAAGAAAGACTAGAGTATACGACAAGGTAGAGACCTATAAGGCCCGACTGGTTACAAAAGGTTTCAAACAAAGACAAGGTGTTTATTTTGATAAAACCTTCTCACTAATAGCTATGTTCAAGTCAATTCGGATTTTTCTTGCAATTGCAGCTTATTATGACTACGAAATCTGACAAATGGACGTGAAAATAGCCTTCCTCAATGGGAAACTTGAGGAGGTGTATATATGATACAACTAGAGGGTTTTGTTTCAACAGTTGGAACAAATCAAGTTTGTAAGCTACAATGATCCATTTATGGATTGAAGTAAGCTTCTCTAAGGTGGAACATCCGTTTTGATGAGATAATCAAAGAGTTTGATTTTATCAAAAATGAGGATGAATCTTGTGTATACAAGAAGGTTAGTGGGAGCGCTATTTCATTCCCAGTATTATATATTAACGATATATTACTAATAGGGAATGATGTTCATATGCTACAATTGATCAAAATTTGGTTATATAAACATTTCTCCATGAAGGACTTGGGTGAAACATCCTACATTTTGGGGATAAAGATCTATAGAGATAGATCCAAAAGGATGCTTGGCTTTTCCCAAGAAAAGTACATTGACTTGATGCTAAAGAAGTTTAGGTTGGAGGATTCCAAGAGAGATCTCATGCTGATGAGTCATGGAATACATCTCTCCAAGAAACAGGCCCCAAAGACACCTAAGGAGAGAGAACGTATGAATAAGATTACTTATGCTTTAGCAATAGGATCTATTATGTACAGTATGATATGTTCTAGACCGGATGTTGCTCATGCACTTAGTGTAATAAGCAGATATCAGTCGAATCTAGGAGAAGAACACTAAAAAGTAGAAAAAAAATCCTAAAGTACTTAAGAAGAACTAAGTATGTATTTCTTGTCTACGGTGGGTCTGAATTGAAACTAGAGGGCTATACAGACTCAAGTTTTCAAACGGACCAAGATGACAGTAAATCCATTTTAGGGTATGTGTTTACCTTAAACGGTAGCGCAGTGAGTTGGAAAAGTTCCAAGCAGCAAACAGTTGCTGATTTAGTGACAGAGGCAAAGTACATAACTGCAAGTGATGCTGCAAAGGAAGTTGTTTGGATGAAGAAGTTCATAACTGAACTTGCTGTGGTTCCTAGCATTAGAGGAGTTATACCTTTATTTTGTGACAACACTAGAGTTGTTGCGCAGGTTAATGAACCTAGGTCTCATCAGAAATCCAAACATGTCTTGCGGTAATTTCATTTGATTAGAGAGATCATTGAAAGATGAGACGTCACCCTAGAGTGTGTGGACTCTCAAGACAACATTGCAGATCCATTTACTAAAGTTTTAACCCAACAATAGTTTGATCGTCACTTATAGAAGATGGGTATTAGATACCTTGGCGATTGACTTTAGTGCAAGTGGGAGATTGAAAGTAGTATGCACACAAGCCAATCATATTTGATATGATGTAGCATATACTTTGTAATCTTATTCATTTATTAATAAAAGAATTAATTTATTAAAGGCATTATTACTTTATCTACATGGTGTTGTTATTTTAAATGTGATAAACTCATAGTTTTGAGCAATGCTTTTAGAATCATGATGATGATCATGTTAATGAGATATAAATTCTTGGAAAGCTTAAAACTAAAATCGTTCATAATCGTTGGATTACTAAAAGGGGATTAGTGAATTCGGATAGATTAGTACATATTTTACTTGCTCTTAGGAAGAGGATGATTGATCCCATAATCATTTGTGTGGAGACACTAAAGCAAGTATGTGGGTGCTTATTGGAGAATAAGTTCACTGAACGTGACTCGCTGAAGGAATACCTAATCGAGTTTTACTTACCTGTCAGTAGGAATTCCTCTAGTGATAGTAGTACAAGTGATCCTTGGACTTAAACTCATCATAGTATCTTGTGTATGATGAGTTATACTTTGACATGTTCCTTAAGACCCTTAGGGTATATCAAAGGGTATGCTTAGGTATAATAAGTTGTACATTAAGATAATGATTAGTCAACAAAGAATCTATCGCCTCTAGTAAAAGGAGAGAATGTCCTATGTGATTCGATAAATGACAACTTAGTAGTCCTTGGCCAAGGCAGAATGAAATTAGAAAGTAGTTTGTAATTTGCATTAATCAGAGTTGTGCATTTGAGAATCGAAATACATATAATTAAATAAAATAAGACTTGACCGTAATTCCACGTCTTATATTTAATTGAGACATTGTTTGGTAGAAGGATTGAATTGTACAGTAACTATTCACTGAAAGTTCTTTTATGATTAATGTTGAATTCTATATTATCTGGAAAGTCGTTGATCGCTAAGGAGACTTATCCTTATTGTAGAATAAATATTATTTATTTAAATGAATTAAATAGTTTAATTTATTTATTTAAATAATATTAGAATTGTTCTAATTGATTTATTCACAACCGGTTTAATATGAAGAACCTAAAGGGGGTCACACCGCAAAAGAAAAATATTTATTTAAGAAGTAAATGGCATAGTCGTAATAATAAGTTAAGTGTATTTAATTTAATCTATGGTGATAGAATAAATTAAATAGCTTAATATTTATTATTTAATATTTTCGAAATAGTAAATATAAATTAATAAGAGGAGTTTTATTATTATTATTACTATTATTATTATTTAATTCCTAAAAGAGTTTGGGAATTAATTAATAAAAGTACTCTCATAAATTCCTAATTAGATTAGGGTTTAATTAATTAAAAGAGTTTAATTAAAATAAAACTCTATTCCTAAATAGTTTAGGAGGGTTGTTAATATCCATATAAGAGGAGTCTTATGATAGATACATGTTGTTGTTTTTCCAATTATTGGAAGAGTACTTACAAATTCTATAGAGATAGAAAACTAGGATTTTGCCAACATCCATCTTCTTGAATACATATTATTCCTTGGTGGATCACCTCTAGAGGCCAAACACTTGGGTTGCTAACGTTGATCAAAGGAAAAAATCTAACCAGTGAATTTAAGGAGAATGCGAAAGGTTTGGAGTTGAACTCGTACATGAGGAAGCATGGTTCTACGAGGGTATGATTCTGATTCTTTATATCTTTCATATAATTGATAATTGCGCATAAAGGATGATCTTGGTTGTGGGTTGTAAAAATTTTAAATTCTGATTTTACTATGCTTCCGTTATTTATATGCAATCTGATTGTATGTTCATGGATATTACAAACCTTCAAATGTACCAACAAAAATGGGCAAGGAATTCAATAAACATATGAAATCTATGTTCAAAGATATGTCTAGTAGCCTTCATCAGATAGATCAAGTCTTTCTGAAAAGCATTGATGATTATAAGAAGGTTGTCCAAGCATTGCAGCAGCAAAACGAAAACTCAATCAAGCTCTTAACTGACAAAGTCTTCGAGCTGAGCTCCACTCTCTCTGAGTTCAAGCATGCAATCTCTAATCGCACTGACAATGCTCTAGCTCTTGTTCATCAACAGAGTGAACAGACTGCTGCTTGACAGAGAGAAATCATAGATGATATTGCCATGACCTATTCCCAACTTCAAGAACTGGTGGAAACAGTCCAACAGCTCTCCTAGCTAAATGATGACAAAAAGGGGGAGAATGAAAGGGAAAGGAGGAGTTAGGGAGATAGGGGGAGGCAGGGGAATTAAGGAAAACAATTCAATGAACAGAAACCTTCAAGGGACTCGCCTTGTAGGGGAAGAAAGAACATTCTCTTCATTTACACCTGATCTTGGCCCACGAGATTCCATTAAGGAAATTCAAAGGAAAGGTGCTGAAGAAAGAGAACCTTATATTTTTAGAGTGGAAGCTGAAAAGTAATGGCTTGCTCAAGAGAAGAAGAAGAGGAGGAGGAGGAAATAGTAAGTTTATAGGTATATTTTTTATTTCTTTCCTCTGTTGAAATTTTATTTGTTCTAAGATTGATGTACATTTTAAAATCCTTTAATCATCAATAAAAGTCACTATTTTCATCTAGAAATATAGTTTCTTACTATATGCATAGGACATGTTTACTTTAATGTTCTTTGCATCATAGAATTGGATGTATTAAAACTATTGGTTTTGTCATCATCAAATAGGAGGAGATTGTTAGGATTTACATATGTGATACAATCTTGGTCAGGCTTGCATCGAACAACATTCTCTCGGCTCAAGCTCCGAGGGTTCAACGAATGATCGTAAGAGAATGAGCTGAATTCAACTCAAGGATGCTTAGAATGGTGCTTAAGGAGCTTGGAATGGAGCTTAAGGAACATTCATGTGATTTGGGATTACTAGTTGCTATTTATTTAGTAAGATTGAATCAACACAAACTAAGACATCATGCAATGTATGGAATAACGGAAAGGGATTCGAGCTACACGGCAAGGCATTTATCATGGGGAATGATTCAAGACGTTTGGAACAATGTTCGATCGATTTTAGAGGTTATTGAGATGGATTCCAAGTGTGTGAGGACCGTGAATATATTGCAAACGAAAGTGGTGAACCAGGGATCAGAAGAAATTAGTTTGCATGAAACAACCAATTTACCCCGGCGAATTCAACAAGCCTATCAAATTCGCCCCGACGAATTAGCCTCTGCCTAAATAGCCCCAGCGAGTTCTAAACGCACCTCGGCCAGATTGCCTTTGTCGAATTTGCCCCGGCGAATTCCCGCAGTCTAAATGAATTAGCCCCGGTGCAGTTTCACTCCGACACAAATTTCTAGTTCATTGAATTCGCCCCGACGAATTTATCGAATTCCAACTGACGCGTTTTTCGAGATTCTGATGCGAAATTTCCTTATTAATTAGTTATTTTCAGTATCTTTCAGACTTATATTGTAATTAGGATACTTTTGGAATTAGAATTAGATTCCAAATTGATTGTAATTCCTTATAAGGATTCTAGGGTTTCAATTACTACTATAAATAGGTTCTATGAATGTAATTTAAGGGTAATTCAGATTTTTATCATACTTGTGAGATTATTCTCTACTTTTGGTTCTTTGAGATTTAATTTGACTTATCATACAATAATGCATAGTTGTGTATGGCGTCTTGATGAGTGTGTTTTATACACACAATTTGGGTACTTTTGACCTTGATAATTTGGAATTTTTAGGTACTTTATGTGGTTTTATTGTGTTTTTATCTTATTTTTAGATATTGTGATTTTATATTGCTTTTATATGTTTTGTATTATTTTTATGTGTTTTTACTTGGTTTTGTAGGAAATGGAGCAAGTGCTAGTTGATCACCAATGCTCGTGGATGCCTAGTTTGCCATTTTGAGCCTAACATGGACATAGCAGCTGCTTGCGGCTCAATTTGACCCATGATCCAATCCGTATCTCTCAAAACTCAAAGAACAAAAGTTGTAGATATTAATCTCAGCTTTCGGGAGCATCCGGAATCATCCAATTTGAAGTTCGTATGAGAGAGTTATGGCTGTTTTACCATCAGATTTGGCATGTATTTTACACAGCAGTTGATTCGGGCTCAATTTGCGCTTTTCTCCAGACATTTTCTCGTCAAGGTCCAGTTATGAAAGTTGTAGAGCTCTTTCTCAGCTTTCCATAGCCTATTTACACGCCTTAATCCGAGTTTAGACGAAGATGTTATGGCCATTTTACTAACAGAGGTCAAAGCTGAGTCGGGATACAGGCCACCTGGCGCGGGCGCGCGGAAATGGGTGCGGGCGCACGGCGCCTGGCACCAGGCAGCCAGCGCGCGCGCGCGCGCGCCATGGGCGTGCCATGGGCGTGCGGCATGTCCAGGGGGCGGCGTGCGGGCGCACCAGGCGGCGTGCGGGCGCATCTGGGCGTGCTGAGTGCGATCTTTTGAGCCCCTAGTGCGATTCCAGCTCAGTTTTGACCCAAAATCTGATGTTTAGCTAGGGTTTTACATTGGGCACTATAAATATAACATGTAGCCTCCATTTTAAGGGATCCTAGACTTCTAAACTCAGCATTCTTGGAGGGTGGAAGCTAACCTAGAGCAAGAAGGAGAAAAGGTAGCTCAAGCTCCCCAATGGGGAAGCTTGAGCAACCAACAACAATGGAAGGCTTGCTCCACCAACAAGGGCTGCAATACAAGGAAAGGAGAAGATCAAAAGGGAGTTCATCTCTAATCTTTTCATCTAGCTTTGTACTCCAAGGATGTTAGTTAGGTTTATTGCTTTGTTTATTTATTTTGATTTTAGTGTTTGGTTTGAAATTGTAATTGAACCCATTGCTTATTTGAATTGATTTCTCTTCCTTTGATTATTATTACTCTTATGAATTGGTTATCATAACTTATGCTTATAGATTAATTGCTTGGCTTGTAATTACCGTGGGAACCTATATGAACTTGACAAACGGATTATAATGTTGAGACCTAGTTATGATATCATGTGAAAGTTAAATATTATTGTGGGTGATTAATTGAGATTTAGTGACGTGTGTCTTGTTGATTATCCTCAATGATAGGTAACTTGATTGTATTTAGGATAGACATATACCTAGATACCATGTGCAACCAATTGAGAATCTAATCTTAATGACTTCCTATGTGAAAGTTGGTAATTGAAAGGGTGGTTAATGAGATTTAGTGACATATGTCTTGTTAGTTATTCTTGAAATTGGTCTCTTGATAGTGTGTAGGATAGACATATACCTATATGCCGCATTAGGAAGATTCGTAGTTGACCATCGACAGAGGCTCTTACGTAATTGTGATTTCTCGGATGTCAATTCTATGTGGTTAATTGATCTAAAAGGAGAGTTAAGATATTTGAACAAAGCATTGCACGCCAAGTGTTTGACAAAATGCTTGAATGGGAAAAATTGTAATCTTAGACATTTATCTATCTATTCTTGTTATTTATATGACATGCAATTTAGATGTAACCTTTATCTATCACTTGAATCAAAGAGTTTGATTTAGATCGAGTCCATATTAAGTTAGTACTTGGGGATACATTAGAGTTAATTCCTCATGGGATCGACAACTCTCTTATCATTATATTACTTGTTGACCGCGTATACTTGCGCGTATTTATCGGTTGCGAAATCGACCAACACGTCTTCTACCGCATCAATCGTTGACTGTACCAGGATTATCGCTTACATATAAGCGAGGGGTCAAGGTGTCGTTGGTGTCCATTCAACGCAGATTCTCAAACGCGAGCAATTGTACCAAGATTACCGTCTACATATAGGCGAGGGGTTAAGGTGTTACAAGCAATTCACCATACAACTTTGCTAGAAACGATCCGGGCAATGACCACCTCACGCAAGCGTACCGTGGAGTCTATCATTTGGTATCAAAGCTAAGTTCCTAGCAGGTTACTTATCCTTTATTTTTTTTGTTGAAGAGTAAAAAAAGAGAGTATAAAAAAATTCAATTAGTTCAATTGATTGCTATTGTTGGGGAAAATTATTATTTTTGGCAAAATTGCTTGGTATCCGTAAGTTTCGAGATTGTTGAGAATTCATTCCAGAAGGGTATAATTATTGATCGTGAATTCTTGTTGGTTATCATAGTCATATCTTCTATATTTATTCTTGATAAGTTATTTTTGAATTGAATAGTAAAGTTGTGATATTATTTGGTGAATTAAAAGGAACCTATTAGAGAGAATATTGAGTGGTAAAAAGGCAATAATAGTGAGCTTGTTAGAGGTTAAAAACCATTAGAGTGAAACACGAGTGTTTTCCATAATTGCAGCAAACATATATGAATACAATTATATGGGTGCTTATGAACGTCAAAAGGAATCTTTCCGAGTTAGAGCTGATCCTGATGCTTATTTGCGATGGGAGGAAAATATGGAGCGAGAGTTTGACTATCATGGCTATTCTGAGTGGAGGAAGTTCAAACTTGCAGCTCAAGATTTTTCCGATCATGCAAATTTATGGTGGGATCAATTTGTGCTTAGCAAGAGAAGATGTGGAGAGCATCCGATCGAGACATGGGAAGAGTTAAAAACCGTGATGAGGAAGCAGTTTGTTCCAGTACAGCTTAACAGGAGGAATGAGATCAACTTGGGATGATGAAAGGAAGGATTATAGGCATGGAGATTCGCATCGGAAACAGTTACGAGAAACTCTTATGACATATCGAGAAAAAGTTCAACCAATGGAGATAAAGTTGAAGAAGATCATGCGATTCTTGGAGAGTCATTGGAGACTAGAAAAGCTACAAGTGTGCAAGCTAGCGGGAAAAAAATAATGCAGCGGAAGGATATATTTTATACTAGGTTTCTAGTACCAGAAAATGTATGCATTGTGAAAATTGATTGTGATATTGGTATTAACATTGCTAGCACTACAACGGTGGAGAAACTAGGTTTGTCAACAGTTGCACATCCTCGACCTTAGAAGTTGGAAGGGATCATTGATTTTGAAGAGGTGATAGTGACTAGACAGGTATCAGTTTCTTTTCGCATTGGCAAATATGAAGATGAGATATTATGTGATGTAATTCCAACACATACTTGCCATTTATTACTTTAAAAGCCATGGCGACACAACAGGTGCGCGAAGCATAACAGTTGTACGAATGAGTATTCATTGGTACACAATCAAAGATGAGTCATGCTTCGTCCTATGTCGTCCGAGCAAGTTCATGACGATCTAATGCACTTACAAAAAGATCGTGATCAAAAACAAGAGGGTGAACAAAATAAAGAGAGTGGAAATATTGAAAGTGAATAGAAAGAATTAGAGAAAAATGAAATTAAAAATAGAGAGAATGAAAAGAAAAGAGAGATTGAGAAGTGCAAGATTGAAAACAAACGAGAGAATGAGCAAAAAGAAAAAGAGAGAAAAATAAGTGACTATGAAAAAAAGAGTGAGTGTAAAAGAGAGTTATATTTTGAAAAGCCAATGACTGTACATTCGTACAAGACGGGGCTTTTGAATACTAACCAGATTAACTTTGTTTTATCTAGTTCTGTTGTTTCTCTTATACAGGTGATTCAATGCATACCCAGTGCTATCATTCCATACCCGTCAGCTTATGGTGTTCTTGAGGAGACGAATGAGTCACCGAGGCAGGTTGGAGAGTTGATAGATAGAGGTATCGTAGATGAAGTCATGACTGCATGTTCTGTTCATGAGACCATACTACCTAAATGGGATAAGACGTCGAGCTTGTGCGTTGACCCCCAAATTCAGGTACTTGTACCTCGAATTCGGTGTTCACGATACCCAACAACAACAACATACTTCTAACTAATGCGGAATAATAAACATACAATGTTTATCGAAATAGTAATAAAGTCTTACAATCATAGTCCCAAGGTTCTTTAACCTTAACTTAAAACGTACCCTTAATACATTAAGGAGTTCACATAACCAAATAACATTCAAGATAAACTAGTACATAAGCCTTATCCAACGACTACTCTTGCACCTTCCCTTTTCCTTTGTCCCCTTTAGACGTTACTGCCTTAACTAAAATAAAGATCATGATATAGCAAGGGTAAGCAACTAGTTTGCTTAGCGAGTTTATACACAAGGGAGATATATCATGAAGAGAAAGAAGTTTCGCTTTCAATGTTCAACAACAGTATAAAATTGTGAAGAAACATGAATTAATAGTCAACGGTTGAATATTCGAATACTTGATGACAATTACTGAGTGGTTTGAAATAACCATGGACATTTGCCAAGGTTCTCAGCATTTAGACTGGACCTTTTAATATGTTTTGGTAATCAAGGGGATTAGCCTTTCATACCCCGTGATTTATGCATAAACACTTAATAATCCAGCATTGATATCATGCTTTAATCAAATTTATCCTTTTTTCAGCCAAGAGTTCTTACCATATCAATTTAATGAGAACAGCTTTTAAAACACGTTTGATTTAACAAATTTAGACATGCTTAATCTAGCTGATACAAATAGCATAGACCTATCTCATAAACAATTCATGCATGAAAGAACTTTAATTTAATACACAGTTCAATAATAATAGAACAGGAATACAATTGCATAAGGTGCGAATCTTAATAATCAGTATAGATGTGAATAATCAACAATAATTATTCACTAACATGCTTCGAAAAGAATAACTCGAGTTTGAGTTAGGGAATAATTCTAGCTTTAACTAATTGGCCTTGAAGGACCTAACAATGATAAAGTCGATCTATCAATTAGTATTGCGTAGTTGTACCTCTATTCGCTCACTAAGGAACTTATCTACCACATAAGTTAAACACATAATGCATCTAGCACAATCTTACAATCATTAATCCTAATCAAACTTAGGTTAATGGTAGATTAACTTGAAAATATTTTTTCTAAGGGTTAAATACTTTTTAAGCCTTTAAACAATTGAGTTTACTAGTTTAGTTAAGGATTTATTAAACATTTCATAACCAAATAGCTCATTTCTCGTTTGATTACAATTTAATATTAATTAAATAGAAATCAATTAATTATCTTTAGTTATTATCTATATAATAACAAATTAGGTTTACCTATTTAAGGTTAATTCAATAATAAATAAATAAACAGTAAGTAAGGATTATCTCTAGTTATTATTTAATAATAAATAATAACTAATTAGGTTTATTTATTATTTAAAGAAAATTACTCAAATAATAAATAGTTACATATTAAGTAATAATTATCTTTAGTTATTATTTAATAATAATAATAACTAATTAGGTTTATTTAAAGTTGATCAAATAATAAATTCTCAAATTAATAATCTTATTTACCCTTAATCATTATTTAATAGTAATTAAACAATAATTAATTTATTATATTTGAAAAATATATTAATATATGCCCAAAATTAAATTTTGTATGACTACTATTTTATTTTTATTTTTTTATAATAATAATAATAATAAGGTTTTTAAGCATTTAAATTAATTAAAACAAGGCTGGATGACAATCTCGTAATTAAGGCGAAATCCGGACGGAAGGGCATTATCGTAATTTCCGACAGTCGCCCTTCCCCCGCGCATTGCGCGCAAGCCTTCAGCCGCGGCCCAAACGGTGTCGTTTTTTAAGATTGTCAGGCACCCAAATTTTTTCCCTGGCGCGCCATGCGCGGCCAGGGTTGCATTCCACTGGCGCGCCATGCGCGGCTAGGTCTGGTTCAAGCCTTTGGTGCAGTGAACTTCTAGGTTTCTTTTTTTTTCACACCAAACGAGTTCTAATATCATCAAGCAAAACTTTATACTCCAAAGTAAATTATAAATTATTTACCCATAACTTATCAACAATAAATAACATTAAAAATCAACTACCCATGATTTAATTAATACACCTCATCAATAAATATTGCACTTGAATAAACAATATTACCCCCATATTTTTATCATACAACTCCACCAAAACATACATCAAGCATCTTGAACTTAAACTTGGTATTAATAAAACATACAAGATCATTATATCTTTCTACATAGCTTTAAAAAAAACCATATTTGTTAAGCATGCTCTTAAAACAATATAGATCTAACAAGATAAAAATTTAAATCCAAAAGTACCTCATCTCTACTACCAACATAAACCAACAACATAAAGATTTTCAATAAAATAAGTGTTTATCAATATTAATGGTTAAATATATAATAACAAGAAAACTAGGGTTTGAAGGAATGAAGTTTTATACCTAGATTTAATGGTTAATCTCCTCTTCTTTCCAAAGTAGGTTGTGAATGGAGATGAAATAAACAACCAAGATCCTCTTCTTCTTCTCCTAGGTTCGGTCACCACTCCCTCTCCTTAAGCTCTCAAGGATTTGCTCTTGCTTTTTCTCAAACTCTCTCTAGCATTCTCTCTCAAGAGTTAAGAAAATGAAGATGCAAATGATCACCTCTTTGGTTTATTAACTAGGTAAAAGCAAGAATCTCTATCCTTGTCATCATGGAGCTAGTGAGAGCTTTGTGTCACTAGGGTAGCTAGTTGACATCTTATGAGGCTACTTGACATTTTAGGTAGCTACACCATCAAGTCTAAAATCCAACTTCCAATACAAGCTAGTTAATTAATTAAAATTGAATTTGAAAAGCAACTTGCCCCTCCTTTTCTTCTATGGTGCACGGCTAGTGGGGGACTTTTGTCCCAAATTGATGTCCCAAACATACCACAATTAATCAATTAGTGCTACATCTTTAAATTACGAAGTGGGCTAGGTTTTAGGCAATACATTAAATACACATTGGGCTTTAGAATTAAGTGATAGGGCTAATGAAACAAAATCTATTTAATGCAATAGAGGACCATTTAATTTAATCCAATAATTAATTAATAAAATTGTCACACAATTAATACCCAAATCCATGATTAATTTAAATGATTGGGCTAGGTTCATTAATTAAGTAACTTAGTCATTTAGTAAATAAATTACTAAATTGACTATTAATATTATTATTCAATTTGACAATAATCTCATTAATAACTACTTTCATTAATTAACTCACACATTTTATTTACTAACTATATTCAATTTACTTGAATATTTAATTTAGTAAATACTTTGCCAATTTTATGGATATAAAGCCTTAGGGTTTGCTCAATAGTTTAAAAATAATACTAGTGACTCCCTTAACACAAATTCGATCAATAAATCACAGTCACATAATCCACCAATATACCCAAAGGTTTAAATAAGAACACAAAGTTAACTCATTAAAATTAAATTGTATATTTAATTAATAATGACGTTTAAAATTCACGGGCATTACATCCCTCTCCCTTTATAAAAATTCCGTTTTCGGAATTGTAAAAATAGGGTTACTCAAATAAAAACGGATAATTCGCTTTCATTTTCTCTTCTAGTTCCCACGTAACTTCTTTGACTGCGTGATTCATCCAGAGAACCTTGATGGAATGGATGATCTTATTTCTCAGCTTCTGTTCCTTCCTATCGAGTATCTGGACAGGAACTTCCTTGTAATGACCGCGAATTTTTAAACTCCGTTATTAGTTAACTATAAAATTTAATTTTTTTATGAGCTAGTTTTATATGATTATTTAAAATCTTGTGTAATTAATTGGTTATGTGATTATGTGATTGCACGTAACTGCTAAGATTAATTAAAGGGAGTTGGTAATGGTTTAATTAAATTAGTGGACTAGCCCTACGGTTTTAATATTAAAAGAATTGATACAGTGCCGATTAATTAAATATTTAATTTAATTGAATATAGTGTGGGAATTAAATCTCATAAGTTAATTAATATAAGTATTAATTAATGTGAGTAATATTAACATTAATGATTAATAGTCTACTTAGTAGTTTAATACTAACGGACTAGATTAGTTATTTAATTAACTAATTGAACCATTTACTTGAATCTCGTATTGGGGAGTTATGGTATACTAAATTAATTGGGTTTATATTATATGGTTTATTTAATTAACCGGTAGCAATATAATGGGACACAAATTATGGGACATATCCCATTTATTTTCAACCGTAGTCTGAGAGGGAGAGATTGAATTGAATTAAGCTGAGATGAATAGTGCAAGTCCCATCCTCAACCGCGTATGGATTTCTTGCTGGATTTCTTCAAATGTTAATCATGACTAAAGATATGGGTGGATGTGATCAACTGCATTGCCCATCATCTTCTTCTTGTTCCTGCTGGTTAACCAAATTGGGCAAAAGCTTGGCATGGCTATTGAATTGGCTATAAATTAGAACCTCCGACTTCTCCTTCAGAGCTACTATGTTATAAATTTTACTGAAGAGGGGGGGCATTGAGAGCTTCAGGAGGAAGGGCGAGCTGAAGAAGGAAATTGGTCGCGGATGATTTCGAACGTCGTTGTGTACTATGGAAAGAAGAGGAGGACTGCTTTTAAGTCTAGGAGGTAAGCCCTTCTCCCAGTAGGCACAACTTACACTAGCCATATCAGTAGCCATCGTCTATTTATACGAATGCTATGTATCATGCTTGTGATTAATTACTCCAATTGGGTATATAAAACTTATCATTGATAGTAATGTGGTTAATATTGAGTACACATGCTGGGTAGGATGATTTTAATCTTTAAAATTTGAAGAAAGCTAATGAAACGAAACGGGGAAGACGACTCTGAATCGTCACGCTGCAAGGTCAGTTACATGCCGCAGCGTCACGCCTAAGGGCCATGACGGCGCAGCGTCAAGCTGGCTGCACGATCTCACGCCGCAGTGTCACGCCTAAGGGCCATGACGCCGCAACGTCAATCTTGCTGCGTGGTGTCGCGCAGCAGCGCCAAGGCCGTGTTTTGGCCGGGTTAGCTCGGACTGAGTCGGTTCGGGTCAGGTCGTGCAATTTAAATATTAACAATTTTAATTTAAATAATAAATAGGATTAATAATTAGTTAATTATTATTTAATCAATATTAAATAATAATGATATATAAATACAATTAAATTAATTATTTATTATTTAATTAATATTAAATAATGAATAAGGATAATTAGTTGATTATCATTTGATTACTATCAGATAATCAATAAACAGACGAGGTTAATAGTGGATTATTTATTATTGTATAAATTTTGAATAATAAATAAACATAATTAGTTATTATTTTATTAATAACTAGAGTTAGTTAATTGATTTAAGATTAAAATGTAATTAAATGAAGATAAAGTTAATAAAATCAAGAGAATTTAGATGACGCATGGGTTTAAACAATTACAATAAATTGTTCAAAGGTTTAATCAGTATTTAACACTTAAGAAAATACTATTAATCGAGTACCTAAGGTTCATTGATGTCTTATAGAATTAATGATAGTTTAATTAAACTATGTGTGCTATGTGGTTGACTTATGTGTCAGATAGATAGCATGAGTAAGCGTATCCATATGCAATTATACGCATTGCTAATTAATAGACCAACGTTGTTAATGTTAGGTCCATTAAAGAGAGTCATATAAAGTTAGATTATTTGTAGTTGAGCAAACAAGCAAGTTCCATCTTACTCAACTTTTACATTGAGCAAGTTCTCTATCCTTATTCATATTCTGTTAAGCAAGTTCCTTAACCCTACTCAATTTATATCCGAGCAGGATATTATTGTATTGCGAGTTATTTGTTTAAGCTTGAACCTTATTTCCAAGCATGCTTTAAGTGGTTTAATTACTTTACAATTATTCCACATCTATGGTAATTATTGATACTCGCACTTGGTGCACTCAAGTTCGTACAGTCTTGGACTTGTACATTATTTAAAGTTCTATAACTCATGTACTATTTCAGATTTGAGTCTGAACCCTTGTTCGGTCAGATAATTGTATGAAATTTTGTTAAAGTTTTCCAAACCATTGAAGGTGCAGATTCTTGGACTAATATGAACACCCCAAAATATAGGGAAATACCCCACATATCTAAATGTAAGATACCAGAACAGAAATTAAATGTTATGCATACACATAGTGTAGTAGAGGCTGATCCGCTCGAGTACGTATTTCTGAGCCAGTAACCAAAGGATCAATCAGCTATTGATTCCATTGGAAGTGCATTATTCATGGTCTATATTGACTTTATTTTAAAAGCAGTTATTATTCTTACTTTCCAATTATCTCTTCCATTCATGTTATATATCATTTCTTGCCGGTATTTAAACTTGTTGGGCAAAGTAGTTGCTCACCCTTGTTATAAAATGAACCTTATTGTAGTTAAGCCCGAGACCTCAGGAAAAGACAAGGGCAAGGAAAAGATGAAGTATTAGTCTTCTAGTGTCTGTATTTTGTTCCAGGCGTAGTTAAGGAATTTTTATTGTTATTTAAACACTAAAGTACTGTACTAGGGTATATTAGTATTTCTGTATTAAGGTTTTCGTATCTTGGGACTAGTAATACCTTTTGAATGAACGACATACGTTTATTTCATTCCGCATTTAGTTATTGTATGTTATTTAGAGGTAAATGGTTGTATTGGATCGTGATGACCAAATCCGGGTGTTTAAGACCCGAATTTGGGGGTGTCACATGTTGGTATCAGAGCCGTAGGTTATAAACGTTAGGATTGCGAAACCTAGGTTATAACCTTAGTGTTAAACTCGTATTGAGTGCATTAGGAGATGAATTGTGACACCCCAAAATCCAGGTACTTAATTCCAACAGATTTGGTGTTCACTATCTCATTCATTCACATCTATCTACCAATAATTAAGAACAATTAAATAAACTTAAAGAAACATCTTCCCAAAATGGGTTACATCACCAAACTCTAAAACAATCAAATCCCAGGTTATCTTAACCTTAATACATCACTGCGGAATAAAACATAATTTTAAATAAGTCTTTGATACAAATAAACATCAAGTGGATAATAAATCTCTTGCTACTTTGGCATTTTGCCCTTGCCTTTACTCGTGGACGACTCGTCCTGCTTTTCTGGTTTAGCTGCAATGATTAGTGCAAGAGTGAGCAAACAATTGCTCACAAGTACGATAACAATAATATTTAAATGAAATGGATTTCAACAGAGGAATAATAGTTTTCTGAATCTCAGTCAATAAATGATCAAAGTTTAAAAGCTCGTCTAAATGCTTGATTCAAGGAAAATAGATTTCAATATTTAGAAATTATATCTGAGGGTCACAAGACCTCGAACTATGTACTAGGCTAACAAGTATTTCTACTGTAACCTTTAACAATCATATAGACTATGGACCAACATCTCGTACTCAGGGGGATCAACCCTTTGTACAATGTATTGTGCACAAACATTTTAACGATGTCGCGTAAGTAATCCCCTATATTAGGGTTGTTCATCTCAGTTTATCGTCTGAATCCGTACCAAAAGGAAATTGGCTTGGAACAAGTATAGAAAATATTCTAAGTCTTTGAAATCGCTCATCAACTAAGGACTAGCTGAATCAATAAGGGTTTGCTAGTCTAGTTCATCAATAGAGTTTGTTCAATAGAAACTATACTCGAAATTTGAATAACAAACAATGATTGGAATAAAGCTTAAGTACGTAACATGATAGTAACCTTGCTTGAATATCAATAAGCTAAGGTCATAAGCTTGCTCAATATAAATAAACTTGCATTGAATAAATTAACAAGTTAAAAGGAAAGAATAACTTGCTATAAATAATTTTCGAGTTTAAGGGAGGAAAACTTGTTCAACGTAAAAGTAATAAATTGAGATAAGGAACTTGCCTCAAGCGTAGATTACAAATTTAAGTAATTCACGATCCTTAAACAACCTATACATTAATTATAAAATGGTAACATAATTAGTTACAGAATAATATACACTTTAGGCTTGCTCTTATCTTATTTTATTATAACACTTCGGTTATCATTCAATAATGCTAGCTTAATAACCATCATGACCACTCATTGGTCATTTATAAATTTTAAAACTTTTTTATAACATCATAGAAGAATTATAAAGAAATAAAAATAAAAATAAAAATAAAAATTTTAGTTACTGTTTCCCTCGCCGGGGCAGCAAAATCTTTAACAAAAATCTCGTCGGGGCGAGAGTCTCGCCGGGGCGAAGATTTCTTAACAAAACTCTCGCCGGGGCGAGAGGCTCGCCGGGGCGAAGAAAATCAGTTCATTTCTCTCGCCGGGGCGAGAGACTCGACTGTCGTCTCCTACAGTCGCGAACCAGTGAAAACTTAGGCCAAATTTGGCCAAAATTTTCCGAATTCTACCATCCAGTACACAATTTAAACTTACCAAGACATTATATATGATACAAAACATTTACCCAACATGTTTTCTAAACATTTAAATCATTCTAACACATAAACAACCAATTTAAACCCAAGAATTTCACTGTTAAACAATTTATTCAAGTTTTGGCCATTTTCATGAAATTAAGCTCTGTAAATTCATTTTTCAACCAATTAACACCATTCTTCTTGCATTATTCTTGTTTTTCATCATATAATCATAAACAATTATTAATTAACCAATTAATAATCAAATAAAGCATCAATTTTGATACATATATAAAATTCATGAAACAAACTCTGTAAAATTACAAACTCTATTCCAAAGCATATTTTCATGGATTAACACCTCTAAATTGATTATTAATCATCATATAATCATCTAACACATGATTACTACCAATTACACCAAGTAATTCATGTATTTAGCATAAAACTTTATATACAGGAAAATAGAAATCATATACAGAGAAGTATAATGAAGAACTTTTTAGAAAAGGATTATACCTCTTATTGTTTTGACTAATCTCCTTGGGTTTTATAATTTCTACCTTCAATTTCCAAACTCTTCTTCTCAATTCTCTCTTTTCTCTCAACTCTCAAATACTCAAAGTTCTCTCTCAACTCTGTTCTTTTCTTTCTCTTCTGTCTTTTCTTTTCTTTTTACAACTGACGATGTTTTAAAAAAAATAAAACTGATGAAAATAAAAACTGATACTTAATATAATAATAACGTATATTCTTTAAATTGAATCGTCAGTTATAAAATTTCAAAAGCCATAAGGCTTATTTGGCAAATACTAATTAAAATAACCCATTATTCTAACTAAAGGTCTTAAGACCTTGTTTGGTAAAACAAAATTAAAATAACCCATTATTTCCAAACAAAGGTCATAGGGCCTTGTTTGATAAAACTGAATTAAACACTTTCTCATTTATTTTAATAAACAATTATAACATATAATTTAAAATGTCACACTTCTAATTTAATTGAACTTATTATTAAATAAATTCAATTAAACCTTACTAACTAAATTAATAATTTCATTTAACAAATAACAATAATACCAAATAAATTCTCTTATTCAAATAAATCATTTATTCAAATAAACCTTTTCATCATCTAATTTAATTATTAAACTAAATTAGAATAAACATAACAAATCACATTCAAATAATATTTAACATTATTAAACTTAACATATACCCATTCCATAAAAACTTAATAAATTATTTATTTAGCTCAATAAATTAATAAAAATATTTATATAACTCAATAAATATTTTTATTCAATCACAAAAATTGCATTCGTTACATCTTTCCCTTCTTAAAAGGATTCTGTCCCCAGAATCACAACGAAATTAAATCGTCCGTTACATTCTCCCCTCCTTACAAAGATTCTGTCCCCAGAATCGCAATATAAAGATTAAACAAATAATTGAGGGAAATTTTGCATCATTTTCTCTTCGAGTTCCCACGTAGCTTCTTCAGCACTGTGGTTCCTCCGGATTACCTTAACAGAAGGTATCACTTTATTTCTAAGAACCTGCTCTTTCCTGTCTACTATTTGTACAGGTATCTCTTCATAGGATAAATCTTTTTCAAACTGTATTGGTTCATATTCTATTACATGTTTATAATCGGGCTTATACGGTCGTAACACCGATATATGGAAAACGTTGTGAATGTGGCCTAACTCAGGAGGTAAAGTTACCTCACCCACCCGTTTCAACACTTCAAAGGGTCCAATGAATCGCGGACTCAGCTTACCCTTTTTACCAAAACTGATTTTTCCCTTCCAGGGAGATACTTTGAGGAACACAAAGCTCCCGACTTCAAATGCACGATCTTGACGATGTTGATTCGCATATTTCTTTTGCCTGTCTTGAGCAGCTAATAATCTAGCTCTTATGACCTTAACAATTTCAGCAGTTTGTTGTACCAGCTCGGGTCCCAATAGTCGTCGTTTACCAACCTCATCCCAGCATAACGGAGTTCTGCATTTTCTTCCATACAATGCTTCATAAGGCGGCATGTCGATACTAGCGTGATGACTATTGTTGTAAGAAAACTCGACCAGAGGTAAATGATCATCCCAGTTGCCTTTAAAATCCATGATGCACGCCCGAAGCATATCCTCCAACATCTGAATTGCTCTTTCGCTCTGGCCATCGGTTTGAGGATGGTAGGCTGTACTTATTCTCAACTGCGTTCCCAAACAAGCTTGCAAACTCCTCCAAAATTTTGAGGTGAAACGTGGATCTCTATCTGACACTATTGACACTGGAACACCGTGCCTTGAGATAATCTCCTTGACGTATAATTTTGCCAGCTGATCCAAAGTAAATCTGTTTTTGATCGGCAAGAAATGCGCTGATTTTGTCAATCTATCCACTATGACCCATATTGCGTCATAACCCTTCTTAGTAGTTGGAAGCCCTACCACAAAATCCATCGTGATATTCTCCCACTTCCATGCTTGTATCTCCAAGGGCTGTAACAAACCACTTGGTCGTTGATGCTCCGCTTTAATTCTCTGACAAGTGAGACACTTCGCAACACACTCAGCAACCTCTCTTTTCATGTTTGGCCACCAAAAATGTTGTCGAAGATCCTGGTACATTTTTGTACTTCCCGGGTGAATAGAAAATCTTGAACTATGAGCTTCGTTCAAAATCTCCTCTCTGATTTCCAATACTGATGGTACCCAGATTCTGCCTTCAAGTCTCAGCAACCCTTCGGTATCGATTTTATATTTGAGCTCTTCACCTTCAAGCACTCTTTTCCGTATCTTAACACACTCCTCATCCTGGAATTACGCTTCCTTGACTTTGTCCACCAGAGTTGGTTGAGTTTCCATCTGGAACAATTTTTCATCAGGCTCTACCAGATTCTCCACCTCTAACTCCATTTTAGCCATTTCCGCTACGAGCTTCTCCTGATCAGTTAGCAAAAGTAGTTGCTCCCGACCCTTTCTACTCAAAGCGTCAGCAACCACATTAGCCTTCCCTGGATGGTATAGAATTTCACAGTCATAGTCTTTGATCAATTCTATCCATCTCCTCTGCCGCATATTCAAATCCTTCTATGTAAAAATATACTTCAGACTTTTATGGTCTGTATATATTTCACACTTCTCCCCATAGAGATAGTGCCTCCAGATTGTCAGAGCAAACACCATAGCTGCTAACTCCAAATCATGGGTCAGATACCCTTTTTCATAATCTTTTAGTTGGCGCGATGCATATGCAATAACCTTACCATTATGCATCAACACACAACCAAGTCCCTTATGTGATGCGTCGCTATACACCACAAAATTTCTTGTATCATCTGGCAAAGATAACAGAAGTGCCGAACTTAGTCTCTTCTTTAGTTCTTGGAAACTCTCTTCGCACTTCTCCGTCCAAACAAACTTCACTAATTTTCTTGTAAATTTGTTAACGGAGTGGCGATCCTGGAAAAATCTTGAATGAAACGCCTGTAATATCCTGCCAAACCTAGGAAACTCCTCACTTCTGACGGTGTCTTCGGCTGATCCCAGTTTATCACAACTTCCACTTTAGCTGGATCCACCGAAATCTCGTCTTTATCGATAACATGCCCAAGGAATTGAACACGCTCCAACCAAAATTCGCACTTCGAAAATTTTGCATAAAATTTCTCCTTCCTTAACGCCTCCAATGACACCCTCAAATGCTCCATGTGTTCTTCTTGAGTTTTGGAGTAGACCAGAATGTCGTCTATAAATACCACCACAAATTTATCCAGAAATGGTTTGAACACCCTATTCATTAAGTCCATGAATGCTGTAGGCGAATTCGTTAAACCAAATGACATAACCAAAAACTCATAGTGACCATATCTGGTTCGAAATGCCGTCTTTGGTATATCCTCCTTTCTCACCTTCAACTGATGGTACCCACTTCGCAGGTCTATCTTTGAAAAGTACCTTTCTCCCCTCAGCTGATCAAACAGGTCATCAATCCTTGGAAACGGGTACTTGTTTTTGATCGTGACCTTGTTTAACTCTCTATAATCAATGCAAAGACGCATTGATCCAGCCTTTTTCTCAACAAACAATATCGGCGCTCCCCACGGCGAAACGCTCGGTTGAATATACTTCTTATCTAGCAGCTCTTGTAGCTGCACCATCAATTCCTTTAATTCCACTGGAGCCATTCGATACGGGGCTTTCGATATAGGGGCCGTTCCCGGTGCTAAATCAATCACAAACTCGATTTCCCTATCTGGCGGTAATCCTGGCAAATTATCAGGAAACACGTCTGCAAAATCTCTAACTACTGGTATCTCCTCCAGCTTTGCACCCACCTTTCGGGTATCAACTATGTAGGCTAGATATCCTACACATCCTTGTCTCGACATCTTTCTGGCCTGCATCATCGTCAGATAACTCGTTTGTCTAGGCGACTTGCTGCCATAAAACATAACCTTTGACGGAGTCATAAGGTTTACACACTTCTTTTGATAATCAATAACTGCCCCATGGTTGAACAACCAATCCATTCCCAGAATGACGTCAAACTCCCCAAGACGAATTGGGATTAAGTTTACTGTCATCACATGACCTTTAATATCTATCTGACAGTTCTTGTGGACAGATTTAACAGGAATCACTTCCCTATTCACAATTTCTATATTCATGGGGTAATCTAATTTTTCTTGGGGTAACTCTAATTTTCTAGCAAAATCATCGAATATAAATGAGCAAGTAGCACCCGAGTCAAACAATACATAAGCATTAACATTATTGACTGGAATGATACCTGACACTACATCCTTTGACTGCACAGCATCCTGCACCGTCATGTTGAATGTTCGAGCGGTAGGTCGGTTGGGCTGTGCCGGTCTTGTGATAGTAAGGTTGCCACCACCGCTGTTTCCTTTTCCTATACTGGCTCCACCTGTCGTTGCTTTCTTACGGCAGTCTCGGGCAAAGTGATCCTTCGACCCGTAGATGAAACATGCTCCTTTCTTCGGATTAGGGCAATTTGGTGAAATATGACCCTCTTGTCCATAGTTGAAGCATACCCTTTTACCCTTCAAACAAGCACCCATATGGCTCTTTCCACAGTTGCTGCACACTTCTATCTTCTTCTTCTGATTACCCTGCTGACTTCCCACAGAGTTACTATCATTCCATTTTCTCTTCTGATTACTGCCCCCATGGCTACCACTTGCTTTGTTTTCACTTTCATTCTTCTTCTTCCTCTGCTCCTGATTATACTTGGACAGAGCATCACTGCCTCCTTCAGCGATATCGCCTTTTCTAACACTGCCGCAAATGAGTTCAGTTGAAACAACGAAACTCGACTATATAACCAGGGCTTCAATCCCTGCTCAAATCTTCTAGCCTTTCGCTCATCCGTGTTGACCTGATACGGCGCAAAACTCGCCAGCTCATTGAATTTTGTTGCATACTCAGGTACCGTCATGGTACCTTGCTTCAGCTCTAGAAACTGTACCTCCATCTGATTCTGAGCACTTGTTGGGAAATAGGTCTCGAAAAATATTTCCTTAAATCGCTCCCACAGAATGATCCCTTGGCCACCTCGAGTCCTGTTCGCCTGCCACTAGTAGCTGGCTTCTAATTTCAGCATAAAGGTTGCAAATGCCGTCTTTTGGTTCTCATTGACCATAGCGACATCAAACACCTTCTCCATGACCCACGTTTGAGCCTCTATCAGATTCATAGACCTTTGAAATTCTGGGGGTCCTACAGCCTTGAAGTCTTTGAATGTTGTGGACTGGGCTTGAGGTTGATTCGCAAATGCTCCCATGAGCAAATCCACCAACTGTTGCATTGGGTTGGCACTGGTTTCTTCAAAGTTGTTGGTCGGTCCCTCAGGGGTCTGTTGACGGGCTTGTCTTCTCTTTGGCGGCATTTTACTGCTAAGAATTCGTGCTATTAGGTTTTTATTCAATTACTTAAACATTTAAGTCTCAACTTAAACATTTATAAACAACACTTAACACATAGCACATTTGATAAACTTTTGCATTTTATTCATTTACTGCTTTAAAACATAATAAAAATAGCATCGTAGCTATTTACATCAAATCATCTATCCTGACATCATAAAGTTCCAGGATTACATCATTATTCAATCCCACTATATAAAGCTGGGATTTACAACTTATTAACTCATAAATTTCATAATAACATAACTAATCATAATCTATGATGACATCCCACGACGCACAGCTTCATTGCGTTCCTGCTCCATAATACGAGTCATCATCCTTCGATCCACCATATCTGGATGACGATGAACTCGATCCAGAGCTCTATCTACTGTGGTGTGAAAGATATACTCCATCTCATCAATCTTGGCCTTCTTTGACCGCACCTCACATTCAACACGATCTGCGCGGTTAGCATCCCTCAACCAAGCAGTCTCAGCTCTCGCCCACTTAACTGACTCCTCTTTCAACTCATCTCGTACAATTTCATTCCTGGCTATCAACTGTCCTCGTCGATACTCAGACTGTGCTAGCCTCTGCTCAACCTCTGCAAGACGTGATGAAAGGTCTTGGATCTCAGCATCCTTCTGCTCTAAAGTGGCTTGACGTTCCACAACCTGTTTTTCTAACTCCTCCTTCTCACTCTCTACATGAACCAGCTTCCACTCCACGTCTCCAAGACGTATATCAAGCTCCTCAATCTCACTGCTCTTCTGCTCCAAAGCAGTCTGTCGCTCTGCCAACTGCCTCTCTAACTCCTCCACTCTATCTTGCAACTTTATGTTGCGATCATACACCTGCTCATATATCTGAACACCTAAGGAAGATAGTGATATCCCCTCAGGGTCTTCCTCCTCCTCCTCAACCTCTTCAGGATCCTCCTCAGGGTCCTCCTCAGGATCAGTCGCAGGCTCATACTCAGTACCTACAACTGTAACCAATGGGGATGGCTCCCTCTGCACTAGCTGCTCATGAACTACGTGAATATCTCGGGGCTCCTCCTCCCTAGCTTGGCTGGGCTCTCCTCTATCAGTCATCCTGACAACAAAATTTTAAGTTTTAATTACTAATCGATAATACTCGTGAGCACATAAGTTTGTTATCAAATAAGCACATAGCACATAATCATTTTATTACCTTTTATGAATTTCCGTAATTCATTCCTTAGAACTCGATAAGAGTTTATCACCACTATATTCTCTATCTTCTAAAAGGCTAATACCCTAAGGTTTTCCCCACCTAAAGGTTCATAACCTATCAGCTTTGATACCAACCTGTGACGCCCCCAAATCCAGGTACTTAATTCCTACAGATTTGGTGTTCACTATCTCATTCATTCACATCTATCTACCCATAATTAAGAACAATTAAATAAACTTAAAGAAACATCTTCCCAAAATGGGTTACATCACCAAACTCTAAAACAATCAAATCCCAGGTTATCTTAACCTTAATACATCAATGCGGAATAAAACATAATTTTAAACAAGTCTTTGATACAAATAAACATCAAGTGGATAATAAATCTCTTGCTACTTTGGCATTTTGCCCTTGCCTTTACTCGTGGACGGCTCGTCCTGCTTTTCTGGTTTAGCTGCAATGATTAGTGCAAGAGTGAGCAAACAATTGCTCACAAGTACGATAACAATAATATTTAAATGAAATGGATTTCAACTAAGGAATAATAGTTTTCTGAATCTCAGTCAATAAATGATCAAAGTTTAAAAGCTCGTCTAAATGCTTGATTCAAGGAAAAATAGATTTCAATATTTAGAAATTATATCTGAGGGTCACAAGACCTGGAACTATGTCCTAGGTTAACAAGTATTTCTACTGTAACCTTTAACAGTCATATAGACTATGGACCAACATCTCGTACTCAGGGGGGATCAACCCTTTGTACAATGTATTGTGCACAAACATTTTAACGTTGTCGCGTAAGTAATCCCCTATATTAGGGTTGTTCATCTCAGTTTATCGTCTGAATCCGTACCAAAAGGAAATTGGCTTGGAACAAGTATAGAAAATATTCTAAGTCTTTGAAATCGCTCATCAACTAAGGACTAGCTGAATCAATAAGGGTTTGCTAGTCTAGTTCATCAATAGAGTTTGTTCAATAGAAACTATACTCGAAATTTGAATAACAAACAATGATTGGAATAAAGCTTAAGTACGTAACATGATAGTAACCTTGCTTGAATATCAATAAGCTAAGGTCATAAGCTTGCTCAATATAAATAAACTTGCATTGAATAAATTAACAAGTTAAAAGGAAAGAATAACTTGCTATAAATAATTTTCGAGTTTAAGGGAGGAAAACTTGCTCAACGTAAAAGTAATAAATTGAGATAAGGAACTTGCCTCAAGCGTAGATTACAAATTTAAGTAATTCACGATCCTTAAACAACCTATACATTAATTATAAAATGGTAACATAATTAGTTACAGAATAATATACACTTTAGGCTTGCTCATATCTTATTTTATTATAACACTTCGGTTATCATTCAATAATGCTAGCTTAATAACCATCATGACCACTCATTGGTCATTTATAAATTTTAAAACTTGTTTATAACATCATAGAAGAATTATAAAGAAATAAAAATAAAAATAAAAATAAAAATTTTAGTTACTGTTTCCCTCACCGGGGCGGCAAAATCCTTAACAAAAATCTCGTCGGGGAGAGAGTCTCGCCGGGGCGAAGATTTCTTAACAAAACTCTCGCCGGGGCGAGAGGCTCGCCGGGGCGAAGAAAATCAGTTCATTTCTCTCGCCGGGGCGAGAGACTCGACTATCGTCTCCTACAGTCGCGAACCAGTGAAAACTTAGGCCAAATTTGGCCAAAATTTTCCGAATTCTACCATCCAGTACACAATTTAAACTTACCAAGATATTATATATGATACAAAACATTTACCCAACTTGTTTTCTAAACATTTAAATCATTCTAACACATAAACAACCAATTTAAACCCAAGAATTTCACTGTTAAACAATTTATTCAAGTTTTGGCCATTTTCATGAAATTAAGCTCTGTAAATTCATTTTTCAACCAATTAACACCATTCTTCTTGCATTATTCTTGTTTTTCATCATATAATCATAAACAATTATTAATTAACCAATTAATAATCAAATAAAGCATCAATTTTGATACATATATAAAATTCATGAAACAAACTCTGTAAAATTATAAACTCTATTCCAAAGCATATTTTCATGGATTAACACCTCTAAATTGATTATTAATCATCATATAATCATCTAACACATGATTAGTACCAATTACACCAAGTAATTCATGTATTTAGCATAAAAATTTATATACAGGAAAATAGAAATCATATACAGAGAAGTATAATGAAGAACTTTTTAGAAAAGGATTATACCTCTTATTGCTTTGACTAATCTCCTTGGGTTTTAGAATTTCTACCTTCAATTCCCAAACTCTTCTTCTCAATTCTCTCTTTTCTCTCAACTCTCAAATTCTCAGAGTTCTCTCTCAACTCTGTTCTTTTCTTTCTCTTCTGTCTTTTCTTTTCTTTTTACAACTGACGTAGTTTTAAAAAAAAAATAAAACTGATGAAAATAAAAACTGATACTTAATATAATAATAACGTATATTCTTTAAATTGAATCGTCAATTATAAAATTTCAAAAGCCATAAGGCTTATTTGGCAAATACTAATTAAAATAACCCATTATTCTAACTAAAGGTCTTAAGGCCTTGTTTGGTAAAATAAAATTAAAATAACCCATTATTTCCAAACAAAGGTCATAGGGTCTTGTTTGGTAAAACTGAATTAAACACTTTCTCATTTATTTTAATAAACCATTATAACATATAATTTAAAATGTCACACTTCTAATTTAATTGAACTTATTATTAAATAAATTCAATTAAACCTTACTAACTAAATTAATAATTTTATTTAACAAATAACAATAATACCAAATAAATTCTCTTATTCAAATAAATCATTTATTCTAATAAACCTTTTTATCATCTAATTTAATTATTAAACTAAATTAGAATAAACATAACAAATCACATTCAAATAACATTTAACATTATTAAACTTAACATATACCCATTCCACAAAAACTTAATAAATTATTTATTTAGCTCAATAAATTAATAAAAATATTTATATAACTCAATAAATATTTTTATTCAATCACAAAAATTGCATTCGTTACATCTTTCCCTCTTTAAAAGGATTCTGTCCCTAGAATCACAACGAAATTAAATCGTCCGTTACATTCTCCCATCCTTACAAAGATTATGTCCCCAGAATCGCAATATAAAGATTAAACAAATAATTGAGGGAAATTTTCCATCATTTTCTCTTCGAGTTCCCACGTAGCTTCTTCAGCACTGTGGTTCTTCCAGATTACCTTAACAGAAGGTATCACTTTATTTCTAAGAACCTGCTCTTTCCTGTCTACTATTTATACAGGTATCTCTTCATAGGATAAATCTTTTTCAAACTGTATTGGTTCATATTCTATTACATGTTTATAATCGAGCTTATACGGTCGTAGCACCGATATATGGAAAACGTTGTGAATGTGGCCTAACTCAGGAGGTAAAGTTACCTCATAAGCTACCTCACCCACCCGTTTCAACACTTCAAAGGGTCCAATGAATCGCGGACTCAGCTTACCCTTTTTACCAAATCTGATTTTTCCCTTCCAGGGAGATACTTTGAGGAACACAAAGCTCCCGACTTCAAATGCACGATCTTGACGATGTTGATTCGCATATTTCTTTTGCCTGTCTTGAGCAGCTAATAATATGGCTCTTATGACCTTAACAATTTCAGCAGTTTGTTGTACCAGCTCGGGTCCCAATAGTCGTCGTTCACCAACCTCATCCCAGTATAACGGAGTTCTGCATTTTCTTCCATACAATGCTTCATAAGGCGGCATGTCGATACTAGCGTGATGACTATTGTTGTAAGAAAACTCGACCAGAGGTAAATGATCATCCCAGTTGCCTTTAAAATCCATGATGCACGCCCGAAGCATATCCTCCAACGTCTGAATTGCTCTTTCGCTCTGGCCATCGGTTTGAGGATGGTAGGCTGTACTCATTCTCAACTGCGTTCCCAAACAAGCTTGCAAACTCCTCCAAACTTTTGAGGTGAAACGTGGATCTCTGTCTGACACTATTGATATTGGAACACCGTGCCTTGAGATAATCTCCTTGACGTATAATTTTGCCAGCTGATCCAAAGTAAATCTGATTTTGATCGGCAAGAAATGCGCTGATTTTGTCAATCTATCCACTATGACCCATATTGCGTCATAACCCTTCTGAGTAATTGGAAGCCCTACCACAAAATCCATCGTGATATTCTCCCACTTCCATGCTGGTATCTCCAAGGGCTATAACAAACCACTTGGTCGTTGATGCTCCGCTTTAATTCTCTGATAAGTGAGACACTTCGCAACACACTCAACAACCTCTCTTTTCATGTTTGGCCACCAAAAATGTTGTCGAAGATCCTAGTACATTTTTGTACTTCCCGGGTGAATCGAATATCTTGAACTATGAGCTTCGTTCAAAATCTCCTCTCTGATTGCCAATACTGACGGTACCCAGATTCTGCCTTCAAATCTCAGCAACCCTTCGGTATCGATTTTATACTTGAGCTATTCACCTTCAAGCACTCTTTTCTGTATCTTAACACACTCCTCATCCTGGAATTGCGCTTCCTTGACTTTATCCACCAGAGTTGGTTGAGTTTCCATCTGGAACAATTTTTCATCAGGCTCTGCCAGATTCTTCACCTCTAACTCCAATTTAGCCATTTCTGCTACGAGCTTCTCCTGATCAGTTAACAAAAGTAGTTGCTCTCGACCCTTTCTACTCAAAGCGTCAGTAACCACATTAGCCTTCCCTGGATGGTATAGAATTTCACAGTCATAGTCTTTGATCAATATTATCCATCTCCTCTGCCTCATATTCAAATCCTTTTGTGTAAAAATATACTTCAGACTTTTATGGTCTGTATATATTTCACACTTCTCCCCATAGAGATAGTGCCTCCAGATTGTCAGAGCAAACACCACAGCTGCTAACTCCAAATCATGGGTCGGATACCCTTTTTCATAATCTTTTAATTGGCGCGATGCATATGCAATAACCTTACCATTCTGCATCAACACACAACCAAGTCCCTTATGTGATGCATCGCTATACACCACAAAATTTCCTGTGTATCATCTGGCAAAGACAACACAGGTGCCGAACTTAGTCTCTTCTTTAGTTCTTGGAAACTCTCTTCGCACTTCTCCGTCCAAACAAACTTCACTGATTTTCTTGTTAAATTTGTTAACGGAGTGGCGATCCTGGAGAAATCTTGAATGAAACGCCTGCGATATCCTGCCAAACCTAGGAAACTCCTCACTTCTGACGGTGTCTTCGGCTGATCCCAGTTTATCACATCTTCCACTTTAGCTGGATCCACCGAAATCCCGTCTTTGTCGATAACATGCCCAAGGAATTGAACACGCTCCAACCAAAATTCTCACTTCAAAAATTTTGCATAAAATTTCTCCTTCCTTAACGCCTCCAATGTCACCCTCAAATGCTCCATGTGTTCTTCTTGAGTTTTGGAGTAGACCAGAATGTCGTCTATAAATACCACCACAAATTTATCCAGAAATGGTTTGAACACCCTATTCATTAAGTCCATGAATGCTGCAGGCACATTCATTAAACCAAATGACATAACCAAAAACTCATAGTGACCATATTTGGTTTGAAATGCCGTCTTTGGTATATCCTCCTTTCTCACCTTCAACTGATGGTACCCACTTCGCAGGTCTATCTTTAAAAAGTACCTTGATCCCCTCAACTGATCAAACAGGTCATCAATCCTTGGCAACGGGTACTTATTTTTGATCGTGACCTTGTTCAACTCTCTATAATCAATGCAAAGACGCATTGATCCAACCTTCTTCTTAACAAACAATACTGGCGCTCCCCACGGTGAAACGCTCGGTTGAATATACTTCTTATCTAGCAGCTCTTGTAGCTGCACCATCAATTCCTTTAATTCCACTGGAGCCATTCGATACGGGGCTTTCGATATAGGGGCCGCTCCCGGTGCTAAATCAATCACAAACTCGATTTCCCTATCTGGCGGTAATCCTGGCAAATTATCAGGAAACACGTCCGTAAAATCTCTAACTACTGGTATCTCCTCCAGCTTTGCACCCACCTTTCGGGTATCAACTATGTAGGCTAGATATCCTACACATCCTTGTCTCAACATCTTTCTGGCCTGCATCATCGTCAGACAACTCGTTTGTCTAGGCGACTTGCTGCCATAAAACATAACCTTTGACGGAGTCATAAGGTTTACACACTTCTTTTGATAATCAATAACTGCCCCATGGTTGAACAACCAATCCATTCCCAGAATGACGTCAATCTCCCCAAGACGAATTGGGATTAAGTTTACTGTCATCACATAACCTTTAATATCTATCTGACAGTTCTTGTGGATAGATCTAACAGGAATCACTTCCCTATTCGCAATTTCTATATTCATGGGGTAATCTAATTCTTCCTGGGGTAACTCTAATTTTCTAGCAAAATCATCGGATATAAATGAGCAAGTAGCACCCGAGTCAAACAATACATAAGGATTAACAATATTGACTGGAATGATACCTGACACTACATCCTTTGACTGCACAGCATCCTGCACCGTCATGTTGAATGTTCGAGCGGTAGGTCGGTTGGGCTGCGCCGGTCCTGTGATAGTAAGGTTGCCACCACCGCTGTTTCCTTTTCCTATACTGGCTCCACCTGTCGTTGCTTTCTTACGGCAGTCTCGGGCAAAGTGATCCTTCGACCCGCAGATGAAATATGCTCCTTTCTTCGGATTAGGGCAATTTGGTGAAATATGACCCTCTTGTCCATAGTTGAAGCATACCCTCTTACCCTTCAAACAAGCACCCATATGGCTATTTCCACAGTTGCTGCACACTTCCATCTTCTTCTTCTGATTACCCTGCTGACTTCTCACAGAGTTACTATCATTCCATTTTCTCTTCTGATTACTGCCCCCATGGCTACCACTTGCTTTGTTTTCACTTTCATTCTTCTTCTTCCTCTGCTCCTGATTATACTTGGACAGAGCATCACTGCCTCCTTCAGCGATAATCGCCTTTTCTAACACTACCGCAAATGAGTTCAGTTGAAACAACGAAACTCGACTATATAACCAGGGTTTCAATCCCTGCTCAAATCTTCTAGCCTTCCGCTCATCCGTGTTGACCTGATACGGCGCAAACCTCGCCAGCTCATTGAATTTTGCTGCATACTCAGGTACCGTCATGGTACCTTGCTTCAGCTCTAGAAACTGTACCTCCATATGATTCTGAGCACTTGTTGGGAAATAGGTCTCGAAAAATATTTCCTTAAATCGCTCCCACGGAATAATCCCTTGGCCACCTCGAGTCCTGTTCACCTGCCACCAGTAGCTGGCTTCTGATTTCAGCATAAAGGTTGCAAATGCCGTCTTTTGGTTCTCATTGACCCTAGCGACATCAAACACCTTCTCCATCTCCATGACCCATGTTTTAGCCTCTATCGGATTCATAGACCCTTGAAATTCTGGGGGTCCTACAGCCTTGAAGTCTTTGAATGTTGTTCACTGACGTACCCGTTGTTACGGAGGAGCTGGTAGGCTATGCACCCGTTGCCCCAGTAGTACCATTGAGTGGGTCCGGGATAGAGGAGGACTACTTGATGGATTTGGTAGAGCCTGTCATGGGCGGTGTGTTGAGATCCGGCAGTCAGGACAGGGATGATGACTCCGAAGAGGACCCAGTTAATATAGAGATAGGAGGAGCTGCTGAAGAGGTACCCGAGGAGGGATCTCCGGTGTTCCACGCATTTCAGGATGACTTGCTCAGAGACTATGTCAATCGCATAATAGAGTAGGAGCATATTATCGAGCAGCAGAATGCTCGTATTGCACACTTAGAGGAGGAGAATTCTGTCCATCAAGAGATGGAAGAATAATGTAAGGCAGCGGCGTACTCACTACAGTTCCAGGTAGTTGAGCTGAAGGCTCAGATTCAGCAGTTAGAGGATGCTACACCCCAGTTGAGCCCCACAGTGCAGCAGCTGATATTGCAAAATAGTCAGTTGAGGCAAGCATTAGAGCAGTCGGATGCCAGGGAGGTGGAGCTACAGACAGTTCTATAGACCATCAGGGCTGAGCGAGACTTGGAGCAGGCAGACAGGATTCAGGTGCAGGAGTTTTGGATTCGTGCAGCCACAAGGGTGGATGTGCTAGAGGGAGAGGTTCGAGATGGATCCGCCAGGATCGATACCTTAGAGTATGCCATATATATGACAGTGGCCAGATTACAGGACCAGGTTAGGAGATACCTTCGGGAGGAGGGCAGTAATCGGCACATGATCAGACGCCGAGTGGTTGATCGGTTAGCTCGACAGGCACTCCGTCGGGCAGTTCGCCGTAGCAGGCATTGATTGTTAGTTTAGTACCCTTGTGTTTACTTGGTCGTTGTAGTGAGTCCCACTTTTGTTTAATAGGGACAGATTTATGTTGAAAATTCAAGTGCTTTGTCGTATGCCTAGAATGGTAGTCAACCCCAACTTTTGTTCTTATAAGGGGGCAGATAGTAGTGAATCCTCACCTTTTGTTTGATAGAGGATAGTTAGTAGTAGGCAGTTTATGCCATTGAGCATTTATAGTGGTATGCCAAATGTTGAGTCAGTCTGTATTAAAACATTAGCATATGAATATAAATGTAGTTGTTTCCTTTTTAATCGAATGTGTTTGATAAATGCTTTTACTATTGAATGTTTACTTAACCGGCGTCGTGCGAAAAACATAATATAATAAGCAAAAGCCTAATATTTGTTCTTTAGCAGATCATAATGCTGCCCAGAGTTAGGCCCCGCAGTCAACGTGTCGCCGAGTCAGAAAGTGAGGTTGGAGATCAACCTGACCCAATGAGAGTATTCGCCGAACTGGTGGTCGAGGCTATGTAGGCTAGACCCCCGCCAGTAGCAGGTCAATCAGCACCCCAGCCCGTGCATTACTTGGCCAACTTTAAGGATTTCAAGCTGGTTGGACCCCCCGAGTTCAAAGGAACTCTCGACCCAATAGAAGCACAAACTTGGGTGGAAGAGATCGAGAAAGTCTTCGAGGTCGCACGAGTGGTCGAGGAGCAAAAAACCGGATTCGCCACCTTCATGATGAAGGGCGAAGCTAATTATTGGTGGTAAGCCAATAAGGGAAGAGCAGGCGATAGAGTTATTCCATGGGACACATTCAAGGAGCTATTCTTCGAGAATTACTTTCCGAAAAATACGCAACAGGATATGGAGGTTAAGTTTCTGGAACTGAAACAGGGTGGTATGACGGTCGCAGAGTACGCGGCGAAATTTAATGAGTTGGCCCGATTCGCTCCACATCAGGTGGACACGAAGGCTAGAAAGGCATGAAGGTTTAAGTTGGGATTGAAGCCGTGGGTGCAGAAAACCGTCTCTATGTTAAAGATTAAGAATTTCTCTGAACTGCTAGAAAGGGCTATCATTGCGGAAAGAGGCAATGAAGCCATAACATGATTTAAACAGGAAAAGAAGGCCGATCAGGAAGGGCTGAAAAGGGGGAAGCAGCGGAGGCAGCAACCCCAATAAGCGTAAATGGATGGACAACCAATCCTCCAGAGGCAACAAGTCCGGGGGAGAGGCCAAGTCAAGTGGGAAGTGCAGCAGCTGCGAAAAGAATCACTCAGGGGAATGTATGAAAGGGAGAAGCGTTTGTTATCGCTGCGGACAGTCGGGGCACCTGGCTCCTCAGTGTCCGGATAGGCAGAAAGGAGGGTGTTTTTCGTGTGGAGCCCCAGACCATCAGATCAAGGACTACCCGAAGAGAAAGGGCGATGCAGCTAGCGGCAACCGCAATAACAACAACAACCACAACAACAGGCTGAACATTGTCCGGTCAAGCTAACAGACCAACGGCACATACGTTCAACATGACCGTCAAGGATGTAGTGTCAACTATCATCCCGATCAATAAAGTAGATGCATATGTGTTATTTGATTCGGGTGCTACCCGCTCTTTTGTTTCTGAAGAATTTTCTAGAAGGTTAGATTTACCTCATGAAAGGTTAGAGCACCCTATGAACGTAGAAGTAGCAAACAAAGAAATTATTCCCGTAGAATACATTCATAGGAATTGTTGTGTCAAATTGCAAGGATTTGAGCTCGGCGTGGACTTGATACCAATTTGTTTGGGGGAGTTTAATGTAATCCTTGGGATGGATTAGTTATCAAGTCACGGAGCAGTCATAGACTGTAAGAAGAAGTGTGTACACCTGCAGACTCCAGATAAGTCAAAGGTGGTATTCTATGGTAGTAAATCGCCAAGACAATCATATTGTCTGACGATGATGCAAGCAAGGAAGTTGCTTAGAAAGGGTTGCATAGGTTATTTGGCTCACGTGGTTGATACTCGACGAGTCACGAATGAACTGAGTCAGATACCTATCGTACGGGAATTTGTTAACGTCTTCCCAGATGAAATTCCTGGACTGCCGCTAGATAGGGAGATATAATTTATGATTGACTTAGTACCAGGGACGGCACCGATATCCAAGGCACCATACCGAATAGCACCAGTAGAAATGAAAGAACTAATGGTTCAACTGCAGGAGCTGTTAGATAAGGGTTATATCAGACTAAGCGTGTCCCGTGGGGAGCGCCAGTTCTGTTTGTAAAGAAGAAGGATGGTTCGATGAGGCTTTGTATCGATTATTGCGAGTTAAACAAAGTTACGATTAAGAATAGGTATCCACTACCCAGGATTGACGATATGTTTGATCAACTCAAGGGAGCGAAATACTTTTCAAAGGTTGATTTGAGAACGGGTTATCATCAACTGAAGGTGAGGCATGAAAATATCCCAAAGATTGCATTCAGAACTCTTTATGGGCATTTCGAGTTTCTGGTAATGTCATTTGGATTAACGAATGCACCAGCGGCATTCATGGATATGATGAATAGGGTGTTCAAGCAGTACTTGGACAAGTTCGTAGTCGTATTCATCGATGACATCCTGGTGTATTCGAAGACAGAGGAGGAACATGCTGAACATTTAAGGATTTCATTGGAGGCTCTCAGAAGAGAGAAACTGTACGCGAAGTTTTTTAAGTATGAGTTTTGGTTGCAGAGGGTGCAGTTTTCTGGGGCATGTGATCGACAAAGATGGTGTTTCGGTGGACCCAGCAAAGGTGGAAGCTATTATCAATTGGGAACAACCGAAGATGCCAACTGAGATCAGGAGTTTCTTAGGATTAGCGGGATACTTGTTAGGTTTGTATATAACGCAAGCATGCAATCAAATTACATAAATAGGGCAGAAACGTGATAAAACGGATTTTAAAATTTTAATACAAACCATCACCATGATCAATCTATGTGCTCAATTAACGATACAAATGAAAGAGAAAGAGAATAAGAATTATACCCTCGTAGATTAAAGCTTCCTCGGGTACAAGTTCAACTCCTAGTCCTTCGTGTTCTCCTCGAATTCCATCGATGAGATTCCTTCCTTTGATCAACGTTAGTCACCCAAGTGTTTGGCCTCTAGAGGTGATCAACCAAGGAAGAATATGTATTCAAGAAGTTGGGTATTAGCAAAACCCTAGTTTCTATCTCTATAGAAATTGCAAGTACTCTCCACAATCTAATGCATGAGTGAGTAACCTTAATCTATGATAAGACTCCTCTTATTTATAGATGTAGGAATAACCCTTCCCTAAACTATTTAGAATTATGGTTTCTATTATAATTAAACTCCTTTAATTAATTATGCTCCTAATCCAATTAGGAATTTATGAGAAAGTACTTCTATTAATTAATTCTCAATCCCTATTAGGAAATAAATAATAATAATAGTAATAATAATAAGACTCCTATTATTAATTTATATTTAATATTAACTTATTTAAATAAATAATATTTATTCTACAATAAGGGTAAGCCCCCTTAGCGATCAACGACTTTCCAGATAGTATAGATTTCAACATTAATCACAAAAGAACCTTTGAGTAAATAGTTACCGTACAATTCAATCCTTCTACCATACAATGTCCCAATTAAATATAAGACATGGATTTACTGTCAAGTCTTATTTTATTTAATTATATGTATTTCGATTCCCAAATACACAACTCTAAATAATGTAAATTAGAAACTCCTTTCTAATTTCATTCTGCCTTGGCCAAGGACTAATGAGTTATCATTTATCGAATCATATAGGACATTCACATCTTTTACTAGACGTGGTAGATTCTTTGTTGATCATTCACCTATCTCCATGCACAACTTATTATACCCAATCATACCCTTTGATATACCCCAAAGGTCTTAAGGGACATGTCAAAGTATAACTCATCATACATAAGATACTATGATGATCTCAAGTCCAAGGATCACTTGTACTACTATCACTAGAGGAATTCCTATTGACAGGCGAGTAAAACTCCATTAGGTATTCCTTAGCAAGCCACGTTCAGTGAACTTATTCTCCAATAATCACCTACATACTTGCTTTAGTGTCTCCACACAAATGATTATGAGATCAATCATCCTCTTCTTAAGAGCAAGCAACGTATGTACTAATCTATCCGAATTCACTAATCCCCTTTTTAGTAATCCAACGATTAGGAACAATTTTAGTTTGTGAGCTATCTAGAATTTAGATCTCATTAGCATGATCACTATCATGTTTCTAAAAGCATTGCTCAAAATTATTGGTTTATCACATTTTATATAACAGCACTATATAGATAATATAAAATGCCTTTTAAGAAAATCAATTCTTTTATTAATAAATGAATAAGATTACAAAGAATATGCTACATCATATCAAATATGATTGGCTTATGTGCATACTACTTTCAATCTCCCACTTGCACTAAAGCCAATCGCCTTGGTATCTAATACCTATCTTTTTTAAGTGACGATCAAACTGATGTTGTGTTAAAGCTTTAGTAAATGGATCTGCAATGTTGTCTTGAGAGTCCACACGCTCCAAGGTAACATCTCCTCTTTCAATGATCTCTCTAATCAAATGAAACCGCCGCAACACGTGTTTGGATTTATGATGAGACCTTGGTTCTTTAGCCTGTGCAACAGCTCCGTTGTTGTCCCAGAATAAAGGTACGACTCCTCTAATGCTAGGAGCCACTCCAAGTTCAGTTATGAACTTTTTTATCCAAATAGCTTCCTTTGCAGCTTCACTTGCAGCTATGTACTCTGCCTCTGTCACTGAATCAACAACTGTTTGCTGCTTGAAACTCTTCCAACTCACCGTGCCACCGTTTAAGGTAAACACATACCCTGCAACGAATTTACTGTCATCTTGGTCCGTTTGAAAACTTGAGTCTGTATAGCCCTCTAGTTTCAATTCAGACCCACCGTAGACAAGAAATACATCCTTAGTTCTTCTCAAGTACTTTAGGATGTTTTTCACTGCCTTTTAGTGCTCTTCTTCTGGATTCGACTGATATCTGCTCGTTACACTAAGTGCATGAGCGACATCTGGTCTAGTACATATTATATTGTACATTATAGATCCTATTGCGAAAGCATAAGGAATCTTCCTCATCTGGTCTCTCTCCGCAGGTGTCTTTGGGGCCTGTTTCTTGGAGAGATATATTACATGGTTCATCGGCATGAGACCTCTCTTAGAATCTTCTATGTTAAACTTCTTTAGCATCGAGTCAATGTACTTTCCTTGGGTCAAGCCTAACATCCTTTTAGATCTATCTCTATAGATCTTTATCCTCAAAATATAGGATGCCTCACCCAAGTCCTTCATGGAGAAGTGTTTAGATAACCAAATTTTGATCGACTGTAGCACAGGAACATCATTCCCTATCAGTAATATATCATCAACATATAATACAAGGAATGAAACAACGCTCCCACTAACCTTCTTGTACACACAAGGTTCATCCTCATTTTTGATAAAATCAAACATTTTGATTATCTCATCAAAACGGATGTTCCATCTTCGAGAAGCTTGCTTCAATCTATAAATGGATCATTGTAGCTTACAGACTTGGTTTGTTCCAACCGTTGAAACGAAACCCTCTGGCTGTATCATATATATATTCTCCTCAAGCTCTCCATTGAGGAAGGCCATTTTCACGTCCATTTGCCAGATCTCGTAGTCATAATAAGCTGCAATTGCAAGAAAAATCCGAATGGAGTTGAGCATAGCTACTCGTGAAAAGGTTTCATCATAGTCAACTCCTTGTCTTTGTTTGAAACCTTTTGCAACCAGTCGGGCCTTATAGGTCTCTACCTTTCCATCTGCTCCAGTCTTTCTCTTAAAGACCCATTTACACCCAATAGGCTTAATGCCCTCAGGTGGTGAAACCAAAGTCCATACTTGGTTTTCATACATGGAGTCCACCTCGGATTTCATGGCTTCTAGCCATTTCTCTGAGTCTTCACTACTCATAGCCTCTTCGTAAGTCAATGGATCATCAACATCTATGATGTGTACCTCATCATCATCCTCTATGATGAATCCATACCTATCAGGTATCTTCGGTAATCTTACAGATTTACGAATAGGTAGTGGTACAGTAGGTTCTTCTACTTGGTCAGGTACCTGACTTTGATCCGTAGTATTTTGTGGTTCTTGAACTTCTTCAAGATATATATTACTCCCACTGACCCCTTCAAGGATAAACTCCTTTTCCAAGAAGGCAGCGTGTTTCGCAACAAACACCTTTTGATCATTAGAATGATAGAAATAATACCCTGATGTTTCTTTAGGGTATCCCACGAATCTACATTTGTCGGATCTAGTCTTCAGCTTATCATGCTCAAACCTTTTGACATATGCTGGACAACCCCAAGTCTTAACATGCTTAAGATTTGGTTTTCTCCCTGTCCATATCTCATATGGAGTTTTTGGGACAGATTTGGTAGGTACCTTGTTAAGTAGGTATGCAGCCGATTCTAGGGCATAACCCCAGAAGGATACTGGAAGGTCGGTAAAACTTATCATGGAACAAACCATGTCCAACAATGTTCAATTTCTCCTTTTAGATACACCATTCAACTGTGGTGTTCCTGGTGGAGTCCATTGTGAGATTATACCATTTTCTTTGAGACAATTGAGAAACTCATTGATCAAGTATTCCCCTCCTCGATCCGATCGAAGAATCTTAATACTCTTACCAGTTTGCTTCTCTACTTCACTTCTGTATTCTTTGAACTTTTCAAACGATTCAGATTTGTACTTCATTCAATACACATATCCAAATCTAGAATGATCATCAGTGAAAGTAATAAAATAAGAATACCCTCCTCGTGCAATCGTTGTCATAGGACCACATACGTCTGTGTATACCAACGCTAACCACTCTGTAACTCTTTCTCCTTTTCCACTAAAAGGAGATTTAGTCATCTTTCCCATGAGACAAGATTCACAAGTTGGATATGATTCGTAATCAGATAGCTCTAAAAGCCCATCTTTATGCAACTTGGATAATCTTGTTTCATTGATATGACCGAGTCTACAGTGCCACATAAAGGTATAATTAACAGCATCTCTTTTTCTTTTCTTAGTTTGTTCAATTTGAAGTATATTTTCATGCAAGTCAAGTATATAAAGTCCATTCAGTATGTTCCTAACACCATATAAAATATTTTTATTATAAATAGAACATCGGTTGTTCTTTATTAAAATATCAAAACCATCCATATCTAATACAGAAATTAAAATAATGTTTCTAATGAGTGTCGGAACATAATAACAATTATTTAAACTAATGAACTTGCCCAAAGGCAGTGCTAAACAATAAGTCCTTACAGCTAATGCAACAACCTTTGCTCCATTTCCCACTCGTAGGACGACTTCATCCTTGTTCAACTTTCTACTTCTGCTTAGTCCCTGCATATTATTACATATGTGAGAACTACAGCCGGTATCCAATACCCAAGTAGAATTTTGACTTTCAGAAAAATTAATTTCAATCATGAACAAACCTAGATCGGAAGTCGAAGCTTCTCCAAGCTTCTTTTGGTCCGCAAGATACTCCTTGCAGTTCCTCTTCCAGTGTCCCGGCTTATTGCAATGGTAGCAAATTCCTTTGCTATCTGGATCAGGTTTCTTTTTATTCGTTCTCTTCGCCTTGCCCTTAGCCTTCTTGTTTTTCTTCTTTTCAGAAGATACCTTGGGCCTCTTCCTTTTCTTGGAAGAATCATCCACTAGTAAGACTTGGTTCTTGTTGGATGAGAAGTGATCTTCAACAATTTTCAACATGTTAAGTAACTCAGGCAAGCTAACGTCCAACTTATTCATGTGAAAATTCACAACAAATTGTGAGAAGGTGTCCGGGAGTGACTGCAAGATCAAATCTTGACTTAACTCTCCATCCATCACGAACCCTAGCTGTCCAAGTTGTTTAATTAGATTGATCATCTTAAGGACATGAGTCTCAACAGCAGTGCCCTCGGTCTAACGAGATCGGAAGAGCTCCTTAGATATCTGATATCTAGCAGTCCTATTTTGCTCACCATACAACTCCTTGAGGTGCAACAATATAGTAGGAGCATCCATAGTTTCATGTTGACGCTGAAGCTTGTTATTCATGGATGCGAGCATGATGCATTGAGCCAAGATTGCATCATTTTGCCACTTCTGAAAGTAGCAATCTCTTCCTTAGAGGCTGTTTCTGCAACATTTATAGGGACTGGCGAATTTAGGATATAAGAAATCTTTTCAGCAGTGAGAACAATTCTCAGATTCCTTAACCAGTCCGTGTAATTCGGTCCGGTCAGTTTGTTAGCATCAAGTATGCTACGCAGTGATAGTGAGTTTGACATTTTTAAATTCTGCATGTGAAATAGACAACATTTTAGCATACATTCATTTAATTAATTACCAAAATAAATTAGGTCTTTATTTTAAATTGGTATCTCTCACTTTTTCATCAAACTATATTACCTTCTGTGACGCCCCCAAATTCGGGTCTCCAGCTACCCGGATTCGGTCATCACGTTCCAATACAGACATTCACCTCTAACAACATACGATAACTAAATGCAGAATATAATAAACATATGTTGTTCATTTCAAAGGTGTTACTAGTCCCAAGATACAATAACCTTAATACATAGCACAAAACATACCCTAAGTAGTAATCAGGGTTCAAATTACATTAATAGAAATTAACTAAATATAAAGTAAAGTCAGCTGCGTGAAGCCTATCACTTCATCTTTTCTTTACCCTTGCCCTTTCCTGATGTCTCGGGTTTAGCTACAATGAAAGTCATGATATAGCAAGGATGAGTAACTAGTTTGCTCAGCAAGTTTAAAATACAACAATAAAGGATATATCATGACGAATAGAATATAGAAAGAGAATTTAACAATATAAATATCGAAAGCAAGAACAATTATTGCTTTTAGGACAATTGATAGTCAAGTAGACTTTGAACAATAACTTCCAAAGGAGTCAATAACTGGTTGACCCTTTGGTTACTGGCTACAAAATAAGTACTTGAGGGGATCAGCCTCGCGTACGCTATGTATATGCATAACATTTAACTCTGCTGTTTGTACCTTATATTAGATACCTGGGGTACTCCCCTATAATAAAAAGGGGTGTTCATTTCAGTCTAAGAATCCATACCATTGATTGGTTCGGATAGCTTTTATAAATTCTCACATGCTTGCCTGACCGAACAAAGGTCCAGACTCATTCTTAAATAATTCGTGAATTACAGAACTTTAATAAATGTATGAATCCAAGACTGTACGAATTCAAATGCACCGAGTGCGAGTGTCAATAATATCGATGTGGATTAATTATAAATTGATTATACCACTTAAGAATTCTTGGAAATAAAATTTCATGCTACAATACAATAGTGACCTGCTCGAATATAGTTGGGTAGGATTAAGGAAAATTTCACAGGGTAAAGTTTCAGGAGAAAGGGAAACTTGCATAATACATCACATCCTGCTCGAATGTAAATTGAGTATGGTTAAAGGAAACTTGCAACAATGTAAGAAGTTTAAGGTCAGGAACTTGCTTGTCTGCTCAGCTACAACTAATTTTAACTTTAATTATTTGGCCTTGAACGACCTATCATTTGATAAAGTCGATTCATCAATTAACACTGCATAGTTATATGTCAACACACCCTCTTATGCTATTTATTTAACAGATAAACAATTCTCATAGCATATATATCGATAGACCATCCTCAATTCCATAAGATACTCATTTGATCTGTAGTCTGAGAAATTATTTACTAACAATGTTTCTCTTAAGTGATAAACACTTTCTAACAATTACTTCTAACTGTTTTAATTCATTTACATTACTTTATTAATTCTATTAACATTTAATTACTATGTAACATTAGCTAAACAGAAATTAGTTAAAGACCTTTAGTTGTTATTTCAACAACTAATCATGCTCATTTATTATTCGAATATTCAAATTAGCAACCTTACTTGCTTTAATTATTGGTTAGTAATCCAATTTATTATTTACAAACTAAATAATAAACTTGTTAGTGCATTATGGCTTAATAGTAACTAAATAATAATTGATCACTTATTTAGTTTTATTTGCACTTAATTTCTATTCACCTTTAAGGGTAATTTAGTAGTTATTACCCCTCATCCCTTATTTCTTATTTAACATTAATTAAATAATTAATGTATTAATTCTTCACATACTTAATTATTATTTAATAATAATTAAATAATCATTAAGTATTTATTATCTTTATTTATTGATAAATAATAATTAATTTATTTACCTTACTCATACCTAATTATTATTTAATATTAATTAAATAATAATTAAATATTTATTATCTTTATTTATTATTTAATGTTAAATAATAAATAATTATTTTATTAACTTTATTCATACTTAATTATTATTTAATATTAATTAAATATTATTATCTTTATTTATTATTTACGATTAATCATAAATAATTTTATTAGTGCATTATTAATTCAAATAATAACCAATAATTTAGCCGATAGTAGCACATTTGATTATTATTAGACAATAGTTATATAACAAAAATTGGACTTCACTTGTTAGTTGTTCTTGTTTGAATAAAACAATGAATTACACAACCCATTTGGAAAATAATTCAATTATTGTATAATATTACCCATGATACTAACTATATGTTCATTCCTTCCTGCCAAAATCAACAGCCACTATTATAATAATATAACAAGCTCCTGCAAATTTTATTTCAATCTAACCAGAATTATTATTCAACACAATAGGCAAAAATTCCAAACAGATTCAATGACAGTACTGGTTTCCAGTTTCTATGAACAATTCAAAAGCAGAGTTTCATATAAGCAAGCTGTCGCCAGAACATTTAACACCAAAATAAATCACAGCCTTATTTAGGCCTTACAACAAACACCTAATGGGCACTCTAAAACTAGACACTGGCCTAATCTCAGTGCACAATCAAGTTGCCAGAACCTTAAGGTTCTTCAATATACAGAGTCTCAACCCGAGGCAATACAACCCAATATAATGTATAACACAAACCAAACACAGAAGGAAAAGAAAATGAAAACAAAGCTAGCAAACTGTCACAGCTCGGTATACCTCAGCGTTGGGTCGGCACGAAGGTGGCTTCTAGCTGCTGTCCTTCTCCTTCTCCCAAAGTAGGTGACCAAGCCGGACATTCACAGCCAATTGCCTTTCGAGTTTTTTTTTTCCTTTTCTTTTCTGATTTCTCTCTCTCTAATTTGGCTCACAATATCGGCAGCTCTGGTTAGGGTTTAGGGCTTCAATTTATAGCAAATTATTTACCTAATTAGTTGGGTAATACCTTAATCGATCAGGTCAAGGACCAACGGTAGGAGGGAGGTAGCGGTCAGTTGTCTAGGTCAAGCCCCATCCAAGCCAACTATGATTTGCCGGCAGGCCTTTGAGCCGCGTGTTCTCACCGGTCAAATCGTCGCTCGCTTGAATCCTTTGGTCCGAGCGGTCGTGCTCGGTCGTCCATGTTAGGTTTGTATATAGCGCAAACATAATCAAATTATATAAATAGTGTAGAAGCGCGATAAAACAGATTTTAAAATTTTTATACAAACCATCACCATGATCGATCAATGTGCTCAATTAATGATATAAACGAAAGAGAAAGAGAATAAGAATTATACCCTCGTTGAACAAAGCTTCCTCGGGTACAAGTTCAACTCCTAGTATTTAAAAAGTTGGGTTTTTGGCAAAAACCCTAGTTTCTATCTCTATAGAAATTACAAGTACTCTCCACAAATCTTATGCAAGAGTGTGTAACCCTAACCTATGATAAGACTCTTCTTATTTATAGATGTAGGAATAACCTTTCCCTAAACTATTTAGGATTAGGGTTTATATTCTAATTAAACTTCTTTAATTAATTATGCTTCTAATCCAATTAGGAATTTGTGAGAGAGTACTTCTATTAATTAATTCTCAATCCCTATTAGGAAATAAATAATAGTTCTATTAATTAATTCCCAATCCCTATTAGGAATTAAATAATAGTAATAGTAATAATGATAATAAGATTCCTCTTATTAATTTATATTTAATATTTCCAAAATATTAAATAATAAATATTAAGCTATTTAATTTATTCTATCTCCATAGACTAAATTAAATACACTTAACTTATTATTACAATTATGTCATCTACTTCTTAAATAAATATTTTCCTTTTTGCGGTGTGACCCTTTAGGTTCTCCATATTAAACCGGTTGTGAATAAATCAATTAGAACAATTCTAATCTTATTTAAATAAATAAATTAAACTATTTAATTCATTTAAATAAATAATTCTACAATAAGGGTAAGCCCCCTTAGCGATCAACGACTTTCTAGATAATATAGATTTCAACATTAATCACAAAAGAACCTTTGAGTAGATAGTTACCGTACAATTCAATCCTTCTACCATACAATGTCCCAATTAAATATAAGACATGGATTTACTGTCAAGTCTTATTTTATTTAATTATATGCATTTCAATTCCCAAATGCACAACTCTAAATAATGCAAATTAGAATCTCCTTTCTAATTTCATTCTGCCTTGGCCAAGGACTACTGAGTTTTCATTTATCGAATCACATAGGACATTCACATCTTTTACTAGACGTGGTAGATTCTTTGTTGATCATTCACCTATCTCCATGTACAACTTATTATACCCAATCATACCCTTTGATATACCCCAAAGGTCTTAAGGGACATATCAAAGTATAACTCATCATACACAAGATACTATGATGATCTCAAGTCCAAGGATCACTTGTACTACTATCACTAGAAGAATTCCTATTGACAGGCGAGTAAAACTCCATTAGGTATTCCTTAGCGAGCCACGTTTAGTGAACTTATTCTCTAATAAGTACCTACATACTTTCTTTAGTGTCTCCACACAAATGATTATGAGATCAATCATCCTCTTCCTAAGAGCAAGCAACGTATGTACTAATCTATCCGGATTCACTAATCCCCAATTTAGTAATCCAACGATTAGGAACTATTTTAGTTTGTGAGCTATCTAGAATTTAGATCTCATTAGCATGATCACCATCATGATTCTAAAAGCATTGCTCAAAACTATGGGTTTAGCATATTTAATATAACAGCATCATGTAGATAATATAAAATGCCTTTTAAGAAAATCAATTCTTTTATTAATAAATGAATAAGATTACAAAGTATATGCTACATCATATCAAATACGATTGGCTTGTATGCATACTACTTTCAATCTCCCACTTGCACTAAAGCCAATCGCCATGGTATCTAATACCCATCTTCTCTAAGTGACGATCAAACTGCTGTTGAGTTAAAGCTTTAGTAAATGGATCTGCAATGTTGTCTTGAGAGTCCACACGCTCTAGGGTGACATTTCCTCTTCAAATGATTTCTCTAATCAAATGAAACTGTCGCAACACGTGTTTGGATTTCTGATGAGACCTGGGTTCCTTAGCCTGCGCAACAGCTCCGGTGTTGTCACAGAATAAAGGTACAACTCCTCTAATGCTAGGAACCACTCCAAGTTCAGTTATGAACTTCTTCATCCAAACAGCTTCCTTTGCAGCTTCACTTGCAGCTATGTACTCTGCCTCTATCACTGAATCAGCAATTGTTTGCTGCTTGGAACTCTTCCAACTCACTGCGCCACCGTTTAAGGTAAACACATACCCTGAAACGGATTTATAGTCATCTTGGTCTGTTTGAAAACTTGAGTCTGTATAGCCCACTAGTTTCAATTCAGACCCACCGTAGACAAGAAATACATCCTTAGTTCTTCTCAAGTACTTTAGGATGTTTTTCACTGCCTTCCAGTGCTCTTCTCCTGGATTCGACTTATATCTGCTTGTTACACTAAGTGCATTAGCGACATCTGGTCTAGTACATATCATACCGTACATGATAGATCCTATTGCAGAAGCATAAGGAATCTTACTAATACGGTCTCTCTCCTCAGGTGTCTTTGGGGCCTGTTTCTTGGAGAGATGTATTCCATGGCTAATCGGCATGAGACCTCTCTTGAAATCTTCCAATGTTAAACCTCTTTAGCATCGAGTCAATGTACTTTCCTTGGGTCAAGCCAAGCATCCTTTTAGATCTATCTCTATAGATCTTTATCCCGAAAATATAGGATGCCTCACCCAACTCCTTCATGGAGAAGTGTTTAGATAACCAAATTTTGATCGACTGTAGCATAGGAACATCATTCCCTATTAGTAATATGTCATCAACATATAATACAAGGAATGAAACAGCACTCCCACTAACCTTCTTGTACACACATGGTTCATCCTCATTTTTGATAAAATCAAACTTTTTGATTATTTCATCAAAACGGATGTTCCATCTTCGAGAAGCTTGCTTTAATCCATAAATGGATCGTTGTAGCTTACAGACTTGGTTTGTTCCAACTGTTGAAACAAAACCCTCTGGCTGTATCATATATACATTCTCCTCAAGCTCTCCATTGAGGAAGGCCGTTTTCATGTCCATTTGCCAGATCTCATAGTCATAATAAGCTGTAATTGCAAGCAAAATCTGAATGGACTTGAGCATAGCTACTGGTGAGAAGGTTTCATCGTAGTCAACTCCTTGTCTTTGTTTGAAACCTTTTGCAACCAGTCGGGCCTTATAGGTCTCTACCTTGCCATCCGCTCCAGTCTTTCTCTTAAAGACCCATTTACACCCAATAGGCTTAATGCCCTCAGGTGGTGAAACCAAAGTCCATACTTGGTTTTCATACATGGAGTCCATCTCGGATTTCATGGCTTCTATGATGCGTACCTCATCATCATCCTCTATGCTGAATCCATACCTATCAGGTATCTTCGGTACTCTTCCAGATTTACGAATAGGTAGTGGTACAGTAGGTTCTACTACTTGGTTAGGTACCTGACTTTGATCCGTAGTATTTTGTGGTTCTTGAACTTCTTCAAGATATATCTTACTCCCACTGACCCCTTCAAGGATAAACTCCTTTTCCAAGAAGGCAGCGTGTTTCGCTACAAATACCTTTTGATCAGTAGGATGATAGAAATAATACCCTATAGTTTCTTTCGGGTAACCCACAAATCTACACTTGTCGGATCTAGTCTTTAGCTTATCTTGCTCAAACCTTTTGACATAAGCTGGACAACCCCAAGTCTTAACATACTTAAGATTTGGTTTCCTCCCTGTCCATATCTCATATGGAGTCTTTGGGATGGATTTGGTAGGTACCTTGTTAAGCAGGTATGCAGCCGTTTCTGGGGCATAACCCCAGAAGGATATTGGAAGGTCGGTAAAACTCATCATGGGTCGAACCATGTCCAACAATGTTCGATTTCTCCTTTCAGATACACCATTCAACTGTGGCGTCCCTGGTGGAGTCCATTGTGAGATTATAAGATTTTCTTTGAGACAATTGAGAAACTCATTGGTTAAATATTCCCCTCCTCGATCCGATTGAAGAATCTTAATACTCTTACCAGTTTGCTTCTCTACTTCACTTCTGAATTCTTTGAACTTTTCAAATGATTCAGATTTGTATTTCATTAAATACACATATCCAAATCTAGAATGATCATCCGTGAAAGTAATAAAATAAGAATACCCTCCTCGTGCATTCGTTGTCATAGGTCCACATACGTCTGTGTGTACCAACGCTAACAACTCTGTAACTCTTTCTCCTTTTCCACTAAAAGGAGATTTGGTCATCTTACCCATGGGACAAGATTCACAAGTTGGATATGATTCGTAATCAGATAGCTCTAAAAGCCCATCTTTATGCAACTTGGATAATCTTGTTTCATTGATATGACCTAGTCTACAGTGCCACATAAAGGTATAATTAACATCATCTCTTTTTCTTTTCTTAGTTTGTTCAATTTGAAGTATATTTTCATGCAAGTCAAGTATGTACAGTCCATTCAGTAAGTTCCCAACACCATATAAAACATTTTTATTATAAATAGAATAATTGTTGTTCTTTATTATAATATCAAAACCATCCATATCCAATATAGAAATTGAAATAGTGTTTCTAATGAGTGTCGGAACATAATATTAATTATTTAAACTAATGAACTTGCCCGAAGGCAGTGCTAAACGATAAGTCCCTACAGCTAATGCAGCAACCTTTGCTCCATTTCCCACTCGTAGGACGACTTCATCCTTGTCCAGCTTTCTACTTCTGCTTAGTCCCTGCACATTATTACATATGTGAGACTTACAGCCGGTATCCAATACCCAAGTAGAATTTTGACTTTCAAAAAAATTAATTTCAATCATGAACAAACCTAGATCGGAAGTCGAAGCTTCTCCAAGCCTCTTTTGGTCCGCAAGATACTCCTTGCAGTTCCTCTTCCAGTGTCCCGGCTTATTGTAATGGTAGCAAATTCCTTTGCTATCTAGATCAGGTTTCTTTTTATCCTTCCTCTTCGCCTTGCCCTTAGCCTTCTTGTTTTTCTTCTTTTCAGAAGATACCTTGGGCCTCTTCCTTTTCTTGGAAGAATCATCCACTAGTAAGACTTGGTTTTTGTTGGATGAGAAGTGACCTTCAGCAGTTTTCAACATGTTAAGTAACTCAGGCAAGCTGACGTCCAACTTATTCATGTGAAAATTCACAACAAATTGTGAGAAAGTGTCCGGGAGTGACTGCAAGATCAAATCTTGACTTAACTCCCCATCCATCACCAACCCAAGTTGTCCCAAGTTGTTTAATCAGATTGATCATCTTGAGGATATGAGTCTCAACAGCAGTGCCCTCGGTCATACGAGATCAGAAGAGCTCCTTAGATATCTGATATCTAGCAGTCCTACTTTGCTCACCATACAACTCTTTGAGGTGCAGCAATATAGTAGGAGCATCCATAGTTTCATGCTGACGTTGAAGCTCGTTACTCATGGATGCGAGCATGATGCATTGAGCCAAGATTGCATCATCTTGCCACTTTCTGAAAGTAGCAATCTCTTCCTCAGAGGCTGTTTCTGCAACATTTGCAGGGACTGGCGAATTTAGGACATAAGAAATCTTTTCAGCAGTGAGAACAATTCTCAGATTCCTTAACCAGTCCGTGTAATTCGGTCCGGTCAGTTTGTTAGCATCAAGTATGCTACGCAGTGATAGTGAGTTTGACATTTTTAAATTCTGCATGTGAAAATAGACAACCTTTTAGCATACATTCATTTAATTAATTACCAAAATAAATTAGGTCTTTATTTTAAATTGGTATCTCCCGCTATTTTCATCAAACTATATTACCCTCATTATATAGTTCGGCAAATCTAATTAAAGATTTGCTAGTGAGAATAAGGATCCCATTTCAAATGTATATAACCTTGTGTGACACAACAAACTATATATAAATAAATAGGTAGACAACTATTGTCAATTACATCACTATGTAACTCCTTGTATTTTGCCTCTTAGATTATTTTGATCAAGTGTGACACATCCGAATCAAAATTATCCAAGTTAAGTCCAACCTAGCACTTCCATATATTCGAAAGAAAAACATTGTCCTTGTGTGACACAACAAAACAACATCGTTCAGTCTATGTATAAGCATCAAATATGATAAAGCAACATCTTAAATATTTAATACTTGCCTTGTGTGACACAACAAACTCATATTAAATATTAAATACTCTATCTCTTTACCATGCTAGAAGGCGACGTTCGATATTCCAAATATCTTTGAACGCTTAAGACTTAATATAATTGCTTTGAGGAGTTTGTTATTATTAGTCTCATCTTGCTTAGCGTGCATGCACATATATATATAAAATACGCGTCATATTATTTTACATGCGAAGCATGTTGGATAATATATAATATATATATAGTAAGCATGCACATATAGAATACTATATTCTACCCGGATTGATTATGGACTTTTATTCTAGTTTGGTTCACTAGAGCCACCAAGTGAACCAAAAGGTCAAACCTAGGGTGCAAGAATAAAATTTAAATATAACTATTACATTTAAACCCGGACTCCAATACAAACGGGTCTTCAAGCGCTCCTTGCTCCTTTGTCTCCAATTCTTCAAAATTAATTCTAATTAGTCCTATTACAGAAACTATTTACAATAAATAGAAACCTTGATCAGCAGTCAAGGGGAACTACATAGGAGGGAGATAGAATTTACATTAAGAAAAATTAGAGAAGACGAGGTACGCAGACCCCATTTATAAAAACTCATTCATTCAAGCATCCACTAAAATAAATCCAATCATACATTGGTCAATAGTCCATAATCAATCCCTATTTATTATCATACATATCTCTATATGTATCAATAAATAACATTCATCTCATGAATAATAAACCATTCCATATATGCATTGATATCAATTAATGGGCAAATGTTTTGCTAATATTTAGTTTTTGAAACAGAATAAACTCTTTTATTTTAATCAAAAACCAAATCCAAATTAAACTCCTTTAATTTTTAGCAATCTGAAATTCCATTCCAGATAAAATAAACTCTTTTATTTTAAACTTTTATCAATTAAATAAACCATTTATCTTAATTGAGAAAAAAAAAAATTCAAAGTCTGCACACCGGCGCGGCCGCGCTCTAATTTGAACTAGGAGCAGCGCGGCCGCGCTGCACCCCCAGAAACATTTTCTAGGTTAGGGCGCGGCCGCGCTCCAGAATGAACTGGAAGCGGCGCGGCCGCGACGCAGATTCAGATTCAGAAAAAAAAAAATTTCAGCCCAAAATCCGATCGTATCGCATATCAATTCATACATGGAATCATCAAAATCGATAATTAGCACATGATTAGGCTTTGATACCACTGTTAGGTTTGTATATAGCGCGAACATGCAATCAAATTACATAAATAGTGCGGAAGCGCGATAAAACAGATTTTAAAATTTTTATACAAACCATCACCATGATCGATCAATGTGCTCAATTAACGATATAAACGAAAGAGAAAGAGAATAAGAATTATACCCTCGTTGAACAAAGCTTTCTCGGGTACAAGTTCAACTCCTAGTCCTTCGTGTTCTCCTCGAATTCAACGGTGTGATTCCTTCCTTTGATCAACGTTAGCCACCCAAGTGTTTGGCCTCTAGAGGTGATCCACCAAGGAAGAACAAGTATTCAAGAAGTTGGGTGTTTGGCAAAAACCCTAGTTTCTATCTCTATAGAAATTACAAGTACTCTCCACAAATCTTATGCAAGAGTGTGTAACCCTAATCTATGATAAGACTCTTCTTATTTATAGATGTAGAAATAACCCTTCCCTAAACTATTTAGGATTTAGGGTTTATATTCTAATTAAACTCCTTTAAGTAATTATGCTCCTAATCCAATTAGGAATTCGTGAGAGAGTACTTCTATTAATTAATTCTCAATCCCTATTAGGAAATAAATAATAGTTCTATTAATTAATTCCCAATCCCTATTAGGAAATAAATAATAGTTCTATTAATTAATTCCCAATCCCTATTAGGAATTAAATAATAGTAATAGTAATAATAATAATAAGATTCCTCTTATTAATTTATATTTAATATTTCCAAAATATTAAATAATAAATATTAAGCTATTTAACTTATTATTACAATTATGCCATTTACTTCTTAAATAAATATTTTTCTTTTTGCGATGTGACCCTTTAGGTTCTCCATATTAAACCGGTTGTGAATAAATCAATTAGAACAATTCTAAGCTTATTTAAATAAATAAATTAAACTATTTAATTTATTTAAATAAATAATATTTATTCTACAATAAGGGTAAGCCCCCTTAGCGATCAACGACTTTCCAGATAATATAGATTTCAACATTAATCACAAAAGAACTTTTGAGTAGATAGTTACCCTACAATTCAATCCTTCTACCATACAATGTCCCAATTAAATATAAGACATGGATTTACTGTCAAGTCTTATTTTATTTAATTATATGTATTTCGATTCCCAAATGCACAACTCTAAATAATGCAAATTAGAAACTCCTTTCTAATTTCATTCTGCCTTGGCCAAGGACTACTGAGTTATCATTTATCGAATCACATAGGACATCCACATCTTTTACTAGACGTGGTAGATTCTTTATTGATCATTCACCTATCTCCATGTACAACTTATTATACCCAATCATACCCTTTGATATACCCCAAAGGTCTTAAGGGACATGTCAAAGTATAACTCATCATACACAAGATACTATGATGATCTCAAGTCCAAGGATCACTTGTACTACTATCACTAGAGGAATTCCTATTGACAGGCGAGTAAAACTCCATTAGGTATTCCTTAGCGAGCCACGTTCAGTGAACTTATTCTCTAATAAGTACCTACATACTTGCTTTAGTGTCTCCACACAAATGATTATGAGATTAATCATCCTCTTCCTAAGAGCAAGCAACGTATGTACTAATCTATCCGGATTCACTAATCCCTAATTTAGTAATCCAACGATTAGGAACAATTTTAGTTTGTGAGCTATCTAGAATTTAGATCTCATTAGAATGATCATCATCATGATTCTAAAAGCATTGCTCAAAATTATTGGTTTATCACATTTTATATAACAACACTATGTAGATAATATACAATGCCTTTTAAGAAAATCAATTCTTTTATTAATAAATGAATAAGATTATAAAGTATATGCTACATCATATCAAATATGATTGGCTTGTGTGCATACTACTTTCAATACTATCAGAGATTCATCCAGTATTTCTCAAAGATATCCTCGGCATTGACTAATCTTACCAGGAAAGCAGTTAAGTTCGTTTGGACGGAGAAATACGAAGGGAGTTTTATGGAGCTGAAAAAGAGACTTAGTCTAGCACCGGTGTTGGCTTTACCGGACAACACTGGAGGTTTTGTAGTGTATAACAATGCATCACACAAAGGTCTTGGTTGTGTGCTGATACAGCACGGCAAGGTCATTGCGTACACGTCACGACAGCTGAAGGACTATGAGAAGGGTTACTCGACTCGTGACCTAGAGTTGGTCGCGATAGTTTTCGCCTTGAAGATTTGGAGGCACTAAATATACGGAGAAAAGTGCGAGATATATATGGATCACAAGAGTCTAAAATATACTTCACTCAGAAGGAGTTGAACATGAGGCAGCACCGATGGTTAAAATTGATCAAGGACTATAACTGTGAGATTTTGTACCATTCGGGCAAAGCAAATGTAGTGGCTGATGCCTTGAGCAGAAAAGACAGAGAGAAGCTGTTGAAGCTAATCACTCAAGAGGAGTTGGTAAGGGATTTTGAGCGACTCAAATTGGAGATCAAGTATATGAGGGAGTCAGATGAGAAATTATGTACAGTGACAGCGAGTTCGACCTTATTGGATAAAATAAAGGAGGCTCGGGAGAAGGATGAAGAATGTGATGGCATAAGGAAGCGAATTTCCGACGAGGAAGAGCTCAAGTATAAGATTGATAGCACAGGGCTGCTAAGATTTGAAGGGAGGATCTGAGTACTGTTGGATCCGGAGTTAAGAGAAGAGATTCTCCAAGAAGCTCACAATACGAGGTACTCAGTACATCCCAGTAGCACAAAGATGTATCATGATTTACGCCCATACTTTTGGTGGCCGAATATGAAGAGGGAGGTAGCAGAGTGCGTTAGCAGATGTCTGACATGCCAACGAGTTAAAGCAGAACACCAGCGACCGAGCGGATTGCTACAACCATTAGAGATTTCGAAGTGGAAATGGGAGCACATCACCATAGACTTTGTGGTGGGTCTGCACCAACACAAAAGGGTCTAGATGCAATCTGGGTAATTGTAGATCGTCTGACTAAGTCTACTCATTTTCTACCCATCAGGATCAGGTACAATCTGGAGCAGTTAGCAAAGCTGTATGTGAAAGAAATTATATCACGGCATGGAGTGTCGATATCTATTGTGTCCGACAGAGATCCGCGCTTCACGTCGAATTTCTGGAGGAGTTTACAGGATAGAATGGGGACGCAGTTGAGGTTGAGCACAGCATATCATCCTCAAACTGATGGCCAGAGCGAGCGAACGATTCAGACTCTGGAGGATATGCTCCAAGCTGTCGTAATGGACTTAAAGGGCAGCTGGGACGATCACTTACCACTGAGTTCGCTTACAACAATAGTTATCACGCTAGTATCGGTATGCCACCGTACGAAGCACTATATGGTAGAAGGTGTCGAACACCGTTGTGCTGGGACGAGGTAGGCGAACGAAGACTGCTAGGACCTGAGATAGTACAACAGACAGCGGATACGGTGAAGCTGATTAGGAACTGCCTGGTAGCAGCCCAAGACCGTCAGAAGAAGTACGCTGATTTGCATCGTAAGGAATGAGACTTCGAAGTGGGTAGTTTTGTGTTCTTGAAGGTATCTCCCTGGAAAGGGAAGATCCGTTTTGGGAAGAAAGGAAAGTTAAGCCCTAGGTTCATAGGACCATTCGAGATTTTGAGACGAGTCGGGGAAGTGGCGTACGAGGTAGCGTTACCTCCCGAACTTGAGCATATTCACAATGTGTTTCATATGTCAGTGTTGCGGCCATACAAACCAGACTACAAGCACGTTATCTCCTATGAACCGATTTAAGTAGAGAAAGACCTATCGTATGAAGAAATCCCCGTCCAGATACTAGACAAGAAAGAGCAGACGTTGAGGAATAAGATCATTCATTCGGTGAAGGTACTTCGGAGAAACCACGCAGTTGAAGAGGCTACTGGGAGCTAGAGGAAAAGATGAGAGCGAATTATCCGCAGTTATTTGAGTAACTTTATGTTGCAATTCCGAGGACGAAATTTTTATAAGGGGGAGGATGTAATGACCGCGAATTTTTAAACTCCGTTATTAGTTAACTATAAAATTTAATTTTTTTTATGAGCTACTTTTGTATGATTATTTAAAATCTTGTGTAATTAATTGGTTATGTGGTTATGTGATTGCGCATAACTGCTAGGATTAATTAAAGGGAGTCACTAATGGTTTAATTAAATTAGTGGACTAGCCCTACGGTTTTAATATTAAAAGAATTGATAAAGTGCCGATTAATTAAATATTCAATTTAATTGAATATAGTGTGGGAATTAAATCGCATAAGTTAATTAATATAAGTATTAATTAATGTGAGCAATATTAACATTAATGATTAATAGTCTACTTGGTAGTTTAATACTAACGGATTAGATTAGTTATTTAATAAACTAATTGAACCATTTACTTGAATCTCGTATTGGAGAGTTATGGTATACTAAATTAAATGGGTTTATATTATATGGTTTATTTAATTAACCGGTAGCAATATAATGGGACACAAATTATGGGACATATCCCATTTATTTTCAACCGTAGTCTGAGAGGGAGAGAGAGAATTGAATTAAGCTGAGATGAACAGTGCAAGTCCCATCCTCAGCCGCGTATGGATTTCTTGCTAGATTTCTGCAAATGCAAATCATGACTAAAGATATAGGTGGATGTGATCAGCTGCATTACCCATCATCTTCTTCTTGTTCCCGCTGGTTAACCAAATTGGCAAAAGCTTGACATGGTTATTGAATTAGCTATAAATTAGAACCTCCGACTTCTCCTTTAGAGCTGTTGAGTTATAAATTTTACTGAAAAGGAGGGGCATTGAGATCTTCAGGAGGAAGGGCGAGCTGAAGAAGGAAATTGGCCACGGATGATTTCGAACTTCGTTGTGTACTATGGAAAGAAGAGGAGGACTGCTTTTAAGCCCAGGAGGTAAGCCCTTCTCCCAGTAGCCACAACTCACAGTAGCCATATCAGTAGCCATCGTCTATTTATACGAATGCTATTTATCATGCTTGTGATTAATTACTCCAATTGGGTATATAAAACTTATCATTGATAGTAATATGTGGTTAATATTGTGTACACATGCTGGGTAGGATGATTTTAATCTTTAAAATTTGAAGAAAGCTACTGAAACGAAACGGGAAAGACGACTCTGAATAGTCACGCTGCAGCGTCAGTTTCATGCTGCAGCGTCACGCCTAAGGGCCATGACGCCACAGCGTCAATCTCACTGCGTGGTGTCGCGCTGCAGTGCCAAAGCCGTGTTTTGGCCGGGTTGGCTCGGACTTGGTCTGTTCGGGTCGGGTCGTGCAACTTAAATATTAACAATTTTAATTTAAATAATAAATAAGGGTTAATAATTAGTTAATTATTATTTAATCAATACTAAATAATAATGATATACAAATACAATTAAATTAATTGTTTATTATTTAATTAATATTAAATAATGAATAAGGATAATTAGTTGATTATCATTTGATTACTATCAGATAATCATTAAACAAACGAGGTTAATAGTGGATTATTTATTATTGTATAAATTTTGAATAATAAATAAACACAGTTAGTTATTATTTATTAATAACTAGAATTAGTTAATTGATTTAAGATTAAATAGTAATTAAATGAAGATAGAGTTAATAAAATCAAGAGAATTTAGATGACGCATGGGTTTAAACAATTACAATAAATTGTTCAAAGGTTTAATCAGTGTTTAACACTTAAGAAAATACTATTAATCGAGTACCTAAGGTTCATTGATGTCTTATAGAATTAATGATAGTTTAATTAAACTATGTGTGCTATGTGGTTGACTTATGTGTCAGATAGATAGCATGAGTAAGTGTATCCATATATAATTATACGCATTGCTAATTAATAGACCAACGTTATTAATGTTAGGTATATTGAAGAGAGTCGTATAAAGCTAAATTATTTGTAGCTGAGCAAACAGACAAGTTCCATCTTACTCAACTTTTACATTGAGCAAGTTCTCTATCCTTATTCATATTTTGTTAAGCAAGTTCCTTAACCCTACTCAAATTATATTCGAGCAGGATATTATTGTATTGCGAGTTATTTATTTAAGTTTGAACCTTATTTCCAAGCATGCTTTAAGTGGTTTAATTACTTTACAATTATTCCACATCTATGGTAATTATTGATACTCGCACTTGGTACACTCAAGTTTGTACAGTCTTGGACTTGTACATTATTTAAAGTTCTATAACTCATGTACTGTTTCAGATTTGAGTCTGAACCCTTGTTCGGTTAGATAATTGTATGAAATTTTGTTAAAGTTTTCCAAACCATTGAAGGTGCAGATTCTTGGACTAATATGAACACCCTAAAATATAGGGGAATACCCCACGTATCTAAATGTAAGATACTAGAACAGAAATTAAATGTTATGTATACACATAGTGTAGTAGAGGCTGATCCCCTTGAGTACGTATTTCTGAGCCAGGAACCAAAGGATCAATCAGTTATTGATTCCATTAGAAGTGTATTATTCATGGTCTATATTGACTATCGTTATTTTAAAAGCAGTTATTATTCTTTCTTTCGTTTTTCTCACCGTTGAATAATTTCCAATTATCTCTTCCATTCATGTTATATATCATTTCTTGCCGGTATTTAAACTTGCTGGGTAAACTAGTTGTTCACCCTTGTTATATCATGAACCTTATTGCAGTTAAGCCCGAGACCTCAAGAAAAGACAAGGGCAAGGAAAAGATAAAGTATTAGTCTTCTAGTGTCTGTATTTTGTTCCAAGCGTAGTTAAGGAATTTCTATTGTTATTTAAACCCTAAAGTACTGTACTAGGGTATATTAGTATTTCTGTATTAAGGTTTTCGTATCTTGGGACTAGTAACACCTTTTAAATGAACGACATATGTTTATTTTATTCCGCATTTAGTTATTGTATGTTGTTTTGAGGTGAATGGTTGTATTAGATCGTGATGACCAAATCCGGGCGTTTAAGACCCGAATTTGGGGGCGTCACATTCCTCGTACGTTAAGTCCTTCTCGACTTGGATTGGTTCATAGGAGATAACGTGCTTCTAGTCTGGTTTATACGGCCGTAACACTAACACATGAAACACGTTGTGAATGTGATCAAGTTCAGGAGGTAACGCTACCTCGTACGCCACTTCGCCGATTCGTCTCAAAATCTCGAACGGTCCTATGAACCTAGGGCTCAATTTACCCTTCTTCCCAAAACGGATCTTTCCTTTCTAGGAAGATACATTCAAAAATACAAAGCTACCAACTTCAAAGTCCCGCTTCTGACGATGTAAGTTGGCTTATTTCTTCTGGCGATCTTGAGCTGCTACCAGTCGATTTCTGATCAGTCGCACTGTATCCATAGTCTGCTGCACCATTTCAGGTCCCAGCAGTCTTCGCTCTTCAACCTCGTCCCAACACATCAGGGTTCGACATTTCCTTCCATATAGCGCTTCGTACATTGGTTGCCGATACTGGCGTGATAGCTATTTTGTAAGCAAACTCCATCAGTGGCAAATGGTCATCCCAGTTGCCTTTTAAATCCATCACGACTGCCCGAAGCATATCTTCTAAGGTCTGAATCATTCACTCGCTCTGGCCGTCGGTTTGAGGATGATACGCGGTACTCAACCTCAACTGTGTTCCCATTCTTGCCTGCAGACTTCTTCAAAAATTTGACATGAAGCGCGGATCCCTATCTGATACAATAGATACCGGTACTTCATGACGTGATACAATCTCCTTGACATAAAGCTTTGTTAATTACTCCAGATTGTACCGTATCTTGATTAGCAGAAAATGAGCAGACTTGGTTAGATGATCCACAATCACCCACATGGCGTCTAAACCCTTATGTGTTGGTGGCAGCCCCACCACAAAGTCCATTTTGATGTGTTCCCACTTCCACTCCGGAATCTCTAATGGTTGAAGTAGTCCACTCGGTCGCTGGTGCTCTGCTTTAATCTGCTGGCATGTCAGACATCGGCTGACGCACTCTGCCACTTCTCGTTTCATATTTGGCCACCAAAAATACCGTCGCAAATCTTGATACATTTTCTTGCTCCCAGGATGTACTGAGTACTTCGTGCTATGAGCTTCCTAAAGGATTTCTTCCCTCAATTCCAGATCCAACGGTACCCAGACTCTCCTTTCAAACCTTAACAACCCTGTGCTATCAATCTTATACTTAAGCTCTTCGCCTTCGGCAATTCGCTTCCGTATTGAATCGTAATCCCCATCCTTTTCTTGAGCCTCCTTAATTTGATCCAATAGGGTCGGGCTCGCTGTCACTGTAAATAATTTCTCATCCGTCTCCATCGGATACTTAACCTCCAATTCTAGACGTTCGAACTCCTTTATCAACTCTGCCTGAGTTATAAGCCTCATCAATTTCTCACTGCCTTTCCTACTCAAGGCATCTGCCACTACATTTGCTTTGCCCGGATGGTATAGAATCTCACAGTCATAATTTTTGATTAGTTCTAACCATCGGCGCTGCCTCATGTTCAGCTCCTTCTGAGTGAAGATGTATTTCAGACTTTTGTGATCTGTATATATCTCACACCTCTCTCCATATAAATAGTGTCTCCAAATCTTCAAGGCGAATACTACTGCTGCTAACTCCAGGTCATGAGTCGGGTATCCCTTCTCATAGTCCTTCAGCTGACGTGAAGCGTACGCAATGACCTTGTCGTGCTGCATTAGTACACAACCAAGACCTTTGTGTGACGCATCACTATACACTATAAAACCTCCAATGTGGTCCGGTAAAGCCAACACCGGTGCTTGGCTAAGTCTCTTCTTCAGCTCCATGAAACATTCCTCGCACTTCTCCGTCCAAACGAACTTTACCGTCTTTCTGATTAGATTGGTCAACGGCGATGCTATCTTTGAAAAATCCTCGATGAATCTCCGATAGTATCCCGCTAACCCTAGGAAACTCCTGATCTTCGTCGGCGTCCTCGGCTGCTCCCAATTGATAATGGCTTCCACCTTTGATAGGTCTACCGAAACGTCATTCCTGTCAATGATGTGTCCTAGAAACTACACCCTTTGCAACCAAAATTCACACTTCGAAAACTTCGCGTACAGCTTCTCCCTTCTTAATGTCGCTAAAGCAATCCTTAGATGTTCAGTATGTTCTTCCTCTGTCACTGAATACACCAAGATGTCATCAATGAATACTACCACAAACTTGTCCAAGTACTGCTTGAACACTCTGTTCATCATATCCATGAATGTCGCTGGTGCATTTGTCAGTCCAAATGACATTACCAAAAACTCAAAATGTCCATAACGAGTTCTGAATGCCGTCTTCGGGATATCCTCCTGTCTCAACCTAAGTTGATGATAGCCCGTACTTAAATCAATCTTTGAAAAGTATTTCGCTCCCTTGAGTTGAGATCAAACAGATCGTCTATCCTGGGCAGCGGGTACCTATTCTTCATCATAACTTTGTTCAACTCGCGGTAGTCGATACAAAGCCTCATCAAGCCATCATTCTTCTTTACGAACAGAACTGGCGCTCCCCATGGTGACACGCTCGGCCAGATATTACCTTTGTCTAACAGTTCCTGCAATTGAATCATCAGCTCCTTCATCTCTACTGGTGCCATTCGGTAAGGCGCCTTGGATATCGGTGTCATCCCGGGTACCAAGTCAATCACAAATTCTATCTCTCTATCTGATGGCAGTCCCAGAATTTCATCTGGGAAGACATCAGCGAATTCCCTTACGACGGGTATTTGACTCAGTTCACCCTCAACCCGTCGAGTGTCCACCATGTGAGCCAAATAACCTATACAACCCCTCCTAAGCAATCTATTTGCTTGCATCATCGTCAGAAAACAAGATTGCCTCGGTGATTTACTACCATAGAATATCACCTTTGACTTACTCAGAGTCCTCAAGTGTATGCACTTTTTCTTACAGTCAATGACTGCCCCGTGACTCGCTAACCAATCCATTCCAAGGACTATATCAAACTTTCCCAGACGAATCGGTAGCAAATCCACGTTAAGCTTAAACCCTCTCAAATCAGCACAGCAATTCCTATAAATATAGTTTACAGGGATAATTTCTTTGTTCGCTACTTCTACATTCATCTGGTGTTCTAATGGTTCACTAGGTAAATTAAATCCTTGAGCAAATTCATCAGATACAAAAGAACATGAAGCTCCCGAATCGAATAGCACATAGGCATTTATGTCGTTGATTGGAATAATACCTGACACCACCTCCCTGGATGCCACGACATCTTGCACTGCCATGTTGAAGGTCCTCGTTGTTGGCTTATTTGGCTAAGCTAGTCCTCCACTGGTTGCCCACGTGTTGTTGCCCCTATTGTCGCTTCCGCTATCCGTGCTTCTCTTCCTTGGACAGTCCTTGATCCGATGTCCCATTTCTCCACAATTAAAACAACCTCCTTTCTTCGCCTTAGGACAATTGGGTGAAATCTGCCCTTCTTGTCCACAGGTATAACAAACCATTTTTCCTTTCATGCATTCTCCCGAGTGACCCTTTCCGCAATTTCCACATACCTGCCTTTTCTGCTGCATGCTCCCTTGCTGAATTTCAGAATTGCTACCCCCACAGCTCCATGAACGCTTCCTGTTGTTGCTGCCACCACTGCTAACATTCACATTTCCTCCTTCTATCTTCTTCTTGTTCTTTTCCCGATTATATTTCGAAATCGCTTCACTCCCACCTTCAGCAATGAGAGCCTTCTCCAACAAAGTTGAGAACGACGTAATTTGTAAAACCGCTACCTTGCTATAGATCCACGGCTTTAACCCATTTTTGAATCTCTTTGCCTTCCTCACCTCAGTGTCCACCTGATGTGGGGCGAATCTAGCCAATTCATTGAATTTTGCAGCGTACTCTGACACTGACAAATTTTCCTGTTTCAGTTCCAAAAACTTGATCTCCATTTTCTCCTGCGTACTCTCAGGGAAGCAATTCTCAAGGAAATAGTCTATGCCATTTGTTTCGGCTAGACATGTACATGTCATTATTTTTAAAAGCTATCCGAACCGATTTGTTTGTATGGATTCTTGGACTGAGAGACCAACCCTTATTTAGGGGATTTTAATGTGTCGGTCGTCCGATACAGTCAGAGTTAAATGTTATGCATATACATAGGGTACTAGAGGCTGATCCCCTCAAGTACTACTCACGAGCCAGGCGTTTAAAAGGGTTAGTTGAATGACTGATCCTTTGGCCAAAAAGTTCATGGTCTATTGGACCACTCAGCAGTAAATAATCAATATTCATTTCTTCATTTGAACTTTGATTATATTGTCAGCTATTTCTTCAATGTTCTTAAATTATCGAATTATGCGATTGTTATTCTCATTCATTCATGATATATCTTTTCATTCACTTTAAACTTGCTGGGCAAAGTAGTTGCTCACCCTTGCTATATCATGAACCTATTGCAGTTAAGCCGGAGAGTTCCAAAGCGGACAAAGGCAAAAGAAAGCTTAAGGACTAGTTATTTGTACTATTCTGTTATGTAATCGTAGAGTAATTTTGTATTATTAATGTATTCTGCGATGTATTTATTTAAGGCACTTCCTACCTTAGAGCTATAATCTACAGCTCTGATACCATATATGTGAACGCCCCAAAAATCCACCTACTAGCTTATTTTAGCCAAGTCGGACTTCGTGCTGACTTGTATAACTTTTACATAATGCTATAGAAATTTTAACTTCTAATAATCAGAGTAAAATGCGGAAAAGTGATAATATTTACAATATCATTCTTTCGTGTTACATCATTCCCAGGTTACTTGTTCTTATTACACATAAGTCCTAAAAGACTTAAAAACAAATCTCCATTTACCTATCTGAGACTTGCAGTATTAGCAACCAAACAGTTCCCAGGAAAGAGAGGGCTTTCCGTTAAAAATGGCGCGCAATTAGATGACCTAACCCCTTTCCTCGTCAGAACTTTCTAGACATTGTCAATAATGTTAATCTAGCATAGTTTGAATGACTTCTACATCTTCAACTTTCTTTGTACCACCAGAATCGTCTGCTAATTCTTCCTTGGCTATAATTTGTTTTAAGATAATTGCAAGAATGAGCATAAGAATGCCCAATAAGTCTAACAGATATATATATATATATATGAGAAGAGAATCACCTTTTCAAGATATATATACAGAATAAGCTAATACAAGATTTCAACGATTATCAATATAGCGAACTGAGTGGTTCCCCACCCACGAACTAATGAACTTAGTTCCCCGTCTCATCAACACTGCTACAATTGTATCAACAGTGTATATCCCTTCTACGATACCTCTACCCTGCGACAACTGTTACCTCAGTGAGTTAGATCGGTTTCTTAACACATCTTAAACTCCTGCCCATACAAGAGAGTTGTTCAAGTTAGATACTAACATTGTTTTCAATTGAAATTCAACAATCCTATCACGTTGCACATAACAGATAACAAACATGTTAATACACGGGGTGCAAAAGAAACAATACTTACATAACAATAAACTTCATAAATAAGACACGTTATTGCACGGAGTACATTTCAACAAATAAGTAGACTTGCCTTTTATCGCTTCGATCGTTTATGCTAGTTCGCGTTCTTCATACGACCTCTTGAAGTGCAAGATTTATCTTCCTTTGATTATGCTAGGCTAATTAAGCATTTTAACGATTAAATCTTTTAAGTTTTATTTCGGGTATTATAACCGCTTATAAATAAGACTTCTTCTATTATACATGAAATAATTTCAGCATTATAACTGCTTGTAGAATGAATATTCGTTTACTATGTTTGAAATAAATCGGGCATTATAACTACTTATAAAATGAATATTCGGCTATTATATTTGAGATAATTTTAGCATTATAACTGCTTATAAAATGAATATTCTTACTAAATACTTGAAGAAAATCGGACATAGTAACTGCTTATAAAAGTATATTTTCAACTTTATAAAAGAAATAAATCAGACATTATAACTGCTTGTAAATAGGACTTTTGTACTATATACATAAAATAATTTGGGCATTATAACTGCTTGTAAAAGTATATTTTTACTAATACATACTTAAAAATAAAAATTATAACCACTAGAGTATACCTCTTGTAGTTGATAACTTTACTTCTAATTGCGTAATGCTTCGATACTTCGAAAGTAATTTTTTTATCTTATAATATCTCTCATAATATAAATATTGAGTGTTTTTGCTCTTAAATTGCTGTTAAACACGGTAAGGAATGAATGAACTTAGCTTGCTATTTATAGGAAAACATAGTTTAACTAATTGCACGTTAGGGGCTCGGCTTATTACACTTTGCACCCTAGCATATTCTTAGAATATTCTTCTAAGCTCCTTAATGAAAATATCTTCCAAGCTCGATAATGCAGCTTGCAATTTAAGCTCATCAATGAAAATATCTTCCAAGCTTGACAATGCAGCTTGCAATTGAACCTATCTTCTAAGCTCATTAATGAAAATATCTTCCAAGCTCGACAATGCAGTTTGCAATCTAAGCTCCTCAATGAAAATATCTTCCAAGATCGACAATGCAACTTGTTACCGTAAGCACGACAAATCACTTTGTCATTCCCAACCACGACACAACAACTTGTCAAAAATAATTTGTCGGGATGCTTCTTGGTGAAATTATGGAAAGCATGATAAATTATTTTGTCAATGTAAGCACGACTATGCAACTTGACAAAAAAAATTTTATTTGACCTAATTCATCGTTTACATAATATAATCACGAAACACCTGCTTCGAAATATCATTTCGATCTTTATTAAGCATATATGTTATAAAATTCAAATCTCATTTGGGCTTAAGGTTTTAAACTTCTCGATACCTAGTTTTAGGTCACTAAATTAACCTCTAACCATATACGATCGTATTTATATGCCTCATAAATATTCAGGGTATTACAGAATCTGTGCTGACACTAACTGTGCCTGATACGCAGCATCCTTATATTGTTGCGCAGTAACCTGCAGGGTGTGGTTCTCTTCTTCTAAGTGGGCAATTCTACCCTCCAACTCGTTGTTCCTGGCCAATAAGTCTCCTATCAATTCATCCTGAGGGGTATCCTCCATCACCTCGTATTCTACGACCTCTTGTGTCGGATCTACCTGATCCTGATCAACGGAGTGACTACCTTGCCTCTCGTCCGACATCCTACAAATACCACACAATAAATCAACATCAGTGCCACAATAAAATATATTCATTGATAAAATGAAATGATATTTTATTCAGTGCAACTAAAACTCGATGGATCTCCTCAAACCATCACCTACATACGTTATATGAGTATTCTACTAAGGTTATAACCTATATTTCTTATCCCTAATGTTTATAACCTACAGTTTTGATACCAACCTGTAACACTCCCAAATTCATGTACTGATACCTCGAATTCGGTGTTCACGATACCCAACAACAACAACATACTTCTAACTAATGGGAAATAATAAACATACAATGTTTATCGAAATAGTAATAAAGTCTTACAATCATAGTCCTAAGGTTCTTTAACCTTAACTTAAAACGTACCCTTAATACATTAAAGAGTTCACATAACCAAATAACATTCAAGATAAACTAGTACATAAGCCTTATCCAATGACTACTCTTGCACCTTCCCTTTTCTTTTGTCCCCTTTAGATGTTTCTGCCTTAACTAAAATAAAGATCATGATATAGCAAGGGTAAGCAACTAGTTTGCTTAGCGAGTTTATACACAAGGGAGATATATTATGAATAGAAAGAAGTTTCGCTTTCAATGTTCAACAACAGTATAAAATTGTGAAGAAACATGAATTAATAGTCAACAGTTGAATATTTTGAAAGTAGTATGCACACAAGCCAATCATATTTGATATGATGTAGCATATATTTTGTAATCTTATTCATTTATTAATAAAAGAATTGATTTTCTTAAAAGGCATTTTACATTATCTACATGGTGCTATTATACTAAATGTGATAGACCCATAGTTTTGAGCAATGCTTTTAGAATCATGATAGTGATCATGCTAATGAGATCTAAATTCTAGATAGCTCACAAACTAAAATCGTTCCTAAACATTGGATTACTAAAAAGGGGATTAGTGAATCCGGATAGATTAGTACATACGTTGCTTGCTCTTAGGAAGAAGATGATTGATCTCATAATCATTTGTGTGGAGACACTAAAGCAAGTTTGTAGGTGCTTATTGGAGAATAAGTTCACTGAACGTGGCTCACTAAGGAATACCTAATGGAGTTTTACTCGCCTGTCAATAGGAATTCCTCTAGTGATAGTACTACAAGTGATCCTTGGACTTGAGATCATCATAGTATCTTGTATATGATGAGTTATACTTTGACATGTCCCTTAAGACCTTTAGGGTATATCAAAGGGCATGATTGGGTATAATAAGTTGTACATGGAGATAGGTGAATGATCAACAAAGAATCTACCACGTCTAGTAAAAGATGTGAATATTCTATGTGATTCGATAAATAACAACTCAGTAGTCTTTGGCCAAGGCAGAATGAAATTAGAAAAGAGATTCTAATTTGCATTATTTAGAGTTCTGCATTTGGGAATCGAAATACATATAATTAAATAAAATAACACTTGACAGTAAATTCATGTCTTATATTTAATTAGGACATTGTATGGTAGAAGGATTGAATTGTACGGTAACTATGCATTGAAAGGTTCTTGTAATGCCCGAGAATTTCCAAACTCATTATTAATTAAATATAATATTTAATTTCTAATGAGTTAGTTTTGTGTGCTTATCATAAATATATGTATGTGATATTTTTAGTTTATGTCTATGCAATTAAATTCTAGCTTTAAGGGGTTCACTAATGGTCTGGTTAAATTAGTGGTCCAACCCTAAGGTTTTAATAGCAAGAAATTTGAATTTGGTTAAATAGTTAATTACATTTAACTATGGTATTAAATTCAAGTTATTGAACTTAGATAATTTGAATCTGGGGTTATTAATACGTGAATATTTGCAACAATTAAATACTTAAGCTAATTATTAAATTGTAATACAAGAATTGTAGTTTTATTATTAAACTCAAGTTAGGAATCTGAAAAGGGTGATTACTTAAGAAATGATGATTAATAAAACTTGATTATGTCAATTAAGTTTCTTCCTACTGGGCCAACATTATCCTTACCCATTAGCTATCATTTTTCGAATGGCCCAACTAGTTAGAATTCTAGTCCTTAACCAAATAAGAGAAGGAGTTCTATTATTTTGAATAAGCCCAAATATTTAGTGGGAGGGGCTAGCAGGCCTCGGCAAGGGGGGGAAGCTTAAGCCAGACTCTAGCGCATAAGGGGTTAGGGCATGGGGCGACCAAGCGTGCAAGACGTTCAGACCAAGGCAATGGGGTACAAGTCTGAGAAGTCCCGTCTGCCGATGTGGGTTGCTAACTTCTCACCTGCTGCGCCGAAAGAGAAACTCGGGAAGGACAATTAGGGGTATTGGGTGCAGACACGGAAGGAAGGAAGAGGAGCAAGGGAAATCTCTCAAATCCCAGCTTTTCAGCAAGCGGCCAAGGGCCTACCCTCTACCGGACGTGCAAGGCCTGTCAGCCGACTCGGCAGGGCATGGATAGGATGTGATTCGGACAGCTCCCACCTACTCCCTCCTACTATTGGGCACTGTTTCTGTCAATTGGGGTATTATCTATTGGGAGGAATCATGTAAGGTTCCGTACGGGATGCGGTGGATTCTAAGGACGTGGTGTCAGGTATCATCCCAATCAATGATATAGATGCATATGTGTTATTTGATTCGGGTGCTACCTGCTTTTTTATTTCCGAAGAATTTGCTGAAAGATTAGGCTTACCCCGTGAATAGTTAGAACACCCTATGAACGTAGAAGTAGCAAACAAAGTAATCATTCCCGTAGAGTACATTTATAGGAATTATGTGGTCGAACTGCGAGGACTTAAGCTTAACGTGAATTTGATACCGATTTGTTTGGGGGAGTTTGATGTAATCCTTGGGATGGATTGGTTATCGAGTCACAGAGTGTTAGGTTTGTATATAACGCATGCATGCAATCAAATTACATAAATAGAGCGGAAGCATGATAAAACGGATTTTAAAATTTAATACAAACCGTCACCATGATCTATCCTTGTGTTCAATTATCAATTAAATGAAAGAGAAAGAGAATAAAAATTATACCCTCATAGATCAAAGCTTCCTCGGGTACAAGTTCAACTCCTAGTCCTTCGTGTTCTCCTCGAATTCCACCGATGAGATTCCTTCCTTTGATCAACGTTAGCCACCCAAGTGTTTGACCTCTAGAGGTGATCCACCAAAGAAGAATAGGTATTCAAGAAGTTAGGTGTTAGCAAAACCCTAGTTTCCATCTCTATAGAAATTGCAAGTACTCTCCACAATCTAATGCAAGAGTGTGTAACTCTAATCTATGATAAGACTTCTCTTATTTATAGATGTAGGAAAAACCCTACCCTAAACTATTTAGGATTAGGGTTTTATTATAATTAAACTCCTTTAATTAATTATGCTCCTAATCCAATTATAAATTCATGAGAGAGTACTTCTATTAATTAATTCCCAATCCCTATTAGGAATTAAATAATAGTAATAGTAATAATAATAATAAGACTCCTCTTATTAATTTATATTTAATGTTTCCAAAATATTAAATAATAAATATTAAGTTATTTAATTTATTCTATCTCCATAGACTAAATTAAATACACTTAACTTATTATTACAATTATGTCATTTACTTCTTAAATAAATATTTTTCTTTTGCAGTGTGACCCTTTAGGTTCTCCATATTAAACCGGTTGTGAATAAATCAATTAGAACAATTCTAATTATATTTAAATAAATAAATTAAACTATTTAATTCATTTAAATAAATAATATTTATTCTACAATAAGGGTAAGCCCCCTTAGCGATCAACGACTTTCCAAACAATATAGATTTCAACATTAATCACGAAAGAACCTTTCAGTGCATAATTACCGTACAATTCAATCCTTCTACCATACAATGTCCCAATTAAATATAAGACATGGATTTACTGTCAAGTCTTATTTTATTTAATTATATATATTTCGATTCCCAAATGCACAACTCTAAATAATGCAAATTAGAAACTCCTTTCTAATTTCATTCTACCTTGGCCAAGGACTACTGAGTTGTCATTTATTGAATCACATAGGACATTCACATCTTTTACTAGACGTGGTAGATTCTTTGTTGATCATTCACCTATCTCCATGCACAACTTATTATACCCAATCATACCCTTTGATATACCCCAAAGGTCTTAAGGGACATGCCAAAGTATAACTCATCATACACAAGATACTATGATGATCTCAAGTCCAAGGATCACTTGTACTACTATCACTAGAGGAATTCCTATTGACAGGCGAGTAAAACACCATTAGGTATTCCTTAGCGAGCCACTTTCAGTGAACTTATTCTCCAATAAGCACCTACATACTTGCTTTAGTGTCTCCACACAAATGATTATGAGATCAATCATCTTCTTCCTAAGAGCAAGCAACGTATGTACTAATGTATCCGGATTCACTAATCCCCTTTTTAGTAATCCAACAATTAGGAATGATTTTAGTTTGTGAGCTATCTAGAATTTAGATCTTATTAGCATGATCACCATCATGATTCTAAAAGCATTGCTCAAAACTATGGGTTTATCACATTTAATATAACAACAATATGTAGATAATATAAAATGTCTTTTAAGAAAATCAATTCTTTTATTAATAAATGAATAAGATTACAAAGTATATGCTACATCATATCAAATATGATTGGCTTGTGTGCATACTACTTTCACGGAGCAGTTATCGACTTTAAGAAGAAGTGTGTACACCTTAGGACCCTTAATGAGTTGAAGGTGGTTTTCCATGGTAGTAAATCGCCAAGACAATCTTGTTGTCTGACAATGATGCAAGCAAAGAAATTCTTAAGAAGGGTTATGTCACTTATTTGGCTCATGTGGTCGATACTCGACGAGTCGAGGGCGAACTGAGTCAGATACCCGTCGTAAGGGAATTCGCTGATGTCTTCCCGGATGAAATTTTGGGATTGCCACCGGACAGAGAAATTGAGTTCACAATCGACTTGGTACTAGGAACCGCACCAATATCGAAGTCGCCGTATCGAATGGCACCCGTAGAAATGAAAGAGTTGATGGTTCAACTGCAGGAACTGTTAGACAAGGGCTATATCAGACCGAGTATATCACCACGGGGAGCACCCGTTCTGTTCGTAAAGAAGAAGGATGGTTCGATGAGGCTTTGTATCGACTATCGCGAGTTGAACAAAGTTACAATTAAGAATAGATATCCGTTTCCCAGAATTAACGATCTATTCAATCAACTTAAGGGAGAGAAACACTTTTCAAAGATCGATTTAAGGACGGGTTATCACCAACTGAAGGTGAGGTAGGAGGATATCCTGAAGATGGCATTCAGAACTCGTTATGGGCATTTCGAGTTTCTGGTAATGTCATTTGGACTGACAAATGCACCCACAACATTTATGGATATGATGAACAGAGTGTTCAAGCAGTACTTGGATAAGTTCGTCGTCGTATTCATCGATGACATTTTGGTGTATTCGGAGACAGAAGAGAAGCACGCTGAACACTTAAGGATTGTATTGGATGCATTAAGAATGGAGAAGTTGTACGCGAAGTTTTTGAAATGCGAATTCTGGTTGCAGAGGGTGCGATTTCTAGGTCACGTAATTGACAAGAATGGTGTTTCGGTGGATCCAGCAAAGGTAGAAGTGGTCATCAACTAGGGACAACCGAAGATGCCGACCGAGATCAGGAGTTTTTTAGGGTTAGCAGGATACTATCGGAGATTCATTCAGGATTTTTCAAAAATAGCATCACCGTTGACCAATCTTACCAGGAAGGCAGTTAAGTTTGTGTGGATAGAGAAATGTGAAGACAGTTTTATGGAGCTGAAGAAGAGACTCAGTCAAGCATCGGTGTTGGCTTTACCAAATAACACTGGAGGTTTTGTAGTGTTCAGTGATGCGTCACACAAGGGTCTTGGTTGTGTCCTGATACAGCATGGCACGGTCATTGCGTATACGTCACGTCAATTGAAGGACTATGAGAAAGGTTATCCGACTTATGACATGGAGTTAGCAGCGGTAGTTTTTATCTTGAAGATTTGGAGGCACTACCTATATGGAGAGAAGTGCGAGATATACACAGATCACAAAAGTCTGAAGTATATCTTCCCTTAGAAAGAGTTAAACATGAGGCAGAGGCGATGGTTAGAATTGATCAAAGATTACGATTGTGAAATTATGTACCATCCGGGCAAAACAAACATCGTGGCAGATGCCTTAAGTAGAAAAGGCACAGAGAAGTTGCTAATGCTAACCACTAAGGTGGAGTTGATAAAAGAATTCGAGAGACTGGATTTAGAGGTGCAGTATCCGATGGAGGCAAGTGAGAAATTGTTCGTGGCGGTGAAGGTGAGTCCGACCTTACTAGATAAAATCAAGGAGGCTCAAGAATTTGACGAAGAACGTAGCGACATCAAGAAGCAATTATTAGAAGGAGAAACGTTGAAGTACAAGATTGACAGTGCAGGATTGCTGAGGTTTGAGGGAAGGATCTGGGTACCATACGTACCAGACCTAAGAGAAGAAATATTACAAGAGGCCCATAATACGAGATTTTCGGTACATCCAGGTAGCACCATGATGTATCAAGATCTTCGTCAGCATTATTGGTGGCCACACTTGAAGAGGGAAGTTGCAGAATGCGTCAGCCGGTGTTTAACTTGCTAGAGGGTTAAGGCAAAACACCAGCGACCAGGCGGATTGCTGCAACCGTTAGAGATTCCAGAATGGAAGTGGGAGCACATCGTAATGGATTTTGTGGTAGGACTTCCAACGACACAGAAGGGTCTAGATGCGATTTGGGTAATCGTGGATCATCTGACCAAGTCTGCTCATTTTTTGCCGATCAAGATCAGGTACAAACTGGAGCAGTTAGCAAAACTTTACGTGAAAGAGATAGTATATCGACATGGAGTGCCGATATCTATTGTATCTGACAGGAATCTGTGCTTCACGTTAAATTTTTGGAGGAGTCTACTGGAAAAAATGGGAACGCGGTTGAGGTTGAGTACAGTATATCACTTGCCATTGGTCAGAGCGAGCGATTGGTAGAACAAGCGAACGTAATGGACTTAAAGGGCAGCTGGGATGATCACTTGCCATTGGTAGAGTTCGCTTACAACAACAATTATCACGCTAGTATCGGTATGCCACCGTACGAAGCGCTATATGGAAGAAGGTGTCGAACACCGTTATGTTGGGATGAGGTTGGTAAGTAGAGACTGTTGGAACCGGAGTTGGTACAACAGACCGTGGAAATCGTCAAAGTAATAGGAGTGAGTTTAGTAGCAGCTCAGGATCGTCAGAAGAAATATGCCGACTTACATCGCCAGAAGCGGGACATTGAAGTTGGTAGTTTTGTGTTTTTAAAGGTGTCTCCCTGGAAAGGGAAGATCCTTTTTGGGAAGAAGGGCAAGCTGAGCCCTAGGTTCATAGGACCTGTTAAATTTTTAAGGAGAATAGGCGATGTGGCGTACGAGGTAGCGTTACCTCCTGAACTTGAGCACATTCACAACGTGTTTCATGTATCAAGGTTGTGACCGTATAAACCAGACTAAAAACACGTTCTCTCCTATGAACCAATTCATGTCGAGAAGGACTTATCGTACGAGGAGATTCCTGTCCAAATACTCGATAAGAAAGAGTAGAAACTGAGGAATAAAATCATTTATTCCATTAAAGTTCTCTGGAGGAATCACGCGGTTGAGGAACCTACGTGGAAACTCGAAGAGAAGATGAGGGCGAATTATCCGCAATTATTCGAGTGACCATATTCTGAAATTTCGAGGACGTAATTTTTATAAGGGGGGGGGGAGGATGTAATGCCCGAGAATTTCCAAACTCATTATTAATTAAATATAATATTTAATTTCTACTGAGTTAGTTTTGTGTGCTTATCGTAAATATATGTATGTGATATTTTTATTTTGTGTCTATGCAATTAAATTCTAGCTTTAAGGGGTTCACTAATAGTCTGATTAAATTAGTGGTCTAACCCTAAGGTTTTAATAGCAAGAAATTTGAATTTGGTTAAATAGTTAATTACATTTAACTATGGTATTAAATTTAAGTTATTGAACTTAGATAATTTGAATGTGGGGTTATTAATAAGTGAATATTTGCAACAATTAAATAATTAAGCTAATTATTAAATTGTAATACAAGAATTGTAGTTTTATTATTAAACCCGAGTTAGTAATCTGAAAAGGGTGATTACTTAAGAAATGATGATTAATAAAACTTGATTATGTCAATTAAGTTTCCTCCCACTAGGCCAACATTATCCTTACCCATTAGCTATCATTTTCGGATGGCCCAACTAGTTAGAATTCTAGTCCTTAACCAAATAAGAGAAGGAGTTCTATTTTTTTGAATAAGCCCAAATATTTAGTAGGTAGGGCTAGCAGGCCTCGGCAAGGGGGGAAGCTTAAGCCAGACTCTAGTGCATAGGGGGTTAGGGCATGAGTCCCGTCTGCCAGTGTGGGTTGCTGACTTCTCACTTGTTGCGCCGAAAGAGAAACTCGAGAAGGACAATTAGGGGTGTTGGGTGCAGACGCAGAAGGAAGGAAGAGGAGCAGGGGAAATCCCTCAAATCCCAGCTTTTCAGCAGGCGGCCAAGGGCCTACCCTTTACCGAACGTGCAAGTCCTGTCAGCCGACTCGGCAGGGCATGGATAGGATGCAATTCGGACAGCTCCCACCTACTCCCTCCTACTGTTGGGCACTGTTTCTGTCAATTGGGGTATTACCCAACAATTGGGCAAACATCGCCCTATAAATAGGAACCCCAAATTCCTCTAGCCAAGCTGTTGGGATCATTAAGTCTGAGTTATATCGGTGTCGTGTGAGCGTGAGGGTTGAGAAGGAAAGGCAATTCGAAGGGGGAAACTAGCTAGTGGATGTCTACCGGCTTCACTTTCTATTTCGGGAGGAGGAGGAGAGCAACCGTTAGGAGTCACCTTCGGGCCGACCCAACGCTAAGGTATAAACTGGTCCTGTTAGTTGAACCTAGTAGCCGTGATAAAATTTTTCTTTTCCTTCTGTGATTGGTGTATGATGTTTTCTATTGGGAGGAATCATATAAGGTTCCGTCAGCATGTGGCTGCGTCTGAATTAGTATAGTGAGGAACCTTAGTATGCCCACCATGTGTTTGTTGCAAGACCTGAACGAGCTAGTTCTTTTATTTTTTTTTGTTTTGGGTCAAGTGTTTTGTCAACAACATTGTTTATAAAAAAATCAACTTTGGTTTAGTATGTAATAATGTTTGAGTTGTTCACAAAAATTAAAACAAGTGTTGTATGCATATCGTTTGTTAATCGAAGCTTGTTGTTATGAGCCTTGGTTGTGGGTATTGTGTGTGTGTAATGTGAGCAGTAGCAATCCTTAGGTAGTTCGGAGCAGTGAAGGCTGAGCAGCGGCCAGCCGTTGGTCCTTGGCGTGGCTCTGATAAACTAATGTTGGGCGTTTAAAAGTTCACTGCTAACTGGTTAATGGTATTAGCTTGTATTCACGGTATCATTGTTATTATTTTGATAAGATTAAGAAATAATTAAATCATTTTTAAAACGTTCAGATATGATAGCTAAGTAGTAACATATTATCAAAAAGGGCAAATAATGTTGATTAACCGTGAAATTATTATTACAAGTTTAATAATAATAGCCAAGTCCTAAAATGCTATTAACAAAATTTGAGAACATTAATGGGTAATTAAAGTATTATTATAATACTTAATAACAATTATTATATTCTGAGTATTTTCCGAATGGAATAAATAACCGACTAGTTTTATGTATTGATGATAACTAAGAATAAAGTCTATTTAATTATTTATTTTCTTATTTGTGTAAAATAATAAATAAAGGTATTGACTGATTATTATTTAATTAGTATTAACTAATAAAGGTAACGACTAGTTAACTATTATTTAATTAATATTAAAAATAATAATTAATATTAAAGATAAAATAAGTGTAAGAATAAAGTCTAAATAACTATTTATTATTAATATTTAAATAATAAATAAATAAAGGTAGTAATTAATTATTATTTAACTAATTAATGGTATATAATAATTAAAGACATCTTAAAAATAAGGATGGATTACTTATTACATAGTGTTAGGTACTGATTAAAGATTAATTACTTATTATTTAAATGATTAAATAATAAGTAACCATAACTGATTATTATTTATAATTAAATAATAATTCAAGGTAATTACTTAATTACTATATAAGTAATATTAGATGGTAATTGGGTGGAGTTAATCAAACATTAATTGACACTTAATGTTAAGGTTTTAACTTAGTAAACCATGAACCTAAGAATCGAGAATGTCTTAACAAGGTTAATGATGGTGTCTTGTCTTGCATGTTATGTGTTTGACTTACGTGCTAGTTGATTAGCCTTAGTAAACATATATTTACGAGTATACATCGTACTAATCGGTAGACCGATCCCATTAATGATAGGTCTTTCTAATCAAGTTAATTAAAGCTAGTTGTCGTAGCTGAGCAGGCAGGCAAGTCCCCTTTTTACTGAAACTTTACCTTGTTCAAGTTCTTTCATCCTACTCAAACTATATTCGAGCAGGATATTATCGTATTGCAAGTTATCTATTTAAGCTTGAACCTTATTTATAAGCATGCTTTAAGTGGTTTAATTATTGTATTATTCCACATCGATTTATTGAATACTCGCACTTGGTGCACTTGAGTTCGTACAGTTTGGACTCGTACATTATTTCAAGTTCTATAGTTCATGAACTGTTTCAGATTAAGTCTGAACCTTTGTTTGGTCAGACAATTGTATGAAATTTTTATAAAGCTATCCAGGCTAATTGATGGTATAGATTCTTAGACTAAAGTGAACACCACTTTTATTATGGGGAAGTACTCCACGTATCTAATATAAGATACAAACAGCTGAATTGAATGTTATGCATATACATAGTGTACGTGAGGCTGATCCCCTCAAGTACATATTCTATAGCCAGTAACCCAAAAAGGTCAATTAGCTATTGATTCTATCGGAAGTTTATTGTTCAAAGTCTACTCGGCTATCAACTATTCTAAAAGAAATTTATTATTCTTGCTCCGATATTTATATTGTTGAATTCTCTTTATATTTCGTTCATCATGATATACTCGTTATTGTATATTTAAACTTGCTGAGCAAGCTAATTGCTTATCCTTGCTATATCATGACTTTTATTGCAGTCAAACCCAAGACTTCAGGGAAGTGCAAGGGTAAAGAAAAGATGAAGTAATAGACTTCCAGTAGCTGGCTTTGTTTTATGCTTAGTTTAATTTACTATCAATGTAATTTGTACCCTGATTAATATTTAGGGTATGGTTTGCTCTATGTATTAAGGTTATCGAATCTTGGGACTAGTAACACCTTTTGAATGAACAACATATGTTTATTATTTTTCGCATTTAGTCATTGTATGTTATTTGAAGGTGGATGGTTGTATTGGATCGTGATGACCGAATCCGGGCATTTGAGACCCGAATTTGGGGGCGTCACAATTCTTTTGTGATTAATGTTGAAATCTATATTATCTAGAAAATCGTTAATCGCTAAGGTGGCTTACCCTTATTGTAGAATAAATATTATTTATTTAAATGAATTAAGTAGTTTAATTTATTTATTTAAATATCATTAGAATTGTTCTAATTGATTTATTCACAATCGGTTTAATATGGAGAACCTAAAGGGTCACACCGCAAAAAAAATATTTATTTAAGAAGTAAATGGCATAATTGTAATAAATTAAGTGTATTTAATTTAGTCTATGGAGATAGAATAAATTCAATAGCTTAATATTTATTATTTAATATTTTGGAAATATTAAATATAAATCAATAAGAAGAGTCTTATTATTATTATTACTATTACTATTATTTAATTCCTAATAGGGATTGAGAATTAATTAATAGAAGTACTCTCTCATGAATTCCTAATTGGATTAGGAGCATAATTAATTAAAGGAGTTTAATTATAATAGAAACCCTAATCCTAAATAGTTTAGGGAAGGGTTTTCCTACATCTATAAATAAGAGAAGTCTTATCATAGATTAGGGTTATACACTCTTGCATTAGATTGTGGAGAGTACTTGCAATTTCTATAGAGATAGAAACTAGGATTTTGCCAACACCCATCTTCTTGAACAACTATGCTTCTTTGGTAGATCACCTCTAGAGGCCAAACACTTGGGTGGCTAACGTTGATCAAGCGAAGGAATTTAGTCCGTGGAATTCAAGGAGAATGCGAAGGAATTGGAGGTGAACTTGTACCCGAGGAAGCTTTGATTCGCGAGGGTATAATTCTTTATCTCTATCTCTTTTGCTAATTGATAATTGAACACAAGGAAAGATCATGGTGATGGTTTGTATGAAAAAATTTAAAATCCGTTTTATCACTCTTCCGCCTTATTTATGTAATTTGATTGCATGTTTGGGTTATATGCAAACCTAACAGTGGTATCAGAGCCTAATCCTTGTGTTAATTATTGATTTTGATGATTCCATGTATGAATTGATATGTGATACGATCGGATTTTTGGGCAGAAAATTTTTTCCTGAATCTGCATCGCGGCGTGGCCGCGCCGCTTCCAGTTTATTCTGAAGCGCAGCCGCGCCCGACCCCAGAAAACGTTTCTGGGGGTGCAGTGCGGCCGCGCCGCTCCTAGTTTAATTTGGAGCGCGGTCGCGCCAGTATGCAGAGTTTGAAATTTTTTTGTTTTTCTCAATTAACACAAATGGTTTATTTAATTGATAAAAGTTTAAAATAAAGATGTTTATTTTATCTGAAATATGATTTCAGATTGCTAAAATTAAAGGAGTTTAATTTGAATTTGGTTTTTGATTAAAATAAAAGAGTTTATTTTGTTTCAAAAACTAAATATTTGTAAAACTTTTGCCCATTAATTGATATCAATGCATATATAGAATAGTTTTATTATTCATAAGATGAATGTTATTTATTGATGCATATGGAGATATGTATGATAATAAATAGGGATTGATTATGGACTATTGACCAATGTGTGATTGGATTTATTTTAGAGGATGCTTGAATGTATGGGTTTTTATAAATGGGGTCTGCGTACCTCGTCATCTCTAATTTTTCTTAATGTAAATTCTATCTCCCTCCTATGTACTTCCCCTTCACTGCTGATCAAGGTTTCTATTTATTATAAATAGTATATGTAATAGGATTAGTTAGAATTATTTTGAAGAATTGGAGACAAAGGAGCAAGGAGCGCTTGAAGACCCGTTTGTAATGGAGCCCGGATTTAAATGTAATAGTTATATTTAAATTTAATTCTTGCACCCTAGGTTTGACCTTTTGGTTTACTTGGTGGCTCTAGTGAACCAAACTAGAATAAAAGTCAATAATTAATTCGGGCAGAATATAATATTCTATATGTGCATGATTACTATATATATATATATATATATATATATATTATATATTATCCAACATGCTTCGCATGTTAAATAATATGACGCGTATTTTATATATATATGTGCATGCGTGCTAAACAAGATGAGACTAATAATAATAAACCCCTCAAAGAAATTATATTAAGTCCTAAGCGTTCAAAGATATTCGGAATATCGAACGTCGCCTTCTAACATGGTAAAGCAATAGAGTATTAAATATTTAATATGAGTTTGTTATATCACCACAAGGCAAGTATTAAATATTTAAGATGTTGCATTATCACATTTGATGCTTATTAAGGAATTGAACATTACTGTTTTGTTGTGTCACCACAAGGACGGTATTTTTCTCTTCACATATATGGAAGTGCTAGGATGGACTTAACTTGGATAATTTTGATTCGGATGTGTCACCACTTGATCAAAATAATCTAAGAGGCAAAATACAAGGAGTTACATAGTGATGTAATTGACAATAGTTGTCTATCTATTTATTTATATATCGTTTGTTGTGTCACCACAAGACTGTATATATTTGAAATGGGATCTTTAGTCTCACTACCAAATCTTTAATTAGAATTGTCAAACTATATAATGAGGGTAATATAGTTTGATGAAAAAGTGAGAGATATCAATTTAAAATAAAGACCTAATTTATTTTGGTAATTAATTAAATAAATATATGCTAAAATGTTGTCTATTTCACATGCAGAATTTAAAAATGTTAAACTCACTATCACTGTGTAGCATACTTGATGCTAACAAATTGACCGGACCGAATTACACGGACTGGTTAAGGAATCTGAGAATTATTCTCACTGCTGAAAAGATTTTTTATGTCCTAAATTCGTCAGTCCTTGCAAATATTGCAGAAACAGCCTCTGAGGAAGAGATTGCTACTTTCAGAAAGTGGCAAGATGATGCAATCTTGGCTCAATGCATCATGCTCGCATCCATGAATAACGAGCTTCAGCGTCAGCATGAAACTATGGATGCTCCTACAATATTGTTGCACCTCAAGGAGTTGTATGGTGAACAAAGTAGGACTACTAGATATCAGATATCTAAGGAGCTCTTTCGATCTCGTATGACCGAGGGCACTACCGTTGAGACTCATGTCCTCAAGATGATCAATTTGATTAAACAACTTGGACAGCTTGGGTTCGTGATAGATGGGGAGTTAAGCCAAGATTTGATCTTGCAGCCACTTCCGGACACCTTCTCATAATTTGTTGTGAATTTTCACATGAATAAGTTGGACATCAGCTTGCCTGAGTTACTTAACATATTGAAAACTGCAGAAGGTCACTTCTCATCCAACAAGAACCAAGTCTTATTAGTGGATGATTCTTCCAAGAAAAGGAAAAGGCCCAAGGTATCTTCTGAAAAGAAGAAAAACAAGAAGGCTAAGGGCAAGGCGAAGAAAAAGGATAAAAAGAAACCTAATCCTGATAGCAAAGGATTTTGCTACCATTGTAATAAGTTGGGACACTGGAAGAGGAACTGCAAGGAATATCTTGCGGACCAAAAGAAGCTTGGAGAAGCTTCGACTTCCAATCTAAGTTTGTTCATGATTGAAATTAATTTTTCTGAAAGTCAAAATTCTACTTGGGTATTAGATACCGGCTGTACTTCTTACATATGTAATAATATGCAGGGACTAAGCAGAAGTAGAAAGCTGAACAAGGATGAAGTCGTCCTACGAGTGGGAAATGGAGCAAAGGTTGCTGCATTAGTTGTAGGGACTTATTGTTTAGCACTGCCTTCGGGCAAGTTCATTAGTTTAAATAATTGTTATTATGTTCCAACACTCATTAGAAACATTATTTCAATTTCTGTATTAGATATGGATGGTTTTGATATAATAATAAAGAACACAAGATGTTCTATTTATAATAAAAATATTTTATATGATGTTGGCAATCTACTGAATGGACTTTACATACTTGACTTGCATGAAAATATACTTCAAATTGAACAAACTAAGAAAAGAAAAAGAGATGATGTTAATTATACCTTTATGTGACACTGTAGACTCGGTCATATCAATGAAACAAGATTAACCAAGTTGCATAAAGATGGGCTTTTAGAGCTATATGATTACGAATCATATCCAACTTATAAATCTTATCTCATGGGTAAGATGACTAAATCCCCTTTTAGTGGAAAAGGAGAAAGAGTTATAGAGTTATTAGCGTTGGTACACACAGACGTATGTGGACCTATGACAACGAATGCACGAGGAGGGTATTTGTATTTTATTATTTTCACTGATGATTGATGAGTGCATAATGTTCTATATTTTTGATTCCTTTATGTTTGGTTTTATTACATATTTTATGTGTATATGGACTTATTAAGGTGTTTATTGATTACATGAGGAATTGGTGTCGAAAAGAGGAATTGGAGCTAAAAATAGGGAAAAGAAGAACATTCTGAGACTTAAGGATGCATGATCTTGGCTTGGAACTTGGATTTTATTGTAGATCTATGTTTTAGCTTTTCGGATCATCTTGAATCGCCTCAATCGGAGTTCATATGAAAACGTTATGACCTATTTACTAACGGGCGATGAACTTCAGATTTTCGGCTTAACATTTACACAATAGTCACTTCGGGGCCAATTTCGACCTTTATCCAGCCCGAATCTCTGAACACTCAAAGAATGAAACTCGTAGATCTCGTCGAGATCTTCGATTTGATAGGTGACAGATCCCGTAACTCTTCCCGAATCAAACGTTATGACCATTTTTCCAAAGGATGTTGCAGTAGAAAAGTTGAGAGCGGTCGGCGCTGAAATGGCTTGATTTCAGCGCTGTCGACGCTGAAGCCTCTATAGTTGAGTGTTGTCAGCTCTGAATCTAGTGTTTTGAGCGTCGTCGGTGCTGAAACGTGGCGTGAAGCGTTTTTGCAAGAGTTATTTCCATAAATTTAGGAATCTTTGATATCTTTTCCAATTCTAATGTAACTAGAATGTTTTCTTAGATAAGATAATATCTTAGGACTATAAATACATGTAATTAGTTAGATATTAGGGACATCTACATCACATCTACTACTCCTTCTACTCAATTACAAACCCTAGTTTTGAAGATTGAAGGATGTCAGGCTAATTTTCTATATTCAGTTCTAAAGGGAGGTGAAACCTTATTTACAAGTAATTGATTAATCAAGTTTTATTCTTTATTCCTTCTTGCATGAAACTTATTCTGATAATCTATTTCAATTGTTTGCATGCTAATTGATTTCATTAATTTAATATGGCCAATTGGATTAGTTTGATCATTAACATCTGCTAGATTAAGAAGTAATATTAGGTGTACTTGATAGTATTCCTTGTCACCAGTAGCAATTAGTAATATTGATTGTGTCAGAACTTTTGATTGTTACTAAGGTTATCAGGGAGCAAGTTAACTAAACCGAGCTTGTGTGTTTATTGCTTGAATTAGCCTAATTCTCTAGTCCTTAATGCTGCTGCCATATTAAATCTAAAGAGTTTGTTTTAGGTTATATGATAGTTAGAATCTGGTAAAGAGCTTGTTTTGTTCAGTGAATATCTAAGGAGAATTTCAGATAGCAGAGCTTATTGTTATCTACGGCTAATAGTTTCATTGAAGGGTAAATAATAATAATTTGGTTGATTAATTACTGTGATTTGGTGGATCTGAACTAAAGAACTGAACTTGTTTATTTATTGGTTAAGCTTATTACTCGATTTTGTTTAGTTAGATAATTGATTTTCAAAACCCCCCATCTTTTGTCATTGAATAGATTTTAAAACACGTACTCCCTGAGGGATCGATCCTTGCTTATTACTGTACTAATTGTTGAATTTGATAATAGAAAGTGAGGTTAATTTAGGAGTGTTAAACGACAGCTCTCAAATTTTAGCGTCGTTGCCGGGGATTAAAACGGTTGTTTTTTTATCTATTTAGTTTATTTATTTATTTATTTATTTTTAGTTTATGACTCGATCCTCCCAAGTTGTTATAGATTTTGATCCAGAGATCGAGCGAACTGTAAGAAGGCTGAGAAAGCTAAATCGTAAATCTCAACAGTCTACTACAGATCAAGAGGAACATTGTGCTCCATCATCGGGATTAAACATAGCACTTGAATTACTAGCCAACCACTCATCAACTGATTCCGAAGAAGAAGAGGAGATAGCACTTCAAAAAAATAACAGGACTTTAAAGGAGTTGGCAACTCCTAATTTAAACCAACAGCCTCTTTGTATTAAATATCCTACCTTAAATGTTGCGTTTGAGCTTAAATCTGGACTAATCCATTTGTTATCTACTTTTTGTGGTCTTACAGGTGAGGACCCATACAAACACTTGAAAGAATTCCATGTGGTATGCTCTACCATGAAGCCACACGGGATTACCGAAGAACAGATTAAAGCTGAGAGCCTTCCCTTTCTCATTAACGGATCTAGCCAAGGATTGGTTGTATTACCTACCGTCATGTTTAATATGATCATGGAATGACATGAAGAAGTTATTCTTGGAGAAATATTTCCCTGCTTCAAGAGTGGCTAATATCAAGAAAGAGATCTGTGGAATAAGGCAATTCAGTGGGGAGACACTCTACGAATACTGGGAAAGATTAAAAAAGCTCTGCTCAAGTTGTCCACCTCACCAAATAGATGACCAACATTTGATACAATATTTCTATGAAGGGTTGGTGCCAATGGACAGAAGTATGATAGATGCGGCAAGCGGAGGAGCTCTAGTTGACAAGACCCCAGAAGCTGCGAACAATTTAATTACAAACATGGCTGCAAATTCATAACAATATAGAACAAGAGTAAGTCATGCACCCACAAGGGTAAATGAGGTGAGCACGTGCACTCATGATCAACAGATTACGGAATTGACTACTATGGTTAGACAATTGGCTGCAGGGAGCATGCCAATTGCAAAGACATGTGGGATATGTTTACAATCAGGTCATACTACAGATGCATGCCCGACTTTGCAAGATGACGAGGCTATACAACAAGCCAATACAATGAGGAATTACCAACCACAACGACCGAAAAAGTATGATCCCTACTCAAATACCTACAACCCAGGGTGGAGGGATCATCCCAATCTAAGTTATGGAGGAAATCAACCACCTGCACAACCTGTCTATCCAGCTAGGCAGTAAGGCTATCAACAGGCTCAACCTCAATATCAGCGCAAGCAAGCATCCCCTACAAGTTCTGGAATGTCCATAGAAGACATGTTCAAGGCATTCATGAATCAAACCCAACAGTTCATGAATCAAACTCAGCAGTTCCAGTAGGAAACTAGAACGTCAGCGCAAGATTTAAGAAACCAAGTGGGGAAACTTGCGACTACAGTAGGGAGGTTGGATTCTCAAGGAACAAGAAAATTACCATCTCAAACAGTTGTCAACCCGAGGGAAAATGCCAGTGCCATCACATTAAAGAGTGGAAAGCAGTTAGCAACTCCTCAAGCTACTGTAGAATTTGATGAAGGAAGAACTAAGGAAAAAACCGCAATACCCCAGGTAACTCCTAACCCATCTGTTCCTTTGAAGACTAATGTTTTACCTTTTCCACCCAGGAATGCTAGAACCTCACAGAAAGATGAACAAGAAAAGGAGATTCTTGAGACTTTTAGGAAGGTTGAGGTAAACATTCCTTTAATTGATGCAATCAAACAAGTGCCCAGGTACGCGAAATTTTTAAAGGAATTATGCACTAACAAAAGGAAGCTAAAAGATGATGAAAAGATTACTGTAGGAGAAAATGTATCTGCAGTCTTATAATGCTTCTCTAAATCTAGGACCTCTTAAGCAAACTGGTGCTATCATACAATTGGCTGATAGAACTAACACTTACCCTGAAGGGGTAATTGAGGATGTATTGGTACAAGTGAATGAGTTAATTTTTTCGACAGATTTCTACATAGTAAACATGGAGGACGATAAATCCTCAAATCCTGCTCACATCTTGCTAGGAAGACCATTCCTGAAAACAGCAAGAACAATGATTGATGTTCACAACGGGACCCTCACCATGGAGTTTGATGGTGAAAAGATTCAATTTAATATATATGAGGCATTGAGGTACCCTAGTGACATTAATCCTGTTTATGCTATTGATGTGTTTGATTCTTTAGTACAACAATCTTTTGACCATTTGCACAAGGATAGCTTGGAGGTTGCCATCACACATAGCTTGGAGTTAGGAAAAGAAGGAGATTACGAGCAAGAACAAGAGTTAAAGGAAACTGTGGCAGCACTACATTCTTTGCCAAAAATCGCAGATAAAGGGGTAGTATTGTCCATTCAGTTACCTATGTCTCATACTAAATTATTACCTTCTATTGAACAGGCACATATTTTGGAGTTGAAACCTCTTCTAGTCCATTAAAAGTATGCATATCTTGGGGAAAATGACACATTACCTGTAATAATTGCTAATAATTTGACCCAAGCATAAGAGGAGAAACTGCTACGGATTCTAAGGGTTCACAAAACAGTCTTTGGATGGACAATTGCAGATATCAAGGGAATAAGCCTGGTTGTTTATATACATAGAGTCTTGTTGGAGGAAGGAGCGAGACCTACCAGAGATGCTCAAAAGAGATTGAACCCACCCATGATGGAGGTAGTAAAGAAAAAAGTTCTAAAGTTGCTAGATGCAGGTATTATCTACCCAATCTTAGACAGCCAATGGGTGAGTCCAGTCCAGGTCGTTCCTAAGAAATCTGGGATCACTGTCATTCAGAATGATAATAATGAGTTGGTGCCAATAAGGATGCAAACAGGGTGGAGAGTCTGTATTGACTACAGAAAATTAAATGCAGTCACTAGAAAGGACCATTTCCCTCTTCCCTTTATTAATCAAATGTTAGAGAGATTGGCTGGCCATTTACTATTATTTTCTGGATGGATTTTCAGGTTACAACCAGATTGTAATTGCCCCAGACGATCAAGACAAGACTACCTTCACATGCCCTTTCGGTACATTTGCTTATAGGAGGATGTCTTTTGGATTGTGCAATGCACCAGGTACCTTTCAAAGGTGCATGGTAAGCATATTTTTTGATCTTCTTGAAAGTTGTATAGAGGTTTTTATGGATGACTTTACAATCCATGGTGACTCGTTGGATGCATGCTTAGAGAACTTAATTAAAGTACTTGACAGATGTTTGGAAACTAACCTTGTTCTAAATTGGAAAAAATGTCACTTTATGGTAGAACAAGGTATAATACTTGGTCATGTAGTATCTGCTAAAGGGTTAGAAGTTGATAAAGCTAAAATAAAAATCATTACTGCTTTGCCTTACCCTACAAATGTGCAGGAGATTCGATCTTTTCTTGGCCATGCAGGTTTTTATAGAAGATTTATCAAGGATTTTTCCAAGCTAGCTTTGCCACTGTGTAAGTTGCTGCAAAAAGATGAGCAGTTCCAGTTCAATGATGAGTGCAAGGAAGCATTTGACGCATTGAAGAAGCTTTTAACCTCAGCACCTATCATCCAACCACCCAACTGGAACTTGCCTTTTGAGATCATGTGTGACGCTAGCAACTATGCAGTCGGAGCTGTTTTAGGGCAAAGGGTTAACAAAGTTTTACATGCCATATACTATGCTTCTAGGACATTAAATGTTGGTCAAATCAATTACACTACAACTGAAAAAGAATTGTTGTCGGTTGTATTTGCTTTAGACAAGTTTAGATCCTATTTACTTGGTACTAAAGTGATTGTCTATTCTGATCATGCTGCTCTTAGGTACTTGCTGACAAAGAAGGACTCAAAGCCTCGAATCATACGTTGGATTTTGTTGTTGCAAGAGTTCAACCTAGAGATCAAGAACAAGAAGAGAGCTAAAAACGTGGTAGCAGATCACTTGAGTAGACTACTACGGATTGAAGATACACTACCATTACGGGATTCTTTCCGAGATGAGTATTTGTTTAAAATTGATAAAGCATTACCATGGTTTGCAAACATTGTTAATTACCTTGTTAGTCAACATATGCCGGATGGTTATTCTAAAGCCCAAAAAGAAAAACTCAAGAGCGATGCTAAATATTATGTATGGGATGACCCATATTTGTGGAAATTTTTCTCTGACCAAATTGTTAGGAGATGTGCACCCGACCATGAGTTCCTATCTATTCTTACTTTTTGTCACTCATATGCTTGTGGAGGACACTTTGGTCCTAAGAGGACTGCTCATAAGGTTTTGGAGAGTGGTTTTTATTGGCCTAGCCTATTCAAAGACTCTTTCCTGTTTTGTAAAGCATGTGAGAATTGCCAAAGAATCGGTAACATAACACATAGGAATCAAATGCCACAAACTCCCATCTTAGTTATTGAAATTTTTGATGTTTGGAGTATTGATTTTATGGGTCCTTTTCCTGTTTCTTTTGGTAATTTCTATATCTTGTTAGCCGTTGATTATGTCTCTAACTGGGTGGAAGCAAAAGCCACCAGGACTGACGACTCTAAAACTGTTGCAGATTTTGTCAACACTAACATATTTTGCAGGTTCGGAACACCAAGGGCCATTATCAGTGATAGGGGTACGCATTTTTGTAATAGGATGCTGTTAGGTTTGTATATAACGCAAGCATGCAATCAAATTACACAAATAGGGCAGAAGCGTGATAAAACGGATTTTAAAATTTAATACAAACCATCACCATGATCTATCCTTGTGTTCAATTATCAATTAAACGAAAGAGAAAGAGAATAAGAATTATACCCTCGTAGATCAAAGCTTCCTCGGGTACAAGTTCAACTCCTAGTCCTTCGTGTTCTCCTCGAATTCCACTGATGAGATTCCTTCCTTTGATCAACGTTAGCCACCCAAGTGTTTGGCCTCTAGAGGTGATCCACCAACGAAGAATAGGTATTCAAGAAGTTGGGTATAGGCAAAACCCTAGTTTCTATCTCTATAAAAATTGCAAGTACTCTCCACAATCTAATGCAAGAGTGTGTAACCCTAATCTATGATAAGACTCCTCTTATTTATAGATGTAGGAATAACCCATCCCTAAACTATTTAGGATTAGGGTTTTTATTATAATTAACCTCCTTTAATTAATTATGCTTCTAATCCAATTAAGAATTCATGGGAGAGTACTTCTATTAATTAATTCCCAATCCCTATTAGGAATTAAATAATAGTAATAGTAATAATAATAAAAAGACTCCTCTTATTAATTTATATTTAATATTTCCAAAATATTAAATAATAAATATTAAGTTATTTAATTTATTCTATCTCCATAGATTAAATTAAATACACTTAACTTATTATTACAATTATGTCATTTACTTCTTAAATAAATATTTTTCTTTTGTGGTGTGACCCTTTAGGTTCTCCATATTAAACCGGTTGTGAATAAATCAATTAGAACAATTCTAATTTTATTTAAATAAATAAATTAAATATTTAATTTATTTAAATAAATAGTATTTATTCTACAATAAGGGTAAGCCCCCTTAGCGATCAACTACTTTCCAGATAATATAGATTTCAACATTAATCACAAAAGAACCTTTCAGTGAATAGTTACCGTACAATTCAATCTTTCTACCATACAATGTCCCAATTAAATATAAGACATGGATTTACTATCAGGTCTTATTTTATTTAATTATATGTATTTCGATTCCCAAATGCACAACTCTAAATAATGCAAATTAGAAACTCTTTTCTAATTCCATTCTGCCTTGGCCAAGGACTACTGAGTTGTCATTTATCGAATCACATAGGACATTCACATCTTTTACTAGACGAGGTAGATTCTTTGTTGATCATTCACCTATCTCCATGTACAACTTATTATACCCAATCATACCCTTTGATATACCCTAAAGGTTTTAAGGGACATGTCAAAGTATAACTCATCATACATAAGATACTATGATGATCTCAAGTCCAAGGATCAGTTGTACTACTATCACTAGAGGAATTCCTATTGACAGGCGAGTAAAACTCCATTAGGTATTCCTTAGCGAGCCACGTTCAGCGAACTTATTCTCCAATGAGCACCTACATACTTGCTTTAGTGTCTCCACACAAATGATTATGAGATCAATCATCCTCTTCTTAAGAGCAAGCAACGTATGTACTAATCTATCCGGATTCACTAATCCCCTTTTTAGTAATCCAACAATTAGGAACAATTTTAGTTTGTGAGCTATCTAGAATTTAGATCTCATTAGCATGATCACCATTATGATTCTAAAAGCATTGCTCAAAACAATGGGTTTATCACATTTAATAAAACAGCACTATGTAGATAATATAAAATGCCTTTTAAGAAAATTAATTTTTTTATTAATAAATGAATAAGATTACAAAGTATATGCTACATCATATCAAATATGATTGGCTTGTGTGCATACTACTTTCAATCTCCCACTTGCACTAAAGCCAATCGCCTTGGTATCTAATACCCATCTTCTCTAAGTGACGATCAAACTGTTGTTGTGTTAAAGCTTTAGTAAATGGATCTGCAATGTTATCTTGAGAGTCCACAGGCTCCAGGGTGACATCTCCTCTTTCAATGATCTCTCTAATCAAATGAAACTGTCGCAACACGTGTTTGGATTTCTGATGAGACCTGGGTTCCTTAGCCTGCGCAACATCTCCGTTGTTGTCACAGAATAAAGGTACGGCTCCTCTAATGCTAGGAACCACTCCAAGTTCAGCTATGAACTTCTTCATCCAAACAGCTTCCTTTGCAGCTTCACTTGCAGCTATGTACTCTGTCTCTGTCACTGAATCAGCAACTGTTTGCTGCTTGGAAGTCTTCCAACTCACCGCGCCACCGTTTAAAGTAAACACATACCCTGAAACGGATTTGCTGTCATCTTGGTCCGTTTGAAAACTTGAGTCTGTATAGCCCTCTAGTTTCAATTCAGACCCACCGTAGACAAGAAATACATCCTTAGTTCTTCTCAAGTACTTTAGTATGTTTTTCACTTCCTTCCATTGCTCTTCTCCTGGATTCGACTGATATTTGCTTGTTACACTAAGTGCATGAGCGACATCTGGTCTAGTACATATCATACCGTACATGATAGATCCTATTGCGGAAGCATAAGGAATCTTACTCATATGGTCTCTCTCCTCAGGTGTCTTGGGGGCCTGTTTCTTGGAGAGATGTATTCCACGGCTCATCGGCATGAGACCTCTCTTGGAATCTTCCATGCTAAACTTCTTTAGCATCGAGTCAATGTACTTTCCTTGGGTCAAGCCCAGCATCCTTTTAGATCTATCTCTATAGATCTTTATCCCCAAAATATAGGATGCCTCACCCAAGTACTTCATGGAGAAGTGTTTAGATAACCAAATTTTGATCGACTGTAGCATAGGAACATCATTCCCTATCAGTAATATATCATCAACATATAATACAAGGAATGAAACAGCGCTCCCACTAACCTTCTTGTACACACAAGGTTCATCCTCATTTTTGATAAAATCAAACCTTTTGATTATCTCATCAAAACGGATGTTCCATCTTCGAGAAGCTTGCTTCAATCCATAAATGGATCGTTGTAGCTTACAGACTTGGTTTGTTCCAACCGTTGAAACAAAACCCTCTGGTTGTATCATATATACATTCTCCTCAAGCTCTCCATTGAGGAAGGTCGTTTTCACGTCCATTTGCCAGATCTTGTAGTCATAATAAGTTACAATTGCAAGCAAAATCCGAATGGACTTGAGCATAGCTACTGGTGAGAAGGTTTCATCATAGTCAACTCCTTGTCTTTGTTTGAAACCTTTTGCAACCAGTCGGGCCTTATAGGTCTCTACCTTGCCGTCCGCTCCAGTCTTTCTCTTAAAGACCCATTTACACCCAATAGGCTTAATGCCCTCAGGTGGTGAAACTAAAGTCCATACTTGGTTTTCATACATGGAGTCCATCTCGGATTTCATAGCTTCTAGCCATTTCTCTGAGTCTTCACTACTCATAGCCTCTTCGTAAGTCAATGGATCATCATCATCTATGATGCGTACCTCATCATCATCCTCTATGATGAATCCATACCTTTCAGGTATCTTCGGTACTCTTCCAGATTTACGAATAGGTAATGGTACAGTAGGTTCTTCTACTTGGTCAGGTACCTGACTTTTATCCGTAGTATTTTGTGGTTCTTGAACTTCTTCAAGATATATATCTTACTCCCACTGACTCCTTCGAGGATAAACTCCTTTTCCAAGAAGGCAGCGTGTTTCGCTATATACACCTTTTGATCAGTAAGATGATAGAAATAATATCCTAAACTTTCTTTAGGATATCCCATAAATCTACACTTGTCGGATCTAGTCTTCAGCTTATCATGTTCAAACCTTTTGACATAAGCTGGACAACCCTAAGTCTTAACATGCTTAAGACTAGGTTTCCTCCCTGTCCATATCTCATATGGGGTCTTTGGGACGGATTTGGTAGGTACTTTGTTAAGTAGGTATGCAGCCGATTCTAGGGCATAACCCCAGAAGGATACTGGAAGGTCGGTAAAACTCATCATGGAACGAACCATGTCCAACAATGTTCGATTTCTCCTTTCAGATACACCATTCAACTGTGGCATCCCTGGTGGAGTCCATTGTGAGATTATATCATTTTCTTTGAGACAATTGAGAAACTCATTGGTCAAGTATTCCCCTCCTCGATCCGATCGAAGAATCTTAATACTCTTACTAGTTTGCTTCTCTACTTCACTTCTGAATTCTTTGAACTTTTCAAACGATTCAGATTTGTAATTCATTAAATACACATATCCAAATCTAGAATGATCATCAGTGAAAGTAATAAAATAAGAATACCCTCCTCGTGCATTCATTGTCATAGGTCCACATACGTCTGTGTGTACCAACGCTAACAACTCTATAACTCTTTCTCCTTTTCTAGTAAAAGGAGATTTAGTCATTTTACCCATGAGACAAGATTCACAAGTTGGATATGATTCATAATCAGATAGCTCTAAAAGCCCATCTTTATGCAACTTGGATAATCTTGTTTCATTGATATGACCGAGTCTACGGTGCCACATAAAGGTATAATTAACATTATCTCTTTTTCTTTTCTTAGTTTGTTCAATTTGAAGTATATTTTCATGCAAATCAAGTGTGTAAAGTCCATTCAGTAGCTTCCCAAAACCATATAAAACATTTTTATTATAAATAGAACAACTGTTTTTCTTTATTATAATATCAAAACCATCCATATCCAATACAGAAATTGAAATAATGTTTCTAATGAGTGTCGGAACATAATAACAATTATTTAAACTAATGAACTTGCCCGAAGGCAGTGCTAAACAATAAGTCCTTACAGCTAATGCAACAACCTTTGCTCCATTTCCCACTCGTAGGACGACTTCATCCTTGTTCAGCTTTTTACTTCTGCTTAGTCCCTACATGTTATTACATATGTGAGAACTACAACCGGTATCCAATACCTAAGTAGAATTTTGACTTTAAAAAAAAATTAATTTCAATCATGAACAAACCTAGATCGGAAGTTGAAGCTTCTCCAAGCTTCTTTTGGTCCGCAAGATACTCCTTGCAGTTCCTCTTCCAGTGTCCCGGCTTATTGCAATGGTAGCAAATTCCTTTGCTATCTAGATCAGGTTTTTTTTTATTCTTTCTCTTCGCCTTGCCCTTATAGCCTTCTTGTTTTTCTTCTTTTCAGAAGATACCTTGGGCCTCTTCCTTTTCTTGGAAGAATCATCCACTAGTAAGACTTGGTTCTTGTTGGATGAGAAGTGACCTTCAATAGTTTTTAGCATGTTAAGTAACTCAGGCAAGCTGACGTCCAACTTATTCATGTGAAAATTCACAACAAATTGTGAGAAGGTGTCTGGGAGTGACTGCAAGATCAAATCTTGACTTAACTCCCCATCCATCATGAACCCAAGCTGTCCAAGTTGTTCAATCAGATTGATCATCTTAAGGACATGAGTCTCAACAACAGTGCCCTCGGTCATACGAGATCGGAAGAGCTCCTTAGATATCTGATATCTAGCAGTCCTACTTTGCTCACCATACAACTCTTTGAGGTGCAGCAATATAGTAGGAGCATCCATAGTTTCACGCTGACACTAAAGCTCGTTACTTATGGATGCGAGCATGATGCATTGAGCCAAGATTGCATCATCTTGCCACTTTCTGAAAGTAGCAATCTCTTCCTCAGAGGCTATTTCTGCAACATTTGCAGGGACTGGCGAATTTAGGACATAAAAAATCTTTTCAGCAGTGAGAACAATTCTCAGATTCCTTAACCAGTCCGTGTAATTCGGTCCGGTCAGTTTGTTAGCATCAAGTATGCTACGCAGTGATAGTGAGTTTGACATTTTTAAATTCTGCATGTGAAATAGACAACATTTTAGCATACATTCATTTAATTAATTTCCAAAATAAATTAGGTCTTTATTTTAAATTGGTATCTCCCACTATTTTCATCAAACTATATTACCCTCAATATATAGTTGGGCAAATCTAATTAAAGATTTGCTAATGAGATTAAGGATCGCATTTCAAATGTATATAGCCTTGTGTGTGCACAACAAACTATATATAAATAAATAGGTAGACAACTATTGTCAATTACATCACTATGTAACTCCTTGTATTTTTCCTCTTAGATTATAATGGTCAAGTGTGTGCACATCGTAACTAAAATAATCTAAGTTAAGTCCATCCTAGCACTTCCATATATTCGAAAGAAAAACACTGTCCTTGTGGTGACACAACAAAACAACATCGTTCAGTCTATTTATAAGCATCAAATGTGATAAAACAACATCTTAAATGTTTAATACTCGCCTTGTGTGTGCACAATAAACTCATATTAAATATTTAATACTCTATTGTTTTACCATGCTAGAAGGCGACGTTCGATATTCTAAATATCTTTGAACGCTTAGGACTTAATATGATTTCTTTGAGGGGTTTATTATTATTAGTCTAATCCTGTTTAGCGCGCATGCACATATATATATAAAATACGCGTCATATTATTTAACATGCAAAGCAGGTTGGATAATATATAATATATATAGTAAGCATGCACATATAGAATACTATATTCTACCCGGATTGATTATGGACTTTTATTCTAGTTTGGTTCACTAGAGTCACCAAGTGAACCAAAAGGTCAAACCTAGGGTGCAAGAATAAAATTTTAAATATAACTATTACATTTAAACCCGGGCTCCATTACAAACGGGTCTTCATGCACTTCTTGCTCATTTGTCTCCAATTCTTCAAAATTAATTCTAACTAGTCCTATTACAAAAACTATTTACAACAAATAGAAACCTTGATCAGCAGTCAAGAAGAAGTACATAGGAGGGAGATAGAATTTACATTAAGAAAAATTAGAGAAGACGAGGTATGCAGACCCCATTTATAAAAACCTATACATTCAAGCATCCACTAAAATAAATCCAATCACACATTGGTCAATAGTCCATAATCAATCCCTATTTATTATCATACATATCTCTATATGTATCAATAAATAACATTCATCCCATGAATAATAAAACCATTCCATATATGCATTGACATCAATTAATGGGCAAAAGTTTTGCTAATATTTAGTTTTGAAACAAAATAAACTCTTTTATTTTAATCAAAAACCAAATCCAAATTAAACTCCTTTAATTTTAGCAATCTGAAATCCTATTCCAGATAAAATAAACATCTTTATTTTAAACTTTTATCAATTAAATAAACCATTTATGTTAATTGAGAAAAACAAAAAATTTTCAAAGTCTGCACACCGGCGCGGCCGCGCTGCACACCCAGAAACGTTTTCTGGGTTAGGGCGCGGTCGCGCTCCAAAATGAACTGGAAGCGGCGCCGCCGCGCCGCGACGCAGATTCAGAAAATTTTTTAGCCCAAAAATCCGATCGTATCGCATATCAATTCATACATGGAATCATCAAAATCAATAATTAACACAAGGATTAGGCTCTGATACCACTGTTAGATTTGTATATAACGCAAGTATGTAATCAAATTACACAAATAGGGCAGAAGCGTGATAAAACGGATTTTAAAATTAGCATACAAGTCATCACCATGATCTATCCTTGTGTTCAATTATCAATTAAACGAAAGAGAATGAGAATAAGAATTATACCCTCGCAGATCAAAGTTTCCTCGGGTACAAGTTCAACTCCTAGTCCTTCGTGTTCTCCTCGAATTCCACCGATGAGATTCATTCCTTTGATCAACGTTAGCCACCCAAGTGTTTGGCCTCTAGAGGTGATCCACCAAGGAAGAATAGGTATTCAAGAAGTTGGGTATAGGAAAAACCCTAGTTTCTATCTCTATAGAAATTGCAAGTACTCTCCACAATCTAATACAAGAGTGTGTAACCCTAATCTATGATAAGACTCCTCTTATTTATAGATGTAGGAATAACTCTTCCCTAAACTATTTAGGATTAGGGTTTTTATTATAATTAAACTCCTTTAATTAATTATGCTCCTAATCCAATTAGGAATTCGTGGGAAAGTACTTCTATTAATTAATTCCTAATCCCTATTAGGAATTAAATAATAGTAATAGTAATAATAATAATAATAAGACTCCTCTTATTAATTTATATTTAATATTTTCAAAATAATAAATAATAAATATTAAGTTATTTAATTTATTCTATCTCCATAGATTAAATTAAATACACTTAACTTATTATTACAATTATGCCATTTACTTCTTAAATAAATATTTTGCTTTTGTGGTGTGACCCTTTAGGTTCTCCATATTAAATCGGTTGTGAATAAATCAATTAAAACAATTCTAATTTTATTTAAATAAATAAATTAAATTATTTAATTTATTTAAACAAATAATATTTATTCTACAATAAGGGTAAGCCCTCTTAGCGATCAACGACTTTCCAGATAATATAGATTTTAACATTAATCACAAAAGAACCTTTCAGTGAATAGTTACCGTACAATTCAATCCTTCTACCATACAATGTCCCAATTAAATATAAGACATGGATTTACTGTCAAGTCTTATTTTATTTAATTATATGTATTTCGATTCCCAAATGCACAACTCTAAATAATGCAAATTAGAAACTCTTTTCTAATTCTATTCTGCCTTGGCCAAGGACTACTGAGTTGTCATTTATCGAATCACATAGGACATTCACATCTTTTACTAGACGAGGTAGATTCTTTGTTGATTATTTACCTATCTCCATGTACAACTTATTATACCCAATCATACCCTTTGATATACCCTAAAGGTCTTAAGGGACATGTCAAAGTATAACTCATCATACATAAGATACTATGATGATCTCAAGTCCAAGGATCACGTGTACTACTATCACTAGAGGAATTCCTATTGACAGACGAGTAAAACTCCATTAGGTATTCCTTAGCGAGCCACGTTCAGTGAACTTATTCTCCAATAAGCACCTACATACTTGCTTTAGTGTCTCCACACAAATGATTATGAGATCAATCATCCTCTTCTTAAGAGCAAGCAATGTATGTACTAATCTATCCGGATTCACTAATCCCCTTTTTAGTAATCCAACGATTAGGAACAATTTTAGTTTGTGAGCTATCTAGAATTTAGATCTCATTAGCATGATCACCATCATTATTCTAAAAGCATTGCTCAAAACTATGGGTTTATCATATTTAATAAAACAACACTATGTAGATAATATAAAATGCCTTTTAAGAAAATCAATTCTTTTATTAATAAATGAATAAGATTACAAAGTATATGCTACATCATATCAAATATGATTGGCTTGTGTGCATACTACTTTCAGATGCTAGCTGCGCTATTGAAGAAATACAACATTTTGCATAAAGTTTCTACATCCTACCATCCCCAAAGTAATGGCCAAGATGAGGTTTCCAATAGAGAGATCAAATCCATTTTAGACAAGGTGGTCAACCCTAACAGGAAGGATTGGAGTTTGCGGTTGGAGGATGCACTTTGGGCTTACAGAACGGCGTACAAAACCCCAATGGGCATGTCACCTTACAGGATATTATATGGGAAGGCATGTCACTTGCCTGTTGAACTAGAACATAGAGCTTTTTGGGCAATCAAGCAATGCAATATGGAGATGGACAAGGCTAGTGAACAACGGAAGCTACAGTTGCAGGAATTGGAAGAATTGAGGAACGATGCTTATGAGAGTTCTAAGATATACAAGGAGAAGACAAAAGCTTTTCATGATAGCAGGCTCATTCGAAAGAACTTTGTTGTAGGACAAAAAGTTCTCCTTTACCATTCCAGGCTCAAATTATTTCCGGGTAAGTTGAGATCTAGATGGGTAGGACCTTTTGTTGTTACTAACATTTTTCTTCATGGTGCAATTGAAATTCAGAGCCCAAGTACAAGAAACATTTTTAAGGTGAATGGACACAGGTTGAAACCCTTTCATGAGGGTTTTCAAGTGGAAAAATTGAGGTGATGAATCTCGAGGATCCAATGGATACAGAGTGAAGAAAGAGGAAGGATGTCGAGCCAATGATAATAAACAAGGGCAGCTGCTTGGGAGGCAACCCAAGATCTCAGATTTGATTTTTTTATCCCTTTCCTTTTTAGTTTGTTAGTTGCATGTTAGATAGCAGTTGTTTCGTCTTTCCATGATTGTCCTACATTGGGGACAATGTAAGGTTTGAGTGTGGGGGAGGGGTTTAGGTTATATTTAGGTTTACTCTGAGTAGTAGTTTTGTGGAAAACATTCTTGGCTCTAAATATTTTCTACATAGATGCTAATTGATAGAATTTGATTGATGCGAAATTGGTTGATGAATGATGATAACTAAGTCGTGATCCATAGTAACTGATTTGAATTGAATTTATATTACATAAGTTCTTGAACATGAGATATGTGCTTATTTGGTTGGGTTATCTGTGGAGTTGTCTATGTGCACTGATTTCATTATTTAGAGCTATTTTACTGCTAATGTTATTGCAGGACCATGAGAAAATAAGACAAGAGGAAACTCAACAATTTTTGAAAAAATGAATGAAAAAAAAATGAAAAGGAGAAACATGTGGTGGGAGATGGAGCGTAAAACGCACTCACCCATAAACACATGCAACGAGATGGAGTGTAAAACGTACTCGTTGGTGAGAAGACAAGTGAGATGGAGCATAAAATACACTCACTTAAGAAAAAAAGAGGTGAAATGGAGCATAAAATGCATTCACATGAAAAAAATGAAGTTGATGGTTCTTGAGGAAAAAGGAAAAATAGCAGAGGAAATAGGTTCTGAGTTTTGAGTCAGTGTGCACTGTTGTTATTCCATGATAACTGAGTTGAGTATGTGTGTAGATCATAGGAAGGATACTTATGTGGACATAGTTTGATTTAGAGATGTTCGGTGGGGAATGACAAGGTTATTATTGTACATTGATTGATGAAGTGTTGACCAAATTTCTGTTAGTTAGTGTTGATATTCATAGATTGGAATTGATTTAAATCTTTTGAAAGTTTGGTTAAATGAATCTCTAATGAAGTTAATATCACCTTTTCTTTGACTTACACAAGGACGTGTAAAGACTAATGTCGACGCCGGTTTTTTCGCTTCAATTGCGATTTGTTTGTCTTTTCCGATTTTAGCCTTTTTATTAGGTGATTTTTTGGAAAAGGTCGGCTTGAATGTCGACGGGGTTTTGAAAGATCATTTTTATGATGAGCCAATTAACCAGAGTCGCCAGTTGGTATATTTGAAATGGATGTACCAACTCATCCGAGTTTTTGTTTTTTTTATAAATCGATGGCTCATGTGTGACTCCGAATTAATTGGTCTGCGAACCGAGATTCATAGTGTTCGGGGGCTTGCTTAAGCGAGGGGAAGGTGTTAGGCACCCCCCGACTTCCGTGAAACACGGTTACCGCAATCTTGATGCTTTCCTATCCTTTAATTCATGAAATGTGTGTATATGCGCGCGTGTGTGTGTGTGCCTATGTGAATGTTGTGGTGAGTTTGTATGAAAGAATCATTTGGATTTTTTTAGGGAAAATCGTGCTTTGGGAGTGCTTTAGAATGTCCCTCGATTTATACGAGAAAGCTTTATGAGAAAGGTTTGATTTTAATTGTCAAAACTATGAGATTTTCATTAGGTGTCGTTTTGGCAAAACAAGAGTTTTAAACCTTCGTCAAAATAGGAATCGAGATCTATACGTTGCCTTCGTAACTCAAATGATGGGCAACTTCTAGGATCTCTTTAACCCTATGCACAACGGTTTAATAAAACGTCATTTGTTTATAAAATCATTTTGTGTGACGTTTGAAAACGATTTTCTTTAGCTTTCTCCTTTACATAGAAATCGACATTCATTAGCACTTCTCATTTTAAGCCTCGTGATGCTAATAACCTAGTTTGACTGATTTTATGAAAATCTTATCGTTTAGCTTTGAAATCAAATCGAGCATAAACATGCGTCGGGGCTATTCATGGGCATGTAAGCCATCAAAATAACCCCAAACGCCTACAATCACAAGTTTCACTATTTCGGGGCCTCAAACACGATTCTCGCCTTGGCGTCGTTTTAAGGCCCGACGATTACATATTTACAATGAAAGGTACATTGAATTTATTATATATATCAAAAGATGTCCATCATCGGATTTGGATCACGGGGTCGCGCTCCTAGGCTCACATCCAAAATCGCTACACACCCACAAGATCCTAAAAATAACAATCTAAATAAACTATGCATAATACATCATTACAACGAGCTAAAATTCACCAAATGGATATCATCGGGCCATTAGGAGGAATTTCGTTCCATTTGGGAACCCTCACTAATAGTCCTCAATCCATAGATCCAAAACAATATACAAGAAAAACTACATTTAATTTAACCAAACAATATGATATAAATTGCTAGAACAAAGGGAATTTTCACCTTGCAAATGATCTCAAATGGATGTGAACTTGTGTATTTGACTAAGATAAGGAGTATATTTGATACAATTAAAATCAAAGAATATAAATCCTCTCTTTTTTCCTCTCTTTTCTTCCTATTTGATTGTAAAATTTGCTCCTTTTTCTCTCTATTTCTGTGTTCTTGCTGCTGCAGAATTCTTCTTCCTTCAAATTCTTCCCCTCGTTCCCCTGTATGCTGAAATGGATTGATATAGGCTAGCCAGAGCCAGCCTTCCACCCAGCACGCCAGCCACTTTGATTATTTAATTCTTCTCGGTTCCCGCACCGCACCTCGATTCTTGCGTCACGCCGTCAGTTTTATCCGAAATGCTTGTATTTTGCAGTCCGAAAAATTACTGTGGGACGTGACATATTATTCGGGAACGCCTTTTTTGGATGGCTATGTCGTCACGTTGGTTTTGACTACGCATCATCGCGGTGGCGTCAAATGCCGAGTCTTTTGCTCTCGCAGGCGAGTTCCATTGACGATTTCCTCCTCCTGTCACGGTTAGTATAGGGAACACAAAATTTGGGTGTCTACAGCTGCCCCTCTTTATCACGTTTATGCAATGTTTAAATGAAATGAACATGATAAAGAAATAGACACCTGATGCATGAATGACAGTGTCTAAGGATGACAGTACATATATGATGCAACATGTGTAGCTTACAATGCAACACAAGATATAATGCATGCAAAAAAACATTCGCAAGAGTGTCGATGCTTCAACCCCCTGACCGTATTTGTTAGTCGTTAGGCTCACACTTCCAATCTATCGTATCGTTCGGGGCCGGGTTTCGTCGTCGGTCACCCATTTCGTGATCGCCGGTTATCGTCGCCGTCGATCGTCTCGTCGGGGCCGGGTTTCGTCGCCGGTCAACCGTCTCGTGATCGCCGGTTATCGTCGCCGTCGATCGTCTCATCGGGGCCGGGTTTCGTCGCCGGTCACCCGTCTCGTGATCGCCGGTTATCGTCGCCGTCGATCGTCTCGTCGGGGCCGGGTTTCGTCGCCGGTCACCCGTCTCGTGATCGCCGGTTATCGTCACCGTCGATCGACTTGTCGGGGCCGGGTTTCGTCGCCGGTCACCCGTCTCGTGATCGCCGGTTATCGTCGCCGTCGATCGTCTCGTCGGGGTCGGGTTTCATCGCCGGTCACCCATCTCGTAACCCCCGGTTATCGTCGCCGGTTGGTTATCTTGTCGGAGCCGGTTTTCATCGCCGGACATCCATCTCGTAATCGCCGGTTATCGTCGCCGGTCGATCGTTTGGATCTCAGCCCTTCCCAGGGTGTTAGTGTTTGGATATCAGCCCTTCCCAAGGTGTTAGTTGTTTGGATATCAGCCCTTCCCAGGGTGTTAGTTGTTTGGATATCAGCCATTCCCAGGGTGTTAGTGTTTGGATATCAGCCCTTCCCAGGGTGTTAGTGTTTGGATATCAGCCCTTCCCAGGGTGTTAGTGTTTAGATATCAGCCCTTCCCAAGGTGTTAGTGTTTGGATATCAGCCCTTCCCAGGGTGTTAGTGTTTGGATATCAGCCCTTCCCAAGGTGTTAGTGTTTGGATATCAGCCCTTCCCAGGGTGTTAGTGTTTGGATATCAGCCCTTCCCAAGGTGTTAGTGTTTGGATATCAGCCCTTCCCAGGGTGCTCACCATCTTGTTGTGGTTTGCTTGGATGCCTTCCCAGGTTCACTTCTTGTTTGGATACCAGCCCTTCCCAGGGGTCATTGATTGTTCGGATACCAGCCCTTCCCAGGGGTCGTTGATTGCTTGGATACCAGCCCTTCTCAGGGATCACTTCCTGCTTGGATTTGAGTGTTTTTTTTTTTTTTTTTTATATGAGATATGTGATCGGCTTCATGTCCTGGATCTCCCACCAACATCGTCCACGTACCACGCCGCAAAAGCCATCACAGTCTGATCATTCGCGGGGTTGAAAGCGACGTGCTTGTACTTTCCCCTGAAGATTTTCATTTTGATCGTACATGTATGCATGCAAAAGATGTTATGCATGATCTGGCAGATATGTTATGGACAAATGCATGTGCACAACATATGTTTAGATAGAAATGACCCCTGTTTAGTCAAATGATACGATTCGACCGTCGTCATTGTTTGCCAACATTTGATCGGATCACGCCTCGTCGCGAGGTGTAGTTTCTAGACTTCAACATGGGTTTGGTACTCTGCCTGTTCTTGGTCGTCTTCATCTGAGGCAGTCTGTTTCGCTCTCTGTGATGATTGACAGCTATGTTGGGCTCCTTGGCTTTTTGATCATTTCTGATGGCCGATATGCTGTTGTCCCGCATTATATCATCCTTGTATATGCTCATGCACGTGGATCATTTGGATGTCGAGGCAATGATAGTCAGGATTGGGGAGAAGCCCAATGACGAGAAGTTCTGTGCATCCTCAGCTTCCTTCCATTTCATGATTCTTAACTGCCCCTGCCTTGGCGCGTGTCGCTACCAAGAATTTCTATCGAAAACTCGCGATGTTGACCGTGCTGAGTTATCCACAGCTCTGCAAGATCCTGCATATCAGATGACTAACAAATGCCAAAACTTGAAAGCTCGGGCCGTTAGTGTTAGTTCAACACAAAGGTATTATAATCTCGACAAAAATGCAGTTAAAGCACATGAAATTGAATATCTATTGATCGTACAATCTAGCAAGTTGTGAACCCTTTTTTTTTTTTTTTTTTTTTTTTTCAATCCCTCGTGAGTTGATGATTTTCTTTTTGACGAGTTATGAAATCGTAAGAGCACCTTCAAGCATTCATGGTCATTGTATGTGAGTAAGGTCGAATTCAAAAGGACTACCTTCCCTCGTCAAAGGCACTCTGTCTCCATTCTCGACAACGTCCTTAGCAGGATTGACGTCATATGACAAATGCACTATGCGATGCAGCATTCAGTAGGGGATTCTCTTCCATGACTCATTGTTTAAGGCCGAGAGTTTTTTTCGCATTATCCTTTCTCTTTATTAGTTCACTTCACTTGTCTCGTTTTCTGAGGCTTTTCAAAGTTACCCATTTAACGAGTTTTGGACCAATGACTCCCGAACCAGACGGTTTTGGGGCATTAGGTGTACAGACACCCCTTCGGGTTTATTTACTCGAGTAACAAAGGCCACGGTTCGAGACAAGCTGGTGGTCTGCCCCACTCATTCTTTGCTTGACCTTGCGCAAGATTCGTTTTCTTAGGCTTGAGTTACCCATGTAGCGAGTGTTAGGCCGGTGACTCCCAAACCAGACGGCTTTAGGGCACCAGATGTAGAGACAAACCCCCTTAGGCTTAATTACTCGAGTAGCCCATGCCACGATTTGAATCTGCTCGGGCCTCCTCTACTGTAATGCTCGTTTTCTTAGGCTCTGAGTTACCCATGTAACGAGTGTTGGGCCAGCGACTCCCAAACCAGATGGCTTTAGGGCACCAGGTGTAGAGACACCCCTCGGGCTTAATTACTCGAATAACCCAGGCCACGATTCGAGACATTAGCTTGATAATCATTTATCGTCTGACTTCTTGATATTGATAATTATTGACTGTCTGATTACGTGTTAATTGCCATCAACGTCGCCATAGTTTTATACCCCACAACTGAAAGTTTGTGCAAATGCAAAGTGAAGGCTGTCACATGAGGTCGATTCTGTCGCAAACGTTGCTTTGAATTAAGGCTTTGTACCCGATCAAAAGGTTGAATAGCCTTCTTCGTCTAATCATACTCACGATCGTGCTCCACGGTTGCTTGTCAGAAATAATCCGATTCCTATCAAGCCAAATAAAATCCCCCTTCACGCGGGTCATCGTATCCTAGGAAAACTATGCTTGGCAAATGCCAGATGATCGCATCGTTGAATATTGACATGAGGTAGCATCTGATGATGATGGTGCATGCTGATGGGATTGTTGCATGGGTGCCAATTTGCACGTCATCATTTCCTGGGTAGTTGACAAATGCCCCAGTGTTAAGTTGCCTTTCTTGTGATCTCCCTCGCATTGGTTGCATCGGTACCTCGCTGGGCTAACAGAAGATCCGGTCCTTTGACTTGTTGAAAGGTTTGGGGAATTTTTTTTTTTGTTTTTGTTTTTGTTTTTTTTTTGTGGTCGAATATGCCCCTACTCCGGGTTCTTTGTGATCGTCAGGGGTTCTGATGTTTGATGGCAAAGGTTTGGTCTAAGTTGGGTTTGGGTTTACCTTCGACCCACCCTTTGATCTCGCCAGGCGTATTATCGATATCTATCTCGTCCTGCTCGATCCCCATCAGATCGAAATCTAGCTTTATACCAAAATCGTGATCCCCCTTCAAATTTGGCCTATTGTTTGTCAGGCTAGAATGCCTCAATTCGGGGTACTGCCATAAAACAAAAAAATGCTTGTTATATATATAAAACATTTCAGCACATGATTTTCTTTTTGGGTAACATGATAAAATGACAAGAGCGTGCAGGGATTTGAAATAAAACTCAGAATTTTAAAACCCGTTGATCTTCTACTGGCCGGGTTTCACTGCCGTACTTCTGGATTCACCCCCCTTCCCTATCATGCTTAGGTAGAGGATTTAACATTTGGTGACCCTGGTTGTTCCACCACAATTTCCCCACTATCAATCAAATCCTGAATTTTGTGTTTCAGCGTCCAACATTTCTGCGTATCATGACCGGGGGAATTTGAGTGGTATGCGCATCGCTTGCTTGGGTCAAATCTCCTTCCATTCGGGTCACTCGGGGGTGCCAAATCGACTATTTTTCTTTGGGCTATCAATAATGCCAAAACCTGCTCAAGAGGATCCCCGAGTGGGGTGAATACTCGATCTTTCGAGGCATCAAATCTTCTTCGTTCGTCCGACCCTCGATCATTGAAATTAGGCTGTCGGGGTGGTGCAATTCTCTGTGGTCGCACTAGAGGGCCATTATCCACCTTCCTAGATGAGCCCTGCAGAATGAGGGAGACATCCTCCTCCCTTTTCTTTTGGGCTCTCTGGGAAGCACTGCCATAATTTCCACTCCGGATTTGCTCCGAAGCCGTCTCCAAAACCGTGAAATCCCGAATCTTGCCAGACTTCAAACCCATGTCCACCATTTCTCCATGTTTAATCATTTCAGCAAAGGGTCTTCCAATCCCCGAGATGACTCGTTCATAATACGGTGCCTCTTGAATGTCTACAAAAGTCATCACCATCTCTGACTCGCTCATCGGGGGATTCACCTGTGCGGCCATACCCCTCCATCGCTGTGCATAATCCCTGAAGGATTCCCGGGGTTGCTTCTTAACTTTCGTCATTTGGTACCTGTCAGGGGCCATCTGGGCCTGAAAGCTGTACTGGGTTAAGAAGGTATGGGCCAATTCCTCCCAGTTGTGGATTCGGGCATTGTCAAGGCGGGCATACCAGATTCTTGCCTCCCCCGTTAAGCTTTTCTGGAACAGCTGCATCCTCAACCCTTCGTCTTCGGCATAAGACCCGAGTTCCCCAATGTATATTTTCAAGTGTGTATAGGGGTCTCCCTTTCCATTATATTTTTCAAACTCGGGGACTTTGAACTTTTTTGGATATCTGGTTCCGGGGAAAACACATAGATCCGAGTAATTAACCCTACCTAGGGAGCCTATGCCTCTTAGAGATTGGATGGTCTCCTCCATGTGTTTCATTTTTTTCCGAAGGTCGTCAGTGTCCCCTTCCTCTAGGATAGTAATCACTGTCTTGTTAGGTATGGGAACGGCCCTTGGGATGACTGGCTCGTCCTTGAGTTGGGGTTGGTCATCTTTAAACAGGTTTGCACCATTTTTAGGAGGATTCTGGTCACCCCCTGGTGGTGGAATATTATGCGGTCCTTGGTTTGGCGGATCCTGTCTGATTAGGAACTGTTCTTTTAGCATTGTGGCCATTTCTATCATCTGCTTTTTGAAGTCATCAAACTCTTCCCGAGATATGGAACTATGATTGGGAAGATCAGCCATTTCAGAGGTAGAGACCTGAGCTTTCTTAGACTGCGAACGGGTTTGAGGAGCAATCCTACAGAAACAACGGTTTGAAGTTTAGTCCTGGGCAATGAAAGGATATGGATGCATGCTAAAGCTGTAACTTTTTGTGTTTTTGGGTTTTTTAATTTTTTCCTGTAAAACAGAAAGTTAGTATTCCTTTAATGCAATAACAAATGCAAAACACGACTTTATTATGCTTCCCCAGTTGTTCCCTGCAAAACATAAAGGTTTAGTAATTTCTCTTGATAGAAGGGGAGGCATATATGAGTGGGATCATGACATTTATACGCGTGAACGTAAAAGGGCATGAAGAGATCTTTCCTGCGTTGGGTTAATCTGAGGCTGACCTATCCTAGGGTTACTCTCACGGGCTTTTCGGCATGAAGGTCCCCATATCTTCGCAATCTACTCGTCTGAATCCTTTCGATTGGAGCGGATATGGGTGGTGCGTTTCCTGAGCCATCTCCGGGGAGCAGCCCCTTTGAGTCCAGTAATAAGCAACCGACAGGTTTGCCTCAGGAGGAGGTACACTCTCAACATACATTCACATTCATCGTCCTCACCGAATGCATATGATTACTTTAAAGTAAAGCAAATCCATTCAACCATTCATTTATTTGGACAAAACACACATTCACACAACAAAAGTACAAAAGATCAAAATATCGCATGCACACACACATTCATGAATTTTTAAAGGATAGGATAGCATCAAGATTTGAACGCGGCTTAAGCCCTCTAATGCTCCCCAGCAGAGTCGCCAGCTGTCGACGCCGATTTTTTCGCTTCAATTGCGATTTGTTTGTCTTTTCCGATTTTAGCCTTTTTATTAGGTGATTTTTTGGAAAAGGTCGGCTTGAGTGTCGACGGGGTTTTGAAAGATCGTTTTTATGATGAGCCAATTAACCAGAGTCGCCAGTTGGTATATTTGAAATGGATGTACCAACTCATCCGAGTTTTCGTTTTTTTTATAAATCGATGGCTCATGTGTGACTCCGGATTAATTGGTCTGCGAACCGAGATTCATAGAGTTTGGGGGCTTGCTTAAGCGAGGGGAAGGTGTTAGGCACCCCCCGACTTCCGTGAAACACGGTTACCGCAATCTTGATGCTTTCCTATCCTTTAGTTCATGAAATGTGTGTATATACGCGCGTGTGTGTGTGTGCCTATGTGAATGTTGTGGTGAGTTTGTATGAAAGAATCATTTGGATTTTTTTAGGGAAAATCGTGCTTTGGGAGTGCTTTAGAATGTCCCTCGATTTATACGAGAAAGCTTTATGAGAAAGGTTTGATTTTAATTGTCAAAACTATGAGATTTTCATTAGGTGTCGTTTTGGCAAAACAAGAGTTTTAAACCTTCGTCAAAATAGGAATCGAGATCTATACGTTGCCTTCGTAACTCAAATGATGGGCAACTTCTAGGATCTCTTTAACCCTATGCACAACGGTTTAATAAAACGTCATTTGTTTATAAAATCATTTTGTGTGACGTTTGAAAACGATTTTCTTTAGCTTTCTCCTTTACATAGAAATCGACATTCATTAGCACTTCTCATTTTAAGCCTCGTGATGCTAATAACCTAGTTTGACTGATTTTATGAAAATCTTATCGTTTAGCTTTGAAATCAAATCGAGCATAAACATGCGTCGGGGCTATTCATGGGCATGTAAGCCATCAAAATAACCCCAAATGCCTACAATCACAAGTTTCACTATTTCGGGGCCTCAAACACGATTCTCGCCTTGGCGTCGTTTTAAGGCCCGACGATTACATATTTACAATGAAAGGTACATCGAATTTATTACATATATCAAAAGATGTCCATCATCGGATTTGGATCACGGGGTCGCGCTCCTAGGCTCACATCCAAAATCGCTACACACCCACAAGATCCTAAAAATAACAATCTAAATAAACTATGCATAATACATCATTACAACGAGCTAAAATTCACCAAATGGATATCATCGGGCCATTAGGAGGAATTTCGTTCCATTTGGGAACCCTCACTAATAGTCCTCAATCCATAGATCCACAACAATATACAAGAAAAATTACATTTAATTTAACCAAACAATATGATATAAATTGCTAGAACAAAGGGAATTTTCACCTTGCAAATGATCTCAAATGGATGTGAACTTGTGTATTTGACTAAGATAAGGAGTATATTTGATACAATTAAAATCAAAGAATATAAATCCTCTCTTTTTTCCTCTCTTTTCTTCCTATTTGATTGTAAAATTTGCTCCTTTTTCTCTCTATTTCCGTGTTCTTGCTGCTGCAGAATTCTTCTTCCTTCAAATTCTTCCCCTCGTTCCCCTGTATGCTGAAATGGATTGATATAGGCTGGCTGGCCGCCTGCCTTCCACCCAGCACGCCAGCCACTTTGATTATTTAATTCTTCTCGGTTCCCGCACCGCACCTCGATTCTTGCGTCACGCCGTCAGTTTTATCCGAAATGCTTGTATTTTGCAGTCCGAAAAATTACTGTGGGACGTGACATATTATTCGGGAACGCCTTTTTTGGATGGCTATGTCGTCACGTTGGTTTTGACTACGCATCATCGTGGTGGCGTCAAATGCCGAGTCTTTTGCTCTCGTAGGCGGGTTCCATTGACGATTTCCTCCTCCTGTCACGGTTAGTATAGGGAACACAAATTTGGGTGTCTACAACTAAGTGTGGGGGAATTTAATGAGTGCATAATGTTCTATATTTTTGATTCCTTTATGTTTCGTTTTATTACATGCTTTATGTGTATATGGACTTATTAAGGTGTTTATTGATTACAGGAGGAATTGGTGCTGAAAAGAGGATTTGGAGCTAAAAATAGGGAAAAGAAGAAAATTCCGAGACTTAAGGATGCATGATCTTGGCTTGGAACTTGGATTTTATTGTAGATCTACGTTTTAGCTTTCCGAATCATCTTGAATCGCCTCAATCGAAGTTCGTATGAAAACGTTATGACCTATTTACTAATGGGCGATGAACTTCAGATTTTCAGCTTGCCATTTACACAACAGTCACTTCGGGGCCAATTTCGACCTTTATCCATCCTGTATCTCTAAACACTCAAAGAATGGAAGTCGTAGATCTCGTCGACATCTTCGATTTGATAGGTGGCAGGTCCCGTAACGCTTCCCGAATCAAACGTTATGGCCATTTTTCCAAAGGACGTCGCAGCAGAAAGTTGAGCGCGGTTGGCGTTGAAATGGCTTGATTTCAGCGCTGTCAGCGCTGAAGCCTCTGCAGTTGAGCGCTGTCGGCTCTGAATCTAGTGTTTTTGAGCGCCGTCGGCGCTGAAACATGGCACGGAGTGTTTTTGCAAGAGTTATTTCCATAAATTTAGAAATCTTTGATATATTTTCCAATTCTAATGTAACTAGAATGTTTTCTTAGATAGGATAATATCTTAGGACTATAAATACATGTAATTAGTTAGATATTAGGGACATCTACATCACATCTACTACTCCTTCTACTTAATTACAAACCCTAGTTTTGAAGATTGAAAGATGTCAGGCTAATTTTCTATATTCAGTTCTAAAGGGACGTGAAACCTTATTTACAAGTAATTGATTAATCAAGTTTTATTCTTTATTCCTTCTTGCATGAAACTTATTCTGATAATCTATTTCAATTGTTTGCATGCTAATTGATTTCATTAATTTAATATGGCCAATTGGATTAGTTTGATCATTAACATCTGCTAGATTAAGAAGTAATATTAGGTGTAGTTGATAGTATTCCTTGTCACCAGTAGCAATTAGTAATATTGATTGTGTCAGAACTTTTGATTATTACTAAGGTTATCAGGGAGCAAGTTAACTAAACCGAGCTTGTGTGTTTATTGCTTGAATTAGCCTAATTCTCTAGCCCTTAATGTTGCTGTCATATTAAATCTAAAGAGCTTGTTTTAGGTTATATGATAGTTAGAATCTGGTAAAGAGCATGTTTTATTCAGTGAATATCTAAGGAGAATTTCAGATAGCAGAGCTTATTGTTATCTAGGGCTAATAGTTTCATTGAAGGGTAAATAATAATAATTTGGTTGATTAATTACTGTGATTTGGTGGATCTGAACTAAAGAACTGAACTTGTTTATTTATTGGTTAAGCTTATTACTCGATTTTGTTTAGTTAGATAATTGATTTTCAAAACCCCCCATCTTTTGTCATTGAATAGATTTTAAAACACGTACTCCCTGTGGGATTGATCCTTGTTTATTACTGTGTTAATTGTTGAATTTGAGAATAGAAAGTGAGGTTAATTTAGGAGTGCTAAACGACAGCTCCCAATGATCATTCTAGATTTGGATATGTATATTTAATGAAATACAAATTTAAATCGTTTGAAAGGTTCAAAGAATTCAGAAGTGCAGTACAGAAGCAAACTGGTAAGAGTATTAAGATTCTTCGATCAGATCGAGGAGGGAATAATTAAGCAATGAGTTTCTCAGTTGTCTCAAAGAAAATGGTATAATCTCATAATGGACTCCACCAGGGACGCCACAGTTGAATAGTGTATCTGAAAGGAGAAATCGAACATTGTTGGACATGGTTTGTTCCATGATGAGTTTTACCGACCTTCCAGTATCCTTCTGGGGTTATGCCCTAGAATCGGCTGCATACCTACTTAACAAGGTACCTACCAAATCCGTCCCAAAGACTCCATATGAGTTATGGACAGGGAGGAAACCAAATCTTAAGCATGTTATGACTTGGGGTTATCCAACTTCTGTCAAAAGGTTTGAGCATGATAAGCTAAAGACTAGATCCGACAAATGTAGATTCATAGGATACCCTAAAGAAACATCAGGGTATTATTTCTATCATCCTACTGATCAAAAGGTGTTTGTTGCAAAACATGTCGCCTTCTTGGAAAAGGAGTTTATCCTTGAAGGGGTTAGTGGGAGTAAGATGTATCTTGAAGAAATTCAAGAACCACAAAATACTACGGATCAAAGTCAGGTACCTGACCAAGTAGAAGAACCTACTGTACCACAACCTATTCGTAAATCTAGAAGAGTACCGAAGATACCTGATAGGTATGAATTTATCATAGAGGATGATGATGAGGTACGCATTATAAATGATGATGATCCATTGACTTACGAAGAGGCTATGAGTAGTAAAGACTCAGAGAAATGGCTAGAAGCAATGAAATACGAGATGGACTCCATGTATGAAAACCAAGTATGGACTTTGGTTTTACCACCTGAGGGTATTAAGCCTATTGTGTGCAAATGGCTCTTTAAGAGAAAGACTGGAGCGGACGGCAAGGTAGAGACCTATAAGGCCCGACTGGTTGCAAAAGGTTTTAAACAAAGACAAGGAGTTGACTATGATGAAACCTTCTCACCAGTAGCTATGCTCAAGTCCATTCGGATTTTGCTTACAACTGCAGCTTATTATGACTACGAAATCTGGCAAATGGACGTGAAAACGGCCTTCCTCAATGGAGAGCTTGAGGAGAATGTATATATGATACAGCCAGAGGTTTTTATTTCAACGGTTGGAACAAACCAAGTCTGTAAGCTACAACGATCTATTTATGCATTGAAGCAAGCTTCTCGAAGATGGAATATCTGTTTTGATGAGATAATCAAAAAGGTTTGATTTTATCAGAAATGAGGATGAACCTTGTGGGTACAAGACGGTTAGTGGGAGCGCTGTCTCATTCCTTGTATTATATGTTGATGATATATTACTGATAGGGAATGATGTTCCTATGCTACAGTCGATCAAAATTTGGTTATCTAAACACTTCTCCATGAAGGACTTGGGTGAGGCATCCTATATTTTGGGGATAAACACCTATAGAGATAGATCTAAAAGGATGCTAGGCTTGACCCAAGGAAAGTACATTGACTCGATACTAAAGAAGTTTAGCATGGAAGATTCCAAGAGAGGTCTCATATCGATGAGCCATGGAATACATCTCTCCAAGAAACAGGCCCCAAAGACACCTGAGGAGAGAGACCGTATGAGTAAAATTCCTTATGCTTCAGCAATAGGATCTATCATGTACGGTATGATATGTACTAGACCTGATGTCGCTCATGCACTTAGTGTAACAAGTAGATATCAGTCGAATCTAGGAGAAGAGCACTAGAAGGCAGTGAAAAACATCCTAAAGTACTTGAGAAGAACTAAGGACGTATTTCTTGTCTACGGTGCGTCTGAATTGAAATTAGAGGGCTATACAGACTCAAGTTTTCAAACGGACCAAGATGACAGTAAATCCATTTCAGGGTATGTGTTTACCTTAAACGGTGGCGCATTGAGTTGGAAAAGTTCCAAGCAACAAACAGTTGCTGATTTAATGACAGAGGCAGGGTACATAGTTGCGAGTGAAGCTGCAAAGGAAGATGTTTGGATGAAGAAGTTCATAACTGAACTTGGAGTGGTTCCTAGCATTAGAGGAGTTGTACCTTTATTCTGTGACAACACCGGAGCTGTTGCGCAGGCTAAGGAACCCAGGTCTCATCAAAAATCCAAACACGTGTTGCGGCGGTTTCATTTGATTAGCGAAATCATTGGAAGAGGAGATGTCACCCTGGAGCGTGTGGACTCTCAAGACAACATTGTAGATCCATTTACTAAAGCTTTAACTCAACAGCAGTTTGATCGTTACTTAGAGAAGATGGGTATTAGGTACCATGGCAATTGGCTTTAGTGCAAGTGGAAGATTGAAAGTAGTATGCACACAAGCCAATCATATTTGATATGATGTAGCATATACTTTGTAATCTTATTCATTTATTACTAAAAGAATTGATTTTCTTAAAAGGCATTTTATATTATCTACATGGTGTTGTTATATTAAATGTGATAAACTCATAGTTTTGAGCAATGCTTTTAGAATCATGATGGTAATCATGCTAATGAGATCTAAATTCGAGATAGCACATAAATTAAAATTGTTCCTAATCGTTGGATTACCATGTCTTATATTTAATTGGGACATTGTATGGTAGAAGGATTGAATTGTACGGTAACTATTTACTCAAAGGTTCTTTTGTGATTGATGTTGAAATCTATATTATCTGGAAAGTCGTTGATCGCTAAGGGGGCTTACCCTTATTGTAGAATAAATATTATTTATTTAAATGAATTAAATAGTTTAATTTATTTATTTAAATAAGATTAAAATTGTTCTAATTGATTTATTCACAACCGGTTTAATATGGAGAACCTAAAGGGTCACACCGCAAAAGGAAAATATTTATTTAAGAAGTAAATGACATAATTGTAATAATAAGTTAAGTGTATTTAATTTAGTCTATGGAGATAGAATAAATTAAATAGCTTAATATTTATTATTTAATATTTTGGAAATATTAAATATAAATTAATAAGAGGAGTCTTATTATTATTATTACTATTACTATTATTTAATTCCTAATAGGGATTGGGAATTAATTAATAGAACTATTATTTATTTCCTAATAGGCATTGGGAATTAATTAATAGAAGTACTCTCTCACGAATTCCTAATTGGATTAGGAACATAATTAATTAAAGGAGTTTAATTAGAATATAAACCCTAATCCTAAATAGTTTAGGGAAGGGTTATTCCTACATCTATAAATAAGAAGAGTCTTATCATAGATTGGGGTTACACGCTCTTGCATAAGATTGTGGAGAGTACTTGTAATTTCTATAGAGATAGAAACTAGGGTTTTTGCCAAACACCCAACTTCTTGAATACTTGTTCTTCCTTGGTGGATCACCTCTAGAGGCCAAACACTTGGGTGGCTAACGTTGATCAAAGGAAGGAATCACACCGTTGAGTTCGAGGAGAACACGAAGGACTAGAAGTTAAACTTGTACCCGAGGAAGCTTTGTTCTACGAGGGTATAATTCTTATTCGCTTTCTCTTTCGTTTATATCGTTAATTGAGCACATTGATCGATCATGGTGATGGTTTGTACAAAATTTTAAAATCCGATTTTATCGCGCTTCCGCACTATTTATTTAATTTGATTGCATGTTCGCGCTATATACAAACCTAACAGTGGTATCAGAGCCTAATCTTGTGCTAATTATCGATTTTGATAATTCCATGTATGCTTGATATGCGATTGGATCGAAATTTTTGGGCAGAATAAAAAATTTTGAATCAGCGACACGGTGCAGCTGCGCCGCCTCCAGTTCATTCTGGAGCGCAGCTGCGCCTAGACTCAGAATCGGTTTTTTCTGGGGAGCAGCACAGCTGCGCCATTGTCCAGTTCATTCTGGGCGCAGCTGCGCCGGCTAGCAGAATCCAAAATTTTTTTTCCTTCAATTGAAATAAATGTTTTATTTAATTGATATATGTTTAAAATAAAGATGTTTATTTTATCTGAAATAAGATTTCAGATTGCTAAAATTAAAGGAGTTTAATTTGGATTTGGTTTTTGATTAAAATAAAAGAGTTTATTTTGTTTCAAAAACTAAATATTAGCAAAACTTTTGCCCATTAATTGATATCAATGCATATATGGAATGGATTTATTATTCATGAGATGAATGTTATTTATTGATACATATAGAGATATGTATGATAATAAATAGAGATTGATTATGGACTATTGACCAATGTGTGATTGCATTTATTTTAGTGGATGCTTGAATGTATGGGTTTTTATAAATGGGGTCTGCGTACCTCGTCTTCTCTAATTTTTCTTAATGTAAATTCTATCTCCCTCCTATGTACTTCCCCTTGACTGCTGATCAAGGTTTCTATTTATTGTAAATAGTTCATGTAATAAGAATAGTTAGAATTAATTTTGAAGAATTGGAGACAAAGGAGCAAGGAGCGCATGAAGACCCGTTTGTATTGGAGCCCGGGTTTAAATGTAATAGTTATATTTAAATTTAATTCTTGCACCCTAGGTTTGACCTTTTGGTTCACTTGGTGGCTCTAGTGAACCAAACTAGAATAAAAGTCCATAATCAATCCGGGTAGAATATAGTATTCTATATGTGCATGCTTACTATATATATATATATATTATATATTATCCAACATGCTTCGCATGTAAAATAATATGACGCGTATTTTATATATATGTACATGCGCGCTAATCAAGATGAGACTAATAATAACAAACCCCTCAAAGGAATCATATTAAGTCCTAAGCGTTCAAAGATATTTGGAATATCGAACGTCGCCTTCTAGCATGGTAAAGTAATAGAGTATTAAATGTTTAATATGAGTTTGTTGTGTCACCACAAGGCAAGTATTAAATATTTAAGATGTTGCTTTATCACATTTGATGCTTATAAATAGACTGAACGATGCTGTTTTGTTGTGTCACCACAAGGACAGTATTTTTCTTTCGAATATATGGAAGTGCTAGGTTGGACTTAACTTGGATAATTTTGATTCGGATGTGTCACCACTTGATCAAAATAATCTAAGAGGCAAAATACAAGGAGTTACATAGTGATGTAATTGACAATAGTTATCTACCTATTTATTTATATATCGTTTGTTGTGTCACCACAAGGCTATATACATTTGAAATGGGATCCTTAATCTCACTTGCAAATCTTTAATTAGAATTGCCGAACTATATAATAAGGATAATATAGTTTGATGAAAATAGTGGGAGATACCAATTTAAAATAAAGACCTAATTTATTTTGGTAATTAATAAATTGAATGTATGCTAAAATTTTGTCTATTTCACATGCAGAATTTAAAAATGTCAAACACACTATCACTGCGTAGCATACTTGATGCTAACAAGCTGACCGGACCGAATTACACGGACTGGTTAAGGAATCTAAGAATTGTTCTCATTGCTGAAAAGATTTCTTATGTCCTAAATTCGCCTGTCCCTGCAAGTGTTGCAAAAACAGCCTCTTAAGAAGAGATTGCTACTTTCAGAAAGTGGCAAGATGATGCAATCTTGGCTCAATGCATCATACTCGCATCCATGAGTAACGAGCTTCAGCGTCAGCATGAAACTATGGATGCTCCTACTATATTGTTGCACCTCAAAGAGTTGTATGGTGAGCAAAGTAGGACTGCTAGATATCAGATATCTAAGGAGCTCTTCCGATCTCGTATGACCGAGGGCACTGCTGTTGAGACTCATGTCCTTAAGATGATCAATCTGATTGAACAGCTTGGAGAGCTTGGGTTGGTGATGGATGCGGAGTTAAGTCAAGATTTGATCTTGCAGTCACTCCCGAACACCTTCTCACAATTTGTTGTGAATTTTCACATGAATAAGTTGGACGTCAGCTTGCCTGAGTTACTTAACATGTTGAAAACTACTGAAGGTCACTTCTCATCCAACAAGAACCAAGTCTTACTAGTGGATGATTCTTCCAAGAAAAGGAAGAGGCCCAAGTTATCTTCTGAAAAGAAGAAAAACAAGAAGGCTAAGGGCAAGGCGAAGAGGAATGATAAAAAGAAACCTGATCCAGATAGCAAAGGAATTTGCTACCATTGCAATAAGCTGGGACACTGGAAGAGGAACTACAAGGAGTATCTTACAGACCAGAAGAAGCTTGGAGAAGCTTCGACTTCCGATCTAGGTTTGTTCATGATTGAAATTAATTTTTCTGAAAGTCAAAATTCTACTTGGGTATTGGATACCGGCTGTAGTTCTCACATATGTAATAATGTGCAGGGACTAAGCAGAAGTAGAAAGCTGGACAAGGATGAAGTCGTCCTACGAGTGGGAAATGGAGCAAAGGTTGCTGCATTAGCTGTAGGGACTTATCGTTTAGCACTGTCTTCGGGCAAGTTCATTAGTTTAAATAATTGTTATTATGTTCCGACACTCATTAGAAACATTATTTCAATTTCTGTATTGAATATGGATGGTTTTGATATTATAATAAAGAACAACAGTTGTTCTATTTATAATAAAAATGTTTTATATGGTGTTGGGAACTTACTGAATGGACTGTACATACTTGACTTGCATGAAAATATACTTCAAATTGAACAAACTAAGAAAAGAAAAAGAGATTATGTTAATTATACCTTTATATGGCACTGTAGACTAGGTCATATCAATGAAACAAGATTATCCAAGTTACATAAAGATGGGCTTTTAGAGCTATCTGATTACGAATCATATCCAACTTGTGAATCTTGTCTCATGGGTAAGATGACTAAATCTCCTTTTAGTGGAAAAGGAGAAAGAGTTACAGAGTTGTTAGCGTTGGTACACACAGACGTATGTGGACCTATGACAACGAATGCACGAGGAGGGTATTCTTATTTTATTACTTTCACTGATGATCATTCTAGATTTGGATATATGTATTTAATGAAATACAAATCTGAATCGTTTGAAAAGTTCAAAGAATTCAGAAGTGAAGTAGAGAAGCAAACTGGTAAGAGTATTAAGATTCTTCGATCGGATCGAGGCGGGAATACTTAACCAATGAGTTTCTCAATTGTCTCAAAGAAAATGGTATAATCTCACAATGGACTCCACCAGGAACGCCACAGTTGAATGGTGTATCTGAAAGGAGAAATCGAACATTGTTGGACATGGTTCGTTCCATGATGAGTTTTACCGACCTTCCAGTATCCTTCTGGGGTTATGCCCTAGAATCGGCTGCATACCTACTTAACAAGGTACCTACCAAATCCGTCCCAAAGACCCCATATGAGATATGGACAGGGAGGAAACCAAATCTTAAGCATGTTAAGACTTGGGGTTGTCCAGCTTATGTCAAAAGGTTTGAGCAAGATAAGTTAAAGACTAGATCCGACAAATGTAGATTCGTGGGATACCCTAAAGAAACATCGGGGTATTATTTCTATCACCTACTAATCAAAAGGTGTTTATTGCGAAACACGCTACCTTCTTGGAAAAGGAGTTTATCCTCAAAGGGGTCAGTGGGAGTAGGATATATCTTGAAGAAGTTCAAGAACCACAAAATACTACGGATCAAAGTCAGGTACCTGACCAAGTAGAAGAACCTACTGTACCACAACTTATTCGTAAATCTGGAAGAGTACCGAAGATACCTGAGAGGTATGGATTCATCATAGAGGATGATGATGAGGTACGCATCATATATGATGATGATCCATTAACTTACGAAGAGGCTATGAGTAGTGATGACTCAGAGAAATGGCTAGAAGCCATGAAATCCGATATGGACTCCATGTATGAAAACCAAGTATGGACTTTGGTTTCACCACCTGAGGGCATTAAGCCTATTAGGTGTAAATGGGTCTTTAAGAGAAAGACTGGAGCAGATGGCAAGGTAGAAACCTATAAGACCCGACTGGTTGTAAAAGGTTTCAAACAAAGACAAGGAGTTGACTATGATGAAACCTTCTCACCAGTAGCTATGCTCAAGTCCATTCGGATTTTGCTTGCAATTGCAGCTTATTATGACTACGAGATCTGACAAATGGACGTGAAAACGGCCTTCCTCAATGGAGAGCTTGAGGAGAATGTATATATGATACAACCAGAGGGTTTTGTTTCAACGGTTGGAACAAACCAAGTCTGTAAGCTACAACGATCCATTTATGGATTGAAGCAAGCTTCTCGAAGATGGAACATCCGTTTTGATGAGATAATCAAAAGGTTTGATTTTATCAAAAATGAGGATGAACCATGTGTGTACAAGAAGGTTAGTGGGAGCGCTGTTTCATTCCTTGTATTATATGTTGATGACATATTACTGATAGGGAATGATGTTCCTATGCTACAGTCGATCAAAATTTGGTTATCTAAACACTTCTCCATAAAGGACTTGGGTGAGGCATCCTATATTTTGGGGATAAAGATCTATAGAGATAGATCTAAAAGGATGCTGGGCTTGACCCAAGGAAAGTACATTGACTCGATGCTAAAGAAGTTTAGCATGGAAGATTCCAAGGGAGGTCTCATGTCGATGAGCCATGGAATACATCTCTCCAAGAAACAGGCCCCAAAGACACCTGAGGAGAGAAACCGGATGAGTAAGATTCCTTATGCTTCCGCAATAGGATCTATCATGTACGGTATGATATGTACTAGACCAGATGTCGCTCATACACTTAGTGTAACGAGCAAATATCAGTCGAATCCTGGAGAAGAGTACTGGAAGGCAGTGAAAAACATCCTAAAGTACTTGAGAAGAACTAAGGATGTGTTTCTTGTCTACGGTGGGTCTGAATTGAAACTAGAGGGCTATACAGACTCAAGTTTTCAAACGGACCAAGATGACTATAAATCCATTTCAGGGTATGTGTTTACCTTAAACGGTGGTGCTGTGAGTTGGAAGAGTTCCAAGCAGCAAACAATTGCTGATTCAGTGATAGAGGCAGAGTACATAGCTGCAAGTGAAGCTACAAAGGAAGCTGTTTGGATGAAGAAGTTCATAACTGAACTTGGAGTGGTTCCTAGCATTAGAGGAGTTGTACCTTTATTCTGTGACAACACCGGAGCTGTTGCGCAGGCTAAGGAACCCAAGTCTCATCAGAAATCCAAACACGTGTTGCGGCGGTTTCATTTGATTAGAGAAATCATTGGAAGAGGAGATGTCACCCTGGAGCGTGTGGACTCTCAAGACAACATTGCAGATCCATTTACTAAAACTTTAACTCAACAGCAGTTTGATCGTCACTTAGAGAAGATGGATATTAGATACCATGGCGATTGGCTTTAGTGCAAGTGGGAGATTGAAAGTAGTATGCACACAAGCCAATCATATTTGATATGATGTAGCATATACTTTGTAATCTTATTCATTTATTAATAAAAGAATTGATTTTCTTAAAAGGCATTTTATATTATCTACATGGTGCTGTTATATTAAATGTGATAAACCCATAGTTTTGAGCAATGCTTTTAGAATCATGATGGTGATCATGCTAATGAGATCTAAATTCGAGATAGCTCACAAACTAAAATTGTTCCTAATCGTTGGATTACTAAATTGGGGATTAGTGAATCCGGATATATTAGTACATACGTTGCTTGTTCTTAGGAAGAGGATGATTGATCTCATAATCATTTGTGTGGAGACACTAAAGCAAGTATGTAGGTGCTTATTAGAGAATAAGTTCACTGAACGTGACTCGCTAAGGAATACCTAATGGAGTTTTACTCGCCTGTCAATAGGAATTCCTCTAGTGATAGTAGTACAAGTGATCCTTGGACTTAAGATCATCTAGTATCTTGTGTATGATGAGTTATACTTTGACATATCCCTTAAGACCTTTGGGGTATATCAAAGGGTATGATTGGGTATAATTAGTTGTACATAGAGATAAGTGAATGATCAATAAAGAATCTATCACGTCTAATAAAAGATGTGAATGTCCTATATGATTCGATAAATGACAACTCAATAGTCCTTGGCCAAGGCAGAATGAAATTAGAAAGGAGTTTCTAATTTGCATTATTTAGAGTTGTGCATTTGGGAATCGAAATGCATATAATTAAATAAAATAAGACTTGACAGTAAATCCATGTCTTATATTTAATTGGGACATTGTATGGTAGAAAGGATTGAATTGTACGGTAACTATTTACTCAAAGGTTCTTTTGTGATTGATGTTGAAATCTATATTATCTGGAAAGTCGTTGATCGCTAAGGGGGCTTACCCTTATTGTAAAATAAATATTATTTATTTAAATGAATTAAATAGTTTAATTTATTTATTTAAATAAGATTAGAATTGTTCTAATTGATTTATTCATAACCGGTTTAATATGGAGAACCTAAAGGGTCACACCGCAAAAGGAAAATATTTATTTAAGAAGTAAATGGCATAATTGTAATAATAAGTTAAGTGTATTTAATTTAGTCTATGGAGATAGAATAAATTAAATAGCTTAATATTTATTATTTAATATTTTGGAAATATTAAATATAAATTAATAAGAGGAGTCTTATTATTATTATTACTATTACTATTATTTAATTCTTAATAGGGATTGGGAATTAATTAATAGAACTATTATTTATTTCCTAATAGGCATTGGGAATTAATTAATAGAAGTACTCTCTCACGAATTCCTAATTGGATTAGGAGCATAATTAATTAAAGGAGTTTAATTAGAATATAAACCCTAATCCTAAATAGTTTAGGGAAGGGTTATTCCTACATCTATAAATAAGAAGAGTCTTATCATAGATTGGGGTTACACGCTCTTGCATAAGATTGTGGAGAGTACTTGCAATTTCTATAGAGATAGAAACTAGGGTTTTTGCCAACACCCAACTTCTTGAATACTTGTTCTTCCTTGGTGGATCACCTCTAGAGGCCAAACACTTAGGTGGCTAACGTTGATCAAAGGAAGGAATCACACCGTGGAATTCGAGGAGAACACAAATGACTAGGAGTTGAACTTGTACCCGAAGAAGCTTTGTTCTACGAGGGTATAATTCTTATTCTCTTTCTCTTTCGTTTATATCGTTAATTGAGCACATTGATCGATCTTGGTGATGGTTTGTACAAAATTTTAAAATTCGATTTTATCGCGCTTCCGCACTATTTATGTAATTTGATTGCATGTTCGCGCTATATACAAACCTAACACTTATTGGAGAACAAGTTCACTAAACGTGGCTCGCTAAGGAATACCTAATGGAGTTTTTCTCGCCTGTCAATAGGAACTCCTCTAGTGATAGTAGTACAAGTGATCCTTGGACTTGAGATTATCATAGTATCTTGTGTATGATGAGTTATACTTTGACATGTCCCTTAAGACCTTTAGGAAATATCAAAGGGTATGATTGGGTATAATAAGTTGTACATGGAGATAGGTGAATGATCAACAAAGAATCTACCATGTCTAGTAAAAGATGTGAATGTCCTATGTGATTCGATAAATGGCAACTCAGTAGTCCTTGGCCAAGGCAGAATGAAATTAGAAAAGAGTTTCTAATTTGCATTATTTAGATTTGTGCATTTGGGAATCAAAATACATATAATTAAATAAAATAAGACTTGATAATAAATCCATATCTTATATTTAATTGGGACATTGTATGGTAGAAAGGATTGAATTGTACGGTAACTATGCACTGAAAGGTTTTTTTGTGATTAATGTTGAAATCTATATTATCTGGAAAGTCGTTGATCGCTAAGGGGGACTTACCCTTATTGTAGAATAAATATTATTTATTTAAATAAATTAAATAGTTTAATTTATTTATTTAAATATAATTAGAATTGTTCTAATTGATTTATTCACAACCGGTTTAATATGGAGAACCTAAAGGGTCACACCGCAAAAGGAAAATATTTATTTAAGAAGTAAATGGCATAATTGTAATAATAAGTTAAGTGTATTTAATTTAGTCTATGGAGATAGAATAAATTAAATAGCTTAATATTTATTATTTAATATTTTGGAAATATTAAATATAAATTAATAAGAGGAGTCTTATTATTATTATTACTATTACTATTATTTAATTCTTAATAGGGATTGGGAATTAATTAATAGAACTATTATTTATTTCCTAATAGGCATTGGGAATTAATTAATAGAAGTACTCTCTCACGAATTCCTAATTGGATTAGGAGTATAATTAATTAAAGGAGTTTAATTAGAATATAAACCCTAATCCTAAATAGTTTAGGGAAGGGTTATTCCTACATCTATAAATAAGAAGAGTCTTATCATAGATTGGGGTTACACGCTCTTGCATAAGATTGTAGAGAGTACTTGCAATTTCTATAGAGATAGAAACTAGGGTTTTTGCCAACACCCAACTTCTTGAATACTTGTTCTTCCTTGGTGGATCACCTCTAGAGGCCAAACACTTGGGTGGCTAACGTTGATCAAAGGAAGGAATCACACCGTGGAATTCGAGGAGAACACAAATGACTAGGAGTTGAACTTGTACCCGAAGAAGCTTTGTTCTACGAGGGTATAATTCTTATTCTCTTTCTCTTTCGTTTATATCGTTAATTGAGCACATTGATCGATCTTGGTGATGGTTTGTACAAAATTTTAAAATCCGATTTTATCGCGCTTCCGCACTATTTATGTAATTTGATTGCATGTTCGCGCTATATACAAACCTAACACTTATTGGAGAACAAGTTCACTAAACGTGGCTCGCTAAGGAATACCTAATGGAGTTTTTCTCGCCTGTCAATAGGAACTCCTCTAGTGATAGTAGTACAAGTGATCCTTGGACTTGAGATTATCATAGTATCTTGTGTATGATGAGTTATACTTTGACATGTCCCTTAAGACCTTTAGGAAATATCAAAGGGTATGATTGGGTATAATAAGTTGTACATGGAGATAGGTGAATGATCAACAAAGAATCTACCATGTCTAGTAAAAGATGTGAATGTCCTATGTGATTCGATAAATGGCAACTCAGTAGTCCTTGGCCAAGGCAGAATGAAATTAGAAAAGAGTTTCTAATTTGCATTATTTAGATTTGTGCATTTGGGAATCAAAATACATATAATTAAATAAAATAAGACTTGATAATAAATCCATATCTTATATTTAATTGGGACATTGTATGGTAGAAAGGATTGAATTGTACGGTAACTATGCACTGAAAGGTTTTTTTGTGATTAATGTTGAAATCTATATTATCTGGAAAGTCGTTGATCGCTAAGGGGGACTTACCCTTATTGTAGAATAAATATTATTTATTTAAATAAATTAAATAGTTTAATTTATTTATTTAAATATAATTAGAATTGTTCTAATTGATTTATTCACAACCGGTTTAATATGGAGAACCTAAAGGGTCACACCGCAAAAGAAAAATATTTATTTAAGAAGTAAATGGCATCATTGTAATAATAAGTTAAGTTTATTTAATTTTGTCTATGAAGATAGAATAAATTAAATAGCTTACTATTTATTATTTAATATTTTGGAAATATTAAATATAAATTAATAAAAAGAGTCCTATTATTATTATTACTATTACTATTATTTAATTCCTAATAGGGATTGAGAATTATTAATAGTAGTACTCTCTCATGAATTCCTAATTTGATTAGGAGCATAATTAATTAAAGGAGTTTAATTATAATAGAAACCCTAATCCTAAATAGTTTAGGGAAGGGTTTTCCTACATCTATAAATAAGAGAAGTCTTATCATAGATTAGGGTTACACACTCTTGCACTAGATTGTGGAGAGTACTTGCAATTTTTATAGAAATAGAAACTAGGGTTTTGCCAACACCCATCTTCTTGAACAACTATTCTTCTTTAGTAGATCACCTCTAGAGGCAAACACTTGGGTGGCTAACGTTGATCAAGCAAAGGAATTTAGTCGGTGGAATTCAAGGAGAACGCGAAGGAATTAGAGGTGAACTTATACCCGAGGAAGCTTTGATTCACGAGGGTATAATTCTCTTTCTCTATCTCTTTTGCTAATTGATAATTGAACACAAGGAAAGATCATGGTGATGGTTTGTATGAAAAAAATTAAAATCCGTTTTTATCACGTTTCCGCCCTATTTATATAATTTGATTGTATTCTTGCGTTATATACAAACCTTACATATTTGAATACTTGAATGACAATTACTGCGTGGTTTGAAATAACCATGGACATTTGCCAAGGTTCTCAGCATTTAGACTGGACCTTTTAATATGTTTTGGTAATCAAGGGGATCAGCCTTTCATACCCCGCGAGTTCTTACCATATCAATTTAATGAGAACAGCTTTTAAAACTCCTTTGATTTAACAAATTTAGACATGTTTGATCTAGCTGATACAAATAGCATAGATCTATCTTATAAATAATTCATGCATGAAAGAACTTTAATTTAATACACAGTTCAATAATAATAGAACAGGAATACAATTGCACAACGTGTGAATCTCAATAATCAGTATAGATGTGAATAATCAACAATAATTATTCACTAACATGCTTCGAAAAGAATAACTCGAGTTTGAGTTAGGGATCTTGCCTGTCTGCTCAGCTACAAATAATTCTAGCTTTAACTAATTGGCCTTGAAGGACCTAACATTGATAAAGTTGATCTATCAATTAGTATTGCATAGTTGTACGTCTATTCGCTCACTAAGGAACTTATCTACCACATAATTAAGTTAAACACATAATGCACCTAGCACAATCTTACTATCATTAATCCTAATCAAACTTAGGTTAATGGCAGATTAACTTGAAAATATTTTTCCTAAGGGTTAAACACTTTTTAAGCCTTTAAACAATTGGGTTTACTCGTTTAGTTAAGGATTTATTAAACATTTCATAACCAAATAGCTCATTTCTCGTTTGATTGCCATTTAATATTAATTAAATAGAAATCAATTAATTATCTTCAGTTATTATCTATATAATAACAAATTAGGTTTACCTATTTAAGGTTAATTCAATAATAAATAAATAAACAGTAATTAAGTATTATCTTTAGTTATTATTTAATAATAAATAATAACTAATTAGGTTTATTTATTATTTAAAGAAAATTACTCAAATAATAAATAGTTACATATTAAGTAATAATTATCTTTAGTTATTATTTAATAATAATAATAACTAATTAGGTTTATTTAAAGTTGATCAAATAATAAATTCTCAAATTAATAATCTTATTTACCCTTAATCATTATTTAATAGTAATTAAACAATAATTAATTTATTATATTTGGAAAATATATTAATATATGCCCAAAATTAAATTTGTATGACTACTATTTTATTTTTATTTTTTTATAAAAATAAAAATAATAATAATAATAAGATTTTTAAGCATTTAAATTAATTAAAACAAGGCGGGATGGCAATCTCGTAATTAAGGCGAAATCCGAACGGAGGGGCATTATCGTAATTTTCGACAGTCGCCCTTCCCCCGCGCATTGTGCGCAAGCCTTCAGCCGCGACCCACACGGCGTCGTTTTTTAAGATTGTCAGGCGCCCAAATTTTTTCCCTGGCGCACCATGCGCGGCCAGGTCTGGTTCAAGCCTTTGGTGCAGTGAGCTTCCAGGTTTCTTTTTTTTTCTTTTCACACCAAACGAGTTCTAATATCATCAAGCAAACTTTATACTCCAAAATAAATTACAAATTATTTACCCATAACTTATCAACAATAAATAACATTAAAAATCAACTACCCATGATTTAATTAATACACTTCATCAATAAATATTGCACTTGAATAAACAATATTACCCCCGTGTTTTTTATCATACAACTCCACCAAAACATACATCAAGAATCTTGAACTTAAACTTGGTATGAATAAAATATACAAGATCATTATATCTTTCTACATAACTTTAAAAAAAACCATATTTGTTAAGCATGCTCTTAAAACAATATAGATCTAACAAGATAAAAATCTAGATCTATAAGTACTCCATCTCTACTACCAACATAAACCAACAACATAAAGATTTTCAACAAAATAAGTGTATCAATATTAATGGTTAAATATATAATAACAACAAGAAAACTAGGGTTTGAAGGAATGAAGTTTTATACCTAGATTTAATGGCTAATCTCCTCTTCTTTCCAAAGTAGGTTGTGAATGGAGATGACATAAACAACCAAGATCCTCTTCTTTTTCTCCTAGGTTCGATCACCACTCCCTCTCCTTAAGCTCACAAGGATTTGCTCTTGCTTCCTCTCAAACTCTCTCTAGCATTCTCTCTTAAGACTTAAGAAAATGAAGATGCAAATGATCAACTCTTTGGTTTATTAACTAGATAAAAGCAAGAACCTCTACCCTTGTCATCATGGAGCTAGTAAGAGCTTTGTGTCACTAAGGTGGCTATTTGACATCTTAGGAGGCTACTTGACATCTTAGGTAGCTACACCATCAAGTCTAAAATCCAACTTCCAACACAAGCTAGTTAATTAATTAAAATAGAATTTGAAAAGCAACTTGCCCCTCCTTTTCTTCTATGGTGCACGGCTAGTGGGGGACTTTTGTCCCAAATTGATGTCCTAAACATACCACAATTAATCAATTAGTGTTACATCTTTAAATTACCAAGTGGGCTAGGTTTTGGGCAATACATTAAATACACATTGGGCTTTAGAATTAAGTGATTGGGCTAACGAAACCAAATCTATTTAATGCAATATAGGACCATTTAATTTAACCCAATGATTAATTAATAAAATTATCACACAATTAATACCCAAATCTATGAATAATTTAAATGATTGGGCTAGGTTCATTAATTAAGTAACTTAGTCACTTAGTAAATAAATTACTAAATTGACTATTAATATTATTATATAATTTGACAATAATCTCATTAATAACTACTTTCATTAATTAACTCACACATTTTGTTTACTAACTATATTCAATTTAGTTGAATATTTAATTTAGTAAATATTTTACCAATTTTATGGATATAAAGCCTTAGGGTTTGCTCACTAGTTTAAATATACTACTAGTGACTCCCTTAACACAAATTAGATCAATAAATCACAGTCACATAATCCACCAATACACCCAAAGGTTTAAATAAGAACACAAAGCTAACTCATTAAAATTAAATTGTATATTTAATTAATAATGACGTTTAAAATTCACGGACATTACAATTTTCGATTGGTGAACAAGTATCGTTGTTATTTTCTTTGCTTAGATAATATGTTTGATAAGTTGCATAGTACTTATGTTTTATCTATATTTGTTGATGACCATATAAGGATAATGCCTACTCAAGTTAGCTTAAGAGATTATGATAAATGGAAAATTTTGTTGACATGTGATTTGTATAGGTGGTTAGTTATTTCAGTTAGACTAACTAATGCGTCTAGCGTTTTCATAAGTTTGTTAAAATATGTTTTGCATGCTTCCATTGATAAATTTATTGTTAGCTATTTTGAGGGTAGAATCGTCTTTTTCATAAACTATGGAGGATATTTGATATTTGTTGAGTTAGTTTATGATCATGTTGTCTATTCTCGTTTTCATTATTCTTATTTGCATGAAATTCATTCTAGGTTTTCTTATCCATATGCTGAGTTAGGTTTTTGTGTTCATGTTATTTTACAAATTTGGACATATTTAGCATAATCGATCGGTATGAACTCGTTATTCAACCATTTCGATCCATTCAACTTGCAATCTCTTCGTATCTTAGCGAATTACGACAAACAACTATAAATTACAGATTGTAAGCATAAATTGACCATCAATTTTGACTCTTAGAACAGACCATAAAGCACTGTGAAACTAAAAGGCCATGTTTTTTCCTATTTCATGCTTATTGTAACGACCGGGAATTTTAGAATTTTTCTTGTAATTCGAATTTTTGAATATTAATGAATATATTCTATTTTATTAATATTAATTTGTGTTGCATGTTTAAAGGTTGTGTGACAACCTGGATTATGTGAATGCATGAAATATTTCGTGTTATGGTTTTGTTAAGTGAATAACTGATTTCGCGTAGCGTCGCTAACACTATTCACTGGGCACGTTTCCTGAGGCACTATTCACGCCATAATATTTTTGTGTCTTTTTCGATTTTAATAAATTTCATAAATACGTGTATGCGTACGAATAATTTTTCCAAGCGTCAGAAATTTTATTTGAGCTGATACGCGATTTTATTCGTATCCGAAATGTAATATATGGGTGTTCCGGATAATTGGACAAATCCCATAATAATTATTTTTATGCATCCCAATAATTTATGGGAGTACCCATTTTAATTTTGGGTGGAGTTATTTACCAATTTTGGTACAATAGTGGGAGTTTTCGGATATACTTTCATGTATTTGGGTATTTATTTTGGCTTGTTACTCCAAGTGAAAACCACCCAACCACTATGGACCAATCAGATGAGAGCAAGGAGGGAGAGGTTGCCGGCAAACATTTAAAATTTTGGCCACCTTGAGCCGCACACCCATCTCTCCCACTTCTCCCTAATTTACTCCACTTCTCCCAAATAATGCATTCTCTCCCATTCATTCCTTCTCTCCCCACTCAAACCATCAGCTCATTTTGGAAGCAAACCATCTGCAGAAGAGAAGTAGAGAGAGAAAGAGAAGAAATAAGGAAGAAGAAGAAGAAGTAGAGAGAGAAAGTGAGTTTTTAGAGAGGGAAAGAAAGTGGGTTTATTCGGGAAGAAGCCAAGAAGAAGAAGAAGATAAAACTTCGAGCTCTAACCAAGTCTCTAAGCATCAAGGATCAAGAATCAAGAGGTAAACATTATCCATAACCATTCTCTTTCAATATTTCAAGCTTTCATGGTTTTGAAGCTTATATGCTTGGTGGGTTCGATTTTCGTTGTTTATAATTGTTATTAGTTGTATGTAAATTGTTATGGAAGTTTTTAAGACTCTAAAAACCTTCCTAATAATAGTAAAGTGGAACATTATAACGAGGAAATCCGAACCCATGCGTAAAGGATGAAGAACAATGAAGAACATGGACATTTTGGACAAACACGGATATTCAGACTGTTTTAGAGAACTTGTAGTTTTGATTCTGTGTTTGTTTGCTTTATTTGTTATTATGATATTGTAGTTCCATGGGTTATCTTCATAACCCAGTTGGAACGGAGTAAAAAGCTTTTAAAACGAATTTGTGGGAAAGATTTTAGTAAACTATGTCAAGAAAACGATTAGTTTGTGTGAACACTGACCTTGCGACCAAATCTGGTATTGATGTGTTGCTTGTAAAATTGTGAGCTTCTGGAGTAGTATAGTACACTGAATTAGGGAGCCATGGGCTTTGGAATCAACGCATTTCGACCTCGGATGAGGGAGATATAGCGATTTTAAGAAAATGTGTTAAGGCTGTCAAGAACACGAAAAATTAGTGCGACGGGGCTCTTTGGAGCCACGGTTTTGACTAGTTAGAGAACCTGGAATGTTGTGATTTTTGGATATGTTGTAGTTCAGGTTACAAGCTTTCCATAGCCTTAAGAACGGACTAATTCCGACTTAAAATGAAGAAGTTATGATGTTTGGTAGAAGGTGCTATGAACTTGTCATGTAGGAGGTCGTAGGGTGCAAGTTGTGGGGTAATCTCTGACAATCGTAGAGTGCCAATGGTGGGATGGGTTCTGAGGGTCGTAGAGTGGCCTACGAAGGTAGTAGAGCGTCTCTCGGAATCGTAGAGTGCCTCTCAGAATCGTAGAGTGCATATTTGGCTAAGTATAGGTCGTAGAGTATGAGGTTCATAGAGACTCAAAATTTGGCTAAGTGTAAAATCGTAGACACACTTTCAGCCTGAACATCACTTAGTAATTCGACCATAACTTTCTCATACAAACTCGGATTGAGATGATCCAGGATGATTCGGAAAGAGAAAGAGTAGACCTACAACTTTCCCTTACTGAACCTTGAGAGTTAAGGTCAGGAGAAATCTCAAAATTGAGCATATTTATCACTGTTGGCGATCGTAGGGAGTAAGGGTCGTAGAGCTAAAATTTGGCTAAGTGTAAAATCGTAGAGACACTTTCAGCCTGAACCCCATTTAGTAAAATGGACATAACTTTCTCATTCGCACTCCGATTTGGATGATTCAAGATGATCCGGAAAGCTAAGGAGTAGACCTATAACTTCCACTATTAAGAATTAAGATTTCATGCCTGGTTCAAATTTGAATTTGTGCAGTTTGGTGACGTTGTGCATGTCACTTAAATGTTTGAGTATGAAAGTTTGGCGTATAGACATGCAAACGTCGTAACGTTATAACTAGTGTGCTTAGCCTTGATTGGTATTATGTTTGTAATATGTATATAATGTTATGGGTAGTGTAAACCAATATTTGGTATTCATTATGTGACTAATTGTAGTATGTTTTCGTGCACATATGTGTGTAGGATAATTGAAGAGCGTGTGTTGTATTATTGTAGCAGACGCATCAGGCAAGTTTTTCTTTAACCTTACTCAATTTACATTCGAGCAGGATGCGCTGTATTATGCAAGTTTCCTAACGCTTGTCTAACCCTTGTGTTGGGCAAGTTCCCTAACTTCATTCTTTTTATATATTGAATGCAAGTTTCCTTACCCTAGCTCAAATTAACATTCGGGCGGGTTTCATATTTTATACAGGTGTTGTATATTGTTGCAAGTTTCATGACTCAAATGGAGTTATTACTTTTGAATCATATTAGTGGATTAATTATTGTCAATTACTCCACTTCCAAGATAATTATTGATATTCGCAGCTTATGCATTTGAATTCATTATCTGTTGTTGGATTGTGAAAATGTTTAAGTTCTTCATTCATGAACTGTTTAAGGAAATAGTCTACGCCATTTGTTTCGGCTAGATATGTACAGGTTATTGTTTTAAAAGCTATCCAAACCAGTGGTTGGTACAGATTCTTGGACTGAGAGAGCAACCCTTATTAGGGGATTATAATGTGTCGGTTATTCGATCCAGTCAGAGTTAAATGTTATGCATATACATGGTGTACAAGAGGCTGATCCCCTCGAGTACAACTAACAGGGCCAGGTTTTAAAAGAGTTAGTCGAATGATCGACTCTTTGGCCAAAAGTTCATGGTCGGTTGGACCACTCAGCAGTAAATAATCATTATTCATTGTTTCATTTGAACTTTGATTATGTCATTTCAGCTATTTCATCAATGTTCATAAATTGTTGATCTATGCAGCTATTATTCTTATTCATTCATGATATATCTTCATTCTTGCTTTTAAACTTGCTGAGCAAAGTAGTTGCTCACCCTTGCTATATCATGAACCTATTGCAGTTAAGCCGGGGAGTTCTAAAGCGGACAAAGGCAAAGGAAAGCTTAAGGAATAGTTATATGTACTATCCCGTTATGTAATCGTAGAATAGTTTTGTATTATTAATGTGTTCTGCGATGTATTTATTTAAGGTTATAGACCTTGGGACCGTAGTAAACCTTTTGTAATGAACAACATATGTTTATTTATTCCGCATTAGTTAATTTATGTTGTTTAGAGGTGTATGGATGTATTTTATCGTGAGCACCAAATTCGAGGTATTGGTACCTGAAATTGGGAGTGTCACACTTATACACAAATTTAAACACTGTAACATCATATACAAATGCTATATAACAGATTATATACTCTTAGCAACATATAAAGTCATCATATTATCAAGTCTTAGCAATTGTATTCATCCAAATTAAACACAAAAAATATTTTGAGAAGTTAAAGTTTTTTTTTAGAAAGAGTTTTGTTACCTTCTTATCTCCTCTTGGATTATGAACAGATGATGAGTTTAGCTTTAGCAATCCTCTCCTTTCTCTTGATTCTCTCAATTCTGCTCTCTCTAAATCACAGAGAACTATTCCTCTTAATTTCTTTCTTCTCACCCAAAAGCTCTGCTCTTTGTTTTTATTCTTTTCTAAACTTACAATAACTGAATAACCTCACTTAATAAACAACGTAAAACCCACTTAAGGCAATTATCAGTTGTTTCATCAGTTACAAAATTCAAAGGGTCTAAGCCATGTTTGGCTAAACCAAAATAAAACTCATTCTTCCATTTTTTAATAACCCTTTTATTAAATAATTCAATTGTCACACATAATTTAATTAAACTTACTAATAAATAAATTCAATTAAACCTTACTAATTAAATTATAATTTCTATTTGGCCAATTATAAATTAATTAAATAAATCATTTTATTCAAATAAATCATTAATCATCTAATTTAATTATTAAATTAAATTAGAATATCATCAAATCACTATTTAATTAACATATATTATACTAAAATAAATTACTCCACAATAATTTCATCAATTATTTATTCTATTCAACAAAATAAATCAAATAAAATATTTATTTAACTCAATAAATATTTTATTTATTCACACAAATCACATTCGTTACATCCTTCCCTCCTTAAAAGGATTATGTCCCTAGAATCACAACGCAATTAATTCATCTGTTACATTCTCCCCTCCTTACAAGGATTCTGTCCCCAGAATCGCGTTACAAGGATTAAACAAATAACTGAGGATAGTTTTGCACCATTTTCTCTTCGAGTTCCCACGTAGCTTCTTCAGCGTTGTGGTTCCTCCAGATTACCTTAACAGAAGGTATAACTTTATTTCTGAGAACTTGTTCTTTCCTGTTAATTATCTGCACAGGAACCTCTTCATAGGATAAATCTTTCTCAAATTGTATCGGTTCATATTCTATAACATGTTTATAATCGGGCTTATATGGTCGTAACACCGATATATGGAAGACATTGTGAATGTGGTCTAACTCGGGAGGTAAAGCTACCTCGTAGGCCACCTCACGAACTCTTTTCAACACCACAAAGGGTCCAATAAATCGCGGACTCAGCTTACCCTTTTTACCAAATCTGATCTTCCCCTTCCAGGGAGATACTTTTAAGAAAATGAAATTACCGACTTCAAATTCGCGATTTTGACGATGCTGATCCGTATATTTCTTCTGCCTGTCTTGAGCTGCCGATAATCTAGCTCTTATTATTCTGACGATTTTCGCCGTCTGCTGCACCAACTCGGTGAAAGTAGTATGCACACAAGCCAATCATATTTGATATGATGTAGCATATACTTTGTAATCTTATTCATTTATTAATAAAAAAATTGATTTTCTTAAAAGGCATTTTATATTATCTACATAGTGCTGTTATATTAAATGTGATAAACCTATAGTTTTGAGCAATGTGATGAGTAGGTTTTATACCTACGAATCAGATGCCAATGAATGCGAATTATTGCTTATTTCCATGGGTTGTAGTTACTTTGTAATATTCTGAACCCTAATAAGATTTGTATATGTAAATTATGTGTTTATTGAATGAAATTTTTTATTCCGACTCTGTGTTATGTGATGATATATTCTGATGAACGGCTGTTCAGGTAATCTTTGAAAACTTAATATGAGTCAAAAACATTATCGTATACGTTTAGAATTAGAACGTACAACGTAAAACGAGATATCCAAAAGTTTAAAACCATAAACCTTAATTGAGATTTGAAGTTTGCAACATATGCGCTTAATAAAGATCCAAATAATATTTTGAAGCAGGTGTTTTGTGATTATATCGTGTAAACAATAAATTTGGTGAAATAAAAAAAAATTTCTTCAAGCAGCTGTGTCGTGCTTACACGGACAAAATGATTTGTCGTGCTTCCGGCGAATTCACCGAGAAGCGTCTTGACAAATTATTTTTAGTAAGCTGCTTTGTCATGTTTACGCTTTGACGTGCTTACGCATTGTCGTGCTTATGCTTTGACGTGCTTACGCTTTGTCGTGCTTACGCTTTGTCGTGCTTACGCTTTGTCGTGCTTACGCTTTGTAGTGCTTAGGCTGGCACACGCCGGCTTACGCCTGGCACACGCTAGGTACTAAAGTGTAATTAACCTAGGTACTAAAGTGTAATTAACCACTTTTTATTAGCTTAAAGTGTAATTAACCTAGGTACCAAAGTGTAATAAGCCGGGTGCAAAGTGTAATAAGCCGAGCCCCTAACGTGCAATTAGCGAAACTTGGTTTTTCTATAAATAGCAAGCTTAGTTCATTCATTCCTTACTACTTTTCAAGAGCAGTTCAAGAGCAAAAACACTCTATATTTATATTCTGAGAGTTATTGTGAGATAAAAATTACTTTCTAAGCATCGAAGCGCTACCCGATTGAAAGTAAATCTAGCAACTACAAGACGTATTACTCTAGTGGTTATTATTTTCATTCTTCTTTATATATTTAGTTAAAATATACTTTTATAAGCAGTTATAATGCCCAAATTATTTTAAGTATATAGTACAAAAGTCCTATTTACAAGAAGTTATAATGTCCAATTTATTTCTCTTATATATTAGAAAATATACTTTTATAAGCAGTTACTATGTCCGAATTTCTTCAACTATTTTAATAAAAATATTCATTTTACAAGCAGTTATAATGCTGAAATTTTCTCAAATATAATAGCCGAATATTCATTTTATAAGCAGTTATAATGCTGAAATTTTCTCAAATATAAAAGCCAAATATTCATTTTGCAAGCAGTTATAATGCTCAATTTATTTTTAATATAATTGAAAAATATTCATTCTATAAGTAGTTATACTGCTAAAATTATTTCATATATTATAAAAGAAGTCTTATATATATGCGGTTATGATACCCGAAATAAAACTTAAAAGATTTAATCGTTAAACGCTTAATTGGTCTACATGAACTTATAATCGTGTATGATTTACGACGAACGTGTAGACTGTTATATTTATCTGTAAAAGATATACGAGGCAAGTCTTCGAACCTTGTTACTTTTAAGCAATTCATTCATGTCTTGCTATCAATTATTGTGAAGTTATTGCTACTTGTTCAGCATAACTTAAGAAATGAAATCATTTATTGACTGTTTGAGCTTAAAATTATTGTGTCAAACCAAATTGTTTTGGTACGACATCTATACTGAGTAAAAGGGACACCGTGGATGGAAGGTGGTCCGACAAACCTTCGAATAAGATTTAAATTGGCAATTAAATGAATTGACCAATATTGGCAATTAACTTAACTTGACCAAAAATGTGGTAGGATGATATGCATACTCCTAGGATATTGGTGAGGCTGATCACCTACCAGATATCCGAACTCAAAGAGGTTCTAAGTCATTGAAGACTGACAGGACAATTTGAAATATATGGTTCCGGTACAGAACCCTCAGTATCAATTATACATCACCTGACATCTTTCAAATCAAACACACTGTGTTTACATTTTTAAATGAACTTGCTGAGCATTTGTAGCTCATTCTTGCGCATATCTTCTTTTGCAGCTTTAAATGATATCCCTGGCACTTCTGGGACAGATAAAGGAAAAGGGCATGCTTACTAGTTTTATTAACTGCTTTTGAATAATCTAAGTCTTTTAAAGGCTTTTGTTGTAATAACTTAGTACTGAAAATAATGTAATCGAACCAAATGTTATGTAATATATTACGATCCTTTATTTCATCGATTGCGGTGTACTCTGATCTTTATTTCATTTAGCATAGTTGTACTAAGTTAGATACAATATCTATACGAATTATACATCTGAATGAGGGTATCTAAATGATGTTGAAAGTCCTATAAGCTTTGAGGTTACACTTAATGAGCGCCGGTAAGGTGCCATCTTTACTGGAATGCGCCCCTCAGTTCTATGGACAATCATATCATTAATTCTGTGAATGTCAGATAGATAGGGAATATAAATATGAAAGAGGTATTCATTATATATGAATCTATACATCCAAGTGAGGGTATCCAAACACAGACAACGTTCTGACCAGAACTAGTACCTGTTATGGGATACTGTGAACCTTGGATAGATAGAAGTCATATTTTATTGAATATTTATAGTTATATAGTTTCACGTGAGCACCAGATCTGCTACAGGGGAGTGTAGAGATTTGGGGGCGTCACAGGTTGGTATCAGAGCTGTAGATTATAGCTCTAAGGTAGTTAGGAAATACCTTAGGATATAGTCTTTGAGTCCGTAAAATACTTAATTATACATAAAATAATCTTAAAAGCTTTATCTTATGTGTAAATTTGTTTCCCCATAAATACTAAATAAATTAAAATTCTTTTGTAGGATGGCAGGAGTAGGTCAACACATAGGATGGCTATCAGACAGTGAGGCCGATGAGGTGCCTGATTATGAGCCGACTATAAAGATCATGATATAGTAAGGGTAAGCAACTAATTTTCTTAGCAAGTTTATACACAAGGGAGATATATCATGAATAGAAGGAAGTTTCGCTTTCAATGTTCAACGACAGTATAAAATTGTGAAGAAACATGAATTAATAGTCAACAATTGAATATTCGAATAATTGAATGACAATTACTGAGTGGTTGGAAATAACCATAGACATTTGCCAAGGTTCTCAACATTTAAACTGGACCTCTTAAAAAGTTTTGGTAATCAAGGGGATCAGCCTTTCATACCCCGTGATTTATGCATAAACACTTAATAAACCAGCATTGATATCATGCCTTAATCAAATTTATCCTTTTCTCAGCCAAGAGTTCTTACTATAGCAAATTAATAAGAACAGCTTTTAAAATATATTTGATTTCACAAATTTAGACATGCTTGATCTAGCTGATACAAATAACATAGATCTATCTCATAAACAGTTCATGCTTGAAAGAACTTTAATCTAATTCACAATTCAATAACAATAGAATATGAATTCAATTGTACAAGGTGCGAATCTCAATAAACAGTATAGATGTGAATAATCAACAATAATTATTCACTAACATGCTTCAAAAATCATAACTCGAGTTTGAGTTAGGGAACTTGCCTGTCTGCTCAGCTAGAAATAATTCTAGCTTTAACTAATTGGCCTTGAAGAACCTAACATTGATAATGTCGATCTATCAATTAGTACTGCGTAGTTGTATATCGATACGCTTACTTTCGCTATTTATTTAACAATCAAGCAAATCACATAGCACACATAAGCAAATAAACTATCGTAAATCCTATAAGACACTTAATATTATCAATCCTGATAATATTTAATTTGCCTTTTGGTATTATTAGTCCACTAATAATACTTTTATTCGTTTACTATTGTTATTAACATCTTAATAATATTTTAATCATCCAATAATACTTTAATCTAATATTATTAATCTCTTAATAATATTTTAATTCTCATATCATTAATAATATTTTAATCTAATATTATTAGCCATTTTAATAATATCTTAATCATTTATTAATGCTTAAAATAAATATTATTACCCATTCAATAATATTTCCATAAAGTTTTAATCTTAATATTTCTTTGTTTACTTAAAAATATCGAATTCTTATATTACAAATATCATAGTAATATTTTAATAAGTTATTAGGCGAATAAACAATTTATTCTAATTGTTTTACCCTTTATTAAACAACTCCTTTACTACCCATAAAAGGTCATAAATATTATTTCTCATTAAATATTACCAAAATACCCCTCAATAGTCATAATATATAATATTAGGAGTATCCAAGCTTAAAAATCACATTTTCCTTATTTATGACATCATTTAACCATTTATTTTCTTTTAACCATAACTATAACATTATTATGAAAAATAGCAAATAGGTTCTAAAAATTATTATCCTCTGGATATGGATAGTATATGCTCCAACAATGATCCACAAATGGTTTTGGAATTTTAGAAAGTGATTTACTATTTTTAAAGTACTCAAAACCTCCGAATCTTGTTATATTTTTCATAAATCAAGTTTTGCTCAGAAAATTCTGAAATTTGCAAGGTACACTCTCATAACATGCATAAATATACTGTAAAAAGTTCATATGTTTTCAAGGTATACACAGTGAGAAATCTGGGTATGAATATTTAGGAGTCCTTCACGGTAAAAGCCATTACATAAAACGTACACATCGAAACGTGTTCATTCTTTTTGCTACTTGTAGATACTTCTTAAGGTACCTCTGTGATTTTTCCTAGATTTTTAACAGATCCATAACTGGCCGAAACAACCTTTGGAAAAATGAGGATAGCAAGCTTTTAGGGTTTTAAAGCTTTAAGTTTTATAGCTGGACTGTTTTGGGAAAATAGCCCCCAAAGCTTCAAAAATTATTGGATTTGTGTTATACCACTTGGGTTTACTAGCTAACGCATGTACCTAGCACCCCCTTTCAACGGATCACAAATCCAAGTTGTAGATCTCAAGTTATGGGTGATCCAAGTGAAGAAAAGCTAGGGTTTTTACCCTTTAAGAACATAAGTTCATTTTCTTCCTTTGAATCTCCATTCTAACACTCAAGAGGATTAGATCTATACATGAAGCATGAAGATCTAATGATTCTTGAGTCTTAGAACAAAATCTCTCAAAAACTATGAAAATAAAACAAAGTAAGGAAGAAGAAAATGGTTTAGGGTTTCACCTTGATCTTGTAGCTACTCTCCTTGATCTACCAAAGTATGTGATGAACTTGAGATGCATGAACTATGCTAATCTCACTCTCTTTTTCTCTCTAAGCTCTTACTCTCTATACTTGGTGAATAATAAATGAACCAACCCCTACTATCATTGGTGAGGGGTCCTATTTATAGGAAAGTAGAGACCATGGGCAAAATAGTCATTAATCATGACTAGGCAAGGGCAATTTGATCACTTCATCAATAATAGGAAGCTTCCTAGCAACTTCCTCAAGGGTATTTTAATCATTACCCAACTTCTTTTAAGGTTAAAATAGTCTTTTCGCAAAATCTTAATTATCCATTAGTTATTAACCATTCTTCATTGGTTATTAGACATTGGTTATTATCTTGCCATAATTACATTATTTAAACACAATGATTATTATCCCGCCATAATTACATTGGTTATTAACCACTTGGATATACAATGGTTATTGCCCCTTCATAATTACCTTGGTTATTAACCACTCTTGGCCATTTTAGCCATTACACACCAATTCCTACACTTGACTCACATATGGTTATTTCTTAACCATAGTTATGTCATACCTGCCAACACAAGTATAGACACATCTTATACATCTCCCACCAATTAACCCAAGTTGGTTTAAATAGAACACAACGTTAACTCATTAAATTAAATTAGATTTAATTAATAAGGACGTTCAAAATTCACGGGCATTACACCGGCTACCCCTGAGCTAGATTTAGAAGAGGAGGATCCAGAGGAGTAAGAACTCCTACATAACCAAGAAATATTAGATGCTGAGGATGCTAATACCCTATAGACGGACAGTTGATAGATCCAGAACCCGAGGAGGTAAACGGAGCAGGGCAGATGATGCATGTCGACAGACACGAAAAGATAGTTATTAGATTAGTTCAGTAGTCAACGGAAGAGTTAGAGGCTGCTAACTCTCGGACAGGCATAGCTGCAGGTTTACTGGAAAGTGAGAGAGATACGACTCGTCGTCTGAGGACACTTCTTCAGAACACCCAGCAGGAGAAACAAGATGCACAAATGCAGGTGTACAAAGCTGACAAGAAGTGTAGGACTGCATTTGAGGGCCTAGAACGAAGGGTATTTAGGTATCCTATGGAGGAGGAGAAGGATGATTATATGATCGATAGAGCGGTGGTTGGTCATATGATACGGGATGCTTATAAGGGATTACGTGATTGATTAGATTAGTATAGTACTTAGTTTACGTTTCGTAGTTTGTAATATACAAATTTTGAGGTTGTAAAATAGTGAGTTCTTTGTACTAACTAGTGGTAGTATAAACCACTAGTCGAATATGTATTTGTTTTGCATGTTATATACAAATTGTGTTTGTACAATTAAAGTGTTAGTTTTATGTGAAACATATTCTTGTATTTATACATGTTTTTCTTTATTTTAGAGTCATGGCATCAGGAACGAGAACCCAAAGTAGAAATGAGCCTACCGAAACAAACCCCGCACAACAATTGGTAAATATACTCTTAGGGGCTCTGCAAAATCATCCACCACATCAACCTACCACAATTAATCCACAGAGTACTATGTTCAAGGACTTTAAACTGGTAGGACCGCCTGAATTTAAGGGAACCGCAGAACCTATTGAGGCACAAACTTGGATTACCGAAATAGAGAAGGTTTTTCTGGTAACTAATGTGGGCGAAGATCAAAAGACGGTCTTTTCCACCTTTTTCCTCAAAGGTGAGGCGAACCATTGGTGGGAAAATACTAAAATTCGTGCGGGTGAAGGTATAATTCCTTGGACTAGATTTAAGGAACTATTTTTCGAAAATTACTTTCCCCAATCAATGTAGGATCGTATGGAGGTACGATTCCTAGAATTGAAACAAGGGGAGCTTACCGTATCCCAGTATACGGCTAAGTTCAATAAGTTAGCTAGGTTTTCCCCACATCAGGTTAATACAGATGCAAGGAAGACCAGGAGATACGAAGAGGGATTGAAACCCCAAATTCGTAGTAAGTTGTCAGTGTTCCAAGTGAGAACTTTTCCTGAAATTCTCGAGAAAGCTATCATAGCTGAAAATGAGAATGAAGCTTTGATAAAATTTCATAAAGAGAAAAGGAGTTTGAATGAAGGAGGGAAATTTAAAGGAGAAGTTAGTACAGGGGGTACTAATAATAACAAGAGGAAGTGGGATGCCACTGTTCCTACAAACTTTGTGAGGAGGGGTAACAATTACAACAATAACAACAATAACAACAACAGGAACCAGAACAGTAATAATAAGGCGGTACGTTGTGTTATATATGGAAAGAATCACGCGGGAGTATGTCGCCACAGAGTGATTACGTGTTACCATTATGGACAAGAGGGACATTTTCCTCCTAATTGTCCCAAAAAGGGTAATGATAATACTCGTCAGAGTAACCCGAATGTTACCTGTTATACATGTGGTGCAACTGGGCATGTGTCAAGGAATTGCCCGAGGAATAGAAACCAACCTGGGGGAGGAAACCAAGTCCCAAACAATAACACCAAACCGATAGTAGCAGGAGCTGGAGGTCCAGGTCGTCCAACAACTAGGACGTTTAATATGACGATGAGGGATGTTGTTGCTGCACCGGACGTGGTAACAGGTATCATCCTTATCGACAATTTAAATGCATATGTGTTATTCGACTCTGGTGCTACTTGTTCTTTCGTGTCTAATGACTTTGCTAAGAAATTGACAATGCCATGCGAAGACTTAGACATACCTTTTAATGTGGAAATCGCAAACAATGAGATAATTCCCGTCAAAACCATATATAAGAATTGTGCCGTAGAGATTAAGGGACACAAGTTTCTTGCGTACCTCATTCCTATACAACTAGGGGAATTTGATATAATCTTAGGAATGGATTGACTGGTAAATTATAATGCAATAATTGATTACCAGCGGAAGCGGGTAAATCTAGTGACTGCTTCAGAGTCAAAAGTAGTGTTCAACGGTGGTTGTTCACCTAAACGATCTCACTATCTGACAGTAATGCAAACAGAGAGATTGCTTAGGAAGGGTTGCACAGGTTATTTGGCATACATAGTAGATACTCGAAAAGAAGGAGTAAAGCTAGATCAAATACTTATAGTTAGAGAATTTCCGAATGTATTTCCAGATGATTTACCAGGTCTACCTCCAGATAGAGAGATCGAATTTGTTATTGATCTAGCGCCGGGTACGGCACCAGTTTCCAAGGCACCGTACAGAATGGCACCTGTAGAGTTGAAGGAGTTACTTGTGCAGCTACAAGAACTCTTAGACAAAAAGTACATACAACCTAGTGTTTCACCTTGGGGAGCACCGATGTTGTTTGTAAAGAAGAAGGATGGAACGTTAAGGTTATGCATCGACTATAGAGAATTAAATAAGTTAACTATAAAGAACAAATATCCTTTACCACGAATTGATGATTTGTTTGACCAGTTGAAAGGGGCCGAACACTTTTCGAAGATCAACCTACGATCAGGTTACCATCAATTAAAGGTAAGAAAAGAAGATGTGCCGAAGACAGTGTTTAGGACACGCTACGGACATTATGAGTTTCTTCTGATGTCTTTTGGATTAACAAATGCGCCGGCAGCATTCATGGACTTAATGAACCGAGTGTTTAAACCATGCTTGGACAAATATGTTGTAGTGTTCATCGACGATATTTTAGTATACTCGAGGATAAAAGAGGAGCATGCTGAACACTTAAGGAGCGTATTGGAGATATTACGCAAGGAACAACTTTATGCAAAGTTTTTCAAGTGTGAATCCTGGTTGGAACGAGTCCAATTCTTAGGTCATGTGATTGACAAGAATGGAATAGCGGTAGATCCAGCAAAGATAGAAGCGGTTGTAAATTGGGAACAACCAACAACTCCAACAGAAGTAAGAAGTTTTCTTGGTTTAGCAGGGTATTATCTGCGTTTTATACAAGATTTTTCAAAGATAGCAACCCCGCTAACCAATTTGACTCGAAAGACGGTAAAGTACGTCTGGACAGACACATGTGAAGAAAGCTTTCAAGAGTTGAAGAAGCGGTTAAGCATGGCACCAGTGTTATCTTTACCAGATGATACAGGAGGCCTTGTAGTTTATAGTGATGCATCACACAAGGGATTATGATGTGTGTTAATGCAACATGGGAAGGTAATTGCATATGCATCAAGACAACTCAAAGATTATGAGAAGAGGTATCATACGCATGATCTTGAGTTAGCCGCGGTAGTATTTGCCTTGAAAATATGGAGGCATTATTTGTACGGGGAGAAATGTGAAATATATACAGATCATAAGAGTCTGAAATATATTTTCACATAGAAGGAGTTAAACATGAGGCAGAGGAGATGGCTTGAGTTGATAAAGGATTTCGATTGTGAGATCTTATATCATCGAGGGAAAGCCAACGTCGTAGCAGACGCATTGAGTCGGAAGAACCAAGAGAAGTTAAATGTAATGACCAATAACGAAGTATTGATAAAAGAGTTTGACAAACTTGAGATCAAGGTGGGAGTTTCAGTTAACTCTACCGAGAAGTTATTCGTCATGGAGGGTAGTTCGACTTTATTGGATAGAGTCAAAGAACTACAAGAAACTGATGCAGAATGTCAGAAGTATAAGGCAGAAATGACTCATAAAAAGAATGTTAAGTTTAGAATGGATAAGGATGGAGTACTGAGATACGAAAATAGAATTTGGGTACCTTTAGTACAAGAACTAAAAGACGAAATACTGAATGAAGCCCACAGTTCTAAATTCGTTGTACATCCCGGAAGTACAAAAATGTATAAAGACTTGAGCCAACATTTTTGGTGGTCTAACATGAAAAGAGAGATAGCAGAATGGGTAAGTAAATGTTTAACATGTCAAAGGGTTAAAGCTGAACATCAGAAACCAAGTGGATTATTACAGCCCTTAGAAATTCCTGAGTGGAAATGGGAGCATATTACTATGGATTTTGTAGTTGGTCTCCCAAATACACAGAAAGGTCACAATGCCATTTGGGTAATTGTAGATCGTCTTACCAAATCAGCTCATTTTTTACCCATAAAAGTTAGCTTCAGTCTTGACTAGTTAGCCAAACTTTACATCAATGAAATTATTTCTAGACATGGGCTCCCTGTTTCTATAGTATCAGACCGAGATCCACGATTTACTTCAAATTTTTGGACAAGTCTCCAAAGAAATTTAGGAACTTAGTTTGCATCATGGATTTCAAGGGAAGTTGGGAAGATCAATTACCTTTGGTAGAATTTGCCTACAATAATAGTTATCATGCCAGCATAGGAATGCCACCATTTGAAGCCCTATATGAAAGAAAATGTAGAACACCTTTATGTTGGGATGAGGTCAGAGAGCGACAAATGTTAGGACCCGAAATAGTTCAACAAACCGCTGAGGTAGTTCGAATTATACGAGAAATATTACAAGCGTCTCAAGATCGACAGAAAAAATATGCAGATCAACACAGGAAGCTACAACATTTTGATATCGGTAGTCATGTGTTTTTAAAAGTTTCTCTGTGGAAAGGTAAAATACGTTTCGGCAAGAAAGAAAAATTAAGTCCACGATTTATTAGGCCATTCCAAATATTGAGAAAGACAGGTGAAGTAGCTTATGAGGTAGCCTTACCTCCTAAGTTAGAACATATCCATAACGTGTTTCATGTGTCCGTGTTACGACCATATAAACCTGATTATAAACACGTTATCGATTATGAACCTATTCAGATCGAGAAAGATTTATCTTATGAGGAAGTTCCTATCGAAATCATAGATAGGAAAGAACAACATCTACGCAATAAAGTGATACCTTCAGTCAAAATTATTTCGAGGAATCAAAAGATAGAGGAAGCTACGTGGGAGCTCGAGAGTAAAATGCAAGATACTTACCCACACTTATTTTTATAATCTGTACTGTAATTTCGAGGACGAAATTCTTATTAGTGGGGGTGAATGTAATATTCTGAACCCTAATAAGATTTGTATATGTAAATTATGTGTTTATTGAATGAAATTTCTTATTCCGACTCTATGTTATGTGATGATATATTCTGATGAACGGCTGTTCAGGTAATCTTTGAAAACTTAATATGAGTCGAAAACATTATCGTATACTTTTAGAATTAGAACGTACAACGTAAAACGAGATATCCAAAAGTTTAAAACCTTAAACCTTAAATGAGATTTGAAGTTTGCAACATATGCGCTTAATAAAGATCCAAATGATATTTTGAAGCAGGTGTTTTGTCATTATATCGTGTAAACGACAAATTTGGTCAAATAAATAAAAATTTTGCCAAGCAGCTGTGTCGTGCTTACACGGACAAAATGATTTGTCGTGTTTCCGGCGAATTCACCGAGAAGCGTCCTGACAAATTATTTTGAGTAAGCTGCTTTGTCGTGCTTACGCTTTGACGTGCTAATGCATTGTCGTGCTTACGCTTTGACGTGCTTACGCATTGTCGTGCTTATGCTTTGTCGTGCTTAAGCTTTGTCGTGCTTACGCTTTATCGTGCTTACGCTTTGTCGTGCTTACGCCTGGCACACGCCGGCTTACGCCTGGCACACGCTAGGTACTAAGGTGTTATTAACCTAGGTACTAAAGTGTAATTAACCACTTTTTATTAGCTTAAAGTGTAATTAACCTAGGTACCAAAGTGTAATAAGCCGGGTGCAAAGTGTAATAAGCCGAGCCCCTAACGTGCAATTAGCGAAACTTGGTTTTTCTATAAATAGCAAGCTTAGTTCTTTCATTCCTTACTACTTTTCAAGAGTAGTTCAAGAGCAAAAACACTCTATATTTATATTCTGAGAGATATTGTGAGATAAAAATTACTTTCTAAGCATCGAAGCGCTACCCGATTGGAAGTAAAGCTAGCAACTACAAGAGGTATTACTCTAGTGGTTATTATTTTCATTCTTCTTTATATATTTAGTTAAAATATACTTTTATAAGCAGTGATAATGCCCAAATTATTTTAAGTATATAGTACAAAAGTCCTATTTACAAGAAGTTATAATGTCCAATTTATTTCTCTTATATATTAGAAAATATACTTTTATAAGCAGTTACTATGTCCGAATTTCTTCAACTATTTTAATAAAAATATTCATTTTACAAGCAGTTATAATGCTGAAATTTTCTCAAATATAATAGCTGAATATTCATTTTATAAGCAGTTATAATGCTGAAATTTTCTCAAATATAAAAGCCGAATATTCATTCTATAAGTTGTTATACTGCTAAAATTATTTCATATATTATAAAAGAAGTCTTATTTATATACGGTTATGATACCCGAAATAAAACTTAAATGATTTAATCGTTAAACGCTTAATTGGTCTACATGAACTTATAATCGTGTAGGATTTACGACGAATGTGTAGACTGTTATATTTATCTGTAAAAGATATACGAGGCAAGTCTCCGAACCTTGTTACTTTTAAGCAATTCATTCATGTCTTGCTATCAATTATTGTGAAGTTATTGCTACTTGTTTAGCATAACTTAAGAAATAAAATCATTTATTGACTGTTTGAGCTTAAAATTATTGTGTCAAACCAAATTGTTTTGGTACGACATCTATATTGAGTAAAAGGGACACCGTGGATGGAAGGTGGTCCGACAAACTTTCGAATAAGGTTTAAATTGGCAATTAAATGAATTCACCAATATTGGAAATTAACTTAAATTGACCAAAAATGTGGTAGGATGATATGCATACTCCTAGGATATTGGTGAGGCTAATCACCTACCAGATATCCGAACTCAAAGAAGTTCTAAGTCATTGAAGACTGACACGACAATTTGAAATATATGGTTCCGGTACAGAACCCTCAGTATCAATTATACATCACCTGACATCCTTCAAATCAAACACACTATGTTTACATTTTTAAATGAACTTGTTGAGCATTTGTAGTTCATTCTTGCGCATATCTTCTTTTGCAGCTTTAAATGATATCCCTGGCACTTCTGGGACAGATAAAGGAAAAGGACATGCTTACTTGTTTTATTAACTGCTTTTGAATAATCTAAGTCTTTTAAAGGCTTTTGTTGTAATAACTTAGTACTGAAAACAATGTAATCGAACCAAATGTTATGTAATATATTATGATCCTTTATTTCATCGATTGCGGTGTACTCTGATCTTTATTTCATTTAGCATAGTTGTACTAAGTTAGATACAATATCTATACGAATTATACATCTGAATGAGGGTATCTAAATGATGTTGAAAGTCCTATAAGTTCTGAGGTTGCACTTAATGAGCGCCCGTAAGGTGCCATCTTTACCAGAATGCGCCCCTCAGTTTTATGGACAATCTTATCATTAATACTGTGAATGTCAGATAGATAGGGAATATAAATATGAAAGAGGTATTCATTAGATATGAATCTATACATCCAAGTGAGGGTATCCAAACACAGACAACGTTCTGACCAGAACTAGTACCTGTTATGGGATACTGTGAACCTTGGATAGATAGAAGTCATATTTTATTGAATATTTATAGTTATATAGTTTCACGTGAGCACCAGATATGCTACAGGGGAGTGTAGAGATTTGGGGGTGTCACATACTTTTCATGCATTTTATGTGTTTTTGTAGGTCGCACGTGTTGGGAATTAATTTAGCAAGAATTGGTTGGACTTTGCTATTGCAGGTGCTGAGTTGCTGAGATGTTAGTGCAACGCGGCCGCGCCCAAAATGAACTAGGGTGCAGCGCGGCCGCGCTTGTCTCCAGGACTTTAAAAAATTTTGCTGCCAGGGTAGCGCGGCCGCACGCCATTCAAGCTTAATTCAAGTGCGGCTGCGCCGGTTCGAGAGAGGGAAATTTTGACGTTTCAGCAGTTTTAAGCTGAGTTGATTTGAACTTGGATTTGAAACTCTGTAATTAATTAGGGTTTTTATCAGATACTATAAATAGTTGTTTTTAAGTTACTTTGATGTTGTTGAACTTATTATTAGCAAACCCTAGTTTAGAGCAATTTGAGAAGATTTGAAGCAAGCTAATAGCAGTAAGGAAGCAAGGAGGAGCAAGTTAGAGATTCAAGGATTGCTTTACAGTGTTTCTTCTTTTCTCCTCTTTTTACTCTGAACTTTTGAATGCTATTAAACTTGTGGATGATGAATTCTAGTTTAATCATGAACTAAATTTCTTTTAAGGCTATAATGGATCTCAATGCGTAGTTTTGAATGACATGCTTCCTGGAATGTTATGATTAGTTACTTTTGGATTGTCTTTTATGGTTTGTGCTGAATTGCTTAATTATCTGGTAAATAATTACTGGGATATTCTATATGAACTCGAGAGATGAAGTATAGAGTTGGATCGACCATAATAGCATGTGATTGTGTATTCTGCTGTCGATGGAATTCATAGTTTGTGTTTATGATAGAGATATACCTATTCACCGCATGTACTCAAAATAGGGAACCTGGACTTTAAATACTTTTTAATTGTAATTCACATAGAAATATAGTGAATTAGTTATCTAGGGTGATTAACTTGAGTCTATCAATGATGGATTTGAGTTGAGTTATTTATAAAACATTGAGAGATGGTTATAAATAGTGATGATTCTTGATTAACAATCCAAAACAACTAGCATAATTCGAAGGGAAGTGTGTTGAGCAAGATAAAGCATTGAGTGAAGTTATAGTCTTAAGTTTTTAAAAATTTGTTTTCAAACTAGTGGTAGTAATTTAATTTAGAATTAATTATTTAAATTCAAAACTTCAGAAGTCAATAATTAGCTGTTTACTAAAATTGATTTGATTTAGAATTAGGAATTATCATTATAAACTCAATTTTTCTCTGTGGGATGATACTCTACTTTCATTATATTACTTATGGACTGCGTATACTTGTGTATTTTGCTAGTATAGATTTAGGCAAACAAGTTTTTGGCGTCGTTGCCTGGGAACAATTGTGTCTATAATTTCAAGTTTTAATTTAATTAATTCAGTTTTAGTTAAACATTGTTTTTCTTGTTACTTCCTGTTTCAGGTGATCTCGGTTCGTTTATGCAAACACGATCAAAGAAGCCGGAACTTGTGCAGAGTGAAGACGATCTTGAAAACAAGTTACGCAAGTTAAGAAAGTTTTGCCATGAGACAATCGAGAAAGAAAAAATGGCTAACGAAGTACAGAAATCATTGAGGGAATATGCCATGCCTAAGCTTGATGAAATCAGGTCAAGCATCACGAGGCCAACCATCACTGCTAAATCCTTCGAGATCAAGTCGGGTACAATTCAGATGATTCAGAATGCGGTACAGTTTGGGGGATTAGCCAACGATGATCCTAATGAACACTTGGTTAGCTTTCTTGAGATTTGTGATACATTCAAATATCCCAATGTAACTGATGATGCGGTGAGACTACGTCTGTTTCCATTTACACTAAGGGATAAAGCAAGGAGTTGGTTGCACTCACTTCCACTGGGGTCCATCACAACTTGGGATGACTTGGCTTAGAAATTCCTAGCAAAATTCTTTCCGCCGGCTAAGTCTGCTAAGTTGAGAAACGAGATTTCTACTTTTGAGCAAAGTCATGGAGAGTCACTGTACGAGGCTTGGGAAAGGTTCAAAGAGTTATTGAGAAGATGTCCACATCATGCGTTACCCAAGTGGCTGCAGGTTCAGACATTCTACAATGGGTTGAGTAGTAACACTCGAACAATTATGGATGCAGCTGCGGGGGGAGCACTATTGGATAAGAATTTTGATGAAGCTTTCACCTTGTTGGAAACTATGGTTGCAAACAACTATCAATAGCTGACGTCGAGGATGAATCACCAAAAGGTAGCTGGGGTATTGGAAGTAGATGCGGTCACGGCACTAACAGCTCAGATGGCGGCCATGTCTAAGAAGATTGAAGCTTTGGTGGAGTGGAAGGTCCAGCAAGCGGCTTATGTGTGTGAGCTATGTGCAGGTGCACATCCAACGGAGTATTGTGCCATTAATCCGGAATCGGTACAGTATTTGGGGATCTATAACCGACAGCAACAGCCATACCAGAATGTATATAATCCGGGGTGGAAAAATCATCCGGGTTTCTCATGGAGCAATAACACTCAGATTCAAAATCCCACTCCAAGATCACAGAATCCCTCAGGTTTTCAGAACCAAGCTCCGCAACATGCAGACAGAAAACCGAATTTAGAAGAGTCGTTGGCAAGATTTATCACAGCATCTGAGAAAAGAATGAATGATCAAGATAAGCTGTTAACTCAGGTAGATTTAAATGTGAAGAGCTAGGCAGTGTCAATTAGAAACTTGGAAAATCAGCTGGGACAGTTGGCTCATGTCTTAAACAATCGACCACAAGGAGCACTTCCAAGTGATACAAAAGTTAACCCCAAGAGAGATGGTAAGGAACAATGTCAAGCTGTCATACTTCAAAGTGGGAAGCAACTGCAGCAGAGCAGCGCGACCGCGCCTGAAATATAAGGGGAGGCAGCGCGGCCGCGCCCATCCCCAGTCCCAGATCCTGCAGAGAAATTGATAGAAAAAGAAAAGGAAACAGAAACTGAGGTGAAAGAAAAGGAGAAAACAAAGCAAACAGTAGTATACCCTCCTGTTCCATATCCTCAGAGATTTCACAAGCAGAAATTAGACAAATAATTCTCCAAATTCCTTGAAGTCTTTAAGAAGCTGCAAATCAACATACCGTTTGTCGAGGCTTTAGAGCAGATGCCGAGCTACGCCAAGTTCATGAAAGGAATTTTGTCGCGGAAGAAAAAGCTGGAGGATTATGAAACATTAGCATTAACTGAAGAGTGTAGTGCTATATTGCAAAAGAAGTTGCCACCGAAGTTAAAGGATCCGGGTAGTTTCACTATCCCTTGCACCATTGGCAGCTTATCAATCAGCAGATGTTTGTGTGATTTGGGTGCGAGCATCAACCTTATGCCTTTATCGATATATGTCCAGCTGGGTTTACCTGCACCGAAACCGACCAACATCTCTCTTCAGCTTGCTGATCGGTCGGTTACATATCCTAGAGGTATCGTGGAAGATATCTTGGTAAAAGTAGATAAATTCATATTCCCAGTCGATTTCATCATTTTGGACTATGAGGAGGACAAAGACATTCCTATCATACTGGGGAGACCTTTCTTGGCAACGGGAAGAACACTTATAGATGTGCAAAAAGGAGAATTGGCTATGAGGGTGCAAGACCAAGAAGTGACATTCAATGTGTTCAAAGCCATGAAATTTCCTACGGATGAGGAAGAGTGTTTCCGGATGGATGTGGTAGAAAAAGTGGTGGATGATGAGTTTTTGAGGAAATTGACTGAAGATCCGTTGGAATCTGTTTTATTAGGGGAGACTGACATGGATGACCCAGAGATGATGGAGTTTCTTCACATTTTAGATACAGTGCCGAGAGTACGCAAATTTCAGATCCCTTATGAACCTTTGGAACTTACTGACAAATCCTTAGAGCGCTTGAAGCCATCTCTTGAACTTAAACCTTTACCCAGCCATCTGAGGTATGCTTATTTGGGTGAATCATCTACTTTGCCTGTTATTATTGCATCTGTACTTAACGAATTGCAGGAAAGTAAGTTGATACGTGTTCTCCGGGAGTACAAATTAGCAATTGATTGGACCATCGCAGACATTAAAAGGATTAGCCCATCATTTTGTATGCACAAGATCTTTTTGGAAGACGGTGCCAAACCAACAATAGAGCAATAAAGGAGGCTGAACCCAATCATAAAAGAGGTGGTGAAAAAGGAAATTTTGAAGTGGCTTGATGCAGGTATCATTTACCCCATCTCCGATAGCAGTTGGGTGAGTACAGTCCAGTGCATGCCGAAAAAGGGTGGTATGATGGTGGTAGAAAACGAAAATAATAAATTGATACCGACACGGACAGTGACTGGATGGAGGGTTTGTATGGACTACAGGAAACTAAACAAGGCGACCCGTAAGGATTACTTTCCTCTACCCTTCATTGACCAGATGTTAGATAGACTGGCTGGACACGAGTTTTATTGCTTGTTGGATGGCTACTCAGGTTATAATCAGATAGTGATTGCCCCCGAAGATCAGGAAAAGACTACCTTCATGTGTCCCTATGGTACTTTCGCTTTTAGAAGGATGTCTTTTGGCTTATGTAATGCACCAGCGACGTTCCAAAGATGCATGATGGCTATTTTCTCAGATATGGTCGAACGCAACATGGAGGTATTCATGGACGATTTTTCAGTATTTGGAGACACCTTTGATAGTTGTTTGGAAAATCTGGTCCTGGTTTTGAAAAGATGCGTTGAAACCAATCTAGTGCTCAACTGGGAAAAATGCCACTTTATGGTGCAAGAGGGGATCATTCTTGGGCACAAGGTGTCGTCGAACGGGTTAGAGGTAGATCGAGCCAAGCTGGAGACAATAGAAAATCTACCTCCACCAACTACAGTCAAGGGAATACGAAGCTTCTTGAGACATGCCGGATTCTATAGGAGATTCATAAAGGACTTTTCTAAAATCTCTAAGCCTTTATGTAGCCTATTGGAGAAAGATGTGCCCTTTAAGTTTGATGATGAATGTCTTGCAACTTTTGAATTGTTGAAAAGGAAATTGACCACAGCGCCACCGGATTAGTCAAAGTCGTTCGAGCTAATGTGTGATGCTAACGACTATGCTATTGGGGCTATTTTGGGCCAATGAAAGGAAAAGATTTTTCACGCCATTTACTATGCTAGCAAAACATTGTCCGATGCCCAACTCAACTATACGACTACCGAGAAGGAGTTGCTAGCGGTAGTGTATGCATTTGACAAATTCCGGTCGTACTTAATTGGAACTAAAGTGGTGCTGTTCACTGACCATTCTGCCATAAGATATCTGATTTCGAAGAAAGATGCGAAGCCAAGGCTGATTCGATGGATACTTCTACTCCAGGAGTTCGACTTGGAAATCCGGGATAGGAAGGGGACGGAAAATCAAGTGGCAGATCATCTCTCGAGATTAGAAAACAATGACCACATCAAGGAAGACAAAACGGTGATCAATGAGTTCTTTCCGGATGAGCAGTTGTTTGTGATCCATTCAGAAGTCCCATGGTATGCCGATTTTGGCAGTTATTTGGTTAGTAACGTACTTCCCCCTGATTTGACCAGCCAACAAAAGAAAAAGTTTCTGCATGATGTAAAAAGGTACATGTGGGATGAGCCGTTCCTGTTCAAACATTGTGCTGATCAGATGATTAGACGGTGTGTGCCACAAAGTGAAATAGAGAGTATTTTACATCATTGTCATGATTCGCTATATGGAGGTCATTACGGAGGCGAAAAGACAGCGACCAAGGTGTTACAGGTAGGATTTTTCTGGCCTACGTTGTTTAAGGACGCCCACCACTTCGTTCAAAGATGTGATAGATGTCAAAGGGTGGGAAATATTTCCAAACGTCATGAGATGCCCTTGAATGCCATTTTAGAAATTGAAGTCTTCGACGTTTGGAGAATAGATTTTATGGGACCATTTCCATCGTCCTTTAAGAACCTTTACATCATTTTGGCGGTCGATTATGTCTCGAAATGGGTGAAAGCAAGTGCTTTGCCGACTAATGATGCCAAGGTGGTTCTTAAATTTCTGCAGAAAAGCATCTTCACATGTTTTGGCACCCCAAGAGCAATTATTAGTGATGAAGGGAGCCATTTTTGCAACAGGTATTTCACGGCTCTCTTAGCTAAATATGGGGTAAACCACCGAATTGCTACAGCTTACCATCCCCAAACCAGTGGTCAAGCCGAAGTTTCAAATAGAGAACTAAAGAGAATTCTGGAGAAGATCGTTAACCCGAGTAGAAAAGATTGGTCAACAAAGTTGGATGATGCACTTTGGGCTTATCGGACAGCTTATAAGACATCAATTGGCATGTCACCGTACCAACTAGTCTATGGAAAGGCGTGCCACCTACCGGTTGAACTGGAACACAAAGCTTATTGGGTCATCAGAAAGTTGAACTTTGATCTCACGGCTGCGGAGGAAAAGAGACTACTTCAGCTTTCCCAACTCGATGAATTTCGGTTACAAGCATATGAGAACTCAAAGCTATACAAGTAAAAAGTCAAGAAGTGGCACGATCGGAAAATAATCAATAGGTTGTTTGAGCCGGGACAAGCAGTTCTTCTATACAACTCTAGACTAAAATTATTTCCAGGGAAGCTCAAGTCTCGGTGGTCGGGTCCTTTCATTGTCAAACAAGCATTCCCTTATGGCGCCGTTGACGTCTTTGCAAACAATCCGGAAGAGTCATTCAAAGTCAATGGTCAAAGATTAAAGCATTATTGGGGTGGTGATGTTGATCGCCAGAAAACCTCAATCACTCTTGCGGATTAAAGTTTGAAACAGGGAGTAGTCAGGCTGAAAGACTTTAAATCAAGCGCTAGTTGGGAGGCAACCCAATTTTTCAGTGTTTTTAGTTAAAATTTTGTGATTTTTAGGAATAATTATTAGATTTAGTTTTGTTTTTATCTAGTAGTAATTAGTTACTTTATTTCTTTGTCTTTGCTTATAGGTCATACATCAATGATTGCACATGAAAAAATCAAAAAGAAGGGCTTTAGAATTCAATTCCAGATTTTTAGACCAGCGCGGCCGCGCCCTAAATGTTCAGAAATCAAGCGTAGCCGCGCCCTACTTCAGGAATCAAAAAGTTGCAGCTGGTCTACCAGCGCGGCCGCGCCCAAATTGTGAAGGAAAGCAGCACGGCCGCGCTGAATCTCAGAGCTTAAAATCCCCACTGGCACACTAGCGCGGTTGCGCCCAACCCAAGTCAAATTCCAGTGCGGCCGCGCCGCGATCGGATCCCAGGTTTTAAAACCCAGCTGAAACCCGATAGAAGTCGATTTATTTCTGCAGAGGCTGAGGAATTCTATCATAAGGTTTTGTTTGGGAAGACGTTTGTCTTGGAACGTGGGTTAAAGCCTGATCCTGATTTGGATGGTCAAATGATGAGCATGATCCGAGCTAAGGGTTGGTTGTTGTTCGTCGAAACACCGTTGGCAGCCCCGATATCAGTAGTTCAAGAATTCTATGCAAACGCAAAAATCACTAAGGATGGTACTGCTTTTGTGCGGGGTTGCCAAGTGCCATATGATAGCAAGAGTATTAATGCCATATACCACTTGCCTTCTATTCACCACACCGATCCGGAAAGTTTATACTCTATGAATTGGGACACTAAATTGGAGCGCATCAAGAATATTTTGTGCAAGCCGGGTACAGTATGGATAACGAAGCAAGGGACGGATCAGAAACTCCAATTTCCTCACACAGCCTTGAGTTATTATGGAAAGGCCTGGTACAGTTTTATTTGTGCCAATCTCATGCCAACCAGGCATCAAAATGACGTGACCAATCGGGCGATTTTGTTATATGGAATTGTGCAAGGAAAGAAGATTGATGTGGGGTATATTATCCATCAATCCATACGTCGATACCTTCAAGGTGGTACTGTTAGGTTTGTATATAGCGCGAACATGCAATCAAATTACATAAATAGTGCGGAAGCGCGATAAAACGGATTTTTAAATTTTATACAAACCATCACCATGATCGATCAATGTGCTCAATTAACGATATAAACGAAAGAGAAAGAGAATAAGAAATTATACCCTCGTAGAACAAAGCTTCCTCGGGTACAAGTTCAACTCCTAGTCCTTCGTGTTCTCCTCGAATGCTACGGTGTGATTCCTTACTTTGATCAACGTTAGCCACCCAAGTGTTTGGCCTCTAGAGGTGATCCACCAAGGAAGAACAAGTATTCAAAAAGTTGGGTGTTTGGCAAAAACCCTAGTTTCTATCTCTATAGAAATTGCAAGTACTCTTCACAAATCTTATGCAAGAGTGTGTAACCCTAATCTATGATAAGACTCCTCTTATTTATAGATGTAGGAATAACCCTTCCCTAAACTATTTAGGATTAGGGTTTATATTCTAATTAAACTCCTTTAATTAATTATGCTCCTAATCCATTAGGAATTCGTGAGAGAGTACTTCTATTAATTAATTCTCAATCCCTATTAGGAAATAAATAATAGTTCTATTAATTAATTCCCAATCCCTATTAGGAATTAAATAATAGTAATAGTAATAATAATAATAAGACTCCTCTTATTAATTTATATTTAATATTTCTAAAATATTAAATAATAAATAATAAGCTATATCTCCATAGACTAAATTAAATACACTCAACTTATTATTACAATTATGCTATTTACTTCTTAAATAAATATTTTCCTTTTTGCGGTGTGACCCTTTAGGTTCTCCATATTAAACCGGTTGTGAATAAATCAATTAGAACAATTCTAATCTTATTTAAATAAATAAATTAAATTATTTAATTCATTTAAATAAATAATATTTATTCTACAATAAGGGTAAGCCCCCTTAGCGATCAACGACTTTCCAGATAATATAGATTTCAACATTAATCACAAAAGAACCTTTGAGTAGATAGTTACCGTACAATTCAATTCTTCTACCATATAATGTCACAATTAAATATAAGACATGGATTTACTGTCAAGTCTTATTTTATTTAATTATATATATTTCGCTTCCCAAATGCACAACTCTAATTAATGCAAATTAGAAACTCCTTTCTAATTTCATTCTGCCTTGGCCAAGGACTACTGAGTTATCATTTATCGAATCACATAGGACATTCACATCTTTTACTAGACGAGGTAGATTCTTTGTTGATCATTCACCTATCTCCATGTACAACTTATTATACCCAATCATACCCTTTGATATACCCCAAAGGTCTTAAAGGACATGTCAAAGTATAATTCATCATACACAAGATACTATGATGATCTCAAGTCAAAGGATCACTTGTACTACTATCACTAGAGGAATTCTTATTGACAGGCGAGTAAAACTCCATTAGGTATTCCTTAGCGAGTCACGTTCAGTGAACTTATTCTCTAATAAGCACCTACATACTTGCTTTAGTGTCTCCACACAAATGATTATGAGATCAATCATCCTCTTCCTAAGAGCAAGCAACGTGTGTACTAATCTATCCGGATTCACTAATCCCCAATTTAGTAATCCAACGATTAGGAACAATTTTATTTTGTGAGCTATCTAGAATTTAGATCTCATTAGCATGATCACCATCATGATTCTAAAAGCATTGCTCAAAAACTATGGGTTTATCACATTTAATATAACAGCATCATGTAGATAATATAAAATGCCTTTTAAGAAAATCAATTTTTTTATTAATAAATGAACAAGATTACAAAGTATATATTACATCATATCAAATATGATTGGCTTGTGTGCATACTACTTTCAATCTCCCACTACCACTAAAGCCAATCGCCATGGTATCTAATACCCATCTTCTCTAAGTGACGATCAAACTGCTGTTGAGTTAAAGCTTTAGTAAATGGATCTGCAATGTTGTCTTGAGAGTCCACACGCTCCAGGGTGACATCTCCTCTTCCAATGATTTCTCTAATCAAATGAAACCGCCGCAACACGTGTTTGGATTTCTGATGAGACCTGGGTTCCTTAGCCTGCGCAACAGCTCCGGTGTTGTCACAGAATAAAGGTACAGCTCCTCTAATGCTAGGAACCACTCCAAGTTCAGTTATGAACTTCTTCATCCAAACATCTTCCTTTGCAGCTTCACTTGTAGCTATGTACTCTGCCTCTGTCACTGAATCAGCAACTGTTTGCTGCTTGGAACTCTTCCAACTCACTGCGCCACCGTTTAAGGTAAACACATACCCTGAAACGGATTTATAGTCATCTTGGTCCATTTGAAAACTTGAGTCTGTATAGCCCTCTAGTTTCAATTCAGACCCACCGTAGACAAGAAATACATCCTTAGTTCTTCTCAAGTACTTTAGGATATTTTTCACTGCCTTCCAGTGCTCTTCTCCTGGATTCGACTGATATCTGCTTGTTACACTAAGTGCATGAGCGACATCTGGTCTAGTACATATCATACCGTACATGATAGATCCTATTGCGGAAGAATAAGGAATCTTACTCATACGGTCTCTCTCTTTGGGGCCTGTTTCTTGGAGAGATGTATTCCATGGCTCATCGGCATGAGACCTCTCTTGGAATCTTCCATGCTAAACCTCTTTAGCATCGATTCAATGTACTTTCCTTGGGTCAAGCCAAGCATCCTTTTAGATCTATCTCTATAGATCTTTATCCCCAAAGTATAGGATGCCTCACCCAAGTCCTTCATGGAGAAGTGTTTAGATAACCAAATTTTGATCGACTGTAGCATAGGAACATCATTCCCTATCAGTAATATGTCATCAACATATAATACAAGGAATGAAACAGCGCTCCCACTAACCTTCTTGTACATACAAAGTTCATCCTCATTTTTGATAAAATCAAACTTTTTGATTATCTCATCAAAACGGATGTTCCATCTTCGAGAAGCTTGCTTCAACCCATAAATGGATCGTTGCAGCTTACAAACTTGGTTTGTTCCAACCGTTTAAATAAAACCCTCTGGCTGTATCATATATACATTCTCCTCAAGCTCTCCATTGAGGAAGGCCATTTTCACGTCCATTTGCCAAATCTCGTAGTCATAATAAGCTGCAATTGCAAACAAAATCCGAATGGACTTGAGCATAGCTACTGGTGAGAAGGTTTCATCATAGTCAACTCCTTGTCTTTGTTTGAAACCTTTTGCAACCAGTCGGGCCTTATAGGTCTCTACCTTGCCGTCCACTCCAATCTTTCTCTTAAAGACCCATTTACACCCAATAGGCTTAATGCCCTCAGGTGGTGAAACCAAAGTCCATACTTGGTTTTCATACATGGAGTCCATCTCGGATTTCATGGCTTCTAGCCATTTCTCTGAGTCTTCACTACTCATAGCCTCTTCTTAAGTCAATGGATCATCATCATCTATGATGTGTGCCTCATCATCATCCTCTATGATGAATCCATACCTATCAGGTATCTTCGGTACTCTTCCAGATTTACGAATAGGTAGTGGTACAATAGGTTCTTCTACTTGGTCAGGTACCTGACTTTGATCCGTAGTATTTTGTGGTTCTTGAACTTCTTCAAGATATATCTTACTCCCATTGACCCCTTCAAGGATAAACTCCTTTTCCAAGAAGGCAGCGTGTTTCGCAACAAACACCTTTTGATCAATCGGGTGATAGAAATAATACCCTGATGTTTCTTTAGGGTATCCCACAAATCTACACTTGTCGGATCTAGTCTTCAACTTATCTTGCTCAAACCTTTTGACATAAGCTGGACAACCCCAAGTCTTAACATGCTTAAGATTTGGTTTCCTCCCTATCCATATCTCATATGGGGTCTTTGGGACGGATTTGGTAGGTACCTTGTTAAGTAGGTATGCAGCCGATTCTAGGGCATAACCCTAGAAGGATACTGGAAGGTCGGTAAAACTCATCATGGAACGAACCATGTCCAACAATGTTCGATTTCTCCTTTCAGATACACCATTCAACTGTGGCGTCCCTGGTGGAGTCCATTGTGAGATTATACCATTTTCTTTGAGACAATTGAGAAACTCATTGGTTAAGTATTCCCCTCCTCGATCCGATCGAAGAATCTTAATACTCTTACTAGTTTGCTTCTCCACTTCACTTCTGAATTCTTTGAACTTTTCAAATGATTCAGATTTGTATTTCATTAAATACACATATCCAAATCTAGAATGATCATCAGTGAAAGTAATAAAATAAGAATACCCTCCTCGTGCATTCGTTGTCATAGGTCCACAAACGTCTGTGTGTACCAACGCTAACAACTCTGTAACTCTTTCTCCTTTTCCACTAAAAGGAGATTTAGTCATCTTACCCATGAGACAAGATTCACAAGTTGGATATGATTCGTAATCAGATAGCTCTAAAAGCCCATCTTTATGCAACTTGGATAATCTTGTTTCATTGATATGACCGAGTCTACAGTGCCACATAAAGGTATAATTAACATCATCTCTTTTTCTTTTCTTAGTTTGTTCAATTTGAAGTATATTTTCATGCAAGTCAAGTATGTAAAGTCCATTCAGTAAATTGCAACACCATATAAAACATTGTTATTATAAATAGAACAAATGTTGTTCTTTATTATAATATCAAAACCATCCATATCCAATACAGAAATTGAAATAATGTTTCTAATAAGTGTTGGAACATAATAACAATTATTTAAACTAATGAACTTGCCCGAAGGCAGTGCTAAACAATAAGTCCCTACAGCCAATGGAGCAACCTTTGCTCCATTTCCCACTCGTAGGACGACTTCATCCTTGTTCAGCTTCCTACTTCTGCTTAGTCCCTGCATATTATTACATATGTGAGAACTACAACCGGTATCCAATACCCAAGTAGAATTTTGACTTTCAAAAAAATTAATTTCAATCATTAACAAACCTAGATCGGAAGTCGAAGCTTCTCCAAGCTTCTTTTGGTCCGCAAGATACTCCTTGCAGTTCCTCTTCCAGTGTCCCGGCTTATTGCAATGATAGCAAATTCCTTTGCTATCTGGATCAGGTTTCTTTTTATCCTTCCTCTTCGCCTTGCCCTTAGCCTTCTTGTTTTTCTTCTTTTCAGAAGATACCTTGGGCCTCTTCCTTTTCTTGGAAGAATCATCCACTAGTAAGACTTGGTTCTTGTTGGATGAGAAGTGACCTTCAACAGTTTTCAACATGTTAAGTAACTCAGGCAAGCTGACGTCCAACTTATTCATGTGAAAATTCACAACAAATTGTGAGAAGGTGTCCGGGAGTGACTGCAAGATCAAATCTTGGCTTAACTCCCCATCCATCACGAACCTAAGTTGTTCAATCATATTGATCATCTTAAGGACATGAGTCTCAACAACAGTGCCCTCGGTCATACGAGATCGGAAGAGCTCCTTAGATATCTGATATCTAGCAGTCCTACTTTGCTCACCATACAACTCTTTGAGGTGCAGCAATATAGTAGGAGCATCCATAGTTTCATGCTGACGCTGAAGCTCGTTACTCATGGATGCGAGCATGATGCATTGAGCCAAGATTGCATCATCTTGCCACTTTCTGAAAGTAGCAATCTCTTCCTCAGAGGCTGTTTCTGCAACACTTGCAGGGACAGGCGAATTTAGGACATAAGAAATCTTTTCAGCAGTGAGAACAATTCTCAGATTCCTTAACCAGTCCGTGTAATTCGGTCCGGTTAGTTTGTTAGCATCAAGTATGCTAGGCAGTGATAGTGAGTTTGACATTTTTAAATTCTGCATGTGAAATAGACAACATTTTAACATACATTCAATTTATTAATTACCAAAATAAATTAAGTCTTTATTTTAAATTGGTATCTCCCACTATTTTCATCAAACTATATTACCCTCATTATATAGTTCGGCAATTCTAATTAAAGATTTGCTAGTGAGATTAAGGATCCCATTTCAAATGTATATAGCCTTGTGGTGACACAACAAACGATATATAAATAAATAGGTAGACAACTATTGTCAATTACATCACTATGTAACTCCTTGTATTTTGCCTCTTAGATTATTTTGATCAAGTGGTGACACATCCGAATCAAAATTATCCAAGTTAAGTCCAACCTAGCACTTCCATATATTCAAAAGAAAAAAACACTGTCCTTGTGGTGACACAAGAAAACAGCATCGTTCAGTCTATTTATAAGCATCAAATGTGATAAAGCAACATCTTAAATATTTAATATTTGCCTTGTGGTTACACAACAAACTCATATTAAATATTTAATACTCTATTGTTTTACCATGCTAGAAGGCGACTTTTGATATTCCAAATATCTTTGAACGCTTAGGACTTAATATATTACTTTGAGGGGTTTGTTATTATTAGTCTCATCTTGTTTAGCGCGCATGCACATATATATATATATATATATATATATATATATATATAAAATACGCATCATATTATTTTACATGCGAAGCATGTTTGATAATATATAATATATATATATATATAGTAAGCATGCACATATAGAATACTATATTCTACCCGGATTGATTATGGACTTTGATTCTAGTTTGGTTCACTAGAGCCACCAAGTGAACCAAAAGATCAAACCTAGGGTGCAAGAATAAAATTTAATTATAACTATTACATCCAATATAAACGGGTCTTCAAGCGCTCCTTGCTCCTTTGTCTCCAATTCTTCAAAAAATTAATTCTAACTATTCCTATTACATAAACTATTTACTATAAATAGAAACCTTGATCAGCAGTCAAGGGGAAGTACATAGGAGGGAGATAGAATTTACATTAAGAAAAATTAGAGAAGACGAGGTATGCAGACCCCATTTATAAAAAAACTCATACATTCAAGCATCCACTAAAATAAATATAATCACACATTGGTCAATAGTTCATGATCAATCCCTATTTATTATCATACATATTCCTATATGTATCAATAAATAACATTCATCTCATGAATAATAAATCCATTCCATATATGTATTGATATCAATTAATGGGCAAAAGTTTTGCTAATATTTAGTTTTTGAAACAAAATAAACTCTTTTATTTTAATCAAAAACCAAATCCAAATTAAACATCTTTAATTTTAGCAATCTGAAATCCTATTTCAGATAAAATAAACATCTTTATTTTAAACTTATATCAATTAAATAAACCATTTATTTCAATTGAAGGAAAAAAAAAATTTCGGATTCTGCTAGCTGGCGCAGCTGCGCCTAGAATGAACTGGACAACGGCGTAGCTGCGCTGCTCCCCAGAAAAAAAACGATTCTGAGTTTCGGCACAGATGCGCTCCAGAATGAACTGGAGGCGGCGCAGCTGCGCCGTGTCACTGATTCAAAATTTTTTTTTATTCTGCCCAAAAATTTCGATCCAATCGCATATCAAGCATACATGGAATTATCAAAATCAATAATTAGCACAAGATTAGGCTCTGATACCACTGTTAGGTTTGTATATAGCGCGAACATGCAATCAAATTACATGAATAGTGCGGAAGCGCGATAAAACGGATTTTTAAATTTTATACAAACTGTAACGCCCCCGAAACTCGGGTCTTACCTTGAACCCGATTCCGGCGCGTCACGGTACAACCCATACAACATAGGCTTACTAAAAATATGTAATTACAATAATATAATAACATATCCTCATCTAATCCCAGGCACGAAGACCTTAAATAAAACACTTATGATCAAGGTTGAATAAATACCATGATCCTTTACAATATCTCATGTGTGAACGCAAGGTTCAGATTCTGACTTTATCTAATCCCTGAATATTCGCAAGGTTATTCAATAACCAATACATTCGCTATAAAAATGTCCTTTATACAACATCGACATCCTTGTAGTTTACTATAACAAGTAACTAACATAAACACATCGTAAATACTATAATGGATAACCTTCATTTCTAACTCAGGGTTTACATAGTTAAATTCACGTACATCATATATCGTCATTATAGCTAAATAATTACAGTAAAGGGACATTTAACAACCTTCCTATTTCCATGCGCCTCTAATCCTTATCATCACGATATCAAGATAATTGCATTGCATCGTAAATCTGCAAAAGTTTTATTTTTGCAAGAATGAGCACGACGGCTCAGCAAGAACTGACAGTTTTCACATTTCATGCTTCACGTAACACATAAGTTTGCATTTTATCCATGCACCATGATTCTTATACTATGCATCTTACTCATGCATTATAAATCTTATGCAATTCATCCATATATATGCATCATGTATCTCATAGCATACTTCATGCATCTCACATTGTATATTTACAATAATTCAAGTTCCACATAGAACAATATAGTCACATAATTGCACATTATGCACACTTTAATCATGCTCTCATATAATCCACATAATAGTGAAAGCTTTAGTAATCAAGTCATGTACATCAATACATTTAAACAAGTTAACAAGTTACTGAAAGAACTTGCCTTAAGCGTTCCTTGCCAAATTATGATGGCTCGTCCTTCAAATATCCTACACAATTTATTTAACAATAAAACACCAATTAGCCACTAAAAAGGCTTCATATAATGGTTTATATTATAACAACTCTTATCTCATATTGTTCGCGCATTATAAATTAATAAACGCGATTAACTGCAAAACGTTACTCGGCGTCGCGTCGTTTGAAAACGTTACGACCCTTATCATCATCAATACTTATTGGTTACATTAACCCCATCCCATATCTTATAATGTTCGTTTCATTTGAATCGAAAACATTATTTAAGTTCATTAACACTTTACACGGCGTTTTGACGTTTATACTCCACAAGTCCGATTCGCCTCATTTGAATATACTTAGCATGTTCATACATTGGGTTATAACGCTCTATCATGTTTCATTACTATTAGAAACAAAATATCAAACAAGGTTATACACATTTGTTACGGCGTTACGACGTTTGCACGTCCATACGCCACAATTGTCTATTCGAACGCCCAAGTGACACGCGATTGCGTACGCCTAGCACGCCCATTCGAATTGTCTAATACCCAATGGTTAATGTTAAGTATCATTATAAATCATAAATATCATGTTATGAAAGTTAGAACATCACTTTACATTGTCGGGAGCATTACATGTGCTTACGCGCATGCCTGACACCCTTCGATTGCCCCCAATTACACATCAGTCCTATAAATGGCCAATTTAGACCAATCTACAGACCTCAAATTGAAAATCTTAAAGAACGAAAGTTATAGGTCTACTCGTTCTCTTTCCGAATCATCTTGAATCATCTCAATCCGAGTTCGTATGAGAAAGTTATGCCCATTTTAGTAAAGGGCGTCAAAGCTGTCTAGCAAACTGCAGCCCCAGCGCCGCCAGCGCTCAAATGGCCTTAAAATGAGCGCCGTCGGCACTCAACCGGCTGTATCCCAGGTAAGCAATTGCACCAGCTTCGCGACTTCGACCTCCTTTCACTCCGATCTTCATATCTTCTTTAATACACGTTCAAATTGGTCCATTTCGGACTCTATGGACTCCTAATTCATGGGGCTACAACATATCAAAAATGCAGAGCTACCCATTAACATTAACATATTCAAATCCTTGACCAAAGTATCAACTCACGTTTTATTTTCGTGTTCTTGGTGTTCTTGGTGTTATTGGTGTTCTTCACTAAAATCAACACCAAATCTTTGTTTTAATCCCGTTTTACTCCATTCCGACTGGGTTAACTTCATAATCCATGGAAGTACAACATCATACCAAAAAATAAATTAACCAAACACAAAATCAAAGCTACATGTCCTCTAAAATTCGTCCAAATGTCCAAAGTTCCATTGTTCTTCATGTTCTTCATCCTCCTTAAGCATAGGTACGGATTTATTGCGTTTTTATTTCACTTTGATGTTATTAATGGCTTATATAACCTCTTAACAACATTTACAACCATCCAACACAAACAAAACCAACAAGAATCGCAAGGAAATCAACCCATGAGCATAAAAGCTCTAGAACCATGAAAAGCTTGAAAACCTTAACCAAATCAAATGAAAATTGTTTCAAGTTAATGATTTACCTCTGTAAATCCCTCCTAGATGATATGAAGCTTTGCTAGGGCTTGTCTTGAGTCTCCTTCTTCCTTTTTGGTTCACCCGAACCTCTTCTTTTCTTCCTTTCTTCTTCTTCTTCTTTTTCCGACAACTCTTCTTCTTTTCCGGCGACTTTTCCGGCGACCTTCTCCTTCTTTCTTCTAGCTCTTGGCAGCTCTCTCTCTCTCTAAACTCTGATGATACGGGATATGGGAGAGAAGGAATGGATTAGGAGAAGTGGAGGAATTTTGGGAGAAAATGGGAGTAATGGGTTAATGGCTCAATGAGCTTTGTCCAAATAATTCAAGCTTGCCGGCAAAGCTCTCCACTTTCTCATTTCCTAGCAATTTGATTGGTCCAAAGTGGTTTGGGTGGTTCCCACTTGGGATAACAAGCCAAAATAAATACCCAAATACACAAAAATATATCCGAAAACTCCCACTTTTGTACCAAAACTGGTAAATAACCCTACCCAAAATTAAAATGGGCATTACCATAAATATTAGGATGGGTAATAATAATAATTATGGGATTTGCCCAAATATTCGGAACATCCATATAGCACATTTCGGATACGGATTAAATCACGTATCAGCTCAAATAAAATTTCTGACACTTAGAAAAATTATTCCTACGCATACACGTATTTATGAAATTATTCAACATTGAAAAAGACACAAAAATTTTATGGCGTGAATAGTGCCTCGAGAAACGTGCCCCGTGAATAGTGATTTTGCGATCTTTCGCAAAATCAATTATTCACTCCTACGATTCAATAACGCATAAAACTTCATGCGTTGACATCATCCAGGTTATAAAATAACCTTTAAACATTTCACATAGAAATAATATTTAATCCATTTAATAATATTAATAAACCCAAATTACAAGGGTATTCACGATTCGCGATCACTACTCTTCCCGATTAACTCCCCATAATCATATACATCAACGTACATATATCTCACCCATATTTTGGGTTAGCGTCTTTACAATAAATAACTCGTCCAATAATATTATCCTTCAACTATTTATTTAATCAAATAAATAGTACTCTAGCGATATTTCTCGAATCCGCTAAATTAGCTAATACGAAAACTTTCATACTTACTAATCATCGTCTACACATAATCTAGGTTATAATATAACCGTTAAACGCTTAACACATAATATTATTAATAAAAATCTATTTTATTCAATAATACACATAAGCTCGAATCACCAAGCTACCCACGGTTCGCGATCGTTACAATTATAACCTATTAACTCATTCATTTTGAATCTACGTATATATTTCACATTTATATATATACATATTAAGCTCATTAATATAATCACATAATTATATATAACACATATATATATATATATTCAAACGCGACTCATAATAAGAATTATTCTATATTAAATTCTTATTATAATTATTCTCGAAAATTCGGGTTGTCACATCCTTCCCTCCTTATAAGGATTCCGTCCTCGGAATCACAAATATCAAACCTCTCTTACTCGGTTTTCGTAAACCTTCCAAAATTTTGTCGTTGTATTATTTCAACGCATTACTATATCATAGGTTTTACATCGCCTATTTAATCCACTCCCTTAACGAATTTTGTAGGTTTTATTCTATAACCTTTTTCAACTCAATCATACTCTGAGTATTATCCTGTGTTTAACCCATCAATTTCCTTTTCTAAGGATCATTGTATGACACAATCATCATAATAATTTAATATCATGATTTACTAACTTATAAACATTCGGGATATTACATTCACCCCTTCTTCTAAGAATTTCGTCCTCAAAATTTCAACACATTCATCTTTGCTCATTCTACCCATCAACACTAGGTTTTCAATCTAACCTTTATACTATCCTCTTTCAAGGATTCACTTAAAATTGTCGCATTCTACGACTACTTCTCCCTGGGAAAATTACCCTTCCCACAATCAGTTTCCCGAATAATAGGAACCTTCAACAATTGTTTAATAATTGTGAAGTAACTTGAACAAATAGGAAATAAAATATTCCTTAAAAACTTTTCATATTATGCTGAGGGGCCGTAAAGACCATGACCACAGAGGTTTATGGGTATTACTACCCCTACCGATTTCAATTAAGAAAAAGGTAATCTACCTCCGTACGCCAGGTGATCAGCCTTTTGTACTTTGACGTTGTGCACAACTTTCTAGCTAAACGACTATATGCGTTAGCTTGACCACCATAGGGTTAGTCGGAATTATTCCGACATCAAATACCCAAATAATAGGGTTGTTCACCTCAGCTTACTACAAAATTCCGCACCAAAACAATTTGGTTTAGGCATAAATTCTCAAATAATGCTTGCATAAACATATTTCAATATTTGTCTAGCCGAATCAAATATCTTAGACTTTTGTTAACAATCCGGACATCAATCGAATTATTTTAGCCAACTCAATTGGCATACTTTTTCGTACTTTAAAGAAAAAAAAATCATTTTATGACGTCATGATACCGCACTGTTTCTACAGTCCGTTGAGGATTCCGTCATTTCGTGATTTTGTCATACTACATCATACCATAGTTGGTTGATGATACTATGATCACATCCAACACTAGGTTAATCTGCATTGATGACTCCATCATCTGTCATTCTACATCAGGTTTCATGATGCATTGATGACAATTTAAAAATACATTTTGATATTTTCAAATCAACTTTGTCTAACCGAAACTATTAGCATAGACATATGAATAATAGTACATTTAAAATCCTTGGTCCAGAAATCTGGCCCCATACATTTTTCGAAGAGCAAAAGTGCAAATGTCAGCACGAAGTCAATAAATTTCAAAGTCTAGCATAGCTAGAAGATTTGGAATATCCATGTCTCCTCATCAACTTCAATTTCTCCCATTTCTCCACTATTTAATAATTCTATCTATTTCTAACTCCATCAATGCTCATCATATCGCTCTATAACTTTCTTATACCCCAATATAGTTCATCAAACTTACCACACATTATGAGTTCAGGAACTTACCACAATCATATGGGTTTAGAAACTTATCCTAGTCAGACCAAAATCATCCATTCGCTGAGGGGTTCCATCAGACCATATGATTATGAGTCACGAACTTACCATAAGTATGAGTTTCAAGAACTCGCACCTAATCTTATTATTCTCTAACCATCAAATATAGATATGAGAAAAGAATCACCTTCTCGTCATACGTATAGCGATAGCGCGATACTAGGTTCCAACGATTATCAATATAGGAAGCTAAGTGATTGTCGAACCCATCACAATCCCCTGCCCATACAAGGAATCGATCAACTCGGCCACTAATCAATATAGGAGGCTAAGGGGTTGTTACACCAAGCACAAATTCCCCGCCCATACAAGGAATTGTTCAACTCAACCACTATACCGATATAGGAAGCTAAGTGGTTCTCAAACCAAGCACGAATCCCCCGCCCATACGAGGAATTGTACAACTCAGCCACTAACATGAGTCCTCAATTGAAATCACCCCCAATCCTAACTTATTCGTTGCTTAACAAGAATTTAATTCGTGTTTCATCACCCATAACCCTTTCCGAGTTTTTACTCGTACTATCTCATAGTACCATCTATCTATAGCAATGAGCTAAAATTTTCAATCATTCAATTGATCATCTGTCATTCTATGACTTAATCCAATCACATCGTGATCTTACTCTATAATCGTTTTACATTACGATCTTCTTATCCTATGATCGTTTCATCCTACGATCTTCTATACTCTTCTCTCTAATCATAATATATGATTTTATTGTATTTTTGTCTTATAGACCTCGTATATTTATCAACACTTATCATCTTTATCACTGGAGTCTGGTAACTCCTAATCTCATCTTTTATAACGCATTAAGATTCTGCTTTGAATCGTCTTATATATGTCTCAACTCTTACAATGAATTTTCTAAATTCATTTACTATCAATTAAACTCTATTTGAGTTTTATCTCTTCACTATCTTCATCAATATCATCTTCCTTCACTACAGTTATAGCCTAAGGTACTCTTACCTAAGGTTTATAACCTATCAGCTCTGATACCAACTTTAACGCCCCCGAAACTCGGGTCTTACCTTGAACCCGATTCCGGCGCGTCACGGTACAACCCATACAACATAGGCTTACTAAAAATATGTAATTACAATAATATAATAACATATCCTCATCTAATCCCAGGCACGAAGACCTTAAATAAAACACTTATGACCAAGGTTGAATAAATACCATGATCCTTTACAATATATCATGTGTGAACGCAAGGTTCAGATTCTGACTTTATCTAATCCCTGAATATTCGCAAGGTTATTCAATAACCAATACATTCGTTATAAAAATGTCCTTTATACAACATCGACATCCTTGTAGTTTACTATAACAAGTAACTAACATAAACACATCATAAATACTATAATGGATAACCTTCATTTCTAACTCAGGGTTTACATAGTTAAATTCACGTACATCATATATCGTCATTATAGCTAAATAATTACAGTAAAGGGACATTTAATAACCTTCCTATTTCCATGCGCCTCTAATCCTTATCATCACGATATCAAGATAATTGCATTGCATCGTAAATCTGCAAAAGTTTTATTTTTTCAAGAATGAGCACGACGGCTCAGCAAGAACTGACAGTTTTCACATTTCATGCTTCACGTAACACATAAGTTTGCATTTTATCCATGTACCATGATTCTCATACTATGCATCTTACTCATGCATTATAAATCTTATGCAATTCATCCATATATATGCATCATGTATCTCATAGCATACTTCATGCATCTCACATTGTATATTTACAATAATTCAAGTTCCACATAGAACAATATAGTCACATAATTGCACATTATGCACACTTTAATCATGCTATCATATAATCCACATAATAGTGAAAGATTTAGTAATCAAGTCATGTACATCAATACATTTAAACAAGTTAACAAGTTACTGAAAGAACTTGCCTTAAGCGTTCCTTGCTAAATTATGATGGCTCGTCCTTCAAATATCCTACACAATTTATTTAACAATAAAACACCAATTAGCCACTAAAAAGGCTTCATATAATGGTTTATATTATAACAACTCTTATCTCATATTGCTCGCGCATTATAAATTAATAAACGCGATTAACTCCAAAACGTTACTCGGTGTCGCGTCGTTTGAAAACGTTACGACCCTTATCATCATCAATACTTATTGGTTACATTAACCCCATCCCATATCTTATAATGTTCGTTTCATTTGAATCGAAAACATTATTTAAGTTTATTAACACTTTACACGGCGTTTCGACGTTTATACTCCAGAAGTCCGATTCGCCTCATTTGAATATACTTAGCATGTTCATACATTGGGTTATAACGCTCTATCATGTTTCATTACTATTAGAAACAAAATATTAAACAAGGTTATACACATTTGTTACGGCGTTACGACGTTTGCACGTCCATACACCACACTTGTCTATTCGAACGCCCAAGTGACACGCGATTGCGTACGCCTAGCACGCCCATTCGAATTGTCTAATACCCAATGGTTAATGTTAAGTATCATTATAAATCATAAATATCATGTTATGAAAGTTAGAACATCACTTTACATTGTCGGGAGCATTACATGTGCTTACGCGCATGCCTGACACCCTCCGATTGCCCCCAATTACACATCAGTCCTATAAATGGCCAATTTAGACCAATCTACAGACCTCAAATTGAAAAACTTAAATAACAAAAGTTATAGGTATACTCGTTCTCTTTCCGAATCATCTTGAATCATCCGAATCCGAGTTCGTATGAGAAAGTTATGCCCATTTTAGTAAAGGGCGTCAAAGCTGTCTAGCAAACTGCAGCCCCAGCGCCGCCAGCGCTCAAATGGCCTTAAAATGTGCGCCGTCGGCGCTCAACCGGCTGTATCCCAGGTAAGCAATTGCACCAGCTTCGCGACTTCGACCTCCTTTCACTCCGATCTTCATATCTTCTTCAATACACGTTCAAATTGGTCCATTTCGGACTCTATGGACTCCTAATTCATGGGGCTACAACATATCAAAAATGTAGAGCTACCCATTAACATTAACATATTCAAATCCTTGACCAAAGTATCAACTCACGTTTTATTTTCGTGTTCTTGGTGTTCTTGGTGTTCTTCACTAAAATTAACACCAAATCTTTGTTTTAATCCCGTTTTACTCCATTCCGACTGGGTTAACTTCATAATCCATGGAAGTACAACATCATACCAACAAATAAATTAACCAAACACAAAATCAAAGCTACATGTCCTCTAAAATTCGTCCAAATGTCCAAAGTTCCATTGTTCTTCATGTTCTTCATCCTCCTTAAGCATAGGTACGGATTTATTGCGTTTTTATTTCACTTTGATGTTATTAATGGCTTATATAACCTCTTAACAACATTTACAACCATCCAACACAAACAAAACTAACAAGAATCGCAAGAAAATCAACCCATGAGCATAAAAGCTCTAGAACCATGAAAAGCTTGAAAACCTTAACCAAATCAAATGAAAATTGTTTCAAGTTAATGATTTACCTCTGTAAATCCCTCCTAGATGATATGAAGCTTTGCTAGGGCTTGTCTTGAGTCTCCTTCTTCCTTTTTGGTTCACCCGAACCTGTTCTTTTCTTCCTTTCTTCTTCTTCTTCTTTTTCCGGCAACTCTTCTTCTTTTCCGGCGACTTTTCCGGCGACCTTCTCCTTCTTTCTTCTAGCTCTTGGCAGCTCTCTCTCTCTCTAAACTCTGATGATACGGGATATGGGAGAGAAGGAATGGGTTAGGAGAAGTGGAGGAATTTTGGGAGAAAATGGGAGTAATGGGTTAATGGCTCAATGAGCTTTGTCCAAATAATTCAAGCTTGCCGGCAAAGCTCTCCACTTTCTCATTTCCTAGCAATTTGATTGGTCCAAAGTGGTTTGGGTGGTTCCCACTTGGGATAACAAGCCAAAATAAATACCCAAATACACAAAAATATATCCGAAAACTCCCACTTTTGTACCAAAACTGGTAAATAACCCTACCCAAAATTAAAATGGGCATTACCGTAAATATTAGGATGGGTAATAATAATTATTATGGGATTTGCCCAAATATTCGGAACACCCATATAGCACATTTCGGATACGGATTAAATCACGTATCAGCTCAAATAAAATTTCTGACACTTAGAAAAATTATTCCTACGCATACACGTATTTATGAAATTATTCAACATTGAAAAAGACACAAAAATTTTATGGCGTGAATAGTGCCTCGAGAAACGTGCCCCGTGAATAGTGATTTTGCGATCTTTCGCAAAATCAATTATTCACTCCTACGATTTAATAACGCATAAAACTTCATGCGTTGACATCATCCAGGTTATGAAATAACCTTTAAACATGTCACATAAAAATAATATTTAATCCATTTAATAATATTAATAAACCCAAATTACAAGGGTATTCACGATTCGCGATCGCTACTCTTCCCGATTAACTCCCCATAATCATATACATCAACGTACATATATCTCACCCATATTTTGGGTTAGCGTCTTTACAATAAATAACTCGTCCAATAATATTATCCTTCAACTATTTATTTAATCAAATAAATAGTACTCTAGCGATATTTCTCGAATCCGCTAAATTAGCTAATACGGAAACTTTCATACTTACTAATCATCGTCTACACATAATCTAGGTTATAATATAACCGTTAAACGCTTAACACATAATATTATTAATAAAAATCTATTTTATTCAATAATACACATAAGCTCGAATCACCAAGCTACCCACGGTTCGCGATCGTTACAATTATAACCTATTAACTCATTCATTTTGAATCTACGTATATATTTCACATTTATATATATACATATTAAGCTCATCAATATAATCACATAAATATATATAACACATATATATATATTCAAACGCGACTCATAATAAGAATTATTCTATATTAAATTCTTATTATAATTATTCTCGAAAATCCGGGTTGTCACATCCTTCCCTCCTTATAAGGATTCCGTCCTCGGAATCACAAATATCAAACCTCGCTTACTCGGTTTTCGTAAACCTTCCAAAATTTTGTCGTTGTATTATTTCAACGCATTACTATATCATAGGTTTTACATCGCCTATTTAATCCACTCCCTTAACGAATTTTGTAGGTTTTATTCTATAACCTTTTTCAACTCAATCATACTCTGAGTATTATCCTGTGTTTAACCCATCAATTTCCTTTTCTAAGTATCATTGTATGACACAATCATCATAATAATTTAATATCATGATTTACTAACTTATAAACATTCGGGATATTATATTCACCCCTTATTCTAAGAATTTCGTCCTCAAAATTTCAACACATTCATCTTTGCTCATTCTACCCATCAACACTAGGTTTTCAATCTAACCTTTATACTATCCTCTTTCAAAGATTCACTTAAAATTGTCGCATTCTACGACTACTTCTCCCTGGGAAAATTACCCTTCCCACAATCAGTTTCCCAAATAATAGGAACCTTCAACAATTGTTTAATAATTGTGAAGTAACTTGAACAAATAGGAAATAAAATATTCCTTAAAAACTTTTCATATTATGCTGAGGGGCCGTAAAGACCATGACCACAGAGGTTTACGGGTATTACTACCCCTACCGATTTCAATTAAGAAAAAGGTAATCTACCTCCGTACGCCAGGTGATCAGCCTTTTGTACTTTGACGTTATGCACAACTTTCTAGCTAAACGACTATATGCGTTAGCTTGACCACCACAGGGTTACTCGGAATTATTCCGACATCAAATACCCAAATAATAGGGTTGTTCACCTCAGCTTACTACAAAATTCCGCACCAAAACAATTTGGTTTAGGCATAAATTCTCAAATAATGCTTGCATAAACATATTTCAATATTTGTCTAGCCGAATCAAATATCTTAGACTTTTGTTAACAATCCGGACATCAATCGAATTATTTTAGCCAACTCAATTGGCATACTTTTTCGTACTTTAAAGAAAAAAAAATCATTTTATGACGTCATGATACCGCACTGTTTCTACAGTCCGTTGAGGATTCCGTCATTTCGTGATTTTGTCATACTACATCATACCATAGTGGGTTGATGATACTATGATCACATCCAACACTAGGTTAATCTGCATTGATGACTCCATCATCTGTCATTCTACATCAGGTTTCATGATGCATTGATGACAATTTAAAAATGCATTTTGATATTTTCAAATCAACTTTGTCTAACCGAAACTATTAGCATAGACATATGAATAATAGTACATTTAAAATCCTTGGTCCAGAAATCTGGCCCCATACATTTTTCGAAGAGCAAAAGTGCAAATGTCAGCACGAAGTCAATAAATTTCGAAGTCTAGCATAGCTAGAAGATTTGGAATATCCATGTCTCCTCATCAACTTCAATTTCTCCCATTTCTCCACTATTTAATAATTCTATCTATTTCTAACTCCATCAATGCTCATCATATTGAGAATTCATAATTCTCGCTCTATAACTTTCTTATACCCCAATATAGTTCATCAAACTTACCACACATTATGAGTTCAGGAACTTACCACAATCATATGGGTTTAGAAACTTATCCTAGTCAGACCAAAATCATCCATTCGCTGAGGGGTTCCACCAGACCATATGATTATGAGTCACGAACTTACCATAAGTATGAGTTTCAAGAACTCGCACCTAATCTTATTATTCTCTAACCATCAAATATAGATATGAGAAAAGAATCACCTTCTCGTCATACGTATAGCGATAGCGCGATACTAGGTTCCAACGATTATCAATATAGGAAGCTAAGTGATTGTCGAACCCATCACAATCCCCTGCCCATACAAGGAATCGATCAACTCGGCCACTAATCAATATAGGAGGCTAAGGGGTTGTTACACCAAGCACAAATTCCCCGCCCATACAAGGAATTATTCAACTCAACCACTATACCGATATAGGAAGCTAAGTGGTTCTCAAACCAAGCACGAATCCCCCGCCCATACGAGGAATTGTACAACTCAGCCACTAACATGAGTCCTCAATTGAAATCACCCCCAATCCTAACTTATTCGTTGCTTAACAAGAATTTAATTCGTGTTTCATCACCCATAACTCTTTCCGAGTTTTACTCGTACTATCTCATAGTACCATCTATCTATAGCAATGAGCTAAAATTTTCAATCATTCAATTGATCATCTGTCATTCTATGACTTAATCCAATCACATCGTGATCTTACTCTATAATCGTTTTACATTACGATCTTCTTATCCTATGATCGTTTCATCCTACGATCTTCTATACTCTTCTCTCTAATCATAATATATGATTTTATTGTATTTTTGTCTTATAGACCTCGTATATTTATCAACACTTATCATCTTTATCACTGGAGTCTGGTAACTCCTAATCTCATCTTTTATAACGCATTAAGATTCTGCTTTGAATCGTCTTATATATGTCTCAACTCTTACAATGAATTTTCTAAATTCATTTACTATCAATTAAACTCTATTTGAGTTTTATCTCTTCACTATCTTCATCAATATCATCTTCCTTCACTACAGTTATAGCCTAAGGTACTCTTACCTAAGGTTTATAACCTATCAGCTCTGATACCAACTGTAACGCCCCCGAAACTCGGGTCTTACCTTGAACCCGATTCCGGCGCGTCACGGTACAACCCATACAACATAGGCTTACTAAAAATATGTAATTACAATAATATAATAACATATCCTCATCTAATCCCAGGCACGAAGACCTTAAATAAAACACTTATGACCAAGGTTGAATAAATACCATGATCCTTTACAATATCTCATGTGTGAACGCAAGGTTCAGATTCTGACTTTATCTAATCCCTGAATATTCGCAAGGTTATTCAATAACCAATACATTCGCTATAAAAATGTCCTTTATACAACATCGACATCCTTGTAGTTTACTATAACAAGTAACTAACATAAACACATCATAAATACTATAATGGATAACCTTCATTTCTAACTCAGGGTTTACATAGTTAAATTCACGTACATCATATATCGTCATTATAGCTAAATAATTACAGTAAAGGGACATTTAACAACCTTCCTATTTCCATGCGCCTCTAATCCTTATCATCACGATATCAAGATAATTGCATTGCATCGTAAATCTGTAAAAGTTTTATTTTTGCAAGAATGAGCACGACGGCTCAACAAGAACTGACAGTTTTCACATTTCATGCTTCACGTAACACATAAGTTTGCATTTTATCCATGCACCATGATTCTCATACTATGCATCTTACTCATGCATTATAAATCTTATGCAATTCATCCATATATATGCATCATGTATCTCATAGCATACTTCATGCATCTCACATTGTATATTTACAATAATTCAAGTTCCACATAGAACAATATAGTCACATAATTGCACATTATGCACACTTTAATCGTGCTATCATATAATCCACATAATAGTGAAAGATTTAGTAATCAAGTCATGTACATCAATACATTTAAACAAGTTAACAAGTTACTGAAAGAACTTGCGTTAAGCGTTCCTTGCTAAATTATGATGGCTCGTCCTTCAAATATCCTACACAATTTATTTAACAATAAAACACCAATTAGCCACTATAAAGGCTTCATATAATGGTTTATATTATAACAACTCTTATCTCATATTGTTCGCGCATTATAAATTAATAAACGCGATTAACTCCAAAACGTTACTCGGCGTCGCGTCGTTTGAAAACGTTACGACCCTTATCATCATCAATACTTATTGGTTACATTAACCCCATCCCATATCTTATAATGTTCGTTTCATTTGAATCGAAAACATTATTTAAGTTCATTAACACTTTACACGGCGTTTCGACGTTTATACTCCACAAGTCCGATTCGCCTCATTTGAATATACTTAGCATGTTCATACATTGGGTTATAACGCTCTATCATGTTTCATTACTATTAGAAACAAAATATCAAACAAGGTTATACACATTTGTTACGGCGTTACGACGTTTGCACGTCCATACGCCACACTTGTCTATTCGAACGCCCAAGTGACACGCAATTGCGTACGCCTAGCACGCCCATTCGAATTGTCTAATACCCAATGGTTAATGTTAAGTATCATTATAAATCATAAATATCATGTTATGAAAGTTAGAACATCACTTTACATTGTCGGGAGCATTACATGTGCTTACGCGCATGCCTGACACCCTCCGATTGCCCCCAATTACACATCAGTCCTATAAATGGCCAATTTAGACCAATCTACAGACCTCAAATTGAAAAACTTAAAGAACAAAAGTTATAGGTCTACTCGTTCTCTTTCCGAATCATCTTGAATCATCTCAATCCGAGTTCGTATGAGAAAGTTATGCCCATTTTAGTAAAGGGCGTCAAAGCTGTCTAGCAAACTGCAGCCCCAGCGCCGCCAGCGCTCAAATGGCCTTAAAATGTGCGCCGTCGGCGCTCAACCGGCTGTATCCCAGGTAAGCAATTGCACCAGCTTCGCGACTTCGACCTCCTTTCACTCCGATCTTCATATCTTCTTCAATACACGTTCAAATTGGTCCATTTCGGACTCTATGGACTCCTAATTCATGGGGCTACAACATATCAAAAATGTAGAGCTACCCATTAACATTAACGTATTCAAATCCTTGACCAAAGTATCAACTCACGTTTTATTTTCGTGTTCTTGGTGTTCTTGGTGTTCTTCATTAAAATCAACACCAAATCTTTGTTTTAATCCCGTTTTACTCCATTCCGACTGGGTTAACTTCATAATCCATGGAAGTACAACATCATACCAACAAATAAATTAACCAAACACAAAATCAAAGCTACATGTCCTCTAAAATTCGTCCAAATGTCCAAAGTTCCATTGTTCTTCATGTTCTTCATCCTCCTTAAGCATAGGTACGGATTTATTGCGTTTTTATTTCACTTTGATGTTATTAATGGCTTATATAACCTCTTAACAACATTTACAACCATCCAACACAAACAAAACCAACAAGAATCGCAAGAAAATCAACCCATGAGCATAAAAGCTCTAGAACCATGAAAAACTTGAAAACCTTAACCAAATCAAATGAAAATTGTTTCAAGTTAATGATTTACCTCTGTAAATCCCTCCTAGATGATATGAAGCTTTGCTAGGGCTTGTCTTGAGTCTCCTTCATCCTTTTTGGTTCACCTGAACCTCTTCTTTTCTTCCTTTCTTCTTCTTCTTCTTTTTCCGGCAACTCTTCTTCTTTTCCGGCGACTTTTCCGGCGACCTTCTCCTTCTTTCTTCTAGCTCTTGGCAGCTCTCTCTCTCTCTAAACTCTGATGATACGGGATATGGGAGAGAAGGAATGGGTTAGGAGAAGTGGAGGAATTTTGGGAGAAAATGGGAGTAATGGGTTAATGGCTCAATGAGCTTTGTCCAAATAATTCAAGCTTGCTGGCAAAGCTCTCCACTTTCTCATTTCCTAGCAATTTGATTGGTCCAAAGTGGTTTGGGTGGTTCCCACTTGGGATAACAAGCCAAAATAAATACCCAAATACACAAAAATATATCCGAAAACTCCCACTTTTGTACCAAAACTGGTAAATAACCCTACCCAAAATTAAAATGGGCATTACCATAAATATTAGGATGGTAATAATAATTATTATGGGATTTGCCCAAATATTCGGAACACCCATATAGCACATTTCGAATACGGATTAAATCACGTATCAGCTCAAATAAAATTTCTGACACTTAGAAAAATTATTCCTACGCATACACGTATTTATGAAATTATTCAACATTGAAAAAGAAACAAAAATTTTATGGCGTGAATAGTGCCTCGAGAAACGTGCCCCGTGAATAGTGATTTTGCGATCTTTCGCAAAATCAATTATTCACTCCTACGATTCAATAACGCATAAAACTTCATGCGTTGACATTATCCAGGTTATAAAATAACCTTTAAACATGTCACATAAAAATAATATTTAATCCATTTAATAATATTAATAAACCCAAATTACAAGGGTATTCACGATTCGCGATCGCTACTCTTCCCGATTAACTCCCCATAATCATATACATCAACGTACATATATCTCACCCATATTTTGGGTTAGCGTCTTTACAATAAATAACTCGTCCAATAATATTATCCTTCAACTATTTATTTAATCAAATAAATAGTACTCTAGCGATATTTCTCGAATCCGCTAAATTAGCTAATACGAAAACTTTCATACTTACTAATCATCGTCTACACATAATCTAGGTTATAATATAACCGTTAAACGCTTAACACATAATATTATTAATAAAAATCTATTTTATTCAATAATACACATAAGCTCGAATCACCAAGCTACCCACGGTTCGCGATCGTTACAATTATAACCTATTAACTCATTCATTTTGAATCTACGTATATATTTCACATTTATATATATACATATTAAGCTCATCAATATAATCACATAAATATATATAACACATATATATATATATATATATATATATATATATTCAAACGCGACTCATAATAAGAATTATTCTATATTAAATTCTTATTATAATTATTCTCGAAAATCCGGGTTGTCACATCCTTCCCTCCTTATAAGGATTCCGTCCTCGGAATCACAAATATCAAACCTCTCTTACTCGGTTTTTGTAAACCTTCCAAAATTTTGTCGTTGTATTATTTCAACGCATTACTATATCATAGGTTTTACATCGCCTATTTAATCCACTCCCTTAACGAATTTTGTAGGTTTTATTCTATAACCTTTTTCAACTCAATCATACTCTGAGTATTATCCTGTGTTTAACCCATCAATTTCCTTTTCTAAGGATCATTGTATGACACAATCATCATAATAATTTAATATCATGATTTACTAACTTATAAACATTCGGGATATTACATTCACCCCTTCTTCTAAGAATTTCGTACTCAAAATTTCAACACATTCATCTTTGCTCATTCTACCCATCAACACTAGGTTTTCAATCTAACCTTTATACTATCCTCTTTCAAGGATTCACTTAAAATTGTCGCATTCTACGACTACTTCTCCCTGGGAAAATTACCCTTCCCACAATCAGTTTCCCGAATAATAGGAACCTTCAACAATTGTTTAATAATTGTGAAGTAACTTGAACAAATAGGAAATAAAATATTCCTTAAAAACTTTTCATATTATGCTGAGGGGCCGTAAAGACCATGACCACAGAGGTTTACGGGTATTACTACCTCTACCGATTTCAATTAAGAAAAAGGTAATCTACCTCCGTACGCCAGGTGATCAGCCTTTTGTACTTTGACGTTGTGCACAACTTTCTAGCTAAACGACTATATGCGTTAGCTTGACCACCATAGGGTTAGTCGAAATTATTCCGACATCAAATACCCAAATAATAGGGTTGTTCACCTCAGCTTACTACAAAATTCCGCACCAAAACAATTTGGTTTAGGCATAAATTCTCAAATAATGCTTGCATAAACATATTTCAATATTTGTCTAGCCGAATCAAATATCTTAGACTTTTGTTAACAATCCGGACATCAATCGAATTATTTTAGCCAACTCAATTGGCATACTTTTTCGTACTTTAAAGAAAAAAAAATCATTTTATGACGTCATGATACCGCACTGTTTCTACAGTCCGTTGAGGATTCCGTCATTTCGTGATTTTGTCATACTACATCATACCATAGTGGGTTGATGATACTATGATCACATCCAACACTAGGTTAATCTGCATTGATGACTCCATCATCTGTCATTCTACATCAGGTTTCATGATGCATTGATGACAATTTAAAAATATATTTTGATATTTTCAAATCAACTTTGTCTAACCGAAACTATTAGCATAGACATATGAATAATAGTACATTTAAAATCCTTGGTCCAAAAATCTGGCCCCATACATTTTTCGAAGAGCAAAAGTGCAAATGTCAGCACGAAGTCAATAAATTTCGAAGTCTAGCATAGCTAGAAGATTTGGAATATCCATGTCTCCTCATCAACTTCAATTTCTCCCATTTCTCCACTATTTAATAATTCTATCTATTTCTAACTCCATCAATGCTCATCATATTGAGAATTCATAATTCTCGCTCTATAACTTTCTTATACCACAATATAGTTCATCAAACTTACCACACATTATGAGTTCAGGAACTTACCACAATCATATGGGTTTAGAAACTTATCCTAGTCAGACCAAAATCATCCATTCGCTGAGGGGTTCCACCAGACCATATGATTATGAGTCACGAACTTACCATAAGTATGAGTTTCAAGAACTCGCACCTAATCTTATTATTCTCTAACCATCAAATATAGATATGAGAAAAGAATCACCTTCTCGTCATACGTATAGCGATAGCGCGATACTAGGTTCCAACGATTATCAATATAGGAAGCTAAGTGATTGTCGAACCCATCACAATCCCCTGCCCATACAAGGAATCGATCAACTCGGCCACTAATCAATATAGGAGGCTAAGGGGTTGTTACACCAAGCACAAATTCCCCGCCCATACAAGGAATTGTTCAACTCAACCACTATACCGATATAGGAAGCTAAGTGGTTCTCAAACCAAGCACGAATCCCCCGCCCATACGAGGAATTGTACAACTCAGCCACTAACATGAGTCCTCAATTGAAATCACCCCCAATCCTAACTTATTCGTTGCTTAACAAGAATTTAATTCGTGTTTCATCACCCATAACTCTTTCCGAGTTTTACTCGTACTATCTCATAGTACCATCTATCTATAGCAATGAGCTAAAATTTTCAATCATTCAATTGATCATCTGTCATTCTATGACTTAATCCAATCACATCGTGATCTTACTCTATAATCGTTTTACATTACGATCTTCTTATCCTATGATCGTTTCATCCTACGATCTTCTATACTCTTCTCTCTAATCATAATATATGATTTTATTGTATTTTTGTCTTATAGACCTCGTATATTTATCAACACTTATCATCTTTATCACTGGAGTCTGGTAACTCCTAATCTCATCTTTTATAACGCATTAAGATTCTGCTTTGAATCGTCTTATATATGTCTCAACTCTTACAATGAATTTTCTAAATTCATTTACTATCAATTAAACTCTATTTGAGTTTTATCTCTTCACTATCTTCATCAATATCATCTTCCTTCACTACAGTTATAGCCTAAGGTACTCTTACCTAAGGTTTATAACCTATCAGCTCTGATACCAACTGTAACGCCCCCGAAACTCGGGTCTTACCTTGAACCTGATTCCGGCGCGTCACGGTACAACCCATACAACATAGGCTTACTAAAAATATGTAATTACAATAATATAATAACATATCCTCATCTAATCCCAGGCACGAAGACCTTAAATAAAACACTTATGACCAAGGTTGAATAAATACCATGATCCTTTACAATATCTCATGTGTGAACGCAAGGTTCAGATTCTGACTTTATCTAATCCCTGAATATTCGCAAGGTTATTCAATAACCAATACATTCGCTATAAAAATGTCCTTTATACAACATCGACATCCTTGTAACATAAACACATCATAAATACTATAATGGATAACCTTCATTTCTAACTCAGGGTTTACATAGTTAAATTCACGTACATCATATATCGTCATTATAGCTAAATAATTACAGTAAAGGGACATTTAACAACCTTCCTATTTCCATGCGCCTCTAATCCTTATCATCACGATATCAAGATAATTGCATTGCATCGTAAATCTGCAAAAGTTTTATTTTTGCAAGAATGAGCACGACGGCTCAGCAAGAACTGACAGTTTTCACATTTCATGCTTCACGTAACACATAAGTTTGCATTTTATCCATGCACCATGATTCTCATACTATGCATCTTACTCATGCATTATAAATCTTATGCAATTCATCCATATATATGCATCATGTATCTCATAGAATACTTCATGCATCTCACATTGTATATTTACAATAATTCAAGTTCCACATAGAACAATATAGTCACATAATTGCACATTATGCACACTTTAATCATGCTATCATATAATCCACATAATAGTGAAAGATTTAGTAATCAAGTCATGTACATCAATACATTTAAACAAGTTAACAAGTTACTGAAAGAACTTGCCTTAAGCGTTCCTTGCTAAATTATGCTGGCTCGTCCTTCAAATATCCGACACAATTTATTTAACAATAAAACACCAATTAGCCACTAAAAAGGCTTCATATAATGGTTTATATTATAACAACTCTTATCTCATATTGTTCGCGCATTATAAATTAATAAACGCGATTAACTCCAAAACGTTACTCGGCGTCGCGTCGTTTGAAAACGTTACGACCCTTATCATCATCAATACTTATTGGTTACATTAACCCCATCCCATATCTTATAATGTTCGTTTCATTTGAATCGAAAACATTATTTAAGTTCATTAACACTTTACACGGCGTTTCGACGTTTATACTCCACAAGTCCGATTCGCCTCATTTGAATATACTTAGCATGTTCATACATTGGGTTATAACGCTCTATCATGTTTCATTACTATTAGAAACAAAATATTAAACAAGGTTATACACATTTGTTACGGCGTTACGACGTTTGCACGTCCATACGCCACACTTGTCTATTCGAACGCCCAAGTGACACGCGATTGCGTACGCCTAGCACGCCCATTCGAATTGTCTAATACCCAAAGGTTAATGTTAAGTATCATTATAAATCATAAATATCATGTTATGAAAGTTAGAACATCACTTTACATTGTCGGGAGCATTACATGTGCTTACGCGCATGCCTGACACCCTCCGATTGCCCCCAATTACACATCAGTCCTATAAATGGCCAATTTAGACAAATCTACAGACCTCAAATTGAAAAACTTAAAGAACAAAATTTATAGGTATACTCGTTCTCTTTCCGAATCCTCTTGAATCATCTCAATTCGAGTTCGTATGAGAAAGTTATGCCCATTTTAGTAAAGGGCGTCAAAGCTGTCTAGCAAACTGCAGCCCCAGCGCCGCCAGCGCTCAAATGGCCTTAAAATGAACGCCGTCGGCACTCAACCGGCTGTATCCCAGGTAAGCAATTGCACCAGCTTCGCGACTTCGACCTCCTTTCACTCCGATCTTCATATCTTCTTTAATACACGTTCAAATTGGTCCATTTCGGACTCTATGGACTCCTAATTCATGGGGCTACAACATATCAAAAATGCAGAGCTACCCATTAATATTAACATATTCAAATCCTTGACCAAAGTATCAACTCACGTTTTATTTTCGTGTTCTTGGTGTTCTTGGTGTTCTTGGTGTTCTTCACTAAAATCAACACCAAATCTTTGTTTTAATCCCGTTTTACTCCATTCCGACTGGGTTAACTTCATAATCCATGGAAGTACAACATCATACCAAAAAATAAATTAACCAAACACAAAATCAAAGCTACATGTCCTCTAAAATTCGTCCAAATGTCCAAAGTTCCATTGTTCTTCATGTTCTTCATCCTCCTTAAGCATAGGTACGGATTTATTGCGTTTTTATTTCACTTTGATGTTATTAATGGCTTATATAACCTCTTAACAACATTTACAACCATCCAACACAAACAAAACCAACAAGAATCACAAGAAAATCAACCCATGAGCATAAAAGCTCTAGAACCATGAAAAGCTTGAAAACCTTAACCAAATCAAATGAAAATTGTTTCAAGTTAATGATTTACCTCTGTAAATCCCTCCTAGATGATATGAAGCTTTGCTAGGGCTTGTTTTGAGTCTCCTTCTTCCTTTTTGGTTCACCCGAACCTCTTCTTTTCTTCCTTTCTTCTTCTTCTTCTTTTTCCGACAACTCTTCTTCTTTTCCGGCAACTTTTCCGGCGACCTTCTCCTTCTTTCTTCTAGCTCTTGGCAGCTCTCTCTCTCTCTAAACTCTGATGATACGGGATATGGGAGAGAAGGAATGGGTTAGGAGAAGTGGAGGAATTTTGGGAGAAAATGGGAGTAATGGGTTAATGGCTCAATGAGCTTTGTCCAAATAATTCAAGCTTGCCGGCAAAGCTCTCCACTTTCTCATTTCCTAGCAATTTGATTGGTCCAAAGTGGTTTGGGTGGTTCCCACTTGGGATAACAAGCCAAAATAAATACCCAAATACACAAAAATATATCCGAAAACTCCCACTTTTGTACCAAAACTGGTAAATAACCCTACCCAAAATTAAAATGGGCATTACCATAAATATTAGGATGGGTAATAATAATAATTATGGGATTTGCCCAAATATTCGGAACATCCATATAGCACATTTCGGATACGGATTAAATCACGTATCAGCTCAAATAAAATTTCTGACACTTAGAAAAATTATTCCTACGCATACACGTATTTATGAAATTATTCAACATTGAAAAAGACACAAAACTTTTATGGCGTGAATAGTGCCTCGAGAAACGTGCCCCGTGAATAGTGATTTTGCGATCTTTCGCAAAATCAATTATTCACTCCTACGATTCAATAACGCATAAAACTTCATGCGTTGACATCATCCAGGTTATGAAATAACCTTTAAACATGTCACATAAAAATAATATTTAATCCATTTAATAATATTAATAAACCCAAATTACAAGGGTATTCACGATTCGCGATCGCTACTCTTCCCGATTAACTCCCCATAATCATATACATCAACGTACATATATCTCACCCATATTTTGGGTTAGCGTCTTTACAATAAATAACTCGTCCAATAATATTATCCTTCAACTATTTATTTAATCAAATAAATAGTACTCTAGCGATATTTCTCGAATCCGCTAAATTAGCTAATACGAAAACTTTCATACTTACTAATCATCGTCTACACATAATCTAGGTTATAATATAACCGTTAAACGCTTAACACATAATATTATTAATAAAAATCTATTTTATTCAATAATACACATAAGCTCGAATCACCAAGCTACCCACGGTTCGCGATCGTTACAATTATAACCTATTAACTCATTCATTTTGAATCTACGTATATATTTCACATTTATATATATACATATTAAGCTCATCAATATAATCACATAAATATATATAACACACACATATATATATATATATATATATATTCAAACGCGACTCATAATAAGAATTATTCTATATTAAATTTTTATTATAATTATTCTCGAAAATCCGGGTTGTCACATCCTTCCCTCCTTATAAGGATTCCGTCCTCGGAATCACAAATATCAAACCTCTCTTACTCGGTTTTCGTAAATCTTCCAAAATTTTGTCGTTGTATTATTTCAACGCATTACTATATCATAGGTTTTACATCGCCTATTTAATCCACTCCCTTAACGAATTTTGTAGGTTTTATTCTATAACCTTTTTCAACTCAATCATACTCTGAGTATTATCCTGTGTTTAACCCATCAATTTCCTTTTCTAAGGATCATTGTATGACACAATCATTATAATAATTTAATATCATGATTTACTAACTTATAAACATTCGGGATATTACACAAACCATCACCATGATCGATCAATGTGCTCAATTAACGATATAAACGAAAGAGAAAGAGAATAAGAAATTATACCCTCGTAGAACAAAGCTTCCTCGGGTACAAGTTCAACTCCTAGTCCTTCGTGTTCTCCTCGAATGCTACGGTGTGATTCCTTACTTTGATCAACGTTAGCCACCCAAGTGTTTGGCCTCTAGAGGTGATCCACCAAGGAAGAACAAGTATTCAAGAAGTTGGGTGTTTGGCAAAAACCTTAGTTTCTATCTCTATAGAAATTGTAAGTAGTTTCCACAAATCTTATGCAAGAGTGTGTAACCCTAATCTATGATAAGACTCCTCTTATTTATAGATGTAGGAATAACCCTTCCCTAAACTATTTAGGATTAGTGTTTATAGTCTAATTAAACTCCTTTAATTAATTATGCTCCTAATCCATTAGGAATTCGTGAGAGAGTACTTCTATTAATTAATTCTCAATCCCTATTAGGAAATAAATAATAGTTCTATTAATTAATTCCCAATCCCTATTAGGAATTAAATAATAGTAATAGTAATAATAATAATAAGACTCCTCTTATTAATTTATATTTAATATTTCCAAAATATTAAATAATAAATATTAAGCTATTTAATTTATTCTATGTCCATAGACTAAATTAAATATATTTAACTTATTATTACAATTATGCCATTTACTTCTTAAATAAATATTTTCCTTTTTGCGGTGTGACCCTTTAGGTTCTCCATATTAAACCGGTTGTGAATAAATCAATTAGAACAATTCTAATCTTATTTAAATAAATAAATTAAACTATTTAATTCATTTAAATGAATAATATTTATTCTTCAATAAGGGTAAGCCCCCTTAGCGATCAACGACTTTTCAGATAATATAGATTTCAACATTAATCACAAAAGAACCTTTGAGTAGATAGTTACCGTACAATTCAATCCTTCTACCATACAATGTCCCAATTAAATATAAGACATGGATTTTATGTCAAGTCTTATTTTATTTAATTATATGTATTTCGATTCCCAAATGCACAACTCTAATTAATGCAAATTAGAAACTCCTTTCTAATTTCATTCTGCCTTGGCTAATGACTACTGAGTTATCATTTATCGAATCACATAGGACATTCACATCTTTTACTAGATGAGGTAGATTCTTTGTTGATCATTCACCTATCTCCATGTACAACTTATTATACCCAATCATACCCTTTGATATACCCCAAAGGTCTTAAGGGACATGTCAAAGTATAATTCATCATACACAAGATACTATGATGATCTCAAGTCAAAGGATCACTTGTACTACTATCACTAGAGGAATTCCTATTGACAGGCGAGTAAAACTCCATTAGGTATTCCTTAGCGAGTCACATTCAGTGAACTTATTCTCTAATTAGCACCTACATACTTGCTTTAGTGTCTCCACACAAATGATTATGAGATCAATCATGCTCTTCCTAAGAGCAAACAACGTATGTACTAATCTATCCGAATTCACTAATCCCCAATTTAGTAATCCAACGATTAGGAACAATTTTAGTTTGTGAGCTATCTAGAATTTAGATCTCATTAGCATGATCACCATCATGATTCTAAAAGCATTGCTCAAAAACTATGGGTTTATCACATTTACTATAACAGCATCATGTAGATAATATAAAATGACTTTTAAGAAAATCAATTCTTTTATTAATAAATGAATAAGATTACAAAGTATATGTTACATCATATCAAATATGATTGGCTTGTGTGCATACTACTTTCAGGTACCTCAAGCGGTATCCCTCATGCATCGGTGATCACTCGGTTATGCTCGGCCGCTGGGGTAGAATGGGCTGATAGTGAGCCCGTGCAGCTCCCGATGAACAATATCGATCATGCTACTATTGCTAAGTACAAGGTTTGGGATGGTGCTCCTTCTCATGCCCGTGGAGCAGGATTTCTATTAGGGGATTACAGTGAGAGTGAGGAGGCATCTGATCAGCTGGTGACCGAACCTGAACAGCCATTTCCTATATCTCAGGCTAGATTGGATCGCATGGAGAGGCGTATGACTCGGCGGATGGATGTTATACACACGAGTATGACCGAGCTTCGATCTTTCTCCACTCAGCTCTCAGACAGTTTCTCGTAGGCCTTTTCTCAATTGGGTGTTCTAGTTCAATTCCCAACGTTTGCTGAAGCTCCAACTTATCCGCCTCCGGACACACCTTCAGATGGGGAGGATGCAGATGATTTTACCTCAGATTAGGGAAGTGTCTCTTTCCTTTTCTTTCACTGTTTTATCCAATGAGGACATTGTCTGTTTTCAGTTTGGGGGAGTTCTTTTAGGTTTTTGTTTAGCATGTTTGTTGGTTTTGTGCATCATATCTTTTAGTATGTTGGCATATCATTGTGATTATTGTGAATCTTGCATAGTTTAGTTTGGTTGTGTTAGGTGCATTTAGTTTGTTTGCATGAATCCAATTGATTAGTTGGTATGACTTTGGCTCGGCCAATGATGAGATGGGTATTATTGTGTTAGCTTGGACAATGTGAAAGTCGTTAGGGATAAAATAATTTTGATCATGAGAGTAATTATGCCTGTCATAACTTGAGTTATTGGATAGCACAAACAATTTGATTAATTTGACTGCTGGGGTTCAAAGGGTTGCATAACTGATTTTTACATGAGAATTGGGTAAAACATTGTTAGGTGAATCAACAAGGAAGGCTGAATAGGGTAAAAGCTGAGTTTGGAGGTTTTCTTTTAAGTTAAAAAAAATACAATAAATGCGTTGATTAGTTGGGTTCTGTGGCCTCTGTCACTCAGGTAATTAGATCCTTAGGGGTGTCTTAACACCTAGTGCCCTAAAGCCGACTGGTTTGGGAGTCACTGATTGAACAATCGCTACATGAGTGACTTTGAAAAGCCTAAGAGAACTTGACATTGCACAGTTAAGCATAAATACGAGATGGAGCATAAAACGCACTCGTAGAAGAATAAAGTTAGGAATAAGCCTTGTTAGAACCTTCATGCTCGGTATTTGCTTGATTTTAGCTGGATTTGTTGTAATTGCTTGAATTGAAATGAAAATATATTGTTCTTATTATAGAGTTGGTTATGTGGCTTTATTTTGAACTTTGGTCAGTTAATTTGATTAATGCACACACACGCACGACTTGGGTGATGATAGGTGTATATTGTTTGATTGGTTGAGATTATTAGTTCTTTTTGACTGGATTTACTGTTTCAAGCTAGTTGTTGATATCTCTGAGGCATACAGTTAAGATTCATACTGGATATTGGTTGGATTCTTAGACATGGTAGTTATTAGTATATTCATGGCATTGTGTTGCATTGTGTTACTTGGGGACAAGCAATAGTTTAAGTTTGGGGAAATTTGATGAGTAGGTTTTATACCTACGAATCAGATGCCAATGAATGCGAATTATTATTTATTTCCATGGTTTGTAGTTACTTTTCATGCATTTTATGTGTTTTTATAGGTTGCACGTGTTGGGAATTGGTTTAGCGAGAATTGGATGGACTTTGCTGTTGCAGGTGCTGAGTTGCTGAGATGTTAGTGCAGCGCGGCCGCGCCCAAAATGAACTAGGGTACAGCGTGGCCGCGCCCAAAATGAACTAGGGTACAGCACGGTCGCGCCTGTCTTCAGGACTTTAAAAAATTTTGCTGCCAGGGTAGCGTGGCCGCGTGCCATTCAAGCTTAATTCAAGCGCGGCCGCGCCGGTTTGAGAGAGGGTAATTTTGACTTTTCAGCAGTTTTAAGCAGAGTTGATTTGAACTTGGATTTGAAACTTTGTAATTAATTAGGGTTTTTATCAGAACTATAAATAGTTGTTTTTAAGTTACTTTGAGGTTGTTGAACTTATTATTAGCAAACCCTAGTTTAGAGCAATTTGAGAAGACTTGAAGCAAGCCAATAGCAGGAAGGAAGCAAGAAGGAGCAGTTAGAGATTCAAGGATTGCTTTATAGTGTTTCTTCTTTTCTCCTCTTTTTACTCTGAACTTTTGAATGCTATTAAACTTGTGGATGATGAATTCTAGTTTAATCATGAACTAAATTTCTTTTAAGGCTATAATGGATCTCGATGCGTAGTTTTGAATAACATGCTTCCTGGAATGTTATGATTAGTTACTTTTGGATTGTCTATTATGGTTTCTGCTGAATTGCTTAATTATCTGGCCAATAATTACTGGGATATTCTATATGAACTCGAGAGATGAAGTATAGAGTTGGATCTGACCATAATAGCATGTGATTGTGTATTCTGATGTCGATGGAATTCATAGTTTGTGTTTAAGATAGAGATATACCTATTCACTGCATGTACTCAAAATAGGGAACCTGGACTTTAAATCCTTTTTAATTGTAATTCACATAGAAATATAGTGAATTAGTTATCTAGGGTGATTAACTTGAGTCTATCAATTGTGGATTTGAGTTGAGTTATTTATAAAACATTGAGAGATGGTTATAAATAGTGATGAGTTCTTGATTAACAATCCAAAACAACTAGCATAATTCGAAGGGAAGTGTGTTGAGCAAGATAAAGCATTAAGTGAAGTTATAGTCTTAAGTCTTTAAAAATTTGTTTTCAAACTAGTGGTAGTAATTTAATTTAGAATTAATTAGTTAAATTCAAAACTTCAGAAGTCAATAATTAGCTGTTTACTAAAATTGATTTGATTTAAAATTAGGAATTATCATTATAAACTCAATTTTTCTTTGTGGGACGATACTCTACTTTCATTATATTACTTGTGGACTGCGTATACTTGCGTATTTTGCTAGTATAGATTTAGGCAAACACAATGCTTTTAGAATCATGATGGTGATCATGCTAATGAGATCTAAATTTTAGATAGCTCACAAACTAAAATCGTTCCTAATCGTTGGATTACTAAAAAAGGGATTAGTGAATCCGGATATATTAGTACATACGTTGCTTGCTCTTAAGAAGAGGATGATTGATCTCATAATCATTTGTGTGGAGACACTAAAGCAAGTATGTAGGTGCTTATTGGAGAATAAGTTCACTGAACGTGGCTCGCTAAGGAATACCTAATGGAGTTTTACTTGCCTGTCAATAGGAATTCCTCTAGTGATAGTAGTACAAGTGATCCTTGGACTTGAGATCATCATAGTATCTTGTGTGTGATGAGTTATACTTTGACATGTCCCTTAAGACCTTTAGGGTATAACAAAGGGTATGATTGGGTATAATTAGTTGTACATAGAGATAGGTGAATGATCAACAAAGAATCTAACTCGTCTAGTAAAAGATGCGAATGTCCTATGTGATTCGATAAATGATAACTCAGTAGTCCTTGGCCAAGGCAAAATGAAATTAGAAAGGAGTTTCTAATTTGCATTATTTAGAGTTGTGCATTTGAGAATCGAAATGCATATAATTAAATAAAATAATACTTGACAGTAATTCCATGTCTTATATTTAATTGGTACATTGTATGGTAGAAGGATTGAATTGTAAGGTAACTATGCACTGAAAGGTTTTTTTGTGATTAATGTTGAAATCTATATTATCTGGAAAGTCGTTGATCGCTAAGGGGGCTTACCCTTATTGTAGAATAAATATTATTTATTTAAATAAATTAAATAGTTTAATTTATTTATTTAAATAAGATTAGAATTGTTCTAATTGATTTATTCACAACCGGATTAATATGGAGAACCTAAAGGGTCACACCGCAAAAGGAAAATATTTATTTAAGAAGTAAATGGCATAATCGTAATAATAAGTTAAGTGTATTTAATTTAATCTATGGAGATAGAATAAATTAAATAGCTTAATATTTATTCTTTAATATTTTGGAAATATTAAATATAAAATAATAAGAGGAGTCTTATTATTATTATTACTATTACTATTATTTAATTCCTAATAAGGATTGAGAATTAATTAATAGAAGTACTCTCTCATGAATTCCTAATTGGATTAGGAGCATAATTAATTAAAGGAGTTTAATTATAATAGAAACCCTAATCCTAAATAGTTTAGGGAAGGGTTATTCCTACATCTGTAAATAAGAGGAGTCTTATCGTAGATTAAGGTTACACACTCTTGCATTAGATTGTGGAGAGTACTTATAATTTCTATAGAGATAGAAACTAGAGTTTTGCCAACACTCATCTTCTTGAATAACTATTTTTCCTTAGTGGATCACCTCTAGAGGCCAAAAACTTAGGTGGCTAACGTTGATCAAGCAAAGGAATTTAGTCGGTGGAATTCAAGAAGAACGCGAAGGAATTGGAGGTGAACTTGTACCCGAGGAAGTACGGTTCTATGAGGGTATAATTTTTATCTCTATCTCTTTCGTTTATATCGTTAATTGAGCACATAGATTGATCATGGTGATGGTTTGTATAAAATTTTAAAAATCCGATTTTATCGCGCTTCCGCTTTATTTATGTAATTTGATTGCATGTTCGCGTCATATACAAACCTAACACTCGGGACCTAGAAGACGATGCTAACCGACCTCATCCCAACATAATGGAGTTCTGCACTTTCTTCCGTATAATGCTTCGTAGGGCGGCATGCAATTTGAGATACAACTTTGCCAACTAATCCAATTTAAATTTAATTTTAATTGGCAAGAAGTGAGATGACTTCGTCAGTCGATCCACTATTACCCAAATTGCGTCCTAACCCTTCTGAGTAGCTGGAAGACCTACCACAAAATCCATCGTGATATGCTCCCATTTCCATTCTGGTATTTTCAATGGTTGCAGCAAACCACTGGGTCTTTGATTCTCTGCTTTAACTTTCTGACAAGATAAACACTTCGCAACACATTCAGTAACTTCGAGTTTCATATTTGGCCACCAAAAATGCTGACGAAGGTCTTGGTACATTTTAGTGCTTCCCAGGTGAATCGAATATTTAGAATTGTTAGCCTCGTGCAAGATCTCCTCCCTAACTTTCGGTATTGGTGGTACCCAGATTCTGCCTTCAAATCTCAGCAACCCTTCAGTATCAACTTTGAATTTAATATTCTCTCTTTCACACATTCTTGTCCTTATCTTCTTACACTCCTCATCCTGGAGTTGCGCTTTCTTCACCTTATCTAGCAAAGTTGGACGAGTTTCCATCTAGAACAGTTTTCCCTCCGACTCTCTCGAATATTTTACTTCTAGCTCCAATTTGGCCATTTCTGAAATAAGCTTCTCCTGAGCAGTTAGCAACGATAATTTCTCCCGACCCTTCCTGCTTAAGGTGTCGGCAACCACATTTGCTTTACCCGGATGGTAAAGAATCTCACAGTCATAATCTTTGATAAGCTCCAACCACCTTCTCTGACGCATATTCAAATCCTTCTGTGTGAAAATATATTTTAGACTTTTATGGTCCGTATATATTTCATATTTTTCCCCATAGAGATAGTGCCGCCAAATTTTTAAAGCAAACACCACCGCGGCTAACTCCAAATCATGAGTCGGATACCCTTTCTCATAATCTTTTAATTGACGCGATGCATACGCAATAACCTTACCGTTCTACATGAGCACGCAACCTATCCCCTTGTGCGATGCGTCACTATACACCACAAAATTTCTAGTATTATCCGGTAAAGATAACACAGGTGCTGAACTTAAACGTCTCTTTAACTCCTGAAAACTTTCTTCGCACTTCTCCGTCCAAACGAACTTCACTGCTTTCCTTGTCAAATTCGTTAACGGAGTGGCGATCCTGGAGAAATCTTGAATAAAATGCCTATAATAACCCACCAATCCCAAGAAACTCCTTACTTCTGACGGTGTTTTCGGCTGATCGCAGTTCATCACAGCTTCCACTTTCGCCGGATCCACCGAAATCCCGTCTTTATCAATAACATGCCCAAGGCATTGAACACGCTCCAACCAAAATTCGCATTTGGAGAATTTCGCATACAACTTCTCTTTTCTTAACGACTCTAACGTCAATCGCAAGTGTTCTGCATGCTCTTCCCAAGTTTTTAAGTAAATTAATATATCGTCTATAAACGCCACCACCCATTTATCCAAATATGGTTTAAACACTCTGTTCATTAAATCCATAAACGCTGCAGGTGCGTTTGTTAAACCAAATGACATAACCAAAAACTCATAGTGGCCATATCTAGTTCGGAATGCCGTCTTTGGTATATCCTCCTTTCTCACCTTCAATTGATGGTACCCACTTCGCAGATCTATCTTTGAAAAATATCTCGCTCCCTTCAGCTGATCAAACAGGTCATCGATCATTGTTAACGGATATTTATTTTTAATCGTGACCTTGTTCAACTCTCTATAATCAATGGAAAGACGCATTGATCTGTCTTTCTTCTTGACAAATAAAACTGGCGCTCCCCACGGCGACACGCTCGGCTAAATATATTTCTTATCTAGTAACTCTTGCAGTTACACCATCAACTCCTTCATTTCTACTGGAGCCATTCTATACGGGGCCTTCGATATTGGTGTCGTACCTAGTACCGAATCGATTAGAAACTCAACTTCCATATCCGGCGGAAGTCCTGGCAAATCATCAGGAAACACATCCGCAAAATCCCTAACGATTGGTATTTCATCTAACTTCGCACCCACCTTTTGTGTATCAATTATGTAGGCTAGATACCCTACACACCCTTGCCTCAACAATCTTCTAGCCTGCAACATCGTCAAACAACTCGTTTGTCTAGGCGACTTACTGCCATAAAACACTATCTTTGACGGAGTCATAAGGTTCACACACTTCTTTTGGCAATCAATAACTGCTCCATGGTTAAACAACAAATCCATTCCCAAAATAACGTCAAACTCCCCAAGACGAATTGGGATTAAGTTTACCGTCATCACATGACCATTAATATCTACCCGACAGTTCTTGTGTACAAACTTAACAGGAATCACTTCCTTATTCGCAATTTCTATATTCATAGGGTAATCTAACTCTTCCGGAGGTAAGTCTAATTTCCTAGCAAAATCATCGGATATAAATGAACAAGTAGCACCCGAGTTAAATAATACGTAAGCATTTACACTATTGACCAGAATGATACCTGACACCACATCTTTTGATTGCACAGCATCCTTCACTGTCATGTTGAATGTTTGGGCGGTAGGTCGATTGGACGGCGTCGGTCTAGTGATAGTCAAATTGCCACCACTGTTGTTTCCCTTTCCACCGCTTGCTCCTCCTGTAACATTCTTAGGGCAATCTCGAGCAAGGTGATCCTTCGATCCGCAAGTGAAACATGCGCCCTTCTTCGGACTAGGACAATTTGGTGCAATGTGGCCCTCTTGCCCACAATTAAAGCATACTCTCTTGCCCTTCAAGCAAATATCCACGTGATTTTTCCCACAATTACTACATGCCTCCACCTTCTTCTTCTGATTTCCTTGCTGACTGCCACCAGAGGTACTGTCATTCCACTTCCTCTTTTGATTGCTGCCACCATGACTACCACTTGCTTTATTCTCGTTCTCACTCTTCTTCTTCTTCTGTTCTTGGTTGTATTTAAACAGAGCATACTCCCCCCTTCAACGATAATTGTCTTCTCTAACACTGCCGCAAACAAATTCAGTTGAAACATCGAAACTCGACTATACAGCCAGGGCTTCAGCCCCTGCTCGAACCTTCTAGCCTTTCTCTCATCAGTATTAACTTGATATAGCGCAAACCTCGCCAATTCATTAAAGCTTACAGCATACTCAGGCACCGTCATTGTACCTTGTTTTAACTCCAAAAATTGCACTTCCATCTAATTCTGTGCACTCGTCGAAAAATAAATTTTGAAAAACATCTCCTTGAATCGTTCCCACGGAACTACCCCTTGACCAACTCGGGTTTTGTTAGCTTGCCACCAGTAACTAGTTTCTGATTTAAGCATAAATGTTGCGAACGCAGTCTTCTGGTCCTCGCTGACCCTAGTGACGTTAAATACTTTCTCCATCTCCATAACCTAAGTTTGAGCTTCAATTGGATTCGTAGACCCTTGAAATTCTGGGGGTCCTACCGCTTTGAAGTCTTTGAAAGTTATGGCCTAAGCTTGAGGTTGATTTGCAAATGTTCCCATTAGCAAATTCACCAATTGTTGCATTGGATTAGCGTTGGTTTCATCGTTGTTATTTGTGGATCCTTTAGGGGTTTGTTGACGTGTCTGTCTTCTTCTTGGCGACATCTTACTATTAAGAATTCGCACTATTAGATTATTGCTCAATTACTTAAACATTTAAGTCTTAACTTAAACATTTATAAACAACATTTAGCACATAGTACATCTGATAAACTTACATATTTTATTCATTTACTGCTTCAAAACATAACATAGATAACATCATAGTTATTTACATCCTCTATCCTGAATTCATAATATTACAGGATTACATCATCATAATCCACTATTTATCTCATTTGAGATTTACATCATACTAACTCTCTTAGAAAATAACTTATTATTACTGCTATTCGTGACCTATAAAGACATTCCACGTCGCACGACTTCTTCACACTCTTGCTCCATGATACGAATCATCATCCAGCGATCCATCACATACCATGGTAAATCCTCGAACTGCACTGGATAGTGGAAAACTTGATCCTGAGCTCTATCTATCACTGTGTGAAAAACATGATCCATCTCCTCCATTTTAACCTTCTTTGACTGAACCTCGTCCTCAACACGATCTGCATAATCAGCAACCTTCATCCACGCGTCCTCGGCTCTAGCACATTTTGTGCACTCTTCCCTCAGCTCACTCTTCAGTTTCTCCACCTCAGCCGATAACTCCTCCTTTTGGCTCTCTACCTGAACTAGCTTCCACTCCACGTCTCCAAGACGTATATTAAGCTCCTCAATCTCGCCATTCTTCTGCTCCAGAATAGCCTGACGCTCAGCCACCTACTCCTCTAACTCCTCCACCCTATCCTGCAACTCTATGTTGCGATCATACACCTGCTCATACATCTGAACACCTAAGGAAGATAGTGGTATCTCCTCAGTCTTCTTCCTCCTCCTCAACCTCTTTAGGATCCTCCTCGGGATCTGACTCAGGTTCATACTCAGGTTCTACAACAGTGGTCAGTAGGGTTGGTTCTCTCGAAACTAGCTGCTCCCAGACCGAATGAATGTCTCGAGACTCCTCCTCCCTAGCTTGGTTGGGTTCTCCTCTATCAGACATCCTGACAATAAAATTTTAAGTTCCAATTACTACTCACGACCATATAAGTTTATTAACAAGTAAGCACATAGCACATAATCATTTTATTGTCTTTAATGAATTTCCGTAATCCATTCCTTAGAACTCGATAAGAGTTATAACTCAACTATCTTTTTGATAAGGATATAGCCTAAGGTTTTTCCCCCACCTAAGGTTTATAACCTACTAGTCTGATACCAACTTATGACACCCCCAAATCCGGATATTTAAATCCCACGGATCCGGTGCTCACGATACTTCACAATCATATCTAACTACCCATGGCAAAGATAACATATAATCCAAACATGGTAAAATAAATAAAAATTACATAATCCAAACCAAGTTTGATTACATAACCAATACGATCCCAGGTAATCTAACCTTAATTATTACATCATAACAGTGGAATATCATAATAAAATTAAGTCCATTACATAATTCAAAATTTTAAACTTTAAACTAATCTTCTTCAGTTATTCATCTTGCCCTTGCCCTTGCTCAAGGACGGCTCATCTGTCTTTCCATTCTTAGCTGCAAATATTTATGGAAGAGTGAGCAAACAATTGCCCACAAATACAACAATAATATCATATGAACAATCGATGAATAATTTCAAATGAATAATATAAACCTTTCTAAATTCAACCAAACATAGATGAAGAACTTATTCGCTCGATAAGAAACTCTGCTTATGAATCAAGTTTATGTTTCGACATCGAAAGTACATTTGAGGGTCACAAGACCATGAACTATGTCCTTAGGTTAACAAATATTTCTACTGCAACCTTTAACAGTCTTATAGAATATAGGACTACCGTCTCGTACTCCAGGGGATGAGCCCTTCGTACAATGTAATGTGCACATACACCTTAACGCTATTGCGTAACTTATTCCCCTATATTAGGGTTGTTCATCTCAGTTCTGACATCGTAGTCCGTACTAAAAGAAATTTGGATTGGAACAGTTTCGAAGAAAATCCAAGTCTTTGGAACGCACATCAACTATGGACTAGTTAAATCAAAATGGTTTCAATAATCATTCAAGGTTTGATAATAAGTAATCTTGGACAAGATATTATGGCGATGATTGGATATCAATGTTTAACAATTGAACAATTTCATTTATCAAGATAATGCTTTTAGAAGGATTGAAATGTTTTTCAAAAGAATATCAGTATTACATCAATTTAAATAACCTTGCTGAACAATAAAAGAGCCAAGGTTAAGAACTTGCTCAATGAAAGTAAAGTAAGAAAGTTGCGACATTTTAATCAAGACAGGGATAAAAGAACTTGCTTGTCACGTCTTCTACAATAACTTTATTTACTTGTTCCCACGAATAACCTATACATTGAGGTCACACTTGAGCAATCAACGATCACAGTTTAATTCAAACTAATCGCTTACCACTTTAAAAACTATATTCTTAACGCCCTTATACTATTTATACTACTTGCATAATATATTGCACCACATATATAAAATTATTTTATTTTAATTTCTGGAAAAATTCCATTTTTTGACCGACCCAAAAGAACCGACCCAAAAATCCGGGACCGATGCCAGGCTTGGCCTTGGAGCCGGCGCTGTGGTGCTGGCCTAGCCCGAGACCAACGGATCCGGAGCCCGCGTTGTGGCGTGGGGAAATTGACCATGAGCTGGCGCGGCAGTGCGACTCTTGGCCCGGCCCCACAGTACCCGGCGCTGCAGCGCCCTTTTTATGTTACAGGAGTAGCGTTGCGACGCCAAACTGCAAATTCAGTTTCTGCAGTCGCGAACCAGACTCTGTTCGCCCAAAACCCATAAATTTCTTCATTCAAATCATAATTTGGCATACCCAGATGATATAAACATGACAAACACCTAAACTAACATCCACACTATTATTTCAACATCTTAGAACATCAATTAATCCCATATTACGGATTAAAAATTCTGTGTTCATGCTATTTTACAAATTTAGACACATTTAGCATAATCGATCAGTATGAACTCGTTATTCAACCATTTCGATCCATTCAACTTGCAATCTCTTCGTATCTTAGCGAATTACGATAAACAACTATTAATTACAAATTGTAAGCATGAATTGACCATCAATTTTGACTCTTAAAACAGACCATAAAGTACTGTGAAACCAAAAAGCCATGTTTTTTCCTATTTCATGCTTATACACGAATTTAAACACTATAACATCATATAAAAATGCTATATAACAGATTATATACTCTTAGCAACATATATAGTCATCATATCATCAAGTCTTAGCAATTGTATTCATCTAAATTAAACACAGAAAATATTTTGAGAAGTAAAAGTTTTTTTTTAGAAAGAGTTTTGTTACCTTCTTATCTCCTCTTGGATTATGAACATATGATGAGTTTAGCTTTAGCAATTGATAAGTAGGTTTCGTACCTACGAATTGGATACCAATTGACTGTATTATTGTTGAAATCCTTGAGTTCTAGTTACTTTTCATGTGTTTTATGTGTTTTTGTAGGGATTTTGCATTTGAACCAAAGTTGATGGAAATTGGAGTACTAATGAAGCCAAAGTCTGAAGTGTTGAAGAGCTGCGCGGCTGCGCCGTTAATGTGAAGGAGAGCTGCGCGCACGCACTGGTTGCCAGATTTGGGGCTCGGCTGAAGAACTACGCGGGTGGGGCAGACTTGTGCAGGAACCTAGCGCGGTCGCGCTAGGTTGGCAGTTGACCAGGAGCTGAAGTTTGACTGTTAAAGTTTTGAATTGGAATTTGATTTGTAATCAAACTTATCTTTTCTATGTGATGTTGGACAATTAGTAGGTACTATAAATAGTTAGTTTTAAGGAGTTTTTATTTAGTTATGAATTAAGAGACTCATTCTTGATTTGTAATCAATTGGAGACTTGAAGCAAGTTGGATAGCACATTGAAATCATTGTAGGAGCTAAGGAGAGATTGGAGACTACTTTCAGAGTTTTATTTCTCTTCTCTATCTCTTGGTTTGTAATTTTGAATGCTATTTAATTTGTGGATTATGAATTTCAATTTAGTTATGAACTAATTTTCTTTTAAGATTGCAATGGATCTTATTGTGTAGTTTTTATCAATATGCTTCTGGGTTAAATATTGTTATTTATTTTCAGATTGTCTATTATGATTTGAGTTTAATTGTTTGATTACCTGGCCAGTAATTACCGTGATAACCTACATGAAATTGAGAGATAGATTATAGGTTTAGATCTGATCATAATAGCATGTGATTATGTTTTCTACTTACGTTTAGGACTCATAATTTGTGTTTAGGATAGAGATATACCTACACACCGCATGTAATTTGATAAGGAACCTGAGCTTCAAATCTTTTTTAATTGTAATTCACATAGAGATATAGTGAATTAGTTATTTAGGATGTTCAACTTAATTCTAACCTTTGTAGATTTGGGTTGATTTGTCTAAGATACACTGAGAAGTGATTTTAGATAGTGATGAGTTCCTGATTAACAATCTGAAGTATTTTTCATAATTTAACAGGAAGTATATAGATTTAAATGAAGCAATAAGTGAAATTGTAATGTTAAGTTTCCAATAATATCTGTTTTCGTAATTTATTTAATTTGTTTAATTAGAATTTTCACACCAATACACAATTGATCTTTTGTTTACTTTAATTGAGTTAGTTTAGAATTGATTTTTATTATTATAAATTGCATAATTTTCTCTGTGGGTTCGACACTCTCTTATCATTATATTACTTGTGGATTGCGTATACTTGCGTATTTTTGCTAGTATAGATTTAGGCAAACAAGTTTTTGGCGCCGTTGCCGGGGAAAATTTTGTGTTTATAATTTTTAATTATCAGTTTAATTGATTCAATTTTAGTTAAACAACATTCACTTTTATTTTTCTTTTATTTTCTTTTTCAGGCGATTCTGGTTCGTTTATGCAAACTAGATCAAAACAACCGGAACTTGTGCAGTGTGAAGACGATCTTGAAAACAAGTTACGCAAGTTAAGGAAATTCTGCAAAGAGACACTTGAGAGAGTGAACATGGATAACGAAGAGCAGAAATCATTGAGGGAATATGCCATGCCTAAGATAGATAAGATTAAGTCAAGCATCACAAGGCCAGCGATCACTACAAATACTTTTGAGATCAAACCGGGAACAATTCAAATGATCCAGAATTCGGTGCAGTTTGGGGGTTTGGCCACTGATGATCCGAATGAACATTTGGTGAGCTTTCTTGAGATTTGTGATACATTCAAATATCACAATATTTCGGATGATGCGATCAGACTACGTCTATTCCCATTCACTTTGAGGGATAAAGCTAAGAGTTGGTTGCACTCGCTACTGCTGGGATCCATAACGACCTGGGATGACTTAGTTGAGAAATTTCTTACAAAATTCTTTTCGCCAGCTAAAACTGCCAAATTGAGGAATGAGATTTCCACTTATGAGCAACAACATGGAGAGTCACTATATGAGACTTGGGAGAGGTTCAAGGACTTATTGAGAAAATGCCCACACCATGGACTACCCAAGTGGCTACAGGTTCAGACGTTTTATAATGGGTTAAGTGGTAATACTCGATCCAGCATTGATGCAGCCGCAGGAGGAGCACTTATGGATAAAACGTTTGATGAGGCTTATGAACTGTTAGAGACAATGGTTGGCAACAATTATCAATGGCCGACTTCCAGAACAAATCAGCACAAGGTAGTCGGGGTTTTAGAAGTTGATGCAGTTACAACATTAGCAGTTAAGATGGCAGCTATGTCTAAGAAGATTGATGCTATAGCAGAGTCAAAAACTCATCAAGTTGCTTTTGTATGTGAGCTATGCGCGGGATCACATCACACAAATTATTGTCCCATTAATCCGGAAGCAGTGCAATTTGTGGGTAAGCTACCAACGACCACCAAACCCTTACCAAAATGCTTACAATCCGAGATGGAGAAATCATCCGGGTTTTTCGTGGAGCAACAATACACAAGCTGAAAATCAACCTGCAAAACCACAAAATCCCCCAGGGTTTCAAAATCAAGTTCCACAACATGCAGAGAGGAAACCAAATTTGGAGGACTACTTGACAAAATTTATTACAGCTTCCGAGAGGAGAATGAAGGATCAGGATAAGCTGTTAAACCAAGTAGATATGAATGTGAAAAGTCATGCAGTGTCAATTAGAAATCTGGAGAATTAGTTGGGACAATTAGCTCATGTTTTGAACAGTCAACCCCAAGGAGCATTCCCTAGTGATACTGAAGTTAAAATGAAAGGCGATGGGAAGGAACAATGCCAAGCTGTCATGTTGAGAAGCGGAAAACAGTTGCTGCCAACAGGCGCAGCCGCGCCGGTAATACAAGGGGACACCGCGCGGGTGCGCAGCCCACTAGAAGAGGAATATGCAGAGCTTTCAAAGGAGGAAGGAAAGAAGTCTGAAATTGAAGAAAAAGAAAAAGAAAAGGAACAAACAACACTACCATTGATATATCCCCCAGTTCCATATCTATAGAGACTTCAGAAACAAAAGATAGATAAGCAATTCTCCAAGTTCCTCGAAATTTTCAAAAAGTTACAAATTAACATACCATTTATGGAAGCTTTAGAGCAGATGCCGAGTTACGCTAAGTTCATGAAGGGAATCTTGTCTAGGAAGAAAAAGCTAGAGGACTATGAAACAGTGGCTTTGACTGAAGAATGTAGTGCGGTGCTCCAAAAGAAATTGCCACCAAAGTTGAAAGATCCTGGCAGCTTTACTATTCCTTGCACCATTGGTAACTTGTTATTTAATAAATGTTTGTGTGATTTGGGAGCAAGTATCAACCTTATGCCATTATCGATATACTCTCAGTTGGGTCTATCTGCACCGAAACCTACAACCATATCTCTTCAGCTAGCAGATAGGTTTGTTACATACCCGAGAAGAATTGTGGAGGACATACTTTTTAAGGTTGATAAATTCATATTTCCAGCTGATTTCATCATATTGGATTATAAAGAAGACAAGGACATTCCGATCATACTTGGGAGACCATTCTTAGCAACCGGTAGAACTCTCATTGATGTGCTGAAGGGAGAATTGACTATGAGGGTTCAAGACCAAGAAGTGAAGTTCAATGTGTTTAAAGCTATGAAGTTTCCTACAGACGAAGAGGAGTGTTTCAGGATGGATATGGTGAAAAAAGACGTGAATGATGAATTTTTGCAACTGATGATTAGGGATCCATTGGAGATGACCTTGTCGGGGGAGGAAGATTTAGATGATGCTGAGATTATTGATTATCTTCAGAGGTTGGATGTATTGCCTCGGGTACACCGATTCAAAATCTCGTTCGAACCATTGAAAAGCACAAAGCAACCCTTTGAGCGATTGAAGCCATCTCTAGAAATACCCCCAACACTTGAGCTTAAACCACTTCCTAATCATCTAGGCTATGCTTATTTGGGTGAATCATCTACTTTGCATGTTATCATTGCATCTGTACTTAACAAATTGCAGGAAAGTAAGTTGATACGAGTTCTCCGGGGGTACAAATCGGCAATTGGTTGGACCATCGCGAACATTAAAGGAATTAGCCCCTCATTCTGTATGCATAAGATCCTTTTGGAAGACGATGCCAAACCAATAATTGAGCAACAAAGGAGGCTGAACCCAATCATGAAAGACGTGGTGAAAAAGGAAATTTTGAAATGGCTTGATGTAGGTATCATCTACCCCATCTCTAATAGCAGTTGGGTGAGTCCAGTACAGTGTGTGCCTAAAAAGGGTGGTATGACGGTCGTGGAAAACAAAAATAATGAATTGATACCGACAAGGACAGTGACCGGATGGAGGGTTTGTACGGATTACATAAAACTGAACAAAGCAACCCGCAAGGATCACTTTCTTCTACCCTTCATTGATCAGATGTTAGATAGACTGGCTGGACACGAGTTTTATTGCTTGTTGGATGGTTATTCTGGCTATAATCAGATAGTGATTGCCCCCGAAGACCAGGAAAAGACTACCTTCACTTGTCCTTATAGTACCTTCGCTTTTCGAAGGATGTCTTTTGGGTTATGTAATGCACCAACGACGTTCCAAAGATGTATGATGGCTATTTTCTTAGATATGGCTGAACGTAATATGGAGGTATTCATGGACGGGTTTTCGGGGTTTGGTGATTCCTTTGATAACTGTTTGGAAAATCTTATCCTGGTTTTGAAAAGATGCGTAGAAACCAATTTAGTGCTCAATTGGGAAAAATGCCACTTTATGGTGCAAGAGGGGATCATTCTTGGGCACAAGGTATCATCAAACGGGTTAGAGGTAGATCGAGCTAAACTGGAGACAATTGAAAATCTACCTCCCCTAACCACAGTTAAGGGCATTCGAAGCTTCTTGGGACATGCCGGGTTTTATAGGAGATTCATAAAGGATTTTTCTAAAATTTCTAAGCCTTTATGTAGTCTATTGGAGAAAGATGTTCCATTCAAGTTTGACGAGGAATGTTTGATGGCTTTTGAGGTGTTGAAAAAGAAATTGACCACAGCGCCCGTGATAGTAGCACCAGATTGGTCAACTCCGTTCGAGTTGATGTGTGATGCTAGCGATTATGCTATTGGGGGTTGTTTTGGTTCAACGAAAGGAAAAGGTTTTTCATGCCATCTATTATGCTAGCATAACATTGTCCGATGCCCAACTCAATTATACGACTACCGAGAAGGAGTAGCTGTAACGCCCCCGAAACTCGGGTCTTACCTTGAACCCAATTCCAACGCGTCACGGTACTACCCATACAACATAGGCTTACTAAAAATATGTAATTACAATAATATAACAACATATCCTCATCTAAATAAAACTCTTATGACCAAGGTTGAATAAATACCATTATCCTTTACAATATCTCATGTGTGAACGCAAGGTTCAGATTCTGACTTTATCCAATCCCTGAATATTCGCAAGGTTATTCAATAACCAATACATTCGTTATAAAAATGTCCTTTATACAACATCGACATCCTTGTAGTTTACTATAACAAGTAACTAACATAATCACATCATAAATACTATAATTGATAACCTTCATTTCTAACTCAGGGTTTACATAGACAAATTCCAGTACATCATATACCATCATCATAGCTAAATAATTACAATAAAGGAATATTTAGCAACCTTCTCGTTTCCATGCGCCTCTAATCCTTATCATCACGATATCAAGGTAATAACATTGCATCGTAAATCTGTAAAAGTTTTATTTTGCAAGAATGAGCACGACGGCTCAGCAAGAACTAACAGTTTTCACATTTCATGCTTCACGTAACACAAAAGTTTGCATTTTATCCATGCATCATGATTCTCATATTGTGCATCTTACTCATGCATTATAAATCTTATGCAATTCATCAATATATATGCATCATGCATCTCACATTGTATGTTTACAATAATTCAAGTTCCACATAGAACAATATAGTCACATAATTGCACATCGTGCACACTTTAATCATGCTCGCATATAATCCACATAATAGTGAAAGATTTAGTAATCAAGTCATGTACATTAATACAGTTAAACAAGTCAACAAATTACTGAAAGAACTTGCCTTTAAGCGTTCCTTGCCAAATTATGATGGCTCGTCCTTCAAATATCCTACACAATTTATTTAACAATAAAATACCAATTAGCCACTAAAAAGGCTTCATATAATGGTTTATAATATAATAACTCTTATCTCATAATATTCGCACATTATAAATTAATAAACGCGATTAGCTCTAAAACACTACTCGGCGTCGCGTCGTTTGTAAACGTTACGACCCTCATTATCATCAATACTTATTGGTTACATTAACCCCATCCCATATCTTATAATGTTCGTTTCATTTGAATCGAAACATTATTTAAGTTCATTAACACTTTACGCGGCGTTTCGACGTTTACACGTCACATGCCTAATTCGCCTCTTTTGCATGTGCTTAGCATGCTCATACATTGGTTTATAACACACTATCATGTTTCATTATTATTATAAACAAAATATTAAACAAGGTTATACACACTTGTTACGGCTTTACGACGTTTGCACGTCCGTACGTCACACTTATCTATTCGAACGCCCAAGTGACACGCAATTGCGTACGCTTGGCACGACCAATCAAATTGTCTAATACTCAATAATTAATATTAAGTATCATTATAATTCATAATAAATCATGTTTTAGAACTTAGAACATCATTTAACATTGTCGGGAGCATTACGCGTGCTTACACCCATGCCCGACACTCTCCGATTGCCTCCAAATACACATCAGTCCTATAAATGGCTAATTTAGGCCATGCTACAGACCTCAAACCGAAAAACCTAAAGAACGAAAGTTGTAAGTCTACTCGTTCTCTTTCCGAATCATCTTGAATCACCTCAATCCAAGTTCGTATGAGAAAGTTATGCTCATTTTACTAAAGGACGTCGGAGCAGTTTGCACAGTCTCTTTACCAGCGCCGTAGGCGCTCAAAAAGGCCTATGACCAGCGCCTAAAGCGCTCTATTGCAGTAGCTGGACTCGTGGCCAATGCCTACCCAGCGCCGTAGGCGCTCGGCCTGAGTCCCCAACCCGTTTTGCTTCCCGGAATGCTCTATTTTGGTGTTCTAGACCTATCTTGCTTCCAATCACCATAACTCCCTCAATACACGTTCAAATTGGTCCGTTCCAGACTCTATGGACTCTTAAGATGTAATGTCCAGGAATTTTAAACATTGTATCGAATTTATTTTAATAAATAAAATTCAGTTATTATATATTTTTACGAATTTAATTGGATCCATGTAATAATTATTATTTAATTATATAACTATATAGTTCAATAATTTTCTTTACCTTAAAAAGGGGACTCACTAATAGTTTGAGTAAATTAATAAGTTAACCCCAACATTTTGATTGACGAGAAAATTGAAGAGAATCTAGATAAGTAATTTCCTATTTTCCAATTATCAAATTTAAATAAGTTGCCATAAGTAATTATTGTTGAAATAAATTTTATAACTAATTAATTAGATTGAATTAGTTAATTAATATTAGAAGCATAATGATATTTTAATTGGGTCATATCTCTTTTTATTAAGCTGACCCAATATCAAGTGGGCCGAAACCATTTTTCTTTTATTTCCTATTGGGCCACTTTTATTTAACTCAGCCGACCCAACCCTATTGGGTTGAGCCCAATCCTTTTCCTGCCGGGTTGAACCATTTCCTTTCAGCCGGGTTGGATCCGTTTCATTGTGGAGCAACCAATTGTAGCTTAATTGAGGAAATCAGAAGGTAATAGGGATAACCGAGCAAAAGGGGGGAAATCTAAGCCTAGACCCAAACCTTTCAATCGGACGGGACAAGAGAGAGAAGGGGATTCGAAGCCTCGATCAAATCGGACGGGGCGTGAGTAGGTGACGGGAGGGAGAGTCGCCAGGCGTGCGCCGGCGACAGCGTGAGCGACCAGCGGGCGAAACGGGAAGGGATATCGATGACCGCAAGGCAACCAATCGGACCATGGGTTCCAGAAATCCGGCGAGTCGACCGACGGGACCACGCGGCTCGAGGTGCTGGCCGAACCCAGCTAGGAAATGATGAGAATCGCCAGTCGCTGCCCCTTTCTACCGACGGTCAGTGGCCCAGTTAATTGGGGGTAATACCCAGTTAATTGGGAAAGCGAGTTTCTATAAATTGGCACCCAAACCCTAAACCCAATTTCAGTTTTGGTGAATACAACTGGGAGCGAGCCAAACAGAGAGAAATCAGAGAAGAAAAAAAAAGAAAGGAAAATTCGAAGGGGGGAAACTACTGTGGATGTCTGCCGGCTTGATTTCCTACTTTGGGAGAAGGAGAAGGACGGCAACTAGGACCTCAATTCGACTCAATTCAATTTTAAGGTATAACAATGGTTAAATGTTACACCAAGCTACTGTGATGGTTTCATGATTGGTTTTGTCTTGTTTTTTTTTCTTTCTTGTCTCTCTTTGTACTTGGAATGGTGTTGTTCCTTTATCTTGGGTTGTATTGTGTTAATGGGAACTCTGATATAGCAGAACCTTAAGGTTCGGACAGCACGATTGTGCATAGGAAATAGGCAGTATTGGGTTTTAGCACGCCCAACAGGTGTTTGAGGTAATGTCTGAGCCAGGTTGTGTTTTTGCTGGGTATTCAATGCACAGTCAATACACATTGTTTATATAACAATCAAATTTTAGTTTATTGCATAATGGTATCTTGGGTGTTCACCAAAAATTTAATCCAGTATGTCATGAATCTGTTGGTAGTTTCCCATTGGGTTTGAACAAGGCTCTATTTGGCTTGAAATCTAATTACAGGGAATCATTCTATTGTGGGACATGGTGGCTGCTGAATTCATGGCATGCCTATAAAGGGATGAAAATAGGATTACTACCCTTAATAATATTATGCAATAACTGAATTATTTTCTAAATGGGTTGCTTAGTTCATTAGCTTATTCAACTATGGTAACTAACAAATGAAGTCTTTTTAAATTAGTGTTATTAGTTAACTATGATCAAGAAGTAAACTAAGGATGATAATTATTTGACTATTATATAATTAATAGTAACTAATGCTATTGGATGAATTATTAATTACTATGTGAATTAATAATACACTAATAAACAATTATTTATTATTTAAAATAAGTAATAATAAAGATAAAAAATATTTAATTATTATAAAATAATGATTAAGTATGAGTAAAGTTATTAAATTATCAATTATTATTTGGCAATAAATGAAAAATTAAGATAATAAGTAGTTAATTATTATTAAATAATAATAAAAGTATTATTAGTAAAGGTAATAATCATTGAATTATTATTTAACTAACATTAAATAATAATGAGTAAATTAAATTTTATTTTAAATAATTAATTATTATTTAAGTAGTATTAAATAATAATTAAGTGAAATAATAGATAAAGAAGATAAATATTCAATCATTATGATTAAGTAGGAGTAAGGTAAATAAATTGATTAATTATTATTAAATAATGAATAAAGATGATAATTACTTAATTATTATTGCATTATTATTAAATAATAGTTAAGTACGAATGAAATTAATAAAGTAATTATTTATTATTTATCACTAAATAATAAATAAAGATAATAAATATTTGATTAAATTAATAGTAATTAAGTTAATACATTAAATATTTAATTAACTTTGAGTAAGGGACAAGGAATAATAATTACTCAATTACCTTTAAAGGTGAATAGTAATTAAGCGCAAATAAAACTAAATGACTTATAAGCTAGTCACTGTTAGTAACACATAATAAACTAATTATTTATTCTCATAAGTAAGGATTATTAACTAATAAGGGTAATAATCTGAGTATTCAAAGAATGAGTAATCATGATTAGCTATCATTTATTTTAATAGCTAAAGGTCATTAATTAAATTATGTTTAGTAGTAATTAAATGTATATGGTGTATTGTCTATCTTTTAACTAAATGGCATAAGAGAGTGGATTGATATACAGTATGCAATGCTAATGGATAAACCGACTTTATCGACTGATAGGTTATCCAAGATCAATTAATTAAAGCTAAATTTTATCTATAGCTGAGCAAACAGGCAAGTTCCCTAACTTCATTCTTTCAGTATATTGAATGAAAGTTCTATCTTACCCAACTTTTACATTGAGCAATATTTCTAAACCTTATGCATTACTTTTTGTTAATGCAAAAGGTATATATTATTGCAAGTTATTCTTTAAGCTTGAATCTTATCTCCAAGCATGTTTTAAGTGGTCTAATTGCTTTTAAAATTATTCCACATCTTTGTATTTATTGACATTTGCACTTGTGCATTTGAATTCGTATAATTATCTTAAGTTTTGAAATTCACGAACTATTCATGATTAAGTCTGAACCCCTGTCTCGGTCAGGCACGTATGTAAGAATTTATAAAAGCTATCCGAATCAATCAATGGTAAGGACTCTTAGACTGAATGAACACCCCTTTTATTATAGGGGAGTACCCCACGCACCGTAAATAAGGTACAAATAGCAGAGTTAAATGTTATGCATACACATAGCGTACGCGAGGCTGATCCCCTCAAGTACTTATTCTGTAGCCAGTAACCAGAGGGTCAACTAGCTATTGACTCCTTTGGAAGTTCTTGTTTAAAGTCTATTCGACTACCAATTGTTCTAAAAGCATTTATTATTATTGCTTCTGATAATTGCTGAATCCTCCTTCTACATTCCCTTCATCATGATATATCCTTATTGTTGTACTTTAAACTTGCCGAGCAAACTCGTTGCTCATTCTTGCTATATCATGACTTTATTGCAGCTAAACCTGAGACGTCAGGGAAGAACAAAGGAAAAGAAAAGATGAAGTAATAGACTTCATGTAGCAGATTTTAAATTTACGTATAGTAATTGCTGTTAATGTAATTTAAACCCTAACTTTTATTTAGAGTATGGATTTGTGTAAGTGTTTAAGGTTTTTTTGTATTCTGGGACTGGTAACACCTTTGTAATGAACAACGTATGTTTATTATATTCCGCATTTTAGTTACCATATGTTGTTAGAGGTGAATGTTTGTATTGGATCGTGATGACCAGATCCGGGTATTTGAAGACCCGAATTTGGGGGCGTCACAGGTTGGTATCAAAGCTGTAGGTTATAAACTTTAGGATCGCGAAACCTAGGTTATAACCTTCATAGTAAACTCGTATTGAGTGTTAGGAGATAAATCAAGGAGATTTATTATATGTGGTTTTGATGAATTTGGGAATTCATCGAGTCGAGTAGTACCCAATGAAATATAATTTTATTTCTTCAATGAATATATTTTATTGCTGTACTAATGTTAGTTTTTGTGTGTTGTATGATGGCTGCCGTAGGGGAGACCAATGGAGTCCGAGAGGAGGAGGAGATATTTACAGATATACCTGTGGTTACCGAGCAGTTAGTGGGCTATGCACCTGTTGCCCCAGGAGTACCACAGGATGATTCCGAGCCGGAGGGGGACTACCAGAGGGAGCTACCAGAGCCGGTTGTAGGGAGAGTTATGAGGTCTGGCAGTCAGGATCCAGATGCCGAGGAGGAGGACCCCGAGACCGAGGGAGAGGAGCCAACTGCTGATATTGATGGCATGGGGTCCACTGCCGATGATATCATCGAGGGGCTGACTAGCAGGAATGAGGAACTGGAGGATCGGATAGCTCACCTGGAGGAGCAGAATCAGACCCACCAGATCCGAGAGGACCAGTATAGAGACCTAGCCTATCAGCTTGAGCATGACTTGGGAGTGGCAAAGGCACAGCTACAGGGCTACGAGTCCTCAGCGCAGCAGATCGGACCACTGCTACATCAGCTAGTGGCCCGAAATGCTGAGTTGAGAGAGAGGCTGGAGCAGAGGGATCTGCAGATCGCCCACCTGAAGGCGAACCAGGAGGCCATGAGGTTCGAGGCTGGGCTGGAGGTGTCTGCGAGGATGCATGTTAGGGAGGCCTGGGCCAGGGAGGCCAGGAGGGTTGATCAGTTAGAGGACCAGCTGGAGGCCATGGCGGTGAGGATAGAGACCCTAGGACATGCTTTAGATGCAGCTTACAGGAGGCCCCGGACTGAGGTAGGGGAGTCTAGCCGCTCTGTTCGTCGCAGGGTAGGGAATGGAGCATTCTCTGGTCAGCAGGCTCGGATCCGGCACGACATGCAGTGATATGATATGGAGGGTTGTCTTGTCTTGGGTACCATAGGTCCCACTTTTGCTAGATTATAGACATGTTTGTCTTGTGAAACTTTATATTTGTATTTAGGTTTGGGGTAGCAGTTAAACCCCAACTTTTGTAGTCTTGAGGGATGAAGGGTTAGGATTCCCCACTTTTATCTCAGGGGGAATGATGGGTAGGGCATGTAGTGGCGCATTTATAGCAGTATGCCACAGGTTTAGTCTTGTAACAAACAGTGGTATATCAATATAAATGCAGATGTTTCATTTAAATCAAATGTGTTTGATAGATGTTTCTACCATTGATTGCTGATTTTTATGACATATTGTGTAAATATAAAACTATAGGTAAAGGTCAGCAGATTTTCCTTATCCAAACATGCCGCCAAGAGGACGACCACGAAACCAACGGGTTGAAGAGTCAGAAAGTGAAGTTGGGAATCAATCCAATCCAATAAGAATGTTCGCCGAAATGCTGGTAGAAGCCATGCAATCAAGACCACCACCTGGAGGAACCCAAGCAGCAGCCGAGCCAGCGCATCATCTGGCAAGTTTTAAAGACTTCAAATTGGTTGGACCACCCGAGTTCAAGGGAACTCTTAACCCAATCGAAGCGCAGACCTGGATAGAGGAGATAGAAAAGGTCTTCGAGGTAGCACGGGTGGCAGAGGAACAGAAAACAAGCTTTGCTACCTTCATGTTAAAGGACGAGGCAAACTACTGGTGGAAGGCCAACAGGGGCCGAGTGGAAGGAGGCATTGTCGCATGGGAACGCTTTAAAGAGATGTTCTTGGAAAATTACTTTCCAGAGAGCATGAAGCAAGAGATGGAGATCAAGTTCCTGGAACTAAAACAAGGAAACATGTCCGTGGCTGAGTACGCGGCTAGGTTTAATGAGTTGGCACGGTTTGCAACTCACCAAGTCAACACGGAGGAAAGGAAAGCTCGTAGGTTTGAGCAAGGGTTGAAACCATGGTTATACCATTCTGTTGCGGTATTGAAAATCAAGACATTTGCAAAATTGTTGGAGAGGGCGATCATTGCAGAGGGTGGCAGTGAGGCCCTGGCTAAGTACAATCAGGAAAAAAAGAAGGGTCATGAGGGCCAGAAAGTAGGAAGCAGCGGGGCAGTAACCCCAACAAACGAAAATGGGTCGAGAGTCAGTCCTCCGGTGGAAACAAATCTGGAGGGGAGGTGAAGAAGCCAGGCAGGTGCAACAATTGTGGCAAGAACCACACGGGGGAATACATGAAAGGGAAAAGCGTGTGTTATCGTTGTTGACAACCTGGACACATGGCCCCACAGTGCCCTAATAAGCCGAAAGGAGGTTGTTTCTCCTGTGGATCACCTGACCACCAGATCAAGGACTGTCCGAAGAGGAAAAGCGACGCCAGGAGTGGCAACCGAAGCAACAACAACAGTGGAAACAGCAACTGGTTGAACTACGGGCCACCAGCCAGTCAAGCCAACAGGCCAACAGCCCGCACGTTCAACATGACAGTTCAGGATGCCATGGAATCCAAAGACGTGGTGTCAGGTATCATCCCAATCAATGATATAAATGCATATGTGCTATTTGATTCGGGTGCTACTTGCTCTTTTGTTTCCGAAGAATTTGCTAGTCAGTTAAATGTACCTTGTGAAAAGTTAGAACACCCTATGAACGTAGAAGTAGCAAACAAGGAAATTATCCCCGTAGAATGCATTCATAGGAATTGTTGTGCTGAATTGCGAGGATTTAAGCTCAATGTGGATTTGATACCAATTCGACTGGGAGAGTTTGACGTAATCTTGGGAATGGATTGGCTATCAATTCACGGAGCAATTATTGACTGTCAAAAGAAATGTGTACACCTGAGGACTCCTAATAAGTCGAAGGTGGTATTTTATGGTAGTAAGTCACCAAGACAATCTTGTTGTCTTACTATGATGCAAACAAGGTGATTACTTAAGAAAGGTTGCGTGTGTTATTTGGCCCATGTGGTCGATACTCGTCAGGTCGGGGATGAGTTGAGTCAAATACCAATCGTGAGGGATTTCGCTGATGTCTTCCCCGATGAACTTCCGGGACTGCCGCCGGACAGGGAAACCGAGTTCGTTATCGATTTGGCACCGGGAACCGCACCAATATCTAAGCCGCCGTATCGAATGGCACCTGTAGAAATGAAAGAGTTGATGGTGCAACTGCAGGAACTGCTGGACAAGGGGTATATCAGACCGAGCGTGTCCCCGTGGGGAGCGCTAGTTCTGTTTGTAAAGAAGAAAGACGGTTCTATGCGACTTTGTATCGACTACCGGGAGTTGAACAAAGTTACGATAAAAATAGGTATCCGCTTCCTAGGATTGACGATTTATTTGATCAGCTTAAGGGAGCAAAGTACTTTTCAAAAATCGACCTAAGAACAGGCTATCATCAGCTGAAGGTGAGGCAGGAAGATATCCCGAAAACGACATTCAGAACTCGTTACGGGCATTTCGAGTTTCTAGTAATGTCCTTTGGACTGACGAATGCACCAGCAGCATTCATGGATATGATGAACAGAGTGTTCAAGCAGTACTTGGACAAGTTCGTAGTCGTATTCATTGATGACATCTTGGTGTATTCAGAGACAGAGGAGGAACATGCTGAACATTTGAAGATTGTATTGGAAGCTCTCAAGAAGGAGAAGTTGTATGCAAAGTTTTCTAAATGTGAGTTTTGGTTGCAAAGGGTACAATTTCTGGGTCACGTCATCGACAAGAATGGTGTTTCGGTGGACCCAGCAAAAGTAGAAGCCGTTATCAATTGGGAACAACCGAAGACGCCAACAGAGATCAGGAGTTTCTTAGGATTAGCGGGATACTATCGAAGGTTCATACAGGATTTCTCAAAGATAGCATCGTCATTGACCAATCTCACCAGGAAAACAGTTAAGTTCGTTTGGTCGAAGAAATGTGAGGAAAGTTTTATGGAGCTGAAGAAGAGACTTAGTCAAGCACCGGTGTTGACCTTACCCGACAACACTGGGGGTTTCGTAGTGTATAGCGACGCGTCGCACAAAGGTCTTAGCTGTATGCTGATGCAACACGGTAAGGTCGTGGCGTACGCATCACGTTAACTGAAGGACTATGAGAAGGGTTACCCGACTCATGACTTGGAGTTAGCAGCTGTAGTTTTTGCCTTGAAGATTTGGAGGCACTACTTATACGGGGAGAAGTGCGAGATATATAGAGATCACAAAAGTCTGAAATATATCTTCACTCAAAAGGAGCTGAACATGAGGCAGCGCCGATGGTTAGAATTGATTAAGGACTACGACTGTGAAATTCTGTACCATCCGGGCAAAGCAAATGTAGTGGCTGATACCTTAAGCAGTAAAGGCAAGGTGAAATTGATGCAGCTGACGGTTCAAGAGGAATTGGTAAAGGACTTTGAACGTCTGGAACTGGAGGTTAGGTATCCAATGGAGGCGGACAAAAAATTGTTTACTGTAACGGCGGGTCCGACTCTACTGGATAAGATACAGGAGGCTCAAGAATTTGATGAAGAATGCATTGATATTAAGAAACAATTATCGGAGGGAAAAGCATCGAAGTACAAGATTGACAGCGCAGGATTGCTGAGATTCGAGGGGAGGATCTGGATACCCTACGTACCAGACTTAAGGGAAGAAATTTTGCAAGAGGCCCATAATACGAGATTTTCGGTACATCCGGGTAGCACCAAGATGTATCAAGATCTTCGTCAACATTATTGGTGGCCGCACTTGAAGGGGGAAGTTGCAGAATTCGTCAGCCGGTGTTTAACTTGTCAGAGGATCAAGGTAGAGCACCAGCGGCCGAGCGGATTATTGCAACCCTTAGAGATTCCTGAGTGGAAGTGGGAACACATCACAATGGATTTTGTGGTAGGACTCCCGACAACCCAAAAGGGTCTAGACGCCATCTGGGTGATCGTAGATCGGTTGACAAAGTCTGCCCACTTTTTACCGATCAAGCTCAGGTACAAATTGGAACAGTTGGCGAGACTTTATGTGAAGGAGATAGTATCACGACATGGGGTGCCGGTATCTATTGTGTCTGACAGAGATCCGCGCTTCACGTCAAATTTTTGGAGAAGCCTACAAGAGAGACTGGGAACACAGTTAAGAATGAGTACGGCATATCATCCTCAGACTGATGGTCAGAGTGAGCGAACAATTCAGACCCTAGAGGATATGCTTCGGGCAGTTTTGATGGATTTAAGTGGCAGCTGGGACGATCACTTACCACTAGTAGAGTTCGCTTACAACAATAGTTACCATGCTAGCATTGGTATGCCACCGTACGAAGCATTGTATGGAAGGAAGTGTCGAACGCCGTTGTGTTGGGATGAAGTTGGTGAACGGAGGTTATTGGGACCAGAATTGGTACAACAAACTGTGGAAATTATTAAAGTAATAAGACAACGGTTAGTATCAGCCCAGGATCGTCAGAAGAAGTATGCCGACTTACATCGTCAGAAACGAGACTTTGAAGTTGGTAGCTTTGTGTTTCTGAAGGTATCTCCCTGGAAAGGGAAAATCCGTTTCGGAAAGAAGGGCAAATTGAGCCCTAGGTTCATAAGACCTTTTGAAATATTGAGAAGAATAGGTGAAGTGGCGTACGAGGTAGCATTACCTCCTGAACTTGAACACATCCACAACGTGTTTCATGTATCAGTGTTGCGTCCGTATAAGCCAGATTACAAGCATGTTATTTCCTATGAACCAATTCAAGTCGAAAGGGACTTATCGTACGAGGAGATTCCTGTCCAAATACTTGATAGGAAGGAACAGAAACTGAGGAATAAAATCATTCATTCGGTTAAAGTACTATGGAGGAACCACGCGGTGGAAGAAGCCACGTGGGAACTTGAAGAGAAGATGAGAGCAAATTACCCCCAGTTATTCGAGTAACCTTAGATCGAAATTCCGAGGACGGAATTTTTATAAGGGGGAGAGGATGTAATGTCCAGGAATTTTAAACATTGTATCAAATTTATTTTAATAAATAAAATTCAGTTATTATATATTTTTACGAATTTAATTGGATCCATGTAATAATTATTATTTAATTATATAACTATATAGTTCAATAATTTTCTTTACCTTAAAAAGGGGACTCACTAATAGTTTGAGTAAATTAATAAGTTAACCCCAACATTTTGATTGACGAGAAAATTGAAGAGAATCTAGATAAGTAATTTCCTATTTTCCAATTATCAAATTTAAATAAGTTGCCATAAGTAATTATTGTTGAAATAAATTTTATAACTAATTAATTAGATTGAATTAGTTAATTAATATTAGAAGCATAATGATATTTTAATTGGGTCATATCTCTTTTTATTAAGCTGACCCAATATCAAGTGGGCCGAAACCATTTTTCTTTTATTTCCTATTGGGCCACTTTTATTTAACTCAACCGACCCAACCCTATTAGGTTGAGCCCAATCCTTTTCCTGCCGGGTTGAACCATTTCCTTTCAGCCGGGTTGGATCCGTTTCATTGTGGAGCAACCAATTGTAGCTTAATTGAGGAAATCAGAAGGTAATAGGGATAACCGAGCAAAAGGGGGGAAATCTAAGCCTAGACCCAAACCTTTCAATCGGACGGGACAGGAGAGAGAAGGGGATTCGAAGCCTCGATCAAATCGGACGGGGCGTGAGCAGGTGACGGGAGGGAGAGTCGCCAGGCGTGCGCCGGCGACAGCGTGAGCGACCAGCGGGCGAAACGGGAAGGGATATCGACAACCGCAAGGCAACCAATCGGACCAGGGGTTCCAGAAATCCGGCGAGTCGACCGACGGGACCACGCGGCTCGAGGTGCTGGCCGAACCCAGCTAGGAAATGATGAGAATCGCTAGTCGCTGCCCCTTTCTACCGACGGTCAGTGGCCCAGTTAATTGGGGGTAATACCCAGTTAATTGGGTAAACGAGTTTCTATAAATTGACACCCAAACCCTAAACCCAATTTCAGTTTTGGTGAATACAACTGGGAGCGAGCCAAACAGAGAGAAATCAGAGAAGAAAAAAAAAGAAAGGAAAATTCGAAGGGGGGAAACTACTGTGGATGTCTGCCGGCTTGATTTCCTACTTTGGGAGAAGGAGAAGGACGGCAACTAGGACCCCAATTCGACTCAATTCAATTTTAAGGTATAACAATGGTTAAATGTTACACCAAGCTACTGTGATGGTTTCATGATTGGTTTTGTCTTGTTTTTTTTTCTTTCTTGTCTCTCTCTGTACTTGGAATGGTGTTGCTCCTTTATCTTGGGTTGTATTGTGTTAATGGGAACTCTGATATAGCAGAACCTTAAGGTTCGGACAACACGATTGTGCATAGGAAATAGGCAGTATTGGGTTTTAGCACGCCCAACAGGTGTTTGATGTAATGTCTGAGCCAGGTTGTGTTTTCGCTGGGTATTCAATGCACAGTCAATACACATTGTTTATATAACAATCAAATTTTAGTTTATTGCATAATGGTATCTTGGGTGTTCACCAAAAATTTAATCCAGTATGTCATGAATCTGTTGGTAGTTTCCCATTGGGTTTGAACAAGGCTCTATTTGGCTTGAAATCTAATTACAGGGAATCATTCTATTGTGGGACATGGTGGCTGCTGAATTCATGGCATGCCTATAAAGGGATGAAAATAGGATTACTACCCTTAATAATATTATGCAATAACTGAATTATTTTCTAAATGGGTTGCTTAGTTCATTAGCTTATTCAACTATGGTAACTAACAAATGAAGTCTTTTTAAATTAGTGTTATTAGTTAACTATGATCAAGAAGTAAACTAAGGATGATAATTATTTGACTATTATATAATTAATAGTAACTAATGCTATTGGATGAATTATTAATTACTATGTGAATTAATAATACACTAATAAACAATTATTTATTATTTAAAATAAGTAATAATAAATATAATAAATATTTAATTATTATTAAATAATGATTAAGTATGAGTAAAGTTATTAAATTATCATTTATTATTTGGCAATAAATGATAAATTAAGATAATAAGTAGTTAATTATTATTAAATAATAATAAAAGTATTATTAGTAATGGTAATAATCATTGAATTATTATTTAACTAACATTAAATAATAATGAGTAAATTAAATTTTATTTTAAATAATTAATTATTATTTAAGTAGTATTAAATAATAATTAAGTGAAATAATAGATAAAGAAGATAAATATTCAATCATTATGATTAAGTAGGAGTAAGGTAAATAAATTGATTAATTATTATTAAATAATGAATAAAGATGATAATTACTTAATTATTATTGCATTATTATTAAAATAATAGTTAAGTACGAATGAAATTAATAAAGTAATTATTTATTATTTATCACTAAATAATAAATAAAGATAATAAATATTTGATTAAATTAATAGTAATTAAGTTAATACATTAAATATTTAATTAACTTTGAGTAAGGGACAAGGAATAATAATTACTCAATTACCTTTAAAGGTGAATAGTAATTAAGCGCAAATAAAACTAAATGACTTATAAGCTAGTCACTGTTAGTAACGCATAATAAACTAATTATTTATTCTCATAAGTAAGGATTATTAACTAATAAGGGTAATAATCTGAGTATTCAAAGAATGAGTAATCATGATTAGCTATCATTTATTTTAATAGCTAAAGGTCATTAATTAAATTATGTTTAGTAGTAATTAAATGTATATGGTGTATTGTCTATCTTTTAAATAAATGGCATAAGAGAGTGGATTGATATATAGTATGCAATGCTAATGGATAAACCGACTTTATCGACTGATAGGTTATCCAAGATCAATTAATTAAAGCTAAATTTTATCTATAGCTGAGCAAACAGGCAAGTTCCCTAACTTCATTCTTTCAGTATATTGAATGAAAGTTCTATCTTACCCAACTTTTACATTGAGCAATATTTCTAAACCTTATGCATTACTTTTTGTTAATGCAAAAGGTATATATTATTGCAAGTTATTCTTTAAGCTTGAATCTTATCTCCAAGCATGTTTTAAGTGGTCTAATTGCTTTTAAAATTATTCCACATCTTTGTATTTATTGACATTTGCACTTGTGCATTTGAATTCGTATAATTATCTTAAGTTTTGAAATTCACGAACTATTCATGATTAAGTCTGAACCCTTGTCTCGGTCAGGCACGTATGTAAGAATTTATAAAAGCTATCCGAACCAATCAATGGTAAGGACTCTTAGACTGAATGAACACCCCTTTTATTATAGGGGAGTACCCCACGTACCGTAAATAAGGTACAAATAGCAGAGTTAAATGTTATGCATACACATAGTGTACGCGAGGCTGATCCCCTCAAGTACTTATTCTGTAGCCAGTAACCAGAGGGTCAACTAGCTATTGACTCCTTTGGAAGTTCTTGTTCAAAGTCTATTCGACTACCAATTGTTCTAAAAGCATTTATTGTTATTGCTTCTGATAATTGCTGAATCCTCCTTCTACATTCCCTTCATCATGATATATCCTTATTGTTGTACTTTAAACTTGCCGAGCAAACTCGTTGCTCATTCTTGCTATATCATGACTTTATTGCAGCTAAACCCGAGACGTCAGGGAAGAACAAAGGAAAAGAAAAGATGAAGTAATAGACTTCATGTAGCAGATTTTAAATTTACGTATAGTAATTGCTGTTAATGTAATTTAAACCCTAACTTTTATTTAGGGTATGGATTTGTTAAGTGTTTAAGGTTTTTTTGTATTCTGGGACTAGTAACACCTTTGTAATGAACAACGTATGTTTATTATATTCCGCATTTTAGTTACCATATGTTGTTAGAGGTGAATGTTTGTATTGGATCGTGATGACCGGATCCGGGTATTTGAAGACCCGAATTTGGGGGCGTCACATAAGACATAGGATAGGGCTACAACATATCAAAAATTCAGAGCTATCCATTAACATTAACATGGCCAAATCTTAGGCCAAAGTATCAACTCATGCTGTATTTTCGTGTTCTTGGTTTTCTTCGTGTTCTTGACAAAAATCTTCACCAAATCTTTGTTTTAATCTCTTTTTACTCCATTCCAACTGGGTTAAACTCATAACCCATGGAAGTACAATATCATAACAAAAAACGAATTAAACAAACACGAAATCATAGCTACAAAGTCCTCTAAATCGTCCAAATGTCCAAGTTCATGTCCAAAGTTCATTGTTCTTCATGTTCTTCATCCTCCTTAAGCATAGGTACGAGTTTATTGCGTTTTTGTTCCACTTTAATGTTATTAATCGCTTATATAACCTCTTAACAACATTTACAAACATCTAACACAAACAAAACCAACAAGAATCGCAAGAAACCAACCCATGAGCATAAAAGCTCTAAAACCATGAAAAGCTTGAAAACCTTAACCAAATCAAATGGAAATGGGTTCAAGTTAATGATTTACCTCTGTAAATCCCTCCTAGATGATATGAAGCTTTTCTAGGGCTTGGCTAGAGTCTCCTTCTTCCTTTTTTGTTCACCCGAACCTCTTCTTCTCTTCCTTTCTTCATCTTCTTTTTCCGGCGATTCTTCTTCCTCTTTGCTGCAGATTTTCCCTCTTTTTCTCTCTCTCTATCAGCTGAAGCAACTTGGAGTGGTTTGAATGGGATACAAGAGAGAGATGGAATTGTTTGAATGGAATGGGAGAGTGGAGGAGTAATTTAGGGAGAATGGGTTTGTGGCTCAATGAGCTTGCCGACAACTCCCTCCCACTCTCTCATTTTCCAAGCTTTTGATTGGTTGATGGGTTTTGGTTGGTTCCCTCTTGGAGTAACAAGCCAAAATAAATACCCAAATACACAAAAATATATCCCAAAACTCCCACTTTTGTACCAAAACTGGTAAATAACCCTTCTCAAAATTAAAATGGGTACTCCCATAAATTATTGGGATGCATACAAATAATTATCACGGGATTTGTCCATTTATTCGGAACACCCATATAATACATTTCGGATATAGATAAAATCACGTATCAGCTCAAATAAAATTTCTGACACTTGGAAAAATTATTCGTACGCATACATGTATTTATGAAATTTATTAAAATCGAAAAAGACTCAAAAATATTATGGCGTGAATAGTGCCTCGAGAAACGTGCCCGGTGAATAGTGATTTTGCGATCTTTTGCAAAAATCAATTATTCACTCCTACGGTTCAACAACGCAAAAAAATTCATACATTAACCTCATCCAGGTTATAAAATAACCTTAAAACACGTCGCATAAAAATAATATTTAATCTCTTAATAATATTAATAAACCCAAATTACAAGGGTATTCACGATTTGCGATCGCTACTCTTCCCGATTAACTTCCCATAATCATATACATCAACGTACATATATCTCACCCATATTTTGGGTTAGCGTCTTTACAATAAATAACTCGTCCAATAATATTATCCTTCAACTATTTATTTAATCTAATAAATAGTACTTTAGCGATATTTCTCGAATCCGCCAAATTAGCTAATACGAAAACTTTCATACTTATTAATCATCGTCTATACATAATCTAGGTTATAATATAACCTTTAAACACTTACCAGATAATATTATCAATAAAAGTCTATTTTATTCAATAATATTAATAAGCTCGAATTATCAAGCTACCCATGACTCGCGATTGTTACAATAATTAACTATTAACTCATTCGTTCTGAATCTATGTATATATTTCACATTTATATATATACATATTAAGCTCACCAAAAATCACATAGATATATATAACACATATATATTCAAACTCGAATCATAATAAGAATGATTCTATATTAAATTCTTATTATAATTATTCTCGAAAATTTGAGTTGTCACATCCTTCCCTCCTTATAAGGATTCCGTCTTCGAAATCACAAATATCAAACCTCTTACTCGGTTTTCGTCTAATTTCTTCCGAAATATTATCGTTGAATAATTTCAACGTATTACTATAACATAGGTTTATATAACCTATTTAATCTTTGAGTATTATCCTATGTTTAACCCATCAATTTCCTTTTCTAAGGATCATTGTATGCCACAATCATCATAATAATTTAATATCATAATTTACTAACTCATAAACATTCGGGATATTATACGCGTAATGCTCCCGACACTCTCCGATTGCCTCCAAATACACATCAGTCCTATAAATGGCCAATTTAGGCCATGCTACAGACCTCAAACCGAAAAACTTAAAGAACGAAAGTTGTAGGTCTACTCGTTCTCTTTCCGAATCATCTTGTATCACCTCAATCCAAGTTCGTATGAGAAAGTTATGCTCATTTTACTAAAGGATGTCGGAGTAGTTTGTATAGTCTCTTTACCAGTGCCTAAAGCGCTCTATTGCAGTAGTTGGACTCATGGCCAGTGCCTACCCAGTGCCGTAGGCGCTCGGCCTGAGTCCCCAACCCGTTTTGCTTCCCGAAATGCTCTGTTTTGGTGTTCTAGACCTATCTTGCTTCCAATCACCATAACTCCCTCAATACACGTTCAAATTGGTCCGTTCCAGACTCTATGGACTCTTAAGACGTAGGGCTACAAATATCAAAAATTCAGAGCTATCCATTAATATTAACATGGCCAAATCTTAGGCCAAAGTATCAACTCATGCTATATTTTCGTGTTCTTGGTGTTCTTCGTGTTCTTCACAAAAATCTTCACCAAATCTTTGTTTTAATCCCTTTTTACTCCATTCCAACTGGGTTAAACTCATAACCCATGGAAGTACAATATCATAACAACAAACGAATTAAACAAATAGGAAATCATAGCTATAAAGTCCTCTAAATCGTCCAAATGTCCAAGTTCATGTCCAAAGTTCATTGTTCTTCATGTTCTTCATCCTCCTTAAGCATAGGTACGAGTTTATTGGGTTTTTGTTCCACTTTAATGTTATTAATGGATTATATAACCTCTTAACAACATTTACAAACATCCAACATAAACAAAACCAACAAGAATCGCAAGAAAACCAACCCATGAGCATAAAAGCTCTAAAACCATGAAAAGCTTGAAAACCTTAACCAAATCAAATGGGAATGGGTTCAAGTTAATGATTTACCTCTGTAAATCCCTCCCAGATGATATGAAGCTTTGTTAGGGCTTGGCTTGAGTCTCCTTCTTCCTTTTTGGTTCACCCGAACCTCTTCTTCTCTTCCTTTCTTCTTCTTCTTTTTTCGGCGACTCTTCTTCCTTTTCCGGTGACTTTTCCGGCGACTTCTTCCTCCTTTCTTCTTCCTCTTTGCTACAGATTTTCCTTCTTTCTCTCTCTCTCCATCAGCTGAATCAACTTGGAGTGGATTGAATGGGATACAAGAGAGAGATGGAATTGTTTGAATGGAATGGGAGAGTGGAGGAGTAATTTAGGGAGAATGGGTTTGTGGCTCAATGAGCTTGTCGGCAACTCCCTCCCACTCTCTCATTTTCCAAGCTTTTGATTGGTTGATGGGTTTTGGTTGGTTCCCTCTTGGAGTAACAAGCCAAAATAAATACCCAAATATACAAAAATATATCCGAAAACTCCCACTTTTGTACCAAAACTGGTAAATAACCCTTCTCAAAATTAAAATGGGTACTCCCATAAATTATTGGGATGCATAAAAATAATTATCACGGGATTTGTCCATTTATTCGGAACACCCATATAATACATTTCGGATATAGATAAAATCACGTATCAGCTCAAATAAAATTTCTGACTCTTGGAAAAATTATTCGTACGCATACACGTATTTATGAAATTTATTAAAATCGAAAAAGACTCAAAAATATTATGGCGTGAATATTGTCTCGGGAAACGTGCCCAGTGAATTGTGATTTTGCGATCTTTTGTAAAAATCAATTATTCACTCCTACAGTTCAACAACGCATAAAAATTCATACATTGACCTCATCCAGGTTATAAAATAACCTTAAAACACGTCGCATAAAAATAATATTTAATCCATTAATAATATTAATAAACCCAAATTACAAGGGTATTCGCGATTCGCGATCGCTACTCTTCCCGATTAACTCCCCATAATCATATACATCAACGTACATATATCTCACCCATATTTTGGGTTAGCGTCTTTACAATAAATAACTCATCCAATAATATTATCCTTCAACTATTTATTTAATCTAATAAATAGTACTTTAGCGATATTTCTCGAATCCGCCAAATTAGCTAATACGAAAACTTTCATACTTATTAATCATCGTCTATGCATAATCTAGGTTATAATATAACCTTTAAACACTTACCACATAATATTATCAATAAAAGTCTATTTTATTCAATAATATTCATACGCTCGAATTATCAAGCTACCCATGACTCGCGATTGTTACAATAATTAACTATTAACTCATTCGTTCTGAATCTTTGTATATATTTCACATTTATATATATACATATTAAGCTCACCAAGAATCACATAGATATATATAACACATATATATTCAAACTCGAATCATAATAAGAATGATTCTATATTAAATTCTTATTATAATTATTTTCGAAAATTCGGGTTGTCACATCCTTCCCTCCTTATAAGGATTCCGTCCTCGGAATCACAAATATCAAACCTCTTACTCGGTTTTCGTCTAATTTCTTCCGAAATTTTATCGTTGAATAATTTTAACGTATTACTATAACATAGGTTTTATATAACATATTTAATCTTTGAGTATTATCCTATGTTTAACCCATCAATTTCCTTTTCTAAGGATCATTGTATGCCACAATCATCATAATAATTTAATATCATGATTTATTAACTCATAAACATTCGGGATATTACATTCACCCCTTCTTCTAAGAATTTCGTCCTCGAAATTTCAACGCATTCATCTTTGCTTATTCTACCCATCAAAACTAGGTTTTCAATCTAACTTTTACACTGTCCTCTTTCAAGGATTCACTTAAAATTGTCGCATTCTACGACTACTTCTCCTTGGGATAATCACCCTTCCCAAAATCAGTTTCCCGAATAATAGGAACCTTCAACAATTGTTTAATAATTGTGAAGTAACTTGAACAAATAGGAAATAAAATATTCCTTAAAAACTTTTCATATTATGCTGAGGGGCCATAAAGACTATGGCCACAGAGGTTTACGGGTATTACTACCCCTACCGATTACAATTATGAAAAAAGTAATTTACCTCTGCTGGGGGCCATAAAGACCATGAACATAGCCAAGGAATTAGTCCGTCAGTAGTACTCGAGGGGATCAGCCTCTCATACCCCATGTATATGCATAACATTAAACTCTGACTGCATCGGATACCCGACACTTATAGCATCCATATCGAGGGTTGCTCTCTGCCAGTTGTACTTGAGGGGATCGACCTCTCGTACACCATGTGTATGCATAACATTAAATCCTGACCGTGCCCGATAACTGACACTTATATTCCCCTATTCCGGGTTATTCCCCCAGCTCAAGAATCCGCACCAAAACAATTTGGTTTGGCATAAATTCTCAAATAATGCTTGAATTTCATAAACACATTGCAACATTCGTCTAGCTGAATCAAATAGCTTAGACTTACATCAACAACTCGAACATCAATCGAAATATTTTAGCCAACTCAATTGGCATACTTTTCATACTTTAATGAAAACAAAAATTATTTTATGACGTCATGATACCGCACTGTTTCTACAGTCCGTTGAGGATTCTGTCATTTGTGACTTTGTCCTACTACATCATACCATAGTGGGCTGACGATCCTATGATCACATCCAACACTAGGTTAATCTGCATTGATGACATCATCATCTGTCATTCTACATCAGGTCTCAGGATGCATTGATGACAATTTAAAAATACATTTTGATATTTTCAAATCAACTTGTCTAGCCGAAACTATTAGCATAGACATATGAATAATAGTACATTTAAAAATCCTTGGTCCAGAAATCTGGCCCCATACATTTTTCGAAGAGCAAAAGTACAATTGTCAGCACGAAGTCAATAAATTTCGAAGTCCAGCATAGCTAAAAGATTTGGAATATCTATGTCTCCTCATCAACTTTAATTTCTCTTCAATACATCATTACTTAATAATTCTATCTATTTCTAGCATCCCTAATGCTCATCATTTTGAGAATTCACAATTCTCGCTCTACACTTTCCTATACCCCAATATAGTTCATCAAACTTACCACACAATATGAGTTCAGGAACTTTCCACAATCATATGGGTTTAGGAAGTTATCCTAGTCAGACCAAAATCGTCCATTCGCTGAGGGGTTCTACCATACCATATGATTATGAGTCACGAACTTACCATACGTGTGAGTTTAAAGAACTTGCACCTAATCTTAATATTCTCTAACTATCAAATATAAATATGAGAAAAGAATCACCTTCTCGTCATACGTATAGCGATAGCGCGATACCAGGTTCCAATGATTATCAATATAGGAAGCTAAGTGATTGTCGAACCTATCACAATCCCCTGCCCATACAAGGAATTGGTCAACTCGGCCACTAATCAATATAGGAAGCTAAGCGATTGTTACACCAAGCACAAATTCCCCGCCCATGCAAGGAATTGTTCAACTCAACCACTATACCGATATAGGAAGCTAAGTGGTTCTCAAACCAAGCACGAACTCCCCGCCCATACAAGGAATTGTACAACTCAGCCACTAACATGAGTCCTCAATTGAAATCACTCCCAATCCTAGCTTACTCGTTGCTCAACAAGAATTTAATTCATGTTTCATCATCCATAACTCTTTCCGTGTTTTACTCATACTATCTCATAATACCATCTATCTATAGCATTGAGCTAAAATTTTCAATCATACAATTGATCATTAGCCATTCTATGATTTAATCCAATCACATCGTGATCTTACTCTACAATCGTTTCACATTACGATCTTCTTATCCTACGATCGTTTCATCCTATGATCTTCTATACTCTTCTCTCTAATCATAATATATGATTTTATTGCATTTTTGTCTTATAGACCTCGTCTATTAATCAACACTTGTCATCTTTATCACTGGAGTCAGGTAACTCCTAATTCTCATCTTTTATAACGCATCAATATTCTTCTTTGAATCGTCTCATATATATCTCAACTCTTACTATGAATTTTTTCTAAATTCATTCACTATCGATTAAATTCTATTTGAGTTTTTATCTCTTCACTATCTTCATCATTATCATCTTCCTTCACTACGGTTATAGCCTAAGGTACTCTTACCTAAGGTTTATAACCTATCAGCTCTGATACCAACTGTAACGCCCCCGAAACTCAGGTCTTACCTTGAACCCAATTCCGACGCGTCATGGTACTACCCATACAACATAGGCTTACTAAAAATATGTAATTACAATAATATAACAACATATCCTCATCTAATCCCAGGCACGAAGACCTTAAATAAAACACTTATGACCAAGGTTGAATAAATACCATGATCCTTTACAATATCTCATGTGTGAATGCAAGGTTCAGATTCTGACTTTATCCAATCCCTGAATATTCGCAAGGTTATTCAATAACCAATACATTCGTTATAAAAATGTCCTTTATACAACATCGACATCCTTGTAGTTTACTATAACAAGTAACTAACATAATCACATCATAAATACTATAATGGATAACCTTCATTTCTAACTCAGGGTTTACATAGACAAATTCCAGTACATCATATACCATCATCATAGCTAAATAATTATAATAAAGGAACATTTAACAACCTTCTCGTTTCCATGCGCCTCTAATCCTTATCATCACGATATCAAGGTAATAGCATTACATCGTAAATCTGTAAAAGTTTTATTTTGCAAGAATGAGCACGACGGCTCAGCAAGAACTAACAGTTTTCACATTTCATGCTTCACGTAACACATAAATTTGCATTTTATCCATGCATCATGATTCTCATATTATGCATCTTACTCATGCATTATAAATCTTATGCAATTCATCAATATATATGCATCATGCATCTCACATTGTATGTTTACAATAATTCAAGTTCCACATAGAACAATATAGTCACATAATTGCACATCGTGCACACTTTAATCATGCTCGCATATAATCCACATAATAGTGAAAGATTTAGTAATCAAGTCATGTACATTAATATATTTAAACAAGTCAACAAATTACTGAAAGAACTTGCCTTTAAGCGTTCCTTGCCAAATTATGATGGCTCGTCCTTCAAATATCCTACACAATTTATTTAACAATAAAATACCAATTAGCCACTAAAAAGGCTTCATATAATGGTTTATAATATAATAACTCTTATCTCATAATATTCGCACATTATAAATTAATAAACGCGATTAGCTCTAAAACATTACTCAGCGTCGCGTCGTTTGAAAACGTTACGACCCTCATTATCATCAATACTTATTGGTTACATTAACCCCATCCCATATCTTATAATGTTCGTTTCATTTGAATCGAAACATTATTTAAGTTCATTAACACTTTACGCGGCGTTTCGACGTTTACACGTCACATGCCTAATTCGCCTCTTTTGCATGTGCTTAGCATGCTCATACATTGGTTTATAACACACTATCATGTTTCATTATTATTAAAAACAAAATATTAAACAAGGTTATACACACTTGTTACGGCGTTACGACGTTTGCACGTCCGTACGTCACACTTGTCTATTCGAACGCCCAAGTGACACGCGATTGCGTACGCTTGGCACGCCCAATCAAATTGTCTAATACTCAATGATTAATATTAAGTATCATTATAATTCATAATAAATCATGTTTTAGAACTTAGAACATCATTTAACATTGTCGGGAGCATTACGCGTGCTTACGCGCATGCCCGACACTCTCCGATTGCCTCCAAATACATATCAGTCCTATAAATGGCCAATTTAGGCCATGCTACAGACCTCAAACCGAAAAACTTAAAGAACAAAAGTTGTAGGTCTACTCGTTCTATTTCCGAATCATCTTGAATCACCTCAATTCAAGTTCGTATGAGAAAGTTATGCTCATTTTACTAAAGGACGTCGGAGTAGTTTGCACAGTCTCTTTACTAGCGAAGTAGGCGCTCAAAATGGCCTATGACCAGCGCCTAAAGCACTCTATTGCAGTAGCTGGACTCGTGGCCAGCGCCTACCCAGCGCCGTAGGCGCTCGGCCTGAGTCCCCAACCCGTTTTGCTTCCCAGAATGCTCTGTTTTGGTGTTCTAGACCTACAAGTGCTTGTCCTGAAACGATTGATCTGGTACCTTGCTTCCAATCACCATAACTCCCTCAATACACGTTCAAATTGGTCCGTTCTGGACTCTATGGACTCTAAAGACATAGGGCTACAACATATTAAAAATTCAGAGCTATCCATTAACATTAACATGGCCAAATCTTAGGCCAAAGTATCAACTCATGCTATATTTTCGTGTTCTTGGTGTTCTTCGTGTTCTTCACAAAAATCTTCACCAAATCTTTGTTTTAATCCCTTTTTACTCCATTCCAACTGGGTTAAACTCATAACCCATGGAAGTACAATATCATAACAACAAACGAATTAAACAAACACGAAATCATAGCTACAAAGTCCTCTAAATCGTCCAAATGTCCAAGTTTATGTCCAGAGTTCATTGTTCTTCATGTTCTTCATCCTCCTTAAGCATAGGTACGAGTTTATTACGTTTTTGTTCCACTTTAATGTTATTAATGGCTTATATAACTTCTTAACAACATTTACAAACATCCAACACAAACAAAACCTACAAGAATCGCAAGAAAACCAACCCATGAGCATAAAAGCTCTAAAACCATGAAAAGCTTGAAAACCTTAACCAAATCAAATGGAAATGGGTTCAAGTTAATGATTTACCTCTGTAAATCCCTCCTAGATGATATGAAGCTTTGCTAGGGCTTGGCTTGAGTCTCCTTCTTCCTTTTTGGTTCACCCGAACCTCTTCTTCTCTTCCTTTCTTCTTCTTCTTTTTCCGGCGACTCTTCTTCCTTTTCCGGTGACTTTTCCGGCGACTTCTTCCTCCTTTCTTCTTCCTCTTTGCTGCAGATTTTCTCTCTTTCTCTCTCTCTATCAGCTGAAGCAACTTGGAGTGGTTTGAATGAGATACAAGAGAGAGATGGAATTGTTTGAATGGAATGGGAGAATGGAGGAGTAATTTAGGGAGAATGGGTTTGTGGCTCAATGAGCTTGCCGGCAACTCCCTCCCACTCTCTCATTTTCCAAGCTTTTGATTGGTTGATGGGTTTTGGTTGGTTCCCTCTTGGAGTAACAAGCCAAAATAAATACCCAAATACACAAAAATATAGCCGAAAACTCCCACTTTTGTACCAAAACTGGTAAATAACCCTTCTCAAAATTAAAATGGGTACTCCCATAAATTATTGGGATGCATAAAAATAATTATCACGGGATTTGTCCATTTATTCGGAACACCCATATAATACATTTCGGATACAGATAAAATAACGTATCAGCTCAAATAAAATTTCTGACACTTGAAAAAATTATTCGTACGCATACACGTATTTATGAAATTTATTAAAATCGAAAAAGACTCAAAAATATTATGGCGTGAATAGTGCCTAGGGAAACGTGCCCGGTGAATAGTGATTTTGCGATCTTTTGCAAAAATCAATTATTCACTCCTACGGTTCAACAACGCATAAAAATTCATACATTGACCTCATCCAGGTTATAAAATAACCTTAAAACACGTCGCATAAAAATAATATTTAATCCATTAATAATATTAATAAACACAAATTACAAGGGTATTCACGATTCGCGATCGCTACTCTTCCCGATTAACTCCCCATAATCATTTACATCAACGTACATATATCTCACCCATATTTTGGGTTAGCGTCTTTACAATAAATAACTCGTCCAAAAATATTATCCTTCAACTATTTATTTAATCGAATAAATAGTACTTTAGCGATATTTCTCGAATCCGCCAAATTAGCTAATACGAAAACTTTCATACTTATTAATCATCGTCTACACATAATCTAGGTTATAATATAACCTTTAAACATTTACCGCATAATATTATCAATAAAAGTCTATTTTATTCAATAATATTCATAAGCTCGAATTATCAAGCTACCCATAACTCGCGATTGTTACAATAATTAACTATTAACTCATTCGTTCTGAATCTATGTATATATTTCACATTTATATATATACATATTAAGCTCACCAAAAATCACATAGATATATATAACACATATATATTCAAACTCGAATCATAATAAGAATGATTCTATATTAAATTCTTATTATAATTATTCTCAAAAATCCGGGTTGTCACAATAACTAGCGGTAGTATATGCTTTTGATAAATTTCATTAATACTTAATTGGACAAAAGTGGCGATGTTCACGGATCACTCAGCTATATGATATCTGATTTCAAAGAAAGATGCGAAGCCGAGGCTAATTAGATGGATTCTTCTACTCCAAGAATTCGACTTGGAAATCCGGGATAGGAAGGGGATGGAAAATCAAGTGGCGGATCATCTATCGAGGTTGGAAAACGAGGAACAGGCAAAGCATGATAAAACAATGATCAATGAATACTTCCCGGATGAGCGATTATTGGTGATAAACTCAGAGATTCCATGGTATGCAGATTTTAACAATTATTTAGTGAGCAACGTCTATCTCCTAGATTTGACAAATCAGTAAAAAAAGAAGTTCTTACATGATGTTAGGAGGTACATATGGGATGAGCCGTTTTTATTCAAATAGTGCACAGATCAGATTATACGACGGTGTATTCCTTAATGCGAAACAGATTGCATCTTACATCATTGTCATGACTCGTTGTATGGAGGACATTATGGAGGTGAGAAGACAGTGGTCAAGGTGTTACAAGCAGGATTTTATTGGCCAACATTGTTCAAAGATGCCCATCAATTCGTACAAAGATGTGATAGATGCCAAAGGATGGGTAACATATCAAAACGAAATGAGATGCCCTTAAACATGATTTTAGAAGTTGAAATTTTTGATGTTTGGGGTATGGATTTCATGGGTCCTTTCCCAAAATCCTTTAACAATGAATACATTCTACTGGCAGTGGATTACGTGTCGAAATGGGTAGAAGCAGTTGCTTTACCAACAAATGATGCCAAGGTGGTATTGAAATTTCCCCAGAAAAACATCTTTACAAGATTTGGCACACCGAGGGCAATCATTAGTGACCAAGGGAACCACTTTTGCAACAAATCTTTCACAGCTCTCTTGGCCAAATATGGAGTAGAGCATAGAATTGCAACTGCGTATCATCCCCAAACAAGTGGCCAGGCAGAAGTTTCGAACAGAGAGGTGAAACGGATTCTTGAGAAGGTGGTGAATCCAAATCGGAGGGATTGGTCATTAAAGCTAGATGACGCTCTTTGGGCTTACAGGACTGCGTTTAAAACTCCGATTGGGATGTTACCATACCAGCTTGTGTACGGTAAAACATGTCATCTCCCAGTTGAACTTGTGCATAAAGCGTATTGGGCTATCCGGAAATTAAATTTTGATCTACAAGCTGCAGGCGAAAAGAGACTGTTACAGGTCAATGAACTGGATGAATTCCGCTTGCAAGCCTATGATAATGCCAGAATCTACAAAGAGAAAACTAAAAAATGGCACGATCAAAAGATCATACAAAGGAAGTTTAAACCGGGGCAAGCAGTGCTGCTATACAATTCAAGGTTGAGATTGTTTTCTGGGAAGCTAAAATCAAGATGGTCGGGCCCATTCATTATACCACAAGTCTTCCCACATGGTGAAGTAGAGATAGCAAGAACTAATTCGGACGAGCCATTCAAACTCAACAGACAGCGCTTAAAGCATTATTGGGGTGGTGATTACGATCGCCAGAAATCCTCAGTTATCCTCTCCAATCCGGAATGAAACAGGAAGTAGTAAGGCTGAAAGACTTAAAATCAAGCGCTCAATGGGAGGCAACCCATTTATTTATCTATTTTGTGTTTTTCTTTTTAGGAGCTAGAGTAGTTAATTTATTGTCTTCGGAGTATAATATGTGAATGTTGACTCATGCAGGTTGCATCTTGTCAAATTAGTGATCATGTAAGCAGGAGGAACCAGAAGAACAACAACAAGATGCAGGGCAGTGCGGCCACGTAGGAATTACAAGGCAGGCTGGTGCGGGCGCGCAGTCTGCCAGAAGAAAATTTTGGCTCTCTGTCATACCGGCGCGGGCGCGCCGTTTTGAACTACCAAACTGCGCGGGCGCGCCGCGACCTGGACCAGGATGCTAATTTTTTTAACCCGACCCAATTGTGCCCTACTTATTAAACCTAATTCGACACTACACTCCCAATCCAAACCAAATTAGAATTTCTTCTCCCACTCTCATATTCCTAATCCAAACCAAACTTCTTCCTTTCAACTCTAATCAAACCCTAATCTCATAACCCTTTTCTATCATCTTTCCAAATATACATATTATCTACTCACATTCAAACCCTAACTTCTCCCCATAATCTCTGACAGTTATCTCCATAACCTCAACTCTCTACCATGTTTTGCACATTCCAGCGCTATAGTTTAGGAGAAGTTGTGCACAGTTAGGATTTCTCTGATCACGTTCCAAGTTCTGGTAATCATTTTTCAATTGCTTACGCTACATTGGGTTAGTTACATATTGCAGTATAATGAAGATTGTTAGCCCTTAGAATTACTGTGTTGGGTTACATTATTAGCGTTTTGTGATAGTTGCTGAGTTGCTATCTTGTGAAATATATTTGAATGGCATCTAAGAGAGCGCGTGTGGTTTCCTCATCGAGTAGTAGTGATGAGGAAATTGAGGCTAGAGATGTGTTGGACACGCATAGGTTTGTGAATCTTTCTACTCAACATAACTATTTGGATGTCTGGCTTGGAAAGAATTTTGTTGTGGAAAGAGGATTGAAGCTGAGTGATGAAGATGGTATGATAAAGAGACATATTATAGAGCATGGCTGGGCACTTTTTGTTGATTCTCCTATACCGGCACCGATGGCAATTGTGCGTGAATTTTATGCCAATGCCCGTGAAACATAAAACAGAATATCTTATGTGCGGGGCATGGAAGTGAGATACGATAAGAAGGCCATCAATAATTTATATCGGCTGCCAACACTCCCTGAAGACGGTTCCGACTGGTTGGCCTACAAGAGTTCTGATATTGATTTGGATATGATTGTTTCTGTGATGTGCAAGCCTGATACACAATGGACAACCAAGGTCGGAACTACCCAGAAACTCCACTTCCCATACACTGCCTTTAATCGCTACGCCAAGGCATGGTATGGCTTCATATGTGCGAGAATGCTTCCTACGAGGCACCAAAATGATGTAACAAAAGAGAGGGCCATACTACTATTTGGGATTCTCAAGGGTAAATTGTTTGATGTGGGAGCCCTCATTTACTCATCCATGTTGCGATCTATGCGAGGGAGTACCTCTAGAGGAATCTTACATGCCTCGATTGTTAGTCGTCTTTGTTTAGCGGCTGGGGTTACATGGGAGAACGAGACTCTGTTGCTACCAATGAAGGATATAGATCATAATCACATCAAGCGGTATGTAGTATGGGATGGTGGCGAGTCTCATCCTAGAGGGCTTGGATTTCTTTTGGGGGATAAGGAGGAAGCAGAAGAGGAAGTGGAGGCTTCAGTGCCAGCGACAACCACGATGTATGTCCATCAGGAGCGGGATATGCGTCATCTTCAGCGGAGGATGGATGCTTTACATGCTGATTTTAAGACTTATTCTACTTCCTTTTCTAGAGCATTGACGCAGGCTTTTAGTTAGTTGGTGTGCAGATTCAGTTTCCCATCTTTGGTTCTACCAGTTCTTACCTTCCACCTGATACTCCTCCCGAGCCTAGTGCGGGAGATGATGATGCTGCTACTTAGGGGAGTTTCTTTCTTTCCCCCTGTGCTTTAATTTTATAATGAGGGCATTGTCTATCATGAGTTTGGGGGGATTTAGTTTTATGTGTTAGTTATGCTTTGTTTAGTTGTGCATATCATTTAGTATGTGTTTGCATTTAGTGAGTTTTGCATGAATCTAATTGTTGAGTAATTGCTTGATGAGTGGGTTTTATACCTACGAATCAGGTCTTGTTAGACTTAATTATTGCGGTCTTTAAGTATTTTGAGTATTGTTTTAGTATTATTTTATTCGTTTTTGTGTTTGTTTATTGTAGGATGGAGCTGGAGGGAAAAAAAGTCAATTTGGAGCTTAAAGGATTAAAATTTGACCTGATGGCATTTTTGTAAATCCTGGGGCATGACCTAGCGCCTAGTACGCTAGGAATTACACTAAGGTAGCGCCAGAGGCGCTAGTGCAAGGTTTTTGATGCTAAGTTACGGCTGATTGAGAAAAGAGGAAGCCAATTAGGAAGAGGATTGAAGTTTTTATCAGTTAGAAAGAGAGAAGGAGACTTTAAGAAGGAACTATTAGACTTTCATTCATTTTTCTACTACTTCTGGAGAGAGATTTTTGTCAATTTTACTGTGGATTATTATCGTTTGATTGCTGGATTTTGATGTGGGTTTAAACTTTACTTTGGATTACATTCAACAATTGGGTTTGATTGTTCTATTCTTTCATTATTCAATTGTTTGCTTATTTCTCCATGTGTTGCTTTGATCCCATAATGGTTTTTGGTTCAGTCATGAACTAATTTTCATTATGGGATTCTAACAGATTTTAATATGTAGTCTAGTTATAAGCTTGAGTGTTGGATTGTTTTATATATCATAAGAAACTTCTATCATGATTGTTTTGCATGCATGAATGCTTGATCACCATTCGTTCTCAGTGCTTGTATGGAATTGAAAAATAACATATGAGTATGGATTGTAATCATGATAGCTTGCGAATATGAGGCTTAATTGGATAGCTTGATATTTCGTGAATTAGATAGAAATATATTGTTTCACCGTAAGAGTCAAAATAAGGGCTTGTGTTTTAAATCAGTATAATTGCAATTTCACATAGAAATATAGTGATTTTGGTTATAGTGGTGATTACATGGTGTCTATTGATTATGGATATTATGTAAGTAGGTCATAATACATTGACAAATGGTTATGTCTATATCAGTGTCCTTGGCTACTTTTCTGTGATATGTGAACTTTCTAGCATGATGGTGGTAATTAGATGAACTATTAAATGAAGTTAAGATCCCATTAATTATAAGTTTGATTTGTTTCATTATTATTTGCATCTTTAGTTGTTAGTTGGTTTAGAATTAATTTTGACACCATAATCAAGTCTATTAGTTTAGGCAAATAAATATAGTGATATAACTGATGCATAGTGATTTAGTTTAGCACTTTCTCTGTGGGACGATACTCTACTTCCTCTGTATTACTTGTTGACACATGTATGCTTGCATGAGTTAGAGCTCTTTTGTTAAAGTCTAAAAAAAAGGCAACAAGTTTTTGGCGCCGTTGCCGGGGAAAGGCGTTTAGATTTTTATTATTATCATCAGTTTTAAGCTATATTGTTTGCCTTAGACAAATCTAATCTTTTCTCATTTCTAGTTTTGTTTCTATTTTGGTTTCAGGTACTTGTAGAATTTTTATGCACACACGATCATCCAACTCAGAATTGACACCAGCACAGGATAATATTAACGGCAGAGGTTGGAAAGCAAGAGTGCGTAGAAATTTACAAGCACAGTTGGAAGGAACTATACCGAATATGGCGGAAGAACAAAGAGTGGAGCAAAGAGAGGAGCATAAAGCTTTGAGGGACTATTCTATGCCAAACATCAATGGCTTGTAGTCTAGCATAGTCAGACCGGCGATAGCAGCAAATACCTTTGAGATAAAACCGAGAACCATTCAAATGGTGCAGAATTCGGTTCAGTTTGGGGGTGCTGCTACAGACGATCCTAATGAGCATCTCTTAAGTTTTATTAAAATATGCGATACATTCAGATACAATGGGGTGACGGAGGATGCCATCCGACTAAGACTGTTTCCATTCTCATTGAGGGATAGAGCGAGAAGTTGGCTTTATTCTTTGCCTTCAGGATCAATTACTACATGGGAGGACCTAGCACAGAAGTTCTTAGCCAAGTTTTTCCCCATGGCGAAAATTGCAAAAATGAGGACAACAATCTCTCAGTTTGAGCAACAACAAGGTGAGTCCTTATATGAGGCTTGGGATAGGTACAAGGAGATGCTAAGGAAGTGTCCGCACCATGGGATGCTAGATTGGATGGTGATCAACACATTTTATAATGGATTGGGACGACAGTCGAGGCAAATGGTAGATGCAGCTATAGGTGGAGCTTTAGGGGCGAAGAGCTATGACGAAGCTTATAACCTTATCGAGACTATGGCAGCAAATGATTTTCAAAATCCTACAGCCAGAATTCCACAGCCCAGAGTTACAGGTTTGTTGGAAGTGGATGTTATTACCCAGTTGTCAGCACAGATGGCAGCCATAGCGAAGAAAATTGATTCGTTGTCAGAAAGCAAAGCCAAGTCAGTTGCCTTCATATGTGAGATTTGTGTGGGGTCACATTCGACAGATCAATGTGCTATCAGCTCAGAGTCGGTGCAGTATGTGAACAGTTACAGGAAAGACCAAGGACAGTTTCAGAACACATACAACCCCAACAACCGTAATCATCCAAACTTTAGTTGGTCAAATAATCAAGGAAATCAGCAGCAACAGTTTCAGCAGAATAATCAATTTCAGTCTCAGCCAGCGCAGCAACAGTTTGCTCCAAGACCACCGTTTCCACCGGGATTTTCTCAACAACAACAACATCCTACTTCATATGCACCTCAACAAGAAAAGAAATCAGAAATGGAGGAGATGATGTTGAAGTACATGGCAAATACAGAGGTTATGATCAAAAGCCAGGCAATGGCTATTAAAAATCTGGAAACTCAAATGGGGCAAATGGCGACTATGCTTAACAACAGACCCCAGGGTTCATTGCCAAGTAATACAGAGGCAAATCCACGGAGAGAGGGTAAGAACAGTGTCAAGCCATTACACTCAGATCGGGAAAGCAATATGCAGGAACTGTACCAAGCACAGCAGTACTTAGTTTACAAGGGGGTGACACTGGGGCAGAGATTGAGATAGAAATTAAGGCTGAACAGAAAGAAAAGAATGACGAGTCAGAGTCGCATCAAGTAGAGAAGGATAAAGTGAGTTCAGATAAGAAGCCCGTGAATACAGTACCACAAGTTCACCCTCAGGTTCCGTATCCGCAAAGATTAAACAAACAGAGGGAAGATAAACAGTTCAGTAAGTTTTTGGAGGTTTTTAAGAAACTGCAGATCAACATACCCTTCGCGGAGGCATTGGAACAAATGCCAAGTTACGCAAAGTTTATGAAGGGTATACTATCAAGGAAGAGAAGATTAGACGAGTTTGAGATAGTAGCCTTGACGGAGGAATGCAGTGCAGTGCTTCAACGTAAACTACCTCCAAAGCTGAAAGATCCGAGCAGTTTCACAATTCCATGTACGATCGAAAAGATGAACTTCAATAAATGATTGTGTGATCTTAGGGCAAGTATCAACCTGATGCCTTTGTCTGTATTTAGTCAATTGGGATTGCCGGAGCCAAGGCCAATAAATATTTCCTTGCAGTTAGCTGACAGATCCATCACGTATCCGTGGGGGATAGTGGAGGACGTACTGGTGAAAGTGGACAAATTTATCTTTTCGGCGGACTTCATCATCTTGGACTATGAGGAGGACAAGAGTATACCAATCATACTGGGGAGACCATTCCTAGCCACGGGGAGAACTTTGATAGACATGCAGAAAGGGGAGCTTACAATGCGGGTACATGATCAGGAGGTGAAGTTTAATGTTTTCAAGGCAATGAAGCTCCCAACCGATGAAGAGGAATGCTTCAGAGTTGACTTGGTGGATAGTATAGTAAATGATGATGTTGAGAGCTTGTTGAGTTATGAACCACTGCATAGAGTAATTACTGAAGATGTAGATCTGGAGGATGAAGAATGTGCCGAGCTAGTACAATATCTAGATACCACTCCCAAATTCGGGAAATTCTGGACACCTGTCGAGCCACTTACGAGAGTTGGAGAAACATCGGTAAAGTTGAAACCATCTCTTGAGACACCTCCCTAACTTGAACTAAAATCACTTCCAGATCATCTCAGGTACGCATTTTTAAATAAAGATTCAAAGCTACATGTGATTATTTCTTCTGCACTAACATCTTTTCAGGAGGAAAAACTGTGACACCCCCAAATCCGGGTTTCCTAACCTCGAATTCGGTGTTCACGATACTCAACAACAAACATACTTTCTAACTAATGCGGAATAATAATCATAACATGTCTATCGAAATCGTGATAATCATCTTACAATAATGGTCCCAAGGTTCTTTAACCTTAACTTAAAACATACCCTTAACACAATAGGGTTCACATAACTAAATAACAATTCAAGATAAACTATTATATAAGCCCTATCAGGCACTATTCTTGCACCTTCTCCTTTCCTTTGTTCCCTCTTGACGTTTCTGTCTTAGCTGAAATAAAGATCATGATATAGCAAGGGTAAGCAACTAGTTTGCTTAGCAAGTTTATACACAAGGGAGATATATCATGAATAGAAAGAAGTTTTGCTTTCAATGTTCAACAACAGGATAAAATAGTGAAGAAACGTGAATTAATAGTCAACGCTTGAATATTCGAATAATTGAAATTCAATTACCAAAACCTCGAATTCGGTGCTCACGATAATTCGACGACAAACATACTATCTAACTAAATGCGGAATAATAAACATACATTGTTTATCGAATGGAAATAAAGTCTTACAATTCTGGTCCCAAGGTTCTTTAACCTTAACATAAAACGTACTCTAATACAAATAAAGGTTCACTTAATCAAACAACATTCAGAAATAGCTAGTACATAGGCACTAACGGGCATCTACTCTTGCACCTTCCCTTTTCCTTTGTCTCCCCTAGACGTTTCTGCCTTAGCTGAAATAAAGATCATGATATAGCAAGGGTAAGCAACTAATTTGCTTAGCAAGTATATACACAAGAGATATATCATGATAGAAGGAAATTTTGCTTTCAATGTTCAACAACAGTATGAGGGTGTGAAGGAACATGAATTAGTAAACAACAGTTGAATATCCGAATAATTGAATGACAATTACTGAGTGGTTTGAAATAACCAGGGACATTTGCCAAGGTTCTCAGCACTTAGACTGGACCTCTTAAAAAGTTTTGGTAATCAAGGGGATCAGCCTTTCATACCCCGTGATTTATGCATAAACACTTAATAACCGACATTGATATCATGCCTTAAATCAAATTTATCCTTTGCTCAGCCAAGAGTTCTTACATGACAATATAATAAGAACAGCTTTTAAAATACCTTTGATTTAACAAATTAGACATGCTTGATCTAGTTGATACAAATAGCATAGATCTATCTTATAAATAATTCATGCCTGAAAGAACTTCAATTGAATATACAGTTCAATAATAATAGGGCACGAAAATAATTGCACAAGGTGCGAGTCTCAATAACCAGTATAGATGTGAATAATCAACAATAATTATTCACTAACATGCTTCGAAAATAATAACTCGAGTTTGAGTTAGGGAACTTGCCTGTCTGCTCAGCTACAACAATTCTAGCTTTAACTAATTGTCCTTGAAGAACCTAACATTGATAATGTTGATCTATCAATTAGTATTGCGTAGTTGTATATCGATACGCTTACTTATGCTATCTATTTAACAGTTAAGCCAATCACATAGCACACATAAGCAAATAGACTATCGTAAATCCTATAAGACACTTAATTAATCCTTAGGTTGTTGGTTTAATTAATTAACAATGTTTCCCTTAAGTGATAAACACTTATTAAACCCTTAAACAATTAATAATAATTGTTCAATTAATTAACATTACTTTTTCTTAAGTAATATTCATTTATTAAACCCTTAAACAATTAATTATAATTGTTTAATTAACGAGTTATTAAACTCTCTCTATTTTATTGACTCTATCTTCAATTAATTACTATTAAATAGTAATTAATTAATTATCTTTAGTCATTATTATTAATAGTACTTAATAACTAATTATATTCACTTATTATTTAATTATTAATTAAATAATAATCAAATTATAAATTTTAATTGTCTTTAATTATTATTTAAGATTAAATAATAGTTAATTAGGTTTGTTTATTATTTAACGTTAATCAAATAATTAATTAGTGCGTAACGATTATCTTTAGTTATTATTTAATAATAAATAATAGATAATTAGATTTATTTATTATTTAAAATTAATTAAATAATAAATAAATAATTATTAAATATGAATTATCTTTAGTTATTATTTAATAATAAATAATAACTAATTAGATTTATTTATTATTTAAGGTTAATCAAGTAATAAATAATTACTTAGTGAATAAGAATTATCTTTAGTTATTATTTAATAAATGATAACTAATTAGGTTTATTTATTATTTAAAGTTAATCAAATAATAAATAATTAATTAGTGAGTAATAATTATCTTTAGTTATTATTTAATAATAACTAATTAGGTTTATTTATTATTTAATGTTAATCAAATAATAAATAACTAATAAGTGAGTACTAATTATCTTTAGTTATTATTTAATAATAACTAATTAGGTTTATTTATTATTTAATGTTAATCAAATAATAAATAACTAATAAGTGAGTACTAATTATCTTTAGTTATTATTTAATAATAAATAATAACTAATTAGGTTTATTTATATTTTAAAATTAATCAAATCATAAATAATTAATTTACAATTCTTAATTATCCTTAATCATTATTTAATAATAATTAATCAATTACTTAACTTTATTTATTATTTAAACATAATTAAATAACAAATAGTTAATTTTTTTCTTCTAATTTTCGTTCTTGATTTCCAGATTTGGGGTCTCTCACCAAAACCTTCATAAACCGAAATCTACAACTTCGATTTACGATCCGTCGATTTTGTTGGATTCGTATCTTCCTGAACTACACTTTTCACTTATCAAACATCAAATTTGGTTAAGTTTAGGTCTCAGAAAATAGGCTCAAAGTCAGGGTTCAGCAAGGTTGTTCAACAGTTGGCATGCTTTGGTAATAAATTCATGGTTTGCTCATTTTTCAACATATTTGAGTGATTCAAAAGGGATTTTGTCCCTAACCTATGGATCTAGCATATCAAGAAAGAAAATCACAAGATCCTTTTATAGATTTCAAAATGACAAGCGTATAACAACCTTTTTCAAATAAAATTTCCGGAAATCTCCTTTACTTCCTTTCTTCTAAATTTTTCCAACATAAACTCACACATATGAACAAGCAAAACATTATATATTCAAGATCTAACCTTATCATAAGGTTCTAGCCATCAAGAACATAAAACTTCAAGGATCTATGTCCAAACACATTAAAATAGCTTAAAGTTTGGAGTTATACCTTTTTGATTTCTTCTTCTTCTTTTCCTTCCCAAAATAGGTTGTGAATGGGGATGGCCTAAACAATCAAGACCCTCTTCTTTCTCCCACAAGATTTGTTCTTGCTTCTCTCTTCCAACTCACAAACTCTCTCTACACTTGGTGAATAATAAGTGAGCCAACCCTTGTTAACTTTGGTGAGGGGTCCTATTTATAGGAAAGTAGAGACCATGGGCAAAATAGTCATTAATCATGACTAGGCAAGGGCAATTTGGTCAATTCATCAATAGTAAGAAGTTTCCTAGCAACTTCCTCAAGGGTATTTTAGTCCTTTCCCAACCTCTTTCAAGGTTAAAATAGTCTTTTCGCAAAATCTTAATTATCCATTAGTTATTACCCATTCTTCATTGGTTATTAGACATTGGTTATTATCTTGCCATCATTACATTGGTTAAACACAATGGTTACTATCCCGCCATCATTTCAATGGTTATTAACCACTTGGATATACAATGGTTATTGCCCTTACATAATTACCTTGGTTATTAACCACTCTTGGCTATTTTAGTCATTACCCACCAATTCCTACACTTGACTCACCTATGGTTATCTCTTAACCATAGTTATATCATACCTGCCAACACGAGTATAGACACATCTTATACATCTCCCACCAATTAACCCAAGTTGATTTAAATAGAACACAATGTTAACTCATTGAATTAAATTAGATTTAATTAATAAGGACGTTCAAAATTCACGGGCATTACATCCCTCTCCCCTTATAAAAATTCCGTCCTCGGAATTGCAAAAATAGGGTTACTCAAATAAGAACGGATAATTCGCCTTCATTTTCTCTTCGAGTTCCCACGTAGCTTCTTCGACTGCGTGATTCCTCCAGAGAACTTTGACGGAATGTATGGTCTTATTTCTCAGCTTCTGTTCCTTCCTATCGAGAATCTGGACAGGAACCTCCTCGTACGATAAGTCCTTCTCGACTTGAATTGGCTCATAGGAAATAACATGCTTGTAGTCTGGCTTATATGGACGTAACACCGATACATGAAACACGTTGTGAATGTGCTCAAGCTCAGGGGGTAATGCTACCTCGTACGCCACTTCGCCTATTCTCCTCAATATTTCGAAAGGTCCTATGAACCTAGGGCTCAGCTTGCCCTTCTTCCCAAAGCGGATCTTCCCTTTCCAGGGAGATACCTTCAAAAATACATAGCTACCAACTTCAAGGTCTCGTTTTTGACGATGTAAGTCGGCGTACTTCTTCTGACGATCCTGGGCAGCTACTAACCGCTGCCTTATTACTTTAATGATTTCCACTGTTTGTTGTACCAATTCTGGTCCCAACAATCTCCGTTCACCAACTTCATCCCAACACAACGGCGTTCGACACTTCCTCCCATATAACGCTTCGTACGGTGGCATACCGATGCTAGCGTGATAACTGTTGTTGTAAGCGAACTCTACCAATGGCAAGTGATCGTCCCAGCTGCCTCCTAAGTCCATCACAACTGCCCGGAGCATATCTTCTAGGGTTTGAATTGTTCGCTCGCTCTGACCATCGGTCTGAGGATGATACGCCGTACTCATTCTCAATTGTGTCCCCATCCTTTCCTGTAGACTTCTCCAAAAATTTGACGTGAAGCGCGGATCTCTGTCAGACACAATAGATACCGGCACTCCGTGTCGCGATACTATCTCCTTCACGTAAAGTTTCGCCAACTGTTCCAATTTGTACCTGATCTTGATTGGTAGAAAGTGAGCAGACTTGGTCAAACGATCTACGATCACCCAGATGGCGTCTAGACCCTTTTGTGTTGTCGGGAGTCCTACCACAAAATCCATAGTGATGTGCTCCCACTTCCACTCAGGAATCTCTAAGGGTTGCAACAATCCGCTCGGCCGTTGGTGCTCTGCCTTGACCCTCTGACAAGTTAAACACCGGCTGACGAATTCCGCAACTTCCCCTTTCAAATGCGGCCACCAATAATGTTGACGAAGATCTTGATACATCTTGGTGCTACCTGGATGTACCAAAAATCTTGTATTATGGGCCTCCTGCAATATTTCTTCCCTTAAGTCTGGTACATAGGGTATCCAGATCCTTTCCTCGAATCTCAGCAGACCCGTGCTGTCAACCTTGAACTTCAATGTTTTTCCTTCCGATAGTTGCTTCTTAATGCCAATGCATTCTTCATCAAATTCTTGAGCCTCCTTTATCTTATCCAGTAGAGTCGGACCCACTGTCACGGTGAACAATTTTTCGTCCGTCTCCATTGGATACTTAACCTCCAGTTCCAGGCGTCCAAAGTCCTTTATCAGCTCTGCCTGAGTTGTAAGCCTCATCAACTTCTCTCTGCCTTTCCTACTCAGGGCATCTGCCACTACATTTGCTTTGCCCGGATGGTACAAAATCTCACAATCGTAATCCTTGATTAATTCTAACCATCGGCGCTGCCTCATATTCAGCTCCTTCTGAGTGAAGATATATTTCAGACTTTTGTGATCTGTATATATCTCGCACTTCTCTCCATATAGGTAGTGCCTCCAAATCTTCAAGGCGAACACTACTGCTGCTAATTCCAGATCATGAGTCGGGTATCCCTTCTCATAGTCCTTCAGCTGGCGTGAAGCGTACGCAATGACCCTGCCGTGCTGCATTAGTACACAACCAAGGCCCTTGTGTGACGCATCACTGTATACTACAAAACCCCCAGTGTCGTCCGGTAATGCCAACACTGGTGCTTGGCTAAGCCTCTTCTTCAGCTCCATGAAACTCTCCTCACACTTCTCCGTCCAAACGAACTTTACCGTTTTCCTGGTTAGATTGGTCAGCGGTGATGCTATCTTCGAAAAATCTTGGATGAATCTCCGATAGTATCCTGCTAACCCTAGGAAACTTCTGATCTCCGTTGGTGTCTTCGGCTGCTCCCAGTTGATAATGGCTTCCACCTTTGCTGGGTCTACTGAAACACCATTACTGTCAATGACGTGTCCAAGAAACTGCACCCTCTGCAACCAAAATTCACACTTTGAAAACTTTGCGTACAGTTTCTCCCTTCTTAATGCCTCCAAAGCAATCCTTAGATGTTCAGCATGTTCCTCCTCCGTCACTGAATACACCAAGATGTCATCGATGAATACTACCACGAACTTGTCCAAATATTGCTTGAACACTCTGTTCATCATATCCATGAATGCCGCTGGTGCATTTGTCAGTCCAAATGACATAACCAGGAACTCGAAATGTCCATAACGAGTTCTGAATGCCGTCTTCGGGATATCTTCCTGCCTCACCCTTAGTTGATGATATCCCGTCCTTAAATCAATCTTCGAAAAGTATTTCGCTCCCTTGAGTTGATCAAACAGATCGTCTATCCTGGGCAGCGGATACCTATTCTTAATCGTAACTTTGTTCAACTCACGGTAGTCAATACAAAGCCTCATCGAGCCATCCTTCTTCTTTACGAACAGAACTGGCGCTCCCCAGGGTGACACGCTTGGTCTGATATAACCCCTGTCTAACAGTTCCTGCAGTTGAACCATCAGTTCTTTCATCTCTATTGGTGCCATTCGGTAAGGCGCCTTAGATATCGGTGCCGTCCCGGGTACCAAGTCGATTGCAAATTCTATCTCCCTATCCGGTGGCAGTCCCGGAAGTTCATCTGGGAAGACATCAGCGAATTCCCTTACAACGGGTATCTGACTCAGTTCACCCTCGACCCGTCGAGTATCTACCACGTGATCCAAATAACCTATACAACCCTTCTTAAGCAATCTCTTCGCTTGCATCATCGTCAGACAACAAGATTGCCTCGGCGATTTACTACCGTAGAACACCACCTTCGACTTACCTGGAGTCTGTAGGTGTATGCACTTTTTCTTACAGTCAATGACCGCTCCGTGGCTTGCTAACCAGTCCATCCCAAGGATTACATCGAATTCTCCAAGACGAATCGGCAACAAGTCCACGTTAAGCTTAAACCCTCTCACGTCAGCACAACAATTCTTATAAATGTAGTTTACGGGGATAATCTCTTTGTTCGCTACTTCTACATTCATCGGGTGTTCTAACAGTTCACTAGGTAAGTTAAGTCTTTGAGCAAATTCATCAGAAACAAAAGAACATGAAGCTCCCGAATCAAATAGCACATAGGCATCTATGTTGTTGATTGGAATAATACCTGACACCACCTCTCTGGATGCCACAGCATCTTGTACTGTCATGTTGAAGGTCCTCGCTGTTGGCTTATTTGGCTGGGTTGGTCCTCCACTGGTTGCCCTCGAGTTGTTGCCCCTATTGCCGTTTCCGCCTTCCATGCTTCTCTTCCGGGGACATTCCTTGCTCCGATGTCCTATCTCTCCACAAGTGAAGCAACCTCCTTTCTTCGCCTTAGGACAATTGGGCGAGATATGCCCTTCTTGTCCACAGGTATAACAGACCATCTTCCCCTTCATACACTCTCCCGAGTGACCCTTTCCGCAATTCCCACATACCGGCCTTTTCTGTTGCGTGCTCCCTTGCTGTATTTCAGAATTGCTACCCCCACTGCTCCACTGACGCTTCCTGCTGTTGCTGCCACCACTGCTAACATTCATATTTCCTCCTTCTACCTTCTTCTTGTTCCTTTCCCGATTATATCTTGAAACCGCTTCACTTCCACCTTCAGCAATGAGAGCTTTCTCCAGCAAGGTTGAGAACGATGTAATTTGCAAAACCGCTACCTTACTGTAGATCCACGGCTTTAATCCATTCTCGAATCTCCTGGCCTTCCTCACCTCAGTGTCCACCTGATGTGGGGCGAATCTAGCCAATTCATTGAATTTAGCAGCGTACTCTGACACTGACAAGTTTTCCTGCTTCAACTCTAAAAACTTGATCTCCATTTTTGCCTGCGTACTCTCAGGAAAGTAATTCTCGAAAAACAACGTCTTGAAAGCTTCCCACGCCACGACTCCAGTTCCAGCTTTGTTCTGATTGGCTTCCCACCAGAAGTTAGCCTCACCTTTCATTAAGTAAGTAGTAAAAACTGTCTTCTGCTCCTCAGCGACTCTAGCGATGACAAAGGCCTTTTCAATCTCCTTTATCCATGACTGGGCCTCTATCGGGTTCGCTGTTCCTCTAAACTCCGGAGGCCCTACTGCCTTGAAGTCTTTAAAATTGGCTAAGTGGTTGCCTGTCTGGTTTCCTGTAGTAGTGGTTTGATTTCCCAAGGCTTCTGCCATCATGTTCACAAAATCTTGCATTGGGTTTGGTGGAGTTTCCTCTACATTGTTAACTGACTCTTCGATCCCATGATTTCGTAGGATTCGTCTGGGCGGCATTATCTGTTTAAGCAAACCCTAACACGTTACTCGGGCTTTCTTAAAACATAAGTATTCAGCATGTATATAATAATCACATGACTCTTGTGTGGGAGTTTTAGATTACCCAACCTCGGAAATTCTGCTTTCCCGATTAGTGATTTAAGTTACTAAGATACCGATTCAGTCTCACTGAATTAACATAATCATTGCATAAATGGTATATCAAGTAAAATTCTCAAGCACATACCATAATAATGCATCTATATTCATATACCGACTTAAGCGTCTTACACGTTTATCACAGGCATATTGTCATAATTGCTACCATCCCATTTAATATAACAAAAGGTGGGATTCACTTAAACCATTCTTTCCTACCTACATAGTTGGGAAGTACATCCTACCTACGAACTACCTCGCACCTTGCTGAGGTTAATACAATTTCTAGTAAACCAAATGGTAGTACCAATAACACTGATCAAGGCATAACCACCCACTTCCAACTATCCTCTAGGGGACACAAGGTAATGCAACTCACGCTTGCTCTCGCTACTGGAGGGCAGATTCATCCATCTAGCGTCGAACTGCATCCAGACAATGTCTAAGGCTCGCTCCAATTCCACTATCTTCGCATCCTTAGCCTTTACCTCATCCTTCAATTGTCCTAACTGCAGCTCCCTTAGCAGCAGCCTCCTTCGCAACTCGGCTAACTCAGCCTGGGCCTGGTAAGCAGCGTCCTTGTACTGCTGTTCAGAAATCTGGTGGATGTGGTTCTGTGCCTCTAATTGTTTAGCCTTAACCTCTAGCTCGGCGTTCCTCGCCAGCAAACCTCCTATCACATCAGGCTCTATGGGCTCCTGGTTCACTGGACAGCTATCTTGACTCTCGTCCGACATCCTACAAACACCACACAAATAAATCAACATCAGTACCACAATAAAATATATTCATTGATGAAATGAAATGATATTTTATTCGGTACGACTAGAACTCTATGAATCTCCCCGACCCATTACCTTCATACTCTATGTGAGTTTTCTACTAAGGTTATATCCTAGGTTTCTTGTTCCAAACGTTTATAACCTACAGCTCTGATACCAACCTGTGACACCCCCAAATCCGGGTTTCCTAACCTCGAATTCGGTGTTCACGATACTCAACAACAAACATACTTTCTAACTAATGCGGAATAATAATCATAACATGTCTATCGAAATCGTGATAATCATCTTACAATAATGGTCCCAAGGTTCTTTAACCTTAACTTAAAACATACCCTTAACACAATAGGGTTCACATAACTAAATAACAATTCAAGATAAACTATTATATAAGCCCTATCAGGCACTATTCTTGCACCTTCTCCTTTCCTTTGTTCCCTCTTGACGTTTCTGCCTTAGCTGAAATAAAGATCATGATATAGCAAGGGTAAGCAACTAGTTTGCTTAGCAAGTTTATACACAAGGGAGATATATCATGAATAGAAAGAAGTTTTGCTTTCAATGTTCAACAACAGGATAAAATAGTGAAGAAACGTGAATTAATAGTCAACGCTTGAATATTCGAATAATTGAATAACAATTACTGAGTGGTTTGAAATAACCAAGGACATTTGCCAAGGTTCTCAGCACTTAGACTGGACCTCTTAAAAAGTTTTGGTAATCAAGGGGATCAGCCTTTCATACCCCGTGATTTATGCATAAACACTTAATAACCGACATTGATATCATGCCTTAAATCAAATTTATCCTTTGCTCAGCCAAGAGTTCTTACATGACAATATAATAAGAACAGCTTTTAAAATACCTTTGATTTAACAAATTAGACATGCTTGATCTAGCTGATACAAATAGCATAGATCTATCTTATAAATAATTCATGCCTGAAAGAACTTCAATTGAATATACAGTTCAATAATAATAGGGCACGAAAATAATTGCACAAGGTGCGAGTCTCAATAACCAGTATAGATGTGAATAATCAACAATAATTATTCACTAACATGCTTCGAAAATAATAACTCGAGTTTGAGTTAGGGAACTTGCCTGTCTGCTCAGCTACAACAATTCTAGCTTTAACTAATTGTCCTTGAAGAACCTAACATTGATAATGTTGATCTATCAATTAGTACTGCGTAGTTGTATATCGATACGCTTACTTATGCTATCTATTTAACAGTTAAGCCAATCACATAGCACACATAAGCAAATAGACTATCGTAAATCCTATAAGACACTTAATTAATCCTTAGGTTGTTGGTTTAATTAATTAACAATGTTTCCCTTAAGTGATAAACACTTATTAAACCCTTAAACAATTAATAATAATTGTTCAATTAATTAACATTACTTTTTCTTAAGTAATATTCATTTATTAAACCCTTAAACAATTAATTATAATTGTTTAATTAACGAGTTATTAAACTCTCTCTATTTTATTGACTCTATCTTCAATTAATTACTATTAAATAGTAATTAATTAATTATCTTTAGTCATTATTAATAATAGTACTTAATAACTAATTATATTCACTTATTATTTAATTATTAATTAAATAATAATCAAATTATAAATTTTAATTGTCTTTAATTATTATTTAAGATTAAATAATAGTTAATTAGGTTTGTTTATTATTTAACGTTAATCAAATAATTAATTAGTGCGTAACGATTATCTTTAGTTATTATTTAATAATAAATAATAGATAATTAGATTTATTTATTATTTAAAATTAATTAAATAATAAATAAATAATTAGTAAATATGAATTATCTTTAGTTATTATTTAATAATAAATAATAACTAATTAGATTTATTTATTATTTAAGGTTAATCAAGTAATAAATAATTACTTAGTGAATAAGAATTATCTTTAGTTATTATTTAATAAATGATAACTAATTAGGTTTATTTATTATTTAAAGTTAATCAAATAATAAATAATTAATTAGTGAGTAATAATTATCTTTAGTTATTATTTAATAATAACTAATTAGGTTTATTTATTATTTAATGTTAATCAAATAATAAATAACTAATAAGTGAGTACTAAGTATCTTTAGTTATTATTTAATAATAACTAATTAGGTTTATTTATTATTTAATGTTAATCAAATAATAAATAACTAATAAGTGAGTACTAATTATCTTTAGTTATTATTTAATAATAAATAATAACTAATTAGGTTTATTTATATTTTAAAATTAATCAAATCATAAATAATTAATTTACAATTCTTAATTATCCTTAATCATTATTTAATAATAATTAATCAATTACTTAACTTTATTTATTATTTAAACATAATTAAATAACAAATAGTTAATTTTTTTCTTCTAATTTTCGTTCTTGATTTCCAGATTTGGGGTCTCTCACCAAAACCTTCATAAAACGAAATCTACAACTTCGATTTACGATCCGTCGATTTTGTTGGATTCGTATCTTCCTGAACTACACTTTTCACTTATCAAACATCAAATTTGGTTAAGTTTAGGTCTCAGAAAATAGGCTCAAAGTCAGGGTTCAGCAAGGTTGTTCAACAGTTGGCATGCTTTGGTAATAAATTCATGGTTTGCTCATTTTTCAACATATTTGAGTGATTCAAAAGGGATTTTGTCCCTAACCTATGGATCTAGCATATCAAGAAAGAAAATCACAAGATCCTTTTATAGATTTCAAAATGACAAGCGTATAACAACCTTTTTCAAATAAAATTTCCGGAAATCTCCTTTACTTCCTTTCTTCTAAATTTTTCCAACATAAACTCACACATATGAACAAGCAAAACATTATATATTCAAGATCTAACCTTATCATAAGGTTCTAGCCATCAAGAACATAAAACTTCAAGGATCTATGTCCAAACACATTAAAATAGCTTAAAGTTTGGAGTTATACCTTTTTGATTTCTTCTTCTTCTTTTCCTTCCCAAAATAGGTTGTGAATGGGGATGGCCTAAACAATCAAGACCCTCTTCTTTCTCCCACAAGATTTGTTCTTGCTTCTCTCTTCCAACTCACAAACTCTCTCTACACTTGGTGAATAATAAGTGAGCCAACCCTTGTTAACTTTGGTGAGGGGTCCTATTTATAGGAAAGTAGAGACCATGGGCAAAATAGTCATTAATCATGACTAGGCAAGGGCAATTTGGTCAATTCATCAATAGTAAGAAGTTTCCTAGCAACTTCCTCAAGGGTATTTTAGTCCTTTCCCAACCTCTTTCAAGGTTAAAATAGTCTTTTCGCAAAATCTTAATTATCCATTAGTTATTACCCATTCTTCATTGGTTATTAGACATTGGTTATTATCTTGCCATCATTACATTGGTTAAACACAATGGTTATTATCCCGCCATCATTTCATTGGTTATTAACCACTTGGATATACAATGGTTATTGCCCTTACATAATTACCTTGGTTATTAACCACTCTTGGCTATTTTAGTCATTACCCACCAATACCTATACTTGACTCACCTATGGTTATCTCTTAACCATAGTTATATCATACCTGCCAACACGAGTATAGACACATCTTATACATCTCCCACCAATTAACCCAAGTTAATTTAAATAGAACACAATGTTAACTCATTGAATTAAATTAGATTTAATTAATAAGGACGTTCAAAATTCACGGGCATTACAAAAACTGCTACGAGTGCTTAGAGATTTCAAATCAGCTATTAGATGGACCATAGCAGATATCAAGGGGATAAGCCCTTCGTTTTGCATGCATAAGATCCTGCTGGAAGATGGTAGTAAGCCGATGGTTGAGCAGCAAAGAAGGCTTAATCTAATAATGAAATAAGTGGTCAAGAAAGAGGTATTGAAATGGCTAGATGCAGGAATAATCTACCCGATTTCGAACAGTTCATGGGTGAGCCCCGTGCAGTGCGTACCAAAGGAGGGTGGTATGACCGTTGTCACCAATGAGAATAACGAGCTGATCCCAACGCGAACAGTAACAGGGTGGAGAATCTGCATGGACTACCGCAAGCTTAACAAAGCTACAAAGAAGGACCAGTTTCCACTTCCATTTATCGATCAGATGTTAGACAAACTGGCGGGTCATGAGTATTATTGCCTTCTGGACGGGTATTCAGGCTATAATCAGATTATGATAGCTCTAGAAGACCAGGAAAAGACTACATTTACATGTCCATACGGCACTTTTGCCTTCAGAAGGATGTCTTTCGGGTTGTGCAATGCTCCAGCCACCTTTCAGAGATGTATGACAGCAATTTTTTCAGACATGGTCGAACAGAATGTTGAGGTATTTATGGACGATTTCTCGGTATTTGGTGACTCTTTTGATATATATCTTGAGAATTTGGTGTTGGTCTTGAAAAGATGTGTTGAAACGAATCTAGTTTTGAATTGGGAGAAGTGCCATTTTATGGTACAAGAAGGAGTTATACTGGGACACAAAGTTTCGAAGCAAGAAATTAAGGTGGACAGGGCAAAGCTGGAAACTATTGAGAATTTACCTCCACCTACATCAGTAAGAGGTGTCCGCAATTTTCTTGGACATGCATGCTTCTACTGCAGATTCATCAAGGACTTCTCCAAGATAACTAAACCATTGTGCAGTTTATTAGAGAAGGATGCACAGTTTAAATTCGATGAGGCTTGCATGAGGGCATTTGAGCACTTAAAGGGGAAACTAACTTCAGCACCAGTTATCACAGCACCAGATTGGGCATTGCCGTTTGAGCTGATGTGTGACGCCAGTGATTACGCCGTGGGGGCTGTTTTGGGGCAAAGGAAGGAGAAGATGTTTCATGTGATATACTATGCCAGCAAGACCCTTACGGATGCACAGTTAAATTACACTACCACAGAAAAAGAGTTATTGGCAGTGGTGTATGCCTTCGATAAATTTCGGTCATATCTGATAGGCACAAAAGTGATAGTGTACACGGATCACTTGGCAATCCGACATTTAGTGGCAAAGAAGGATGCGAAGCCCAGGTTGATCAGGTGGATTTTATTATTGCAGGAGTTTGATTTGGAGATCAAGGACAGGAAGGGTACCGAAAACCAAGTGGCAGACCACTTATCTCGACTCGAGAATTCGGAAAGGGAGATAGACGGCAAAGTTACAATTAATGAATCCTTTCTGGATGAGCAGTTGTTTGTGGTGCAAGGGGAAGTGCCATGGTTTGCTGATTACGCGAACTATTTGGTGAGTAAGATGATACCTTCTGACTTGGTGGGGCATCAAAAGAAAAAATTTCTGCATGACGTCAAATAGTATATATGGGATGAGCCGTATTTGTTTAAATAGTGTGCAGATCAAATGATAAGAAGGTGTATCCCGTATAGCGAGACCGAGGGGATTCTACAGGATTGCCATTCTTCTGTATATGGAGGTCATTATGGAGGAGAGAGAACAGCGGCTAGAGTACTACAAGTGGGGTTCTACTGGCCGACAATTTTTAAAGATGCTTACAGTTTCGTCCAGAGGTGTGATAGATGTCAGAGAGTGGGAAACATTTCAAAGAGGAATGAAATGCCTTTGAATACAATCCTCGAAGTAGAAGTTTTCGATGTATGGGGGATTGATTTCATGGGCCCTTTTGTGTCTTCGTGCGGTAATCTCTACATCTTGCTAGCAGTTGACTATGTGTCGAAATGGGTAGAAGTGGCAGCGCTCCCGACAAATGATGCCAAGGTAGTCCTAAAGTTTTTACATCGAAGTATTTTCACTAGATTTGGGACTCTGAGGGCCATTATCAATGATGAAGGTACGCACTTCTACAACAGACAGTTTACAGCTTTGTTGGCTAAGTATGGGGTGAATCATCGTATTGCTATAGTTTATCACCCACAGACGAACGGCCAAGCTAAAGTGTCCAATCGAGAAGTCAAAAGAATCCTCGAAAAAATTGTGAATCCGACGAGGAAGGATTGGTCTTTAAAGCTGGATGATGCTGTGTGGGCATATAGGACTGCTTACAAAACTCCGTTGGGCATGTCACCGTTTCAGCTGGTTTATGGAAAAGCTTGCCATCTTCCTATGGAGCTAGAGCATAAGGCATATTGGGCAATTCGGAAGTTGAACTTTGATTCGACAGCTGCAGGGGAGAAACGCTTACTCCAAATCAATGTGTTGGACGAATTTCAATTACGGGCATATGAAAACTCGAAGCTGTACAAGGAGAAGGTGAAGAAATGGCATGATCGTAAGGTCAGAGAAAGAACATTTAAACCAGGACAAAGGGTTTTACTTTTCAACTCCAGACTTAAACTTTTTCCCGGGAAGCTGAAATCAAGATGGTCAGGACCATTCACAATGAAGACGGTCTTTCCGCATGGTGCAATTGAAGTGTATGATAAATTCCCTGACCAGTCGTTCAAGGTGAATGGACAGTGTTTGAAGCATTACTTTGGGGATGAGGTGGACAGATAGAAAGTCACCTTACTCCTTTCTGCGACATGAGATTCAAAGACAGTCAAGCTAATTGACTATAACTTAGCGCTATCTGGGAGGCAACCCAGCGTTTTAATTTTCTGTTTTTCTTTTGTTTATTCAATTATTTTGTTTTAAAAAAAAAGAGAGTTTTGCAACTAATTTTGGACTTTGGGTTAATTTGTTTGCAGATAGAAGCTTGAACTGGGCAAAAATTTGGCTAAGTAAAGGCTCAAGCGCCTAAAGCGCTCCAACAGGTGTAACTTCAGCGCCTGAGGCGCTACATCAAGCTCCAGCTACTGCCACTCAGCGCTGGAAGTGCTCGACCATGCACAATGTCAGCGCCTGAAGCGCTAGACCCAACACCCAGCTTCTGTAATCAAGCGCCTTAGGCGCTATACTCCTCATTAAATCAAGCGCACTAGGCACTAGGCCAGGCCACAGCTACTGCAAGCAAGCGCTTAAAGCGCCCAACACACGGCTAAACCCAACGCTCTAGGCACTATACCAACACACGACTACTGGACAGCAGCGCTTAAAGCACTCAACTCTTCACAAACACAGCGCCTAAAGCGCTAGGCAGGAGAATTTGAAAAAAAAAAGGTTAAAACCCTAAGTCGGGCTAAAGCAGGTTTTCACACCACAAATAAATCTTTTATTCTCCTAGCTGCCTTCAAGTCGCCGTTCTCCTCATTGTTGCTGAGTGAAGCTACTTTCTCCCAACCAAACACCAACAAATCGTCACTCACAATTAAACCTATTGTCGGCACACATCTTTTGCAATCAAGGAACTTTCTTCTCATAGCCAAAAAAGGATTGAAGATTCTACATATGGGTACTTTCAATTTCAAGTAAGTTTTACATTATTGAGCAATTAGAACTTGAAATTGTTGGCTAGAGATTGAATTGCTGGTATTTGGAGAAAGTTTTTTTTTTGTTTTGATTGTGAACCCAATTGAGTTTGGGTTGGCTCAATTGGGATTGGGTTAAAGCTTCAATTTTCTATCTATATGTTTGCGAATTGTGGGAGATTACATTGTTGCAAAATTGGGTTACTCTTAAGTTTGGGGGAAACATTGTCAAAGGGTTTTTCAAGTGTTGTCTACCAAGTGTTCGACAATTTGCCCCAACGAAGTTGTGAATTATTTTGAGTCTTGCTCATTCTTAAGTGGTTATTCATGGCTCCCAAAAGACATAGAGGAGAAAGCTCAGGTTCATCTGCTGTTAAGTATGATAAAAAGAAGTTTGTTAGCCCTCAAGCTTACTACAGGTATAAAAACTGGTCATCAGGGAAGTCCTTAATTCCTGAGCGCGGGTTGTTACCAATTGAGCGGGTAGATGGGGAATTAGCTCACATGATACGAAGCCATAATTGGATGGCATTTACAGTGTAACCTGAGCCAGCTGCAGTGGAAATTGTAAAGGAATTTTATGCCAATGCTAAAGAAGCCGATGGGAATTTGGTGATGGTTCGTGGTAAGGAAGTAAATGTGGGGCGAAAAGCAATCAACGCGCATTATAGGTTGCAAAAGATTCACAGTGATGGATATACGAAATATATGCAACAGGATTTGGATTACACTGAGATCATAGCAGCCCTTTGTGAGCCCGGAACGGAATGGAAATTGACCGACCAGTAGGAAGCCGTGCACTTCCCTTCATCTAAGCTGAGCCGATATGGAAAAGCTTGGCATGCATTTATTTGTGCTAAGTTGATGCCGTGCCGCAATATGAGTGACGTGATTAATCAGCGGGCGGCGCTATTGTTTTGCATAGCCACAGGAAAGACAGTGGATGTTGGGGAGGTAATTCATGAATCTATTGTGCACGAGCTTGAGGGTAGCACCACAGGTGGATTACCTCATCCTTCATTGATCACCGATTTATGTCGCCGTGCTGGGGTCCAGTGGGATAAGGATGAACTAATGCAGGCCCCATTGTCTCCAATTGATCATGCTGCGATGGTACGGTACAGAGTATGGGATGGAGGTGAATCACACTCGCGGAGATTAGGCTTTATTATACCACAGCAGCAGCCGCAGGATCAGCCACCACCTGTTGAGGATCCGGTTCAAGCCCCCAATGTACTTGAGACTATCCGTCAGGACCTCAGGCACTATACTAGATGGATAGACTTAGTGGCAGGACAGATTCAGAGGGGTTTTGATCGCATGAATCCTCAGCAGAGTCGACTTGCTCAATGCCAAACAGAGATCTATGTTTATAATGTTAATTGTTCTACAGCGTTGGCGGATATGTTTGGGCGGTTGAATCCTTCGGCAGGGCCATTTCAGTTTCCACCAGCTCCTCCTCTTTCTATTTACCCACCACCTGACTCGCCTCCTGATACCAATGATGATGATGATGATGCTACCGATGGCAGTGATGACGAGTAGCGTTTTCATCAGGGGAGTCCTATGTTCTTAATTTCTTATTATTTCTCAATGAGGACATTGTGCAGTACAGTTTGGGGGGTAGTTTTATGTTTTCATGCATATAGATTGTTTTGTTTCATTGTGTTTATACTTGTTGCATGGTAGTTGCATTTTAGGGTGTGTCAAGCATTTAGTTGCATGAATCAGATAACAAATGACATAGTTGAACCATTGTGACCAATGATAAGATTCTAGTGTTAAGTAAAAGCTTGCTAATGATTGAAATCTAGTGTTGAGCGATAACTTGAACGGGGAAGTCGAATTTGCTTGTCTGAAGTTCATGTTAACAAGGAAAGCATTTAGTCAACTGTTTACTCAATGTGATTTAAATTCTTATATAATTTGCGTTTGGTAAGGAACTTGGGAATACAAAGTGATAATATCAGTGACATGTCTATGAAGGCTCTAGTAAGCAAGAAAATAAGTTTGGGTGAGTTCTAAAAAAAAGAATGAGTATAAAAAAAAACTTTCTTGGCTAGTTTGGTTTCGTGGCCATTTCTACTCGGGTTATTAGATCCATAGGGGTGTCTTGACACCTAGTTCCCTAAAGCCAACTGGTTTGGGAGTCACTGGTTGAAAGCTCGTTACATGGGTAGTTTTGGTAAGCCTAAGGAAGCTAGACATTGTGCATGCCATGTAAAAAAAAGGAAAAGAAAAAAAAAGAAACGAGATGGAGCGTAAAACGCACTCGTGAAATAAAGAAAACATGCCGAAATACCCCTTGTGCTAATTAAATGTTTACATGAGTCGGATTAGTTGTTTTACTGATGGAGGTGTGTAAAAATTAAGTTACTTTCTTATATGTTGATTATATGAGTAATTTGGGTTGTGATTGATTATAACAGTTGATACACACACACACACAGCATGAATGATGACAAGCATGGTTTGATTAATCAGTTTGAGTAGGAGCTTTACATTAGATAGTGGGTTGAACTGGATTATTTTATGGATATTTGAGGCCTGATATGGATTACTATGTTGTTTTAGTTATTTGATTCGTTTACATTATAGTTAGTTTGCATTTAGTCAGTGTAAGCACGACTAAGCAGCTTTGGAAAAAAATTTATTTGACCTAATCCTATAATAAAATATACGATCACATAACACAAAGTCGGAATAAGAAATTTCATTTAATAAACACATAATTTACATATACGAATCTTATTAAGGTCGGGAATATCACAATTTACTTGGTCTTAGTGGCCATTATACCAAGTCCAAGGGACTTAAACAGATCTCAATGATCTGGGACTAAGTGTCCACATTCTAAGACTAAGTGACTTAACGTGTATACAATATCAGCAACACAAGTTAGGATATGAAAAGTTCCATCTCCTCTTGGATCAAATAACAATCTTTGAAACTTTTCACGTCGCATATTCACCCATTTACGAATTCTTGGATCAAAAGTCAATCTGATGATCTCGTCCCTTCACAAAAACACCCACTTCAATTCACTTAGGTTAAAAACAAAACAACACCAATCAATATGTATCTTTTGTATCATCACTAAGAATTTAAGAAACTCAAATTTATATGCATAATCTACTAGATCAAAAATCAAAACACTTCCCTTTAGATGTTCTATGCATCGTTCCAATTGGTTCGCATACTGCTCTACATCACTCTCAATGTTGGATCTATTCCTTTCCTGTATCTACATAACAATTTCAATCCTCTCCTTTCCATTTACGTTAGCATACTCAAAATCATGCAATGATGATAACTCTAATGGAAAGACATGATCACAACTAATGTTAAATAACGACAACTTATCTACAGATTGAACAGTATGAAAACAAGAATACTGGCCATAAAAATTAGAATTAATATTATGAAAATAAGAACATTGAAAACGAAAATAAACAGTATGATCATAAACTAATTCAACATATATCAAACATCCTCCATAGTTTATGATAAAGACGATCTACCATCAAAATAGCTAAATATAAATTTATCAATGGAAGCATGCAAAACATGTTTGAATAAACTCATAAAAACACTAGATGCATTAGTTAATGTAACCGAAATAACCAACCACTTATACAAATCACATGTTAATGCAACTTTCTATCCATCACATTCTCTCATGCTAATTTGATGATGACTACTAATCAAATCAAATTTAGACAAAACACAAGTACTATGCAATTCATCTAGCATATTATTTAAGCAAAGAAAAGAATATCGATACTTGTTTATCAATTGAAAATCAACGCACATGCTCGACGTACTATCCTTCTTAGGTACTATGATCTTATGAACAACACACGAACTCATGCTTACTTTCATGATACCCCTCTCCATTAACTCTCCAACTTGCCTTTGTAACTCCGTCGTCTCCTCAGGAATGCTATAGGTTGATTGGTATGGAATGATAGCATTGGGTATGATATCAACCTGAAATAGAGAAACAACATAACTACACAAAGAAAAGTTAAATTAGTTAATATTCAAAAGTGCCTCTTTGTACGAACATACAGTCATCAGTTGTTTAAAATACAATACTTTTTCCCACTCACTCTCATTTTTATAGTCACTAATTTTTCTCTCTTCTTTTCTCTCAATCTCTCTCTTATTTTCATTCTCACTCTTTTCAATCTCTCTTTTGTTTTCAACCTCACTTTTATGTGCTTCCTCTTTTTCACTCGCAATCTTTTGATCATTCTCTTTCTTTTGTTCACTCTCTTACTTTTGAACACTGCTTTTTCGTAAGTGCTCTAGATCTTCATGAATCTGTTCGGATTTTACTGGCATAAAAGTGATCTTCCTTTGATTATACACCAATGAATAACGATTTATAGAGCTATCATGCTTAACACGTTAGTTGCGTCATCATAGTCTCCTAAGCAACAAATGACAAGTGTTTGTCGGAACTACATCATATAACACCTCATCTTCATATCTTCCAATTTTAAATGAAACTATCACCTGTTTAGTCACCTCTACATCTCCAATACCATTGATTCCTTGCAACGTGTAAGGCAGAGGATGCGCAACTGTTGACAAACCCGCTTTCTCGACTATAATTGTGACAACCAGAATTTTCGAGAATAATTATAGTAAGAATTTAATATAGAATAATTCTTATTATGATTCGAGTTTGAATGTATATGTGTTATATATATTTATGTGATTTATTTGGTGAGCTTAATATGTATATATAAATGTAAAATATATATACATAGATTCAGAATGATTGAGTTACTAGTTAATAATTGTAACGATCGCGAGCCGTGGGTAGCTTGGTAAATCGAGCTTATGAATATTATTGAATATTAATAATATTATGTGTTAAGCGTTTAAAGGTTATATTATAACCTAGACTATGTGTAGACAATGATTAGTAAGTATGAAAGTGTTCGTATAAGCTAATTTGGTGGTTTCGAGAAATATCGGTAGAGTACTATTTATTGGATTAAATAAATGGTTGATGGATAATAATATTGAACGAGTTATTTGTTATAAAGACGCTAACCCGAATTATGGGCGAGAGATATGTGCGATGATGTATATGATTATGGGGAGTTAATCGTGAAGAGCAGCGATCGTGAATCGTGAATACCCTTGTAATTTGGGTTTATTAATATTATTAAATGGATTAAATAATATTATTTTGATGTGACGTGTTTTAAGGCTATTTTATAACTTTGATGATGTCAATATATGAAGTTTTATGCGTTGTCGAACCGTAAGAGTGAATAATTAATTTTGCAAAAGATCGCAAAATCACTATTCACGAGGCACGTTTACCGATGCACTATTCATGTCCAAAATATTTTTACGTCTTTTACGAGTTCGAGTAATTTCGTTAAGACATGTACGAAAAGAAATAATTTTTCCAAGCGTCAAAAATTTTATTTGAGTTGATACGTGATTATATCCGTATCCGAAATGTATTATATAGGTGTTCCGAATATATGGACAAATCCCATAATAATTATTTTTAACCATCCCAATAATTTATGGAATAACCCATTTTAATTTTGGGTAGAGTTATTTACCAAATTGGGTACAAAAGTGGGAGTATTCGGATATCTTTTTGTGTATTTGGGTATTTATTTTGGCTTGTTACTCCAAGAGGGAACCAACTCCCCCATTTTGGACCAATCAAAAGAGAGAGAGGAGAGAGGAGCCGGAAAAATGCCTTGAGCCCTCAGCTCCCTCATTTCCTCCCGAACTCCCTCCCTCCCATACCATTCCATTTCATTTTCTTTCTCTAAAGTTGGTGCTGCAGATTTTAGAGAGAAAGAGAAAGAGAGAGAAAGTTGCAGGAAATGAAGAGGAAGAAGGAGAAGAACAAGAAGAAGAAGGAGATAAGGGTTCGGGTGAAGAAGGAGAAGAGAAGAGGAGAAGAAGAAGCGTGGGAAGGAGGAAGAGGAAGCCCTAACAAACCTCCATAACCTTCAAGAAGTAAGAAACAAGAGGTAATCTCCTCTTCCACCATCTCTCCTCCATTTTTGAGTTTTTCAAGCTTTTTCAAGCTTTTGTGATGGGTTTTGATTTTCTGGAGATTTTCTGTAACAATCCAGAATTTTATAATTATTTGAAAACATTTATTGGAGTTGAATGAATGTTTTAATTGTTTTTTTTAATTGATGAATTTGTTGTGCGTTAATTTAATTAGATGTGGTATAATTAAATTAATGTTTTGATTTGAAGATTTGATTTAATAAGATGATTAAATTGATTAAATTATTAATATATTGTTAGTAATTACAATGTTGTATAAATTCTAATTTAATTTAATAATTGAATTAGAGCTTTATTAATTTATTGAAGGGAATTATAAGTGCAATGGAATTATTATAGCTAATGTTATTATGAAATTTAATTGAGCTAATATTATTGTTTTATTAAGGGTGTGACAATTATTTAATTATATAACATGTAGTCTATTAGAATAATTTGGTTTGGGAAGAGTTTGCTTTGCTAAACGTGGCCTTATAGCCTTTGAGATTTTTAACTGAAAACCCTTTGCTCTCTCTTAACTGACAATCACATAAGGGTCAGTTTTATGTTTCACGTATATTTGTTCTTGGCTTGGTTGTTCTGCAAAAAGCCAGAGAAGTGAGAAAGGGAGAAAAGTTGAGAGTGGAATTTTGGAATTAAAGCTTGATAATCATCAACTAGTGTTCTTAATCATCTACCAAGGTATAATTTAATTTAAAGTTTTATTCAAGTTATTCAAAAATTAGTTCTCTGTGATTGATTTTGGTGACTAATTTGTTACAAGAGTTGTTAAATTTGTTTGTATATATGTAAATAATCTGTTATATAATGTTTTAGTATTATTTGGAGTGATTTAATTTGTGAAAACAAGTTTGAGAATGAGGAAATTGGGTTTTTGATAATATGTGTGTTTTGGTCTACGTTGGGTTTAAATTAATGCTCAATTCATGTATTAACTTGCAAATTGATGGTGATATATGATTCAATGTTCAATTATTAAGAGATTGCATGCTTAGCCATCTGATTTTATCGAATAATGGGTTTGTAGTAGTTGATCTTATAAGAGATGTCAAAAAAATGAGTTTTTAGCAAAAGCGTGGTTTAATCCTTTGGGTTTTGTTGGTTTGATTGTTTTAGGTTGTTAGAATCATTATATGGATGCTTAATACTGTTCATAAGAGGTTTATGTTAATTTAGAATGCTTAATTTGGTGTCTTGATGCTGGAAAATTGTGTTTTGGGTTGGAAGATTCTGCAGTTCGCGAACTGCAGAACCTGTAATCTGGGAAGCTTGCCCTGGCGAGCTCATCAAGTTCATTTTTCTCGCCCCGGCGAGGTCTTGCCCCGGCGAGACCATAGAGCTTAATTTTTCTCGCCCCGGCGGGAATTGCAGAACATGGGATTTTTATTATTTTTGATTTTCTCTTTTATGATATACTATCTTATGCAGGATTAAAACCTAAACCAATGTATAGAGCAAATACCAAGATAATAAGATAGATGTTAAGCTAATGTTTGGTATCTATGAAATACAAAGTTGTTATACCTTAACTTAAAGGCAAGTTCTAGAAGCTCTTAAAGTGTAACATTTTTATATCTAAGCTTGTATCTTCCGAAATAGGTTTAATAATCAGAAATCAATTGGGAATTGGGATGAGGTTGACTGAGAGAGATTCTTGAAGTGTTAGTGTACGTGAATATTGTAACTAATCATTTTGTTGCTATACAAATGGAATGTGTAGGTTGTTTATGGTACGTGGTTTGTAGTTAGGAAAACTACGCACGAGGCAAGTTTCTTATTCTCAACTTTTTCACATTAAACATGTTCTCAAGTTTAAATTTACTTAACGCAAGTTTCCTTATCTTACCTCAATTTCACTTAATGCAAGCTTTCTAATCATAACTTGTATACAAGCATGCAAGTTTCTAAATCCTATTTTCTCATTTAGCAAGTTATCATTGCATATCATAAACTTTTGACTTTTGGATTTATGATGTTCAAAGCTCAAGTTAATTGAATTCATTATTCCAATACCTTGGATATACAAAATCTATATCATTGTATATCACTGTTGTTGACCTTTAATCATAACCTAAGTTATTTAAGTTCTATTTTTGTTGAACTAAATTCTTGGATGACAAAACTGAGAAGAACAACCCTAGTATAGGGGAATACTTACGCGAAAGCGTTAAATGGTTGTGCACAATACATTGTACAATGGGCTGATCACCCTGAGTACGAGATGGTTAGTCCAGTTATAGTTTATTAAACTGTTAAAGGTTAGAGTGAACTTACCTGTTAACCTAGGACAAGGTTCGTGGTCTTGCGACCCTCAGTATATCATTTTTATTACCCCTTGAAGTGCTAATTTTATTCTATCGAGCTTCCAGATATTTCCATCCTTGAATATCGTTCAACAAAAAAGTTATACCATACAGATTAGATTATCTTTGGAAATGTTCGTTGTTGTTATGGTGGGCATTTGTTTTGCTCACCCTTGCATATTTAACCCTTGCAGCTAAAGCTGAGCAAGCGAACGAGCCTTCTACTAGCAAGGGAAAAGGAAAGATGAACAAGTGATGATGAGTTTTTTATGATATGAAGACTTGTTTACTTTTAGTTATATAGTTCTGTAATCAAGACTTATTAATTGTTTATGTTTCCATATTAGTAAGATGTAATTAAGGTTAGAGAACCTAGGATAAATTTTAAAAAGTTATGTAACCCTTAGCGGAAGATGTTTCAATCTTAAGCAGTTTGTTTTACTTAAATTCTTTTGCTTATGGGTAGATAAATGTTATGCTGGATAGTGAGCACCAAATCTGAGTGGTTTGAGTTAACCTGGATTTGGGGGTGTCACATTTTCTATTGTTGTTGTTGCTTGTGATGATTTGTAAATGTTGTTAAGAGACTATATAAGCCATTAATAACATCAAAGTGGAACAAAAATGGAACAAATTCGTACCTTGGCTTAATGGAGCAAGAACAATGAACAAAACATGGACTTTGGACTGTTGGACGATTTAGAGGACCTTGTGAAAGTAGTATGCACACAAGTCAATCATATTTGATATGATGTAGCATATACTTTGTAATCTTATTCATTTATTAATAAAATAATTGATTTTCTTAAAAGGAATTTTATATTATCTACATGGTGCTGTTATATTAAATGTGATAAACCCATAGTTTTGAGCAATGCTTTTAGAATCATGATGGTGATCATGCTAATGAGATCTAAATTCAAGATAGCTCACAAACTAAAATTGTTCCTAATCGTTGGATTACTAAATTGGGGATTAGTGAATCCGGATAGATTAGTACATACGTTGCTTGCTCTTATGAAGAGGATGATTGATCTCATAATCATTTGTGTGGTGACACTAAAGCAAGTATGTAGGTGCTTATTGGAGAATAAGTTCACTGAACGTGACTCGCTAAGGAATACCTAATGGAGTTTTACTCGGCTGTCAATAGGAATTCCTCTAGTGATAGTAGTACAAGTGATCCTTAGACTTGAGATCATCATAGTATCTTGTGTATGATAAGTTATACTTTGACATGTCCCTTAAGACCTTTAGGGTATATCAAAGGGTATGATTGGGTATAATAAGTTGTACATGGAGATAGGTGAATGATCAACAAAGAATCTACCACGTCTAGTAAAAGATGTGAATGTCCTATGTGATTCGATAAATGATAACTCAGTAGTCCTTGGCCAAGGCAGAATGAAATTAGAAAGGAGTTTCTAATTTGCATTATTTAGAGTTGTGCATTTGGGAATCGAAATACATATAATTAAATAAAATAAGACTTGACAGAAATTCCATGTCTTATATTTAATTGGGACATTGTATGGTAGAAGGATTGAATTGTACGATAACTATTTACTCAAAGGTTCTTTTGTGATTAATGTTGAAATCTATATTATCTGGAAAGTCGTTGATCGCTAAGGGGGCTTACCCTTATTGTAGAATAAATATTATTTATTTAAATGAATTAAATAGTTTAATTTATTTATTTAAATAAGATTAGAATTGTTCTAATTGATTTATTCACAACCGGTTTAATATGGAGAACCTAAAGGGTCACACCGCAAAAGGAAAATATTTATTTAAGAAGTAAATGGCATAATTGTAATAATAAGTTAAGTGTATTTAATTTAATCTATGGAGATAGAATAAATTAAATAGCTTAATATTTATTATTTAATATTTTGGAAATATTAAATATAAATTAATAAGAGGAGTCTTATTATTATTATTACTATTACTATTATTTAATTCCTAATAGGGATTGGGAATTAATTAATATTACTATTATTTAATTCCTAATAGGGATTGGGAATTAATTAATATAACTATTATTTAATTCCTAATAGGGATTGGGAATTAATTAATAGAAGTACTCTCTCTCATTAATTCCTAATTGGATTAGGAATATAATTAAAGGAGTTTAATTAAAATAGAAACCCTAATCCTAAATAGTTTAGGGAAGGGGTTTTCCTACATCTATAAATAAGAGAAGTCTTATCATATATTAGGGTTACACACTCTTACATTAGATTGTGGAGAGTACTTACAATTTCTATAGAGATAGAAACTAGGGTTTTGCCAAACACCCAACTTCTTGAATATTTGTTCTTCCTTGGTGGATCACCTCTAGAGGCCAAACATTTGGGTGGCTAACATTGATCAAAGGAAGGAATCACACCGTTGAATTCAAGGAGAACTCGAAGGACTAGGAGTTGAACTTGTACCTGAGGAAGCTTTGTTCTACAAGGGTATAGTTCTTATTCTCCATCTCTTTCGTTTAATTAATAATTGTGCATAAAGAAAGATCATGGTGATGGTTTGTATAAAATTTTAAAATCTGATTTTATTGCGCTTCCGTTTTATTTATGTAATTTGATTGCATGTTCGCGCTATACAAACCTAACACCTTGTAGCTATGATTTCGTGTTTGTTTAATTTATTTGTTGTTATGATATTGTACTTCCATGGGTTATGAGTTTAACCCAATTGGAATGGAGTAAAAAGGGATTAAAACAAAGATTTAGTGATGATTTTTGTAAAGAACACCAAGAACACGAAGAACACCAAGAACACGAAAATATAGCATGAGTTGATACTTTGGACTAAGATTTGGCCATGTTAATATTGATGGATAACTCAAAATTTTTGATATGTTGTAACTCTATGTCTTAGGAGTCCATAGAGTCCGGAATGGACCAATTTGAATGTGTATAGAAGGAGTTATGAGGATTGGAGTGAAGGAAGGTCAAAATCGCGAAGCTAGGTAAACGAGCACCATAATCTCCTACATACAGCGCTGGGGCGCTGGTATTAGACTTAGTTTCAGAGCCGGGGCGCTAGGCCTCAGGTGGTAAAAGTCAGTTTTGACGTCCTTTAGTAAAACGAGAATAACTTGCTCATATGAACTCGAAATTGGATGATTCAAGATGATCCGGAACGAGGACGAATAGACCTACAACTTTCATTTAATAAGTTTTAACATTTGAGGTCGGGAATAATTTCCAAATTGGCCATCTTTAGGACTATAGTGCATTTGGAGGCAATCGGAGAGTGTCGGGCATGCGCGTAAGCACGCGTAATGCTCCTGACAATGTTAAATGATGTTCTAAGTTCTATAACTTGATTTATTATGATTTATAATGATGCTTAGTATTAGCCATTGAGTATTAGACAATTCGAATGGGCGTGCCAAGCGTACGCAATCGCGTGTCACTTGGGCGTTCGAATAAACAAGTGTGGCATACGGACGTGCAAACGTCGTAACGCTGTAACAAGTGTGTATAACCTTGTTTAATATTTTGTTTCTAATAATAATGAAACATGATAGAGTGTTATAACCCAATGTATAAGCACGCTAAGCATATCCTAATGAGGCGAATCGGGCGTGGGGGGTATAAACGTCGAAACGTCGTGTAAAGTGTTAATTAACTTCAATAATGTTTCGATTCAAATGAAACAAACATTATAAGATATGGGATGGGGTTAATGTAACCAATAAGTATTGATGATGATAAGAGTCGTAACGTTTTCAAACGACGCGACACCGAGTAACGTTTTAGAGTTAATCGCGTTTATTAATTTATAATACGCGAACAATATGAGATAAGAGTTGTTATATTGTAAACCATTATATGAAGCCTTTTTAGTAGCTAATTGGTATTTTATTATTAAATAAATTATGTAGGATATTTGAAGGACGAGCCATCATAATTTGGCAAGGAAAGCTTAAGGCAAGTTCTTTTAGTAACTTGTTGACTTGTTTAAATGTATTGATATACATGACTTGATTACTAAATCTTTCGCTATTATGTGGATTATATGGGAGCATGATTAAAATGTTTACAATGTGCAATTATGTGACTATATTATTCTATGTGGAACTTGAATTACTGTAAATATACAACGTGAGATACATGAGATATGCTATGAGATGCATGATGCATATATATGGATGAATTGCATAAGATTTATAATGCATGACTAAGATGCATAGTATGAGAATCATGATGCATGGATAAATGCAAACTTATGTGTTATGTGAAGCATGAAATGTGAAAACTGTTAGTTCTTGTTGAGCCATCGTGCTCATTCTTGCAAAAATAAAACTTTTACAGATTTACGATGCAATGCAATTATCTTGATATCGTGATGATAAGGAATAGAGGCGCAGGGATACAGGAAGGTTGTTAAATGTCCCTTTATTGCAATTATTTAGCTGTGATGATGGTATATGATGTACATGAATTTGACTATGTAAACCTTGAGTTAAAAATAAAGGTTATCTTCTATAATAGTAAGACGTGATTATGTTAGTTACTTGTTATAGTAAACTACAAGGATGACGATGTATAAAGGACATTTTTATAACGATTGTTTGGTTATTGAATAACCTTGCGAATATTCAGTGATTGAATAAGTCAGAATCTGAACCTAGCATTCACATATGAGATTTTGTAAATGATCATGGTATTTATTCAATCTTGATCATAAGTGTTTAAGTTAAATGTTATGAAACTTGAGATTGAGAAAAGTTTGAGGTAATAATTGTTAATGCTTGTATTGATATGGACTGTTATATATACAGCATGAGTAGTATTAAATTGGTAATGTTTATTAAATGATGTTTTAGTTATGATTCGGAGGCTTGAGACGATAATATTTATATTGTATCAATGTAAATATTTTTATTATTCCGCAATAAATTGTTGATAGTATGGCGTATGAGTTACATAGTGATGCACCAGATTCGAGGTTAAGGTAACCCGGATTTAGGGGCGTCACAAGTTGGTATCAGAGCTATAGGTTATAAACCTTAGGTAAGAGAACCTTAGGCTATAACCTGAGGGTAGAAAGAGGATAATGATAAAGAATAAACTCAACTAGAGTTTAATTGATAGTAAATGAATTTAGGAAATTCATAGTAAGAGTTGAGATATATATGAGACGATTCAAAGAAGAATCTTGAAGAGTTATAAAAGATGAGGATTTGGAGTTACCTGACTCCAATAATAAAGATGACAGGTATTGATAAATAGACGAGGTCTATAAGGCGTAAATGCAGTAAAATCATATATTATGATTAGAGAGAAGAGTATAGAAGATCGTAGGATGAAACGATCATAGGATAAGGAATATCGTAATGTAGAACGATTATCGAGTAAGATCACGAAGTGATTGGATTAGGTCATAGAATGGCAGATGATCAATTGAATGATTAAAAATTTTAGCTCAATGCTATAGATAGATGGTACTATGAGATAGTACGAGTGAAACTCGGAAAGAGTTATGGATGATGAAACACGTATTAAATTCTTGTTGAGCAACGAGTAAGCTAGGATTGGGGGTGATTTCAATTGAGGACTCATGTTAGTGGCTGAGTTGTACAATTCCTTGTATGGGCGGGGAATTCGTGCTTGGTTTGAGAACTACTTAGCTTCCTATATCGGTATAGTGGTTGAGTTGAACAATTCCTTGTATGGGCGGGGAATTTGTGCTTGGTGTAACAACCGCTTAGCTTCCTATATTGATTAGTGGCTGAGTTGATCGATTCCTTGTATGGGCAGGGGATTGTGATGGGTTCGACAATCACTTAGCTTCCTATATTGATAATCGTTGGAACCTGGTATCGCGCTATCGCTATACGTATGACGAAAAGGTGATTCTTTTCTCATATTTATATTTGATAGTTAGAGAATAATAAGATTAGGTGCGAGTTCTTAAAACTCATACTTATGGTAAGTTCGTGACTCATAATCATATGGTATGTTTTGAGCCCCTCAGCGTATGGACAGTCCTTGATTTGTTCTTGGACTACGTATTACTAGGACAAGTTCCTAAACTCATATTATTGTGGCAAGTTCCTGAACTCATAATGTGTGGTAAGTTGATGAACTATATTAGGGTATGGGAAAGTTGTAGAGTGAGAATTGTGAATTATCAATATGATGAGCATTGATGGAGTTAGAAATAGATAGAATTATTAAATAGTGGAGAAATGGGAGAAATTGAAGTTGATGAGGAGAAATGGATATTCCAAATCTTCTAGCTATGCTAGATTTCGAATTTATTGACATCGTGCTGATACTTGCACTTTTTCTCTACGAAAAATGTGTGGGGCCAGATTACTGGACCAATGATTTTTAAATGTACTATTATTCATATGTCTATGCTAATTGCTCCAGCTAGGCAAAATGATTTAAAAATATCAAAATATATTTCTAAATAGTCATCAATGCATCATGGAACCTGGTGTAGAATGACAGATGATGGAGACATCAATGTAGATTAACCTAGTGTTAGATGTGATCATAGGATCGTCAACCCACTATGGTATGATGTAGTATGACAAAGTCACAAAATGACGGAATCCTAACACACTGTTGCAACAGTGCAGTATTATGACGTCATAAAATGATTTTTGTTTTCTTTAAAGTATGAAAAACTATGCCAATTGAGTTGGCTAAAATATTTTGATTGATGTCCGAACCGTTGATGTGAGTCTAAGCTATTTGATTCGGCTAGACGAATATTGAAATGTGATTATGAAACTCGAGAATTCTTAGACAATGTTTTCCAAACCAAATTGTTTTGGTGCGGGCTTTTATATCTGCTGAGATGAACAACCCTCATAGAAGGGGTAATATTTTTGATGTTGGGAAAATCCGACTGCGCGTGCAAATAGTATATAAAAAGGGGTTATGCATGACCTCGGGTACAGTAGGCTGATCACCTATTGTATTAGTATGTTGGGTTATCAGATGAATTTCTGGTGATTCTAGTATGTTGTGTTATCAGATGAATTTTTGGTGATTCTAGTATGTGTTTTTGGTCCTTAATGACCACTCAGCATCCAATATTGGTAATTCATGTAAGAGGTAAGTGCCATGGTGGCCACTCAATGATTCATACTACTTCACAATTATCGAATAATTGTTGAAGACTCCTGAAAGATATTCCAGTATTCTGGAAACTGAATGTGAAAAGGGTAATTTTCCCTAGAAAGAAGTAGTCGTAGAATGCGACTATTCTAAATGAATCCTTGAAAGAAGAAAGCGTAAAGCTTTGTTGAAAGTCTGTGTGAATGAATGATATGAGCATGATAGTAATTATAGGATTAATATTTCCTGGAAGAAGCGGATGAAATTCCGAAAATAAGAACTGAAATTCTTAGAGAGAATGATGGGTAGAATGAGCAAAGATGAATATGTTGTAATTTCGAGGATGAAATTCTTAGAAGAAGGGGTGAATGTAATATCCCTAATATTTATGAGTTAGTAAATCATGATATTAAATTATTATGATGAGTGCGCCATACAATGATCCTTAGAAAAGAAAATTGATGGGTTAAAGACAGGATAATACTCAATATATAATTGAGATTGATAAAGGTCATAGAATAAAACCTACAAGAATTTGTTAAAGAAGCGGATTAAATAGGCAATGTAAAACCTATGTTATAGTAATATGTTGAAATTATTCAACTATAAAATTTCAGAAGAAATTAGACGAAAACCGAGTAACAAAGGTTCGATATTTGTGATTCCGATGACGGAATCCTTATAAGGAGGGAAGGATGTGACAACCCGAATTTTTGAGAATAATTATAGTAAGAATTTAATATAAAATAATTCTTATTATGATTCGAGTTTGAATGTATATGTGTTATATATATTTATGTGATTTATTTGGTGAGCTTAATATGTATATATAAATGTGAAATATATATACATAGATTCAGAATAATTGAGTTACTAGTTAATAATTGTAACGATCGCGAGCCGTGGGTAGCTTGGTAATTCGAGCTTATGGATATTATTGAATATTAATAATATTATGTGTTAAGCGTTTAAAGGTTATATTATAACCTAGACTATGTGTAGACGATGATTAGTAAGTATGAAAGTGTTCGTATAAGCTAATTTGGTGGTTTCGAGAAATATCGGTAGAGTACTATTTATTGGATTAAATAAATGGTTGATGGATAATAATATTGAACAAGTTATTTGTTGTAAAGACGCTAACCCGAATTATGGGCGAGAGATATGTGCGATGATGTATATGATTATGGGAAGTTAATCGTGAAGAGCAGCGATCGCGAATCGTGAATACCCTTGTAATTTGGGTTTATTAATATTATTAAATGGATTAAATAATATTATTTTGATGTGACGTGTTTTAAGGCTATTTTATAACCTTGATGATGTCAATATATGAAGTTTTATGCGTTGTTGAACCGTAGGAGTGAATAATTGATTTTGCAAAAGATCGCAAAATCACTATTCACGATGCACGTTTACCGATGCACTATTCAAGCCCAAAATATTTTTACGTCTTTTTTGAGTTCGAGTAATTTCGTTAAGACATGTACGAAAAGAAATAATTTTTCCAAGCGTAGAAAATTTTATTTGAGCTGATACGTGATTTTATCCGTATCCGAAATGTATTATATGAGTATTCCGAATATATGGACAAATTCCATAATAATTATTTTTACCCATCCCAATAATTTATGGAATAGCCCATTTTAATTTTGGGTAGAGTTATTTACCAAATTGGGTACAAAAGTGGGAGTATTCGAATATATTTTTGTGTATTTGGGTATTTATTTTGGCTTGTTACTCCAAGAGGGAACCAACTCCCCCATTTTGGACCAATCAAAAGAGAGAGAGGAGAGAGGAGCCGGCAAAATGCCTTGAGCCCTCAACTCCTTCATTTCCTCCCTCCCTCCCTCCCTCCCTCCCTCCCTCCCTCACATACCATTCCATTTCATTTTCTTTCTCCAAAGTTGGTGCTGCAGATTTGAGAGAGAGAGAGAAAGAGAGAGAAAGTTGCAGAAAATGAAGGGGAAGAAGGAGAAGAACAAGAAGAAGAAGGAGATAAGGGTTCGGGTGAAGAAGGAGAAGAGAAGAGGAGAAGAAAAAGCATGGGAAGGAGGAAGAGGAAGCCCTAACAAACCTCCATAACCTTCAAGAAGTAAGAAACAAGAGGTAATCTCCTCTTCCACCATCTCTCCTCCATTTTTGAGTTTTTCAAGCTTTTTCAAGCTTCTGTGATGGGTTTTGACTTTCTGGAGATTTTCTATTGTTGTTGTTGCTTATGATGGTTTGTAAATGTTGTTAAGAGACTATATAAGCCATTAATAACATCAAAATGGAACAAAAATGGAACAAATCCGTACCTTGGCTTAATGGAGCAAGAACAATAAACAAAACATAGTCTTTGGACTGTTGGACGATTTAGAGGACCTTGTAGCTATGATTTCGTTTTTGTTTAATTCGTTTGTTGTTATAATATTGTACTTCCATGTGTTATGAGTTTAACCCAATTGGAATGGAGTAAAAAGGGATTAAAACAAAGATTTAGTGATGATTTTTGTAAAGAACACCAAGAACACCAAGAACACGAAGAACACGAAAATATAGCATGAGTTGATACTTTGGCCTAAGATTTGGCCATGTTAATGTTGATGGATAACTCTAAATTTTTGATATATTGTATCTCTATGTCTTAGGAGTCCATAGAGTCCGGAATGGACCAATTTGAACGTGTATAGAAGGAGTTATGAGGATTGGAGTGAAGGACAGTCAAAATCGCGAAGCTGGGTAAACGAGCACCATAATCTCCTGCATACAGCGCCGGGGCACTGGTATTAGACTTAGTTTCAGAGCCAGGGCGCTAGGCCTCAGGTGGTAAAAGTCAGTTTTGACGTCCTTTAGTAAAACGGGAATAATTTGCTCATACAAACTTGAAATTGGATGATTCAAGATGATCTGGAACGAGAACGAATAGACCTAAAACTTTTATTTAATAAGTTTTAACATTTGAGGTCGGGAACAATTTCCAAATTGGCCATCTTTAGGACTGTAGTGCATTTGGAGGCAATCGGAGAGTGTCGGGCATGCGCGTAAGCATGCGTAATGCTCCCGACAATGTTAAATGATGTTCTAAGTTCTATAACCTGATTTATTATGATTTATAATGATACTTAGTATTAGCCATTGCGTATTAGACAATTCGAATGGGCGTGCCAAGCGTAAGCAATCGCGTGTCACTTGGGCGTTCGAATAGACAAGTGTGGCGTACGGACGTGCAAACATCGTAACGCCGTAACAAGTGTGTATAACCTTGTTTAATATTTTGTTTCTAATAATAATGAAACATGATAGAGTATTATAACCCAATGTATGAGCACGCTAAGCATATTCTAATGAGGCGAATCGGGTGTGGGGCGTATACTTGTTATAGTAAACTACAAGGATGATGATGATGTATAAAGAACATTTTTATAACGATTGTTTGGTTATTGAATAACCTTGCGAATATTCAGGGATTGAATAAGTCAGAATCTGAACCTAGCGTTCACATATGAGATTTTGTAAATGATCATGGTATTTATTCAATCTTGATCATAAGTGTTTAAGTTAAATGTTACGAAACTTGAGATTGAGAAAAGTTTGAGGTAATAATTGTTAATTGATGAGTGGATTTTATACCTACGAATTAGATGTTTTCTAGGCTCAATTCTCGGCTATCTTTAAGCATTTATAGCACCATTTCACTAGTTATTTCATTATTGTACAGGAAGCGACACTAAGTAGAAAATTATGGAATTGTGGAACTTTTGGAGAAAAATGTCAATTACCAGCAGTAAGCTCCATCGCCGGGGCGACAATCCCAAACTTACTTTCAGCGCCGGGGCGACGTTACTAAGCCAATTCCATCGCCGGGGCGGCATCTCGCAGCATATTTTTGTCGCCGGGGCGACAGGTCGGGACAAGAGATATGGCTGGCGTTTGTCACATCTGCTGGTAGTGGAGTTTCAGTGGAGCAAATTCGGGAGCACAATGGAAAGGGAAGGAGAGAGAGTAATCAGATTAGTAGCCATCCAGGGAGTGGAGATTGAATTATTGAAGCTTTGCTACACAATTTGGAGGGTAGGGTTTGAGAGAAAAAGAAGAAGAACAAAGGAACAAAGGTAGTAATCATCTGAATTTCATCAACTCAAGGAGGCTAGGAGCACGAAATAGGAAGCAAGAGCAACTCAAGAAGATCTACACCACACCAATTCGGGAATCTCATCAAAAAAAGGGGTGTTTCTTCATATGTTGTAGTTCTTATTTCTTATTTTGTTATTCCAAACCATGTACTATAATCAGATTATGATGTTGAAATTGAATATGAGCTAAACTCTTCATTCTAAGATTGCAATGGAACCCAACTTGTAGTTTAAATTGAATGCTCTCTCTTTGATTGGTAGTTAGTCATTACATGAATTGGAGTTCATAACCTTTGCTTAAGGATTAATTGCTTGGCCCGTAATTACCTTGGTAACTTATATGGAATTGAGAGAGGAAGTGTAAGTTGAGACCTAGTTATGAATTCATGTGAAAGTTAGATATTCTTTATGGATAATGTATGAGATTATGTGACGTGAGTCTTATGTATTACTCTTGAGGATTGATAATTTGATTGTATTTAGAATAGACATATACCTAAATACCACATGTATCCATTTGAGAATCATGTTTAATGATTTTAATTGTGAAAGTTGGTAATTGATAGAATGGTTAATGGGATTTTACGTGACATGTGTCTTATTAATTGTTCTTGATATGAGATTCTTGCTAGTGTATAGAATAGAAATATATCTATACACCACAATAGGAAATACATATTCGACCATCGAGAGAGGCTTAAATATACTTGTGATTTCTCGGATAGCAATTCTTATGTTCTAATTTACCAAACAAGAGAGAGTATGATGTTTAAATGAAGAGTTGGGGGATATTGTAATCTTAGACCTTTTTATCTTGAACTTTATCCGTGTTAGTAAAACCTTGTTTTCTAAATTGCCCTTATTTTAGTTTTAATCAACAACAAACACAAACCATATTGTCATTGTTTAAATTGGATTGATTTTACATGCGATTGATATTTGGTAATTATTTAACATAATTCCTCGTGGGTTCGACACTTTACTTATCTTATATTACTTGTGGACCGCGTATACTTGCGCGTGTTTTATTGATTGCGAAATCGATTAACATTAATACTTGTATTGATATGGACTGTTATATATACAACATGAGTAGTATTAAATTGGTAATGTTTTTTAAATGATGTTTTAGTTATGGTTTTGAGGCTTGGGACGATAATATTTATATTGTATCAATGTAAATATTTTTATTATTCCGCAATAAATTGTTGATAGTATGGCGTATGAGTTGCATAATGATGCACCAAATTCGAGGTTAAGGTAATCCGGATTTGGTGGCGTCACAATAATAATGCTTACAATGTTATTACAACTTGCATCATCAACTTTCACAATACATAACTTTTCTTGTACTAAAAACCTAGTATAAAGGGTGTGGAAGATGTGCCTTCATTGTACTTTAACTTCCTCTTGAGCTTGCAAACTTGAATCCCTTGTTGTCACCAACGGCTCTTCATGGACTGCATGATCTTCTTCAATTTCTACCTCCCTCGGTTGTACTCGTTCTCCATACGCCTTAGGCGTGTCTTGTGGCTGTCTCCAACACGACTCCAACCTGTCTACCCACCTATAAACTTTCTTATCATCATCCAATGTTGATCGCCTTGGAGGTTGCTCTAAACGTCTTAGAGATGCATACTCTTTCCTCCTATTCAGCTGGATTGGAACAAACCGTTTCTTCGTCACGATTTTCAATTCCTCCCATATCTAGATCGAACGCTCTCCACATCTCCTCCTGCTAATCACAAATTGATCCCACCATGTAGCTGTATAATCATAGAACTCTAGAACCGCAAGTTTGACCTTCTTATGCTCGGAATAGTCATAATAGCCAAACTCTCACTCCTTTTTTTTCTCCCACTTCAAATATGCTTCAGAATCATTTCTACCTTTAAAAGATTTTCTTCGAAGTTCAGGAGTACTCTTAAACTCGTAATCAAACATGTTTGCTACAAAACAAAGGTTAGTAGATAAAAATTTCCTCACCACTCCCTTATGTGTTTCGCTCAATAATGACTCGCTCGTGCATCACTCAATTGGCTTTTACCCTCGAATGATCTCACTACTCTTGCCTTTTTCTGCTCAAATATTGTCTCTTATAGGTTCTTTTTGAATTCACCAAACACATATCACAATTTACTGTTCAATTCAATAAGAATTTATCAAGAAAAGAAATAGAAGGTATGAGTCTCGGAATACCAACAAAGTTACGGGTTGAGCGCTTTGTAAACTCCCGGTATACCTTCAAATTTTCGAAAAAGCTTATTAGGCTTACGGAATTTTATGGCGTTGCTTCGTCAGAATAGATGATTGAGTGCTCGAATTATCGTTGTTGAATTGGTTAGCATGCAATAAAAATAAACTGAATTTTTTTTCCTTTTTTTAGATAATCAAATAAGAAAATTAAAAGATAGATAACCTGCTAGAAAACTTAGCATTGATACCAAAGGATAGACTTCACGGCACACTTGCATGATGTAGTCGTTGTCCGGATCGTTTCTAGCAAAGTTTTATTGGTGGAACACGCTCGATATCTCAACCCTTCACTTATATTAAGTGAGAACCTTGGCGCAATTGATAGCGCAAGGAATTCTGCGTTGAATCATGGCTCTCTCTCTAGGATTTTCGCTCTCCCTTCTATCAACTTTTTTTCCTAGTTGATCTTTCTTCTTGTTGCGATTCTCCATTTCCTTTCTCTAATTTTGATTCATCCATTCTCTTATCCCTGCTGCTTCTTGATCTCAGTTCTTATGATGGGCCCCTCTCACCTCTACGAGGGTTTACCCGATTTAAATGCTCCTCTAGTTGGTTTGTCAGTTATTGGGTTGCCTAACCCTTCTGTTTCAGCTATATCCATGATTGATATGGGCGAATCTCCAAATATGGTTGAAACCGAGCCCATCCCCTTAGATATTTCATTTGACTCAGACGAATCTACTAGTATTAGTGCTCATGATGTTGATTCAGGCTTAAGTCAGGAGATGGTTATGCAAGATATCTTCAGAGCTGCTAATCAATTATCTATGCAAGATCAGCTTGATGTTGTGGCCGAACGGAAAAGGAACCAAAACCTACTTGATTTTATCTCTGCTTAAGGGTTCTCCCTCAAGGATGTAAATGAATTCTCCCGATTAGGTTCCTCTGTCATAATCGTGAATGAGCACAACATAATTTGTAAAAAGTCCCCAGTCAGTTGGTTGCTCTGATTCTAAAATAGAGACCATGTCTGTCTTTCAGCAGAAGGCAAGGGAGTGTGGGGTTGCTCCCTCTGTGATTGGGAATGCTGCTAAGAATGTAGTTCATCCTATTTTGGAAAGGAGCCCTGGTAAGGATTTAGAAGAAGGCGAGCTGTCAACCTCTGATTCTGGTCCAAAGAATAAGTCAATAAAAGGGGCCTTACCTACACCTTGGAGTGAAATTATTGTTGGGGGCAGTTCAAAGCCTAAATGTAATCTCTCTTTCCATCTACCCTGTCTGATCAATGGTGTTGTCACCATAAGGACTCCTACTGAGATACTTATTAAGGGGAATAGTATATGGAATTCGAGCTTGGTGGGTTTTTTCCTTCACTTCAGTCTGCCTTACAAAGTTATTACAAAGACTTCTTTTAAAATTTATGGTCTGCAAAAGGTTTTTCTTCATGATAAAGGCTTCTTCATTTTTAAATTTCCTAATGAAGTTGACAGAGATAATGTATTGGCATTGGACCCCTGGTATATAACAAACAAACTCCTTACTCTTAAGCACTGGAAAGAGGGGATAGACCTTCAGACTGAGGCTTGCACAAAAACACTTATTTGGGTCAAATTCCACCATATGCCTTTATCATATTGGAATGTAAAGGGGTTGAGCTACTTGGCTAGTGGCATTGGTAGGCCTTTATTTGTTGATAAGAAAACTGAAAAGATGGTAGCCTATGAAATTTGCTAGGGTTTGTATTGAGATTGATGTTAATACTATCATGCATGAACAACTCATGGTCAATGTTTATGATGAGGAAGCCAGCTGTGAGAAAACTGTGGAAGTAAAAGTTGAGTATCAAAGCAAACCTGCTTCATGTTCCTACTACAATGTATTTGGCCACTCTTTATTCAAGTATCCTAAATCAAACTATTAGTGGGTTCCCAAGGCTCCTCCTTGTTCGAAGGCTACTGATGGAAGTTTTACTGTTGTTGGTATGTTGGACCCTTCTGAGTGCCCTTCCAGCTCTGGCCTTGTCTCCCCCCTTTGGTGACTATTACTAATTCTGCAGTTATTGCTTCTGCTATTATGCCTCCCCCTATCCCTTAGGAGGAATGGACGACTGTTGACAGAGGAAAAGGGATTCCCACAGGGTCAGATTCTATTATGTCCTTTCCGTGTAAATTTAATACCCCCATTTCAAACTCTTTTATGTTTATTTTTAACTCTTCCGAAACTTTTCCATCTAGCACTGATGCTACCCCCTTGCCTAATCCCTTGTTGCTAAGTTAAAAATCATTGACAAAAAGGAGGGCAAGGATCTAAAATCTAAACCCAAAAATGACTTGGAACCTGTTGTGGTTTCTAAGAAGAAAAACAAAAGAAGTGGTGGGAGAGGATCCCCAGCTTAACTATCTTATTTTATTATGGTAAATTTTTGATCTATGAATATTAGAGGTGTAAATAAGAAGCCCAAGCAGGCTAGTGTCCGAGACCTCATATGTAATCATTCTATATCTTTTGTTGGCCTAGTAGAGACTAGAGTTAAAGCTCCCAAAGCCATAATTGTTGTTAATGTTATTTGCAGGAAATGGAAATGGCAATTTAATTATAATTATCATGATAACGGGCGAATATGGATTGGTTGGGACCCCAATTTATGGGACATTTCTATTATTTCTAAATCTTCTCAATATATTCACTGTCTTGCTCTTTCTATTGAACTTAATGTTCAATTTTTTGTTGCTATTGTATATGGTCTTAACACTCCTGGTGAAAGGAAGCTACTATAGAGGGACTTGAGGATCTTAGCTGCAGCCATTGATAAGACTTGGGGTATTCTAGGGGATTTCAATGAGGTGGTATCTGTTACTAAAATTGATGGTAGGGATGATTCTTGGGATGGTGGAATGCAGGATTTAATGATTGCATTGATGACCTTTCTATTGTTGATCTTAGAGCAGTTGGGCCTTGCCACACTTGGTGGAATTCTCAAACTTCTAATCCTATTTATAAGAAGCTGGATAGAGCTACGATTAATTCCATTTGGATGCAATTCTTCCCTCACTCTCAGGTTGTTTTCTCTCCAAAGGAGCTCTCTGGCCATTGCCCTGCCATTATTCAAACTGGTCTGAAATTTCCCCACATCCCTAAGCCTTTTCAGTTCTTCAATTACATGCTGGATTTGGATAATTTCCATAATGTGGTACAGTCTGCTTGAAACTTTCCTGTCTCTGGTGACCCTTTGCAAGCTTTGGTTGGAAAGCTCAAATCTATTAAAACTGCCTTGATTAATCTTAACAGAACTATTGGCAATTTGTCCTCTAATGTGGATCAGGCTCGGGCTTTACTCCATGCTACTCAGCTTGCTATTTCTCTCAATCTTGTTGATCAACCTCTGTTAGAACTGCAAAGAATCCAATCTAGCAATCTTTGGGCTGCTTTACTATGTGAGGAAAAACTGTTCAAGCAAAAGTTTAGGATTCAATGACTCATGGAGGGTGATAAAAACTCTAGTTTTTTCCATAGCCAAGTTAAAAACAGATGGAATCAGAATAAAATTCTTTCAATCGAAGATTCAGAGGGTGATATTAAATGTGGGCATAATAAAGTTCAAAGAATTGCAGTGATCGTTTTAGCTCTCTCTTGGGTTCTTCTTCTCAGGCTGACCATTATGTTTTGCAATCCTTGGCATCATCCTTTGTTAATACCATATCTTCTTTGGATGCTACTATTCTTGATAGAGAAGTTACTGAGGCTGAAATTCTCTCCTCTTTGAAATCTATGAAGCAAAACAAGAGTCCAGGCCCTGATGGATTTAATGTCAACTTCTTTCTCCATGCCTGGGACATTGTGGGATGTGATTTTACCCATGCTATCAAATATTTTTTTTCAGTAAGGTTGTCTTCTTAGAGGCACAAACTCTACTGCCATTGCTCTTGTGCCTAAAGTGTCTAACACTACCTCTATGAATGATTATAGGCCTATATCATGCTGCAACACCACTTGTAAATGTATCTCTAAGATCATTGTAGCTAGGCTCGAAGGTGTTCTTCCAAAGCTCATTTCTCCTACTCAAGCTGCTTTTGTTCCAAGACGGAGAATTGGTGATAATATCCTTATTACTCAAGAACTCTTCAGGAACTATCATAGAGCCTTGGGTCCTACTAGATGTGCTATGAAAATTGATCTCAGGAAAGCTTTTGACTCTGTCTCTTGGGATTTCATCTTTGAGGCTTTAAAATTCTTTAAGTTTCCTCTTAAATTCATATTTTGGGTTAAGGCTTGTATTTCCTCCTCCAGATTTTTTTGTTAAAGTTAATGGAGCTCTTTGTGTTTATTTCCAAGGGACTAAAGGTCTGAGGCAAAGAGATCCTCTATCCCCCTACATGTTTGTTATTGCAATGGAAGTGCTCTTTCTTATTATTTCAAAGGAGACTGACCAAGCAGCTCAACCTAACCCACCTGTGCTTTGTGAATGATCTAATTTTATTCTGTCATGGGGATAACAGGTCTGTCAACATTCTCAAAAAGCGTCTTGAAAAATTTTCCTCCATTTCAAGTATGTACATAAATGCTGCCAAAAGCATGTGCTTTCTTTCCAATGTTCCTACTTGCTCAAGCTAACACAATTATTTCTTCCTTGGATTTCTAATTGGGTTCTTTCCCTGCTAAGTTTTTGGGTGTTCCTTTTAATCACCACAAAACTTAGCATTGCTGATTGTCGGCCGCTCTTAGAAAAGATCACTAACAGAATTGCATCATAAACAAATAACTTTCTATCATACTCTGGGAGGTTACAACAGATCAAGTCTGTTATCTATGTTATTCAATCCTACTGGTCTTCTCATTTCATCCATCCTGCTACTACTATGAAGGATATCAAAAGCACTATAAGCAGATTCTTATAGAAGGGCCCTTCTTTGTAGAAATATGGAGCTAAAGTCGCTTGGGGCAAAATTACTCTTCCTTCCTCTGAAGGCGATCTGGCTATCAAACACTTGGAAGACGGGAACCAAGCTTCAGTCCTCATGCATCTTTGGAAAATCGTGCATCTTGCATCCACATCTTTGTGGGCCACTTGGGTTAAAATTTTCAACCTTAAGAATAGGCACTTTTGGTGTATCCCTGTCCCAAATGATTGCTCATGGATTTAGAGGAAAGTGCTGAATTTAAGACCTATTGTTATGCAGTACATCAAGTACCAAATAGGTGATGGGAACTCCACTAGCTTATGGTTTGATCCTTGACTCTCTTGTAAGCCTTCGGTTGACTCATCCCATTCTCCTCTGATTTCTAACTCTGGGTTGGACCCTAATGTTATGGTCAGTAGTATCATCCACAACTCAGCATGACATCTTCCCTCCTCCAACCATATTGTTGTTATGGGTTTTAGGCATTCTTTTGACATCTCTAGGCAGTGTAATTCTGCTGGCCATGACGTTATTTTTTGGGATAGCACAAAGGCAAATGAGGTCTCTACTTCCTCCATATGGCACTCGATCAGATAGAGAGGGCAACCTGTAAATTGGCCTAAGCTGATATGGCACAAATTCTTGACTCCAAGGCTTTCCTTTCTTTGGCTTGCTTTTCAAAAAGGATTGTGCACCATGGACAGGCTTATAAACTTTGGTTTGGATGTTAATCCTATCTGTTTCTTATGTAATGTTCATGAAGAAACTTTTAGTCACCTTTTCTTTCACTGCCATTTTTCTTTCCAAGTGCTTGTTTCCGTACTTAGGCACTGTGTTTGGAGGGGTTTCACTCGAAATTGGCGATCTATTACTGACTATATTATTTCTTGCTCTAGTTCTACAATTCATCATAGCATCTTGCCCCTTGGGTTTGCTACTATAGTATATTATGTCTGGCAAGAACGCAATGCTCGTACTCACACAAATCGATCTACCCAGTTAGGACCATTGTTCAAGACATCCTGCATATGTTGAAGTGCAAACTCCACACCACCATTAAGTTTCAAAAAGTTAAAGCTAGAACTTGTTTTAGTCATTTAGCCCTATAGTGCTTGTTTAGTCATTGTTTGGGGATTGATCCGGGCTGATGGTGTAGTCTGTATGTAATCTGTTATGGTCTAGTCAGTAATCTGTTATGGGTCATGTTTGGTGCAGTCTGTAATCTGCTATGGTGTAGTCTGTTTGTAATCTGCTATGGTGTAGTCAGTAATCTGCTATGGACCATGTTTGATGTAGTCTGTAATCCGCTATGGTGCTACTACTGGGTGAGCTAATGCTGCTATTGCTGATGTTGCGGATTACAAACTACAAAAGTCTGAACATTCAAGTCAATAGATGACACAAAATAGTGAACTAGTTAGGTGATTTAGATAAAATATTCACATTCCAAATGTTGGGGTCCCAGCCAACCCAAATTCTCCCATTAACATGATGATCATAATTAAATTGCCAATGCAATTTCCTACATATAGCTTTAGCAACAACATTAGCTTTGGGACCTTTGACTCTAGTCTCAACTAGGCCAACAAAAGATAGTTATACTTACAAGTGAGGTCATAAACACTAGCCTGTTTAGGCCTCTTATTAACACCTCTAATATTCATTGCACAAAAATTAACCATAGAAATGAAGTTAGTTAAGTTGGGGATTACTTACCCCCCCCCCCTCCTTTGCTTCGTTTCTTTGAAGATTGGCCTTGATCTCCATAGCATCGAGCTTTGTTTTTTAAGTCTTTCCCTTCTTTTTCATCTATGATTTTCAGCTTGCCTACCAGAGGATTAGGTAGAAGGGTATTATCAGAGTCAGAAGGGTTGTCTTCCATGGTGGCATCAGGAGCAGATATAGGTAAGAAGGGGTTGGAGGTCAGAGCATTATTACCAAGAGGAGAACCATTAGCAGGCTGAGGAGAATATTGCTTTGGACCCTTAGAGATGACAGTCCAGTTATTCGTGGGATCTGATTGCAGAGCAGGGCTTGGGAGGGCCAGCAAGGGAGAAAAGGATGGAGTTGGGATGATTGGAGCAAGGGGGACAGAAGCTGGGGCCTTATGCACCCATTGGAAATTTTCTCTAGGGCATTTAGCTATAGACTGCCCAAAAGACTTGTAGTGGGCACATGATTGGGGCTTATTTTTCAACTTTAACTTCAACTACCTTTTCAGAATTAGAGACCTCATCAAAGACAACCACATCAAGCTTACCTGGAAGAGAAGACGAAGTTGTAATTTTAATACAGATCCGTGCAAAATTTAAAGGATCCATCTTTTTAGTAAGCTTATCAACAAATAATGGTTTCCCAATCCCTTCGGGGTCCAATAAGATACAGAGATATGATGAAATTTAACCCAAACAGGTGCTCTAGTGCACCTTCAGATTTGAAGTCCATACCTTTCTTCTAGACATATATATGTCACATTGAAAAACTAATTAATCATAGCCCAACTTTAACTAATTGCTTCCTTTAATAAAGGTATTTTCTTTTTATTAGAAAACATAACCTTAATTCATATCTTTTAAAAGACTTGATATCATATCATTCTATATACATAACATGTTGCATCATATTCTATTTCAAAATTTAAATATTGTCATTTTTTAGGTCTTGACCCGATCTGACCCGGTTGACCCAACCCGACCCGGCCAACTTGGACCGGCGTTGCAGCGCCCAAATTTGTACTGAGTCAGGCGCTGCGGCGCTGGCCTTGGATCGACCCGAACTGAATTGAACCGGTGCGGCGGCGCTTGATTTTGTTCTTGGTCCGGCTTCGCGGCGCTGGCTTTACTCCAACTCCCTGTATCCCGACGTTGCGGCGCCCAAAATGAACTGCATGAATGGCGCCATTCTTCATTTCTGAAAAAAAAATCTTTTCTTAAATTCCAGCCAGTTTTGCAAATTTATAACTTCCTTGCTACACATCGAATTAACACCATTTTTGGATATGTTCTACCTTGTACTACACAGTATTTTTAAAAAATATAACGTATAAGAAACTAGTTCAACAAGACTTCGAATCAGTGGCTTTAATCAGCCTGCACAGAGTAGTTTCTTACTTGGAAAATTTTCTAGATTTCCAGATTTTACTATTTTCATAGCAGTTGTCAAAATTCATATCTCATTCATTATAACTCCGATTATACTCAAATTTGGACAGTGTACACATCATACTACATAGTATTTTAGAAAAATATAACATGTCCATAACGAATTCTCAAAGGCATAATTACACAGGCTTAAAATGGCCAAAAAATCACAATTTTTCACTAAACTCAATTTGGCAAAAATACATGAATTCACTATTAAACTGTATTTAAACTATCCACATGATTCCACTCATCTTAAAACTTATATACACATATAACATAACTTCAAACTTTATTCAATTCTCACTTTTTAAGCATTTATACTTCCTTGAGGCATTTTGTCAAACATATAACATGCATAGCTTAAATTTTTGAATTTCTCTAACTATTAGGCATGATTAAACCAGAAATTTCGTTCATATAACTCCTATAATTATCAGTTATTAACAACATATCAACACACAACCCAAGCAATTCAATTGCATCTATTTTTATGCATATTATCATCAATTTCATATTTAGAAGTTCATAACTTACCTTTTAATGTGATCTTCCTCTTGAATTAATCTTGGTAATGCTCCCCTCCTTGCTCAGATCCTCTACAACCTCCCCAGAAATCCTTCTTCTCTCGAGCTCCCTCTTTTCTCACTAAATTTTCTTACGGTATGTAGTTTTTTGCAAAATGGGTAAGCATTAGAGAGGAAGTATTTATAGAGACTTGCTAGCTCTTGAATCCCTTCATGTTTCCAACTCCCAATCATCAGCTCCCAACCCTTCAATTTCCCCATGCATCAGTTGAGCTAAGGATTAGAGAGAGAGAGATTAAGAATTTGGAAGGGTTTTGGGTTAAAGAAAAAATAAACCCTCATTCTATTTACTCTCTCCTTTAAATTCTGCATAACCATTCCCCACTCTCTCCACTTAGTTTAGTCTAGTAGTCCCCATGGGGCCCACCCATCAGATTTCTTTTCCTTTTCCTTTTAATTTCTTAATTAACCATTTAATTACCCATTTAACTAATTTGACATCTGGAAATCAACTTTTTCATGATTATAGTCGATTCCTACTAAAATCAACGTTCTCAACGTCATAGGAATATTCGTTTCACTAAATTTAACCCCGAAATTCGAGTTTGACTTTTTTTACCGAAAAAGTCAATTGTTGACTTTGACCAAAAAGTCAACCCTGACACATTTTGTGTTTATAGTCTATTCTTACTAATTTTGACATTTCGGACTCAAATATCCGGTCCGCGTCTCTAAACTCACTTTCGAGTTTTAACTTCATTTCTTACGTTTAATAAAAATGTTAGCTCCCTTAGTTAATTCAAACCATAAAATTAATTTAAATCAACTATCAATATACATCTCATCACATAACTGTAATATATATATATATATATATATATATAACACATATACATATATTTATTTAATCACAAAAGTTTCACATAAAAATTCATTTAAATAGTATACATCAAATTACAGGTTATTCTCGGTTATTATATTCACCCTCCCTTCTAAGGATTCCATCCCCAGAATCATTACAAAGTTAAATAAAAAGATTAGGATAGTTTTTCATCATCTTTTTCTCGAGTTTCTACGTAGCTTATTCGGCATTGTGGTTCCTCCATACTACCTTTACAGAAGGTATTACTTTATTCCTTAAAACATGTTATTTCCTATCAATTATTTATATAGGAATTTCTTCATATGTTAAGTCTTTCTCAACCTAGATAGGTTCATATTCTATTACATGCTTGTAATCCTGCTTGTACGGTCGTAAGACTAATACATGAAACACATTATGAATATGCTTCAACTCAGGAGGTAAAGTTATTTCATAAGCCACTTCCCCTACCCTTTTCAATACCTCAAAAGGCCCTATAAACCTCAGACTCAGCTTTCCTTTCTTTCCAAACCTCATCTTCCCTTTCTAGGGAGATACCTTCAGAAACACATAGGTTCCGACATCAAAATCCCGCTATTGCCTATGTTGATCTGCATACTTCTTCTATCGATCTTGAGCCGACACTAATCTTGCTCGTATCATCTTGACAATGTCCGCAGTCTGTTGCACCAATTTCGGCCCTAGCAGTCGACGTTCCCCTACTTCGTCCTAGCACAGTGGTGTTCTGCACTTTCTTCCATACAAAGTTTCATAAGGCGCATACCTATACTCGAATGATAACTGTTGTTATATGCAAATTCCACCAATTGTAGGTGGTCATCCCAACTTCCCTTGAATCCATTACACATGCTCTTAACATATCTTCTAATGTTTGAATTGTTCTCTCACTTTGCCCATCTGTCTGGGATGATATGCAGTGCTCAACCTCAATCGCGTTCCCATGCGTTCTTGAAAGCTTCTCTAAAAATTCGTCGTGAACCACGGATCGCGATCTGACACAATCGATACCAGCACTCCATGTCTAGAAACAATCTCCTTGACGTAAAGTTTAGCTAACTGATCCAAATTGAATTTGATCTTGATTGGTAAGAAATGCGCTGACTTAGTCAATCGATCAACGATAACCCATATCGTATTGTATCCCTTCTAAGTAGTTGGAAGTCCTATCACGAAATCCATCGTGATATGCTCCCATTTCCATTATGAAATTTCCAGGGGTTAAAGTAACCCGCTTGGTTTCTGATGTTCCGCCTTAACTCTTTGACAAGTTAGGCGCCTGCTGACGCATTCCGCGATTTTTTCTTCATATTAGGCCACCAATAATGTTGGCGAAGGTCTTGATACATCTTTGTGCTTCCCAGATGAATCGAGTATCCCGAATTATGAGCCTTCAAACACTTTATCTCTAGTTCCATTCTTGCCATTTCATTGATTAGCTCTTCTTTAATCGTTAACATCGACAACATCCCTTTACCCTTTCTACTTAAAGCATCTGCAACCACGTTAGCTTTTCTTGGGTGATACAAAATTTCTCAATTATGGTCTTTTATTAACTCCAACCATCTCCTCTACCTTATGTTCAACTCTTTCTACGTGAAGATATACTTTAGACTTTTATGGTCCATATATATCTCACACTTTGCACCATACAAATAGTGCCTCCATATCTTCAGGGTAAATACTACCGCTGCCAATTCTAGGTCATGGGTAGAATATCCCTTCTCATAATTCTTTAGCTGTCTTGACGCGTACGCGATGACTTTACCATGTTGCATTAGCACATGGCCAAGTTCTTTATGCGATGCATCACTGTAAACCACAAAATCACCTTTATCGTCTGGTAACGACAACATCGGTGCTTCACTCAACCTTTTCTTCAGTTCTTAAAAACTCTCTTCATACTTATCTGTCCAAACAAATTTTACCGACTTCCTCGTCAGATTAGTCAGAGACCCCGCTATTTTTGAGAAATCTTGAATGAATCTTCTATAATAACCTGCCAATCCCAAGAAACTTCTCACTTCTTTGGCTATTCACAATTAATTACTGCCTCCACTTTTGTTGGATCCACAGAGATTCCATCTTTATCAATCACGTGTCCCAAAAATTGAACTCTTTCTAACCAAAATTCACACTTTGTAAACTTCACGTACAATTTTTCCTTCTTTAGTATTTCCATCACCAATCTCAAATGTTCAGCATCGTCCTCCTATGTCTTCAAGTAGACCAGAAAACCATCTATGAACACCACTATTAATTTATCCAAGTATTGCTTGAACACTCAGTTTATTATATCCATAAATGGTGCTAGAGCATTCATTAAACTGTTGGTCGATTTAGCAATCGATAAAAACACACGTGCAAGTATACACGGTCCACAAGTAATATATTGATAAGATATGAGTCGAACCCATAGGGAATTGTGACGAATAAAAACCAAGTACCAATCGTATATCAATTTGATCTAGTTTAAACAATGAAGATTTGAATTTTGTTGATTGGTTGAGTTCATAAGACGAGTAATGAATAAAATGCAGTAAAATATCAAGATAGAAAGATCTAAGATTACAATTTCCCCCAACATGTCATTTGAATCTCTTAACTCTCTCTTTTTAAACAGTTATCTCATACGAATTGACAACCGAGAAATCAAAACTTCATGAGAGCCTCTGTCGATGGTCAATCACAAATCTTCCTAAGCGGTGCATAGGTATATGTCTATCCTATACACTATCAAGAGACCAATTTCAAGAATGTTTAATAAGACACGTGTCACTAAATCTCATTAACCGTCCCCTCAATTACCAACTTTCACATTGGAAGTCATTAAGACTAGAATCTCAATTGGTTGCATGCGGTAGTTAGGTATATGTTTATCCCAACTACTATCGAGATACATATTATTGCGGATAATTAATAAGACATACGTCACTTAATCCGATTAATAACCCACAATAATCTATACTCTCGCATGTTATCATAACTAGGTCTTAACCTATAATCCGTTCGTCAAGTTCATATAGGTTCCCAAGGTAATTACGGGTCAAACAATTAATCTAGAAAGCAAGGGTTATGATAATTAATTCAAAAATGATTAACTAATATCAAAAAGAGAGAATTCAATTCAATTTAGGTGTTGGGTTCCATTACAATCTTAGAATAGAAAGTTAATTCATGATAGCTACAATAAACATCAATTTCAATTTATACATTGTCAAATTCGAATTACAAAGGAGATGAAAATATAGAAATGAAACCACTTTTGAAGCTGTTCAGCTGTTGTTCCTTGGGTTGCTGTTGGTTTCTAGCTCTCCTCCTTAGTTTCGCAATTCTTTTTGACTGAGTTCCTTGGCTTGTGGCTTGATTCAACTTGATTTGCAGCCTTTAGCACTATTGTTTGATGTATTTTGTAGCCTCTCTATCTCTAAATGTCTGATATGAAGCTCCAAAGAGAATATATATAGCCTCCGTCAAGAAACCCTAGCTAAAGTCAGACAAAATGCAGCTCAGATCACACTGAAAATATGTCAGATCGCACTCAAGACGGCGTTGGCGTGCCTGCACGGTGCCTGGCGCGCGCGCTCCCATGGCTTGGTTGGCGCACACTGGCTGTAGCACGCCCGCGCCGCGCGCTCGCGCGCGCGCCCTGGCCGCTTGCCTGGCGCCGGCCTGCTACTCGTTTGCTGCCCGCCTGCCTGCCGAGGCCCGTGCGCGCGCCCATGCGCCCACGCCCAGCGCCTGCCTGGCGCCCCACCTGCTGCACGTGCGTGCTGCTGCCGCTCGTGGCTTGGCCGACGCCGCACGCCGTGCACGCTTTCCAATGTCGTGCGCGCTCAACTTCCAAATGTTATCAAATCAAACACCGGGCATCGCCAAACACTAATTTTCACCATATCACCATTCGGGCACGGATATCCAAGCACAGGCATTGAGTCATTGCAAACAACGATCCGAGCAATCTTTATTTTAATTCATACAATCACAATAAAAATATATCAAAGCAACATAAAAGATGTAAAAGTAACACAAAACTAAATTATCTAGAAATAAGATAAAAATACCTAAAAACCATATAAAATTCCCAAAAGCTAACAAATTATCAAGATCAAAAGTACCCAAAATGTGTGTATAAAACACCCTCATCATAAACCAAATGACATCACCAGGAACTCATAATAGTCGTAACGAGTCCTAAACGCTGTCTTAGGTACATCCTCCTGCTTCACCTTCAACTGGTGATATCCCGTTCTTAAATCGATTTTAGAAAAATATCTCGTTCCCTTCAACTGATTAAACAGATCATCAATCCTAGGTAGTGGGTACTTATTTTTGATTGTCACTTTGTTCAACTCCCGATAGTCGATACAAAGTCTCAACGATCCATCTTTCTTCTTAACAAATAAAACGGGTGCTCCCCATGGAGACACTCGGTTGGATATACTTCTTGTCTAATAATTCCTAGAATTGAACCATCAACTCCTTCATCTCTACAGGTGCCATTATGTACGGAGCTTTCAAAACCGGCGTTGTTCCTGGTATTACATCGATGACAAATTCAATCTCCCTATCTGGCGAAAGACCCAACAATTCCTCTGGAAACACATCCGTAAACTCTCTTACTATAGGTATATGCCCCATCTCTGCTCCCACTTTCTGGGTATCAACAATGTGGGCCAGATAACCTACACATCCTTTCCTTAATAGTTTCTTAGTTTGCATCATCGTCAGACAACATGAGTGTCTAGGCGATTTATTACCATAAAACACTACCTTAGACTGAATTGGAGTCTGAAGGTTTAGACTTTTCTTTTGGCAATCTATCATTGTCCCATGGTTATATAACCAATCCATTCCTAAAATTACATTAAACTCTCCCAATTGAATTTGAATTAAATCCACAGGCAACTTATGCCCCCTTATGTCTACACAATAATTCCTATGAATATAACTAACAGGAACTACTTCCTTATTCGCAACTTTTATATTCTGAGGATACTCTAATTCTTCTTGGGATAAGTTTAATCGTTGCGTGAATTCATACGATACGAAAGAACAAGTAGCACCCGAATCAAACAATACATATGCATTTATATCATTGATTGGAATGATACCTGAAACATCTTTGGATACGACCACATCTTGAATCGTCATGTTAAAAGTCCTTGTTGTTAGTCGATTATGAGATGTTGGACCAGTTATTATGAGCTTGCCACTGTTGTCTCCCTTGCCCCCATTTCCTCCACTCGTCCCCTTTCTCGGACAATTCCTTGCTTGATGATCTAGCGCTCCATAATTAAAGCATCCATTCTTCTTTGGAACGAGACAATTAGGAGAGATGTATCCCTCCCGCCCACAATTGAAGCACACATTTATACCCTTTAAACATGCGCCCGAATGGTTCTTCCCGCACTCTTTGCAAGCTTCTGTTCTCTTCTTTGGATCTCCTGATTTACTCCCGGAACTTCCTGGATAGTGGTTGTCGTTGTTGTTCCACTTCCACTTGTTAGCACCACCACTACTTCTTTCACCTTTGTTTCCTCTCTCATTCTTCTTCTTCTTTTGTTCCTTGTTGAACTTCATCAAAGCTTCACTTCCGCCCTCAACAATTACGGCTTTTTCCAAAAGAATAGCGAAACTCTTTGTCTGTAGTACTGATAGCCTACTATACAACCATGGTTTAAGGCCCTGTTCAAACCTCCTTGTCTTCCTTTCTTCTATGTCAACTTGATGAGGTGCAAACCTCACCAGTTCGTTAAATTTTGCCGTATACTGGGGTACAGTCATATCCTCCTACTTCAGTTCCAGAAATCGCATTTCCATTCGACTCTACATGCTCTTAAGAAAGTAATTCTCAAAGAATACTTCCTTGAATCTCTCCCAAGGTACCACTAGGACTAAGCAAAAAACTGTTACGTTTGTATAACGTGAACATGCAATCAAATTACATAAATATAGCGGAAGCGCGATAAAATCAGATTTTAAAATTTTATACAAACCATCACCATGATCTTTCTTTATGCACAATTATTAATTAAACGAAATAGATAGAGATTAAGATATTATACCCTCGTAGAACCGTGCTTCCTCGGGTACAAGTTCAACTCCAATTCCTTCGTGTTCTCCTTGAATTCCACCGATTAAATTCCTTCCTTTGATCAACGTTAGCCACCCAAGTGTTTGGCCTCTAGAGGTGATCCACGAAGGAATAATATCTATTTAAGAATATGGGTGTTGGCAAAACCCTAGTTTCTATCTTTATAGAAATTGTAAGTACTCTCCACAATTCTTATGCAAGAGTGTGTAACCCTAATCTATGATAAGACTCCTCTTATTTATAGATGTAGGAATAACCCTTCCCTAAACTATTTAGGATTAGGGTTTCTATTATAATTAAACTCCTTTAATTAATTATGCTCCTAATCCAATTAGGAATTCATGAGTGAGTACTTCTATTAATTAATTCTCAATCCCTATTAGGAATTAAATAACAGTAACAATAATAATAATAAGACTCCTCTTATTAATTTATATTTAATATTTTCAAAATATTAAATAATAAATATTAAGCTATTTAATTTATTTTATCTCTATAGATTAAATTAAATACACTTAACTTATTATTACGATTATGCCATTTACTTCTTAAATAAATATTTTTCTTTTGCGGTGTGACCCTTTAGGTTCTTCATATTAAACCGGTTGTGAATAAATCAATTAGAACAATTCTAATCTTATTTAAATAAATAAATTAAACTATTTAATTCATTTAAATAAATAATATTTATTCAACAATAAGGGTAAGCCCCCTTAGCGATCAACGACTTTCCAGATAATATAGATTTCAACATTAATCACAAAAGAACCTTTCAGTGCATAGTTACCGTATAATTCAATACTTCTACCATACAATGTCCCAATTAAATATAAGACATGGAATTACTGTCAAGTCTTGTTTTATTTAATTATATGCATTTCGATTCTCAAATGCACAACTCTAAATAATGCAAATTAGAAACTCCTTTCTAATTTCATTCTGCCTTGGTCAAGGACTACTGAGTTATCATTTATCGAATCACATAAGACATTCACATCTTTTACTAGACGTGGTAGATTCTTTGTTGATCATTCACATATCTCCATGCATAGCTTATTATACCCAATCATACCCTTTGATATACCCCAAAGGTCTTACGGGATATGTCAAAGTATAACTCATCATACACAAGATACTATGATGATCTCAAGTCCAAGGATCACTTGTACTACTATCACTAGAGGAATTCCTATTGACAGGCGAGTAAAACTCCATTAGGTATTCCTTAGCGAGCCACGTTTAGTGAACTTATTCTCCAATAAGCACCTACATACTTACTTTAGTGTCTCCACACAAATAATTATGAGATCAATCATCCTCTTCCTAAGTGCAAGCAACGTATGTACTAATCTATCCGGATTCACTAATCCCCTTTTTAGTAATCCAACGATTAGGAACGATTTTAGTTTGTGAGCTATCTAGAATTTAGATCTCATTAGCATGATCACCATCATGATTCTAAAAGCATCGCTCAAAACTATGGGTTTATCACATTTAATATAACAACACTATGTAGATAATATAAAATGCCTTTTAAGAAAATCAATTCTTTTATTAATAAATGAATAAGATTACAAAGTATATGCTACATCATATCAAATATGATTGGCTTGTGTGTATACTACTTTCAAAAACGGATAAAACCGAATAACCGAACCGAATCGAATGTTTTTAACCGAATTTTTTTGATTATTCGGTTATTTTTTAAAATTCAGATATATCCGATTTAATATTCGATTTTCGGGTTCGGGTTTGGTTTTAGAAATTTTGTTATTCGGTTAACCAAATAACCGAATATATAACAAACACCATTCTTCACATGATTCCATTTAGATTCATCTTGTACCAAACTGTCCTTGCCTCTACATCAAACAAATGGCTCACATTGAATGATCATTTGATATTATGAAAAGGGAAAGCAATAGAATATACTCGAGTAAAAGAATTTTCTAAACGGGTTAATTAGAATGGATTTGGCCTTAACCTCGAGAAATAATTTCGTCTTCATGAAGAAAAACTAGATGAGAAGGAGGGAGAAGGGAGAAGATGTGAGGAAGAAATATAAACAACCGGTTGCTTAAGGGTTGTAGACAAACCTTCTGATCTAGATGGCCTATTCAGAGCTGCAGAAACCTCCTGCCTTATTGAACGCTGCAACTCAAGTCTCATATCCATGCAGGCTTTCCAGCATCCTCTGCATGCTGTTCATCCTCTAGTGAAGCCTGGCCATGTCAATCCTCAAGTCATTAATGATCTCCCATTCCTGTTGTGGACTGTAATGCTGTTGTATAAAAGCCATCATTTCGATTATTAACCGAATAACTAAATAGTAAATTCGGTTATTCAGTTATTCGATAATTCGGTTATCTACTAATTCGGTTAACAGTTCAGATATCAAAAGTGTGGTAATTTCGGTTGTCGGTTATAACCGAATAAGCTATTCGGTTCGGTTATAACCGAATTGCTCACCCCTAGGTACCACCCCTGTTCCAACCCTGTTTTGGTCCGCCTCCCACCAAAAGTTAGCTTCTCCCTTCAACATGTAAGTAGCGAAAATTGTCTTCTTCTCCTCTCCTACCCGGGCGATCACAAACACCTTTTCAATCTCCTTGATCCATGCTTGAGCCTCGATCGACTCCATGGTCCCTCTAAATTCAGGTGGTCCCACTCTCTTGAAATCTTTGAAATTCGCCACTTGGGTCGTCGGAAGGTTTACATTAACGTTATTCGTAGCTCTACCCTGCAGTGCCCCGACTAACAGGTCTACAAATTGCTGCATGGGATTTGGTTGATCCCCAACGTTGCTAACTAACTCTTCTTGTACTCTTCGTTGTCGAGGTCTTCCCCTAGGCGGTATTTTCTGTTGAATAAAATTTATATATTATCATCTCATTACTTTTTTTTTTCTACAACATTTATAATTTATACAAAAAACATTTAATCATCACATCACACATTCAATAAACATATCTTTATTTATACGCATTTCGTAGTACCATAGTATCTTACATTTTATAGTATTATGCTATTTACATAAATTAAGCAAGTCACGTTCAGTGAACTTATTCTCCAATAAGTATATGCATACTTACTTTAGTGTCTCCACACAAATGATTATGAGATCGATCATCCTCTTCAACAGAGCAAGCATAGTATGTACTGATCTATCTGAAATCAATAACCCCACATTAGTGATCCAACGATTAGGAACATTTTAGTTTTGAGTTATCTAGAATTTAGATCTCATTAGCATGAACTCTTCATGATTCTAAAAGCATTGCTCCAAAACTACGGGTTTATCATAATTAATTCAACTAATTGAACATGGATAAAGAATGCTTTTAATTAAATGAATTCTTTTGTTAATAAATAAACAAGATTACAAAGCAAATGTTTATCACATCCAATGTGATTGGCTTGAGGGCATACTACTTTCAATCTCCCACTTGGACTAAAGTCAATCGCCCTAGTATCTCATACTCATCTTCTCTAAGTGGCGATCAAACTGCTACTGAGATAATACTTTAGTAAATGGATCTGCAATATTGTTTTGAGAGTTCACTCTCTCTAAGGTGACATCTTCTCTTTCAATGATTTCTCTAATCAAATAAAAGCACTGCAACACATGTTTGGATTTTTGATGAGACCTAGGTTCCTTGGCTTGTGCTACAACTCGAGTGTTGTCACAATATATATGAACTAATCCTCGTATGCTAGGAACCACTCCAAGTTCTATAATGAACTTCTTCATCTAAACAGCTTCCTTTGTAACTTCACTTGTAGCTAGGTATTTTACCTCTATCACTGAATCAGCAATCATTTGCTACTGAGAACTTTTTCAACTCATTGCTCCACCATTTAAGGTAAACACATACCCCGAAATGAATTTGTTGTCATCTTGGTCAGTCTGAAAACTCGAGTCTGTATAGCCTTCTAGTTTCAAATCAGACCCACCATAAATTAAAAACATATCATTAGTTCTTCTTAAGTACTTCAGGATGTTTTTCACCACTTTCCAGTGTTCTTCTCCATGATTTGACTGATATCTGTTTGTCACACTTAGTGCATAATTAAGCAACATCAAGTCTCGTACATATCATCTCATACATAATAGGTCTTATTGCCGAAGCATAAGGTATCTTACTCATGAGATCTCTCTCTTCCAGTATCTTTGGGGACATTTTCTTAAAGAGATGTACTCCATGGCTCATCGGTATGAGTCCTCTCTTAGAGTTGGCCATGCTAAACCTTTTTAGCATCGAATCATTGTACGTCCATTGGGTCAAGCCAAGCATCCTTTTAGATCTATCTTTATAGATCTTTATCCCCAAAATGTAGGATGTTTCTCCCAAATCTTTCATGGAGAAGTGTTTAGACAGCCATATTTTTACTAATTGAAGCATTGGTATGTCATTCCCTATCAGTAGTATATCATTAACATATAGTACTAGGAATGTCACAGTGCTCTCACTGACCTTCTTGTACACACATGATTAATCCTTGTTTTTGATAAAATCAAACTCTTTGATTATCTTATCAAAACGGATGTTCCATCTTCGAGAAGCTTGTTTCTATCCGTAAATGGATCGTTTTAGCTTACATACTTGATTTGCTCCATCTAATGAAGCAAATCCCTCTAGTTGTATCATATATATATTCTCCTCAAGTCTCCCATTGAGGAAATCCATTTTCACGTCCATTTGCTAGATCTCGTAATCATAGTAAGTTGTTATCACAAGCAAAATCCGAATAGACTTGAGCATTGCTACCGGTGAGAAGGTTTCATCATAGTCAACTCCTAACCTTTGTTTGAAACATTTTGCCACCAGTCTGGCCTTATAGGTCTCCACTTTGCCATCTGCTCCAGTATTTCTCTTAAAGACCCATTTACACCTTATAGGTTTAATTCCTTCCGGAGGGTTAACTAAAGTCCACACTTAGTTTTCATACATGGAGTCCATTTCAGATTTCATGGCCATTTGCCATTTCTTTGAGTCTCTACTACTCATAGCCTCATCGTATGTGACTGGATCATCATCCTCCATGATACGTACCTCGTCATCATCCTCTATGATAAATCCATACCTCTCAGGTATCTTCGATACTTTTCCAGATTTACGATTCGGTTGTGGTACAATAGGTCTATCTACAAGTTCCTCCATTTGACTTATAGTGCTTTGTGGTTCTTGAACTTCTTCAAGATTTATTTTCCTCCCACTAGCCCCCTTCAAGGATAAACTCATTTTCCAATAAGGTAACGTGTTTCGCAACAAACACCTTTTGCTCAGTAGGATTATAGAAATAATACCCTAAACTTTCTTTAGGATATCCCACAAATCTGCACTTATCAGATCTTATCCCAAGCTTATCATCTTGAAACATTTTCACATAAGCTGGACAACCCCAAATCTTAACATAATTTAGACTAGGTTTTCTCCCTGTCCATAACTCATATGGGGTCTTAGGGACGAATTTTAAGGGTACCTTATTTAGTAGATATGTAGCCGTTTTCTAGGGCATAATCCTAGATGGATACTAGAAGATCGATAAAACTCATCATGGACCGCATTATGTCCAACAAGGTACGATTTTTCCTTTCGGATACACCGTTCAACTGTGGCGTACCAGGAGGCGTCCATTGTGAAAGAATACCATTATTTTTGAGATGATCTAGAAACTCATTGCTTAAGTATTTTCCTTCTCGATCCGATAGAAGAATCTTAATACTCTTGCCAATTTGTTTCTCTACCTCATTTCTATATTCTTTGAACCTTTCAAATGATTCAGACTTGTATTTCATTAAATACACATATCCAAATCTCGAATAATCATCAGTGAATGTAATGAAATATGAATACCCTCATCTAGCATGTGTTATCATAGGTTCATACACATCTGTGTGTACCAACTCTAACAACCCTGTAACTCTCTCTCCATGTCTACTAAATGGAGATTTAGTCATTTTACCCATGAGACAAGATTCACAAGTTGGATATGATTCATAATCAAATGGCTCTAAAAGCTCAACTTGTTTAGTCTTATTTCATTAATATAACCGAGTCTACAGTGCCACATAAAGGTATAATTCACATCATCTCTTTTTCTTTTATTAGTTTGTTCAATTTGCAAAATATTTGATGTAAGTCAAGTATGTAAAGTCCATTAATTAATCTACTAGTTCCAAACAAAACATTATCATTATAAATAGAACAACCATTATTCTTAAATATAATATCAAAACATTTCTTGTCTAACAACGGAACAAAAATAATGTTTCTTATGAGAACTGGAACATAGTAACAATTAACTAAATTAATAGACTTGCCCGTAGGCAACGCTAAACTATAAGTCTCTACGGTTAGTGCAGCAACTTTTACTCCATTCCTTACACGCAAGATTACTTTTCCCTGCAAAGAATTGTATATATGAGAACCACAGCCGGTATCTAATACCTAAGTAGAACTTTGACTTACAAAAAGATTTATTTCAATCATGAACAAACCTGTTTCTATAACCAAAGCTTCACCAAGCTTCTTCTGCTTAGCATCTGCAAGATACTCCTTACAGTTTCTATTTCAGTGTCCAGGCTTATTGCAGTGGAAGCAACCTCTTTTGCTATCCGCATCAGTTTTCTTCTTATTTTCCTTCATTTTTTCCTTTCTTTTTGCCTTCTTTGAATTTTTCTTCTTTTCAGAAGATCCTTTGGTCCTCTTCCTTTTCTTGGAAGACTCATCTACCAGTAAGACTTGGTCTTTCTTTGCTAGAAAGTGACTCTCCGCAGTTTTCAACATGTTAAGTAATTCAAGCAGACTGACATCTAGCTTGTTCGTGTAAAAATTCATAACAAATTGTGAAAAAGAGTCTAGGAGAGTAACTGCAAGATTTAATCTTGGCTCAACTCTCCATCCATGATAAAACTCAGTTATCCCAATTTTTCAATCAAATTAATCATTTTAAGGACATGTGTTTGTACTGTAGTGCCATCGATCATTTTAGATCGGAAGAGCTCCTTAGATATCTCATATTTGACCGCCCTACTCTACTCACCATACAAATCTTAAAGGTGCAGCAAAATGGTAGGTGCATCCATTTTTTCGTGTTGACGCTGTAACTCGTTACACATGGAGACCAACATGATGCACTAAGCCACCTGTGCATCATCTTGTCACTTTCTAAAAGTAGCAATCTCTTCCTCAGAAGTATTGTCTACAACCGTTGCAGGGACAGGTGAATTAAGGACATAAGAGCTTTTCAGCCTTGAGAACTATTCTCAAATTTCTTAACCAATCAGTATAATTCAATCCAATTAACTTATTAGCATCCAATATGCTCCGCAGTGATAGTGAATTAGACATTGTAAAATTCTGTAGATGAAATTTGTAATTTAACAACATTAGCATGCGTGCATTCATTTTATTAATCACCAGATTAATTTAGGTCTTTATTAAAATGGTGTTTCCCACTATTTTCTTCAAACTATATGACATTCCATATCCAGTTTGGTAGATCTAGTTAAAAATCCGCTAGTGAGAAAGGATTTTATTGCCATAAATATATATAGCCTTGTGTGTGCACAACAAACTATAGATTTATTCAATAGGTATACAACTTTTGTCAATTACATCCCCATGTAACTCCTTTTTTCTTTTGTCTCTTAAATTATAATAGTCAAATGTGTACACATCCGAACCAATATTATCTAGTTAAGTTTGACTTAACATTTCCATATAAGTAAAAAGAAAAATACAGTCCTTGTGTGTGCACAACAAAACATGTATTGTTCAATTCCTTATAAACATCCAATGTGATAAAGCAACATCTCCAATATTTAATACAAGCCTTGTGTGTGAACAAAAAACTCATATTAAATACTCGATACTCTATTGCTTCACCGTGCTAGAAGGCTATGTCTGACATTCTTAATGTCCTTTGAACGTAATCAACTTAATATTTTTCTTGGAGGGTTCTTGTTATTAATGGTCTCATCTTATTTAGCACACATGCAAATATATATATATAAATACACATCATATTAAACATACAACTTATGTATAATAATATATTAATATATAACTAGCATATACATATAGAATACTATATTCTACTTTGGATGATTATAGACTTTCTACTTTAGTTCGCTCGAGCCACCAAGTAAACTGTTAGGTTTGTATAACGCGAACATGCAATCAAACTACATAAATAAAGCGGAAGCGCGATAAAATCAGATTTTAAAATTGTATACAAACCATCACCATGATCTTTCTTTATGCACAATTATTAATTAAACGAAAGATATGGAGAATAAGAATTATACCCTTGTAGAATTCTAGTTTCCTCAGGTACAAATTCACCTCCAATTCCATTCGTGTTCTCCTTGAATTCCACCGATTAAATTCCTTCCTTTGATCAACGTTAGCCACCCAAGTGTTTGGTCACTAGAGGTGATCCACCAAGGAATAATATCTATTCAAGAATATGGGTGTTGGCAAAACCCTAGTTTCTATCTCTATAGAAATTGTAAGTACTCTCCACAATTCTTATGCAAGAGTGTGTAACCCTAATCTATGATAAGACTTCTCTTATTTATAGATGTAGGAAAACCCTTCCTAAACTATTTAGGATTATGGTTTCTATTCTAATTAAACTCCTTTAATTAAATTAAACTCCTAATCTAATTAGAAATTCATGAGAGAGTACTTCTATTAATTAATTCTCAATCCCTATTATGATTTAAATAATAGTAATAGTAATAATAATAATAAGACTCCTCTTATTAATTTATATTTAATATTTCTAAAATATTAAATAATAAATATTAAGCTATTTAATTTATTCTATCTCCATAGATTAAATTAAATACACTTAACTTATTATTACAATTATGTCATTTACTTCTTAAATAAATATTTTTCTTTTGCGGTGTGACCCTTTAGGTTCTCCATATTAAACCGGTTGTGAATAAATCAATTAGAACAATTCTAATCTTATTTAAATAAATAAAGTAAACTATTTAATTTATTTAAATAAATAATATTTATTCTACAATAAGGGTAACCCCCTTTAGCGATCAACGACTTTTCAGATAATATAGATTTTAACATTAATCACAAAAGAACTTTTCAGTGAATAATTACCGTACAATTCAATCCTTCTACCATACAATGTTCCAATTAAATATAAGACATGGATTTACTGTCAAGTCTTATTTTATTTAATTATATGTATTTCGATTCCCAAATGCACAACTCTAAATAATGTATATTAGAAACTCCTATCTAATTTCATTCTGCCTTGGCCAAGGACTACTGAGTTGTCATGTATCAAATCACATAGAATATTCACATCTTTTACTAGATTAGATAGATTCTTTATTGATTATTCACCTATTGATGAGTGTGTTTTATATACACAAATTAGGTGCTTTTGAGCTTGATAATTTGTAAATCCTAAGTCATTTCGGTTGGTTTTATGTGTTTTTATCTTATTATCATGTAATGTAGTTTTATATTGGTTTTATATGTTTTTGTATGCTTTTATGTGTTTTTCATGTTGTTTTGTAGGAATGGAAATAAAAGCTCCTTGAAATCAATACCCATAACTTGCTTTTCGGTACTGTGGCTGCTTGTTTCCCAATTTCACCCATGATCCAATCCGAGTCTCTCAAAACTCAAAGAATGAAAGTTGTAGATATTTGTCTTAGCTTTCCAGAGCATCTTGAACCATCCAATTTGAAGTTCGTATGAGAGAGTTATGGCTATTTTACCATCGGATTTGGCATGTATTTTACACAGCAGTTGCTTCGGGCTCAATTTGAGCCTTTCTCTGGACATTTTCTCGTCAAGCTCCAGTTATGAAAGTTGTAGAGCTCTTTCTCAGCTTTCCATATCCTATTTATACGCCTTAATCCGAGTTCGGACGAAGAAGTTATGGCCATTTTACTAACAGAGGTCAAAGCTGAGTCGGGTTACAGGCCACCTGGCGCGGGCGCGCGGAATTGGGTGCGGGCGCACGGCGCCTGGCACCAGGCAGCCAGCGCGCGCGCGCGCGGCGTGGGCGTGCCATGGGCGTGCGGCATGGCCAGGGGGCAGCGTGCGGGCGCACCAGGCGACGTGCGGGCGCATCTGGGCGTGCTGAGTGCGATCTTTTGAGCTCTTAGTGCGATTCCAGCTCACTTTTGACCCAAAATCTGATGTGTGGCTAGGGTTTTTCATGGAGGCACTATATAATATCTCATTGGGGCTTCATAATTCATAACTAGGGATTGGGAGGCTAGACTAAAACATCAAAATAGAGAGCAAAAGTGCTGCAATACAAGGAAAACTCAGCAAAAGCCAAAGAACCAAGAAGGAAAGGCTTGTCAAAGAGATATTTAGACCTTGGGAGGCTACACATACTTCATCAAGAAGAGCTTGGGGGCTGCAATTCAAGGAAATTTCCAGCAACAAGCTATGGAGCAAAAAGAGAAAAGAATGCCAAAGGAAGAGGAAAAGCTAGAGATTGTCATCAACCAAGCAAACAACATATGAATATCTTCTAAATGGGTTTTATCATCTCTTTCTTTCCTTTAAATTTGTAATTCTAATTTATGATGAACACCATGTGTTTGATATTTTGCTTAGCTACCATGAACTAGACCTTAACTTCTAAGATTTCAATGGAACCCAACACATAGTTTGAATTGATTTCTCTCTCTTTGTTATTAATTACTCATTTGTGAATTGTATGTCATAATTTATGCTTCATATATTAATTGCCTAGCTAGTAATTACCGTGGGAACCTATATGAACTTGACGAACGGATTATAGTGTTTAGACCTTGTTATGATATCATGCGAAAGTTAAAGATTGTTGTGGGTTATTAATTGAGATTTAGTGACATGTGTCTTGTTGATTATCCTCAATAATAGGTAACTTGATAGTATTTAGGATAGACCTATGCCTAGATACCGTGTGCAACCAATGGAGAATTTATTCTTAATGACTTCCTATGTGAAAGTTGGTAATTGAAGGGACGATAAATGAGATTTAGTGACGCGTGTCTTGTTATTGTTCTTGAAATTGGTCTCTTGATAGTGTGTAGGATAGACATATACCTACATGCCGCATTAGGAAGATTCGAATTTGACCATCGACAGAGGCTTATAAGTAGCTTTGATTTCTCGATTGACATTTCTATGTTGTTAATTAGTTCAAATGAGAGAGTTAGGATATTCAAATGAAGTGTTGGGGGAAATTGCAATCTTAAACTTATTAATATTAGATTTCGTTATCTTAATGCTTTTCATATCTCTTAATTATTACAAACAACAAAAACTCAAATCATCATTTGTCTAAATAAAATCGAGACGATATATAGTTGGTACTTGGGATACACTAGAACAATTCCTTGTGGGTTCGACAACTCTCTTATCATTATATTACTTGTTGACCGCGTATACTTGCGCGTATTTATCGGTTGCGAAATCGACCAACAAGTTTTTGGCGCCGTTGCCGGGGAATTGTTCTTCTAGTGTTTTTCCAATATTAATGACAATCGAATTGGTCTTAATTTAGACTTGTAAATAATTTGCTTATTATTTATTTTGTTTTTTTTTATTTTGTTTTCAGTTAATGGATGAGCATAATTATCAATGGGATTATGAAGGGACGACGCAACCAAGTTCGTCAAAACTTCTTAAGCAATTGCAAGAACAAGTTGCAACGCTTTCAAGGGCTATTGACACTCTTAAAGGCCAGTCCACTCAAAATGCCTACAGTCAGAATCAAGCTGACTACTACCCAAACTACTATCAACCGGGTTGGCAACATCATCCAAGCTTTTCTTGGGACAACAGTCAAGATCAATGCTTTGATCCAAGTCTCTCATACCATTCAGAATTTTCATTCCAACCTCCACCATACCATGAGGATACATCTAATGTGGAGGAGATTCTTCCCTTGTTCATTGAGAAACAAGAATTGTTACGAAACCTCGAGAACCAAATGGCACAACTTGTCGAGGCAGTGCTTATTCACCCGCAAAGCACCTTACCTTGTATTACACAGATTAACCCTATAGAGGAAGGTGAAGAGCAATGTACGGTGAATTCGCATAGTTGTGACAAAGCGGAAAGAAGGAGGGAGGAGCTCATGGCTCATATCTCTCAAAATGAGGTTAGGTTGGCAAATATACAAGCTTCAGTGCAGAGCATCATGAACTATGTTGCCAATTCTTACATTATTCACCCGCAAAACACCCTACCTAGCGATACAGAGATCAACCCCATAGAGGAAGGTGAAGAGGAGTGCTTGGTGGATGATCAAGGAAATGGCGCGGAGTCGCAAGAAGCTATTAGTGAAAATTTTAAGAGTGAACATCCTGTTGTGGATGATGATTCTGAGGTTGATGAGACGAGGAGCATGAATGGGGATCATGAAAAGGAAATTGAAGACCAAGAAGTCACATTCGAGGTTTTCAAACGCATCGAACACCCATTGGTTCATGAAGAAGATCTTCATGTCGATCTTGACACAAGTGCAATAATTGATGATGCGGATGAGGAAAGCTTCTTCTTGCCATCGGTTGAAACGAAGTTTGAAGGTCACCAACCAGGCATGCATGCCATGCAAATCAAAGAAAGAACAACGAGGCGGCATGCAATGGTCAATTTTGCGATTGAGCCGGATTGATGGGAAATAAAGGAGTCGGGCTAACGACTTTAAACTAAGCGCTTCTTGGGAGGCAACCCAATTTTACTGTTTTGCTTTTATTTTTGTTTGATTGCATTTTAGTGGTTTAATTGCATTTTAATTTCTTTAGTCATTTGCTTTCAGGTACGCTCCCAACTTAGAGGTATTGAAAGATGATATCAATGGCGCTTGACACGGTTTCAGGGAAGTCTTCTATTTTAATTTTTCCTATATTAGACATTGAGGACAATGTCAAGTTTAAGTTTGGGGGTAGTATTTCGTATTTGTGTGTTTTTAATTTAGTTTTTGTGTGATTTAAGTATGTTTTTCTTTTTATTCAAAAAAAAAAATTCATTTATTTTTAGGATGTGTCCCTTGAGCATTGTTTTAATTTGATTTGAACCATAATCCATGGTCTATGATAATGGCTTGTTTGAAGAGAATCTAACTCATGAGACGTAGACAATTGTTGCTTAATCTTTGTGCTTATCGTTCATTGGTTATTATTTTGCTTATGCGTCCTTTCACTTTTATGCACTTACCCATGAGTATTAAACTAGTTGTATGCTTAGTGAAGGCTTTTATAACCGAATGCTTGTGGAAAATATCTATAAACTCTAGAACTCGTTTAAACATCACTCGAAGCAAGGTGTCTAAATTTGTTATGCTTGAATTGATGGTCATGTGGTGAGTTGAGATGGAGCGTAAAACGCACTCACTCATGGACACATGCGTTGGAGAGATAGAGCGTAAAACGCACTCTCTTAGAATTGTGATTAAAGAAAAAAATTGTTTATTGCAAATTTTGCATGGGGTTGAGGTTGAGCGTTAAACGCACTCGCCCATATGAGCGTGCTTAAGGATTGAGATGGAGCATAAAATGCACTCACCTAGAGCCCTTGGTTCTCAAAATTTTTGGAATTGTGATTTGTACACCTTTGTATTGAGTGATGTGTTAAGCATGTTATTTTAGGGTTTATTTTGATTATTTCATAAGGTAATGTGGTTGCATAGTTTCATTCGAGCTTGATTGGTTTAGTGCTATTGGGTACTCACACACACACACGGAAGGGGCCTTAAGCAAAGTGTTACTAGCTAATTGAAATTTGAGACTTGCAATGTTTTGTTTGTTCTCTTGAGTTCCATGTGTTGATGCATTTGAGACCATTGGTGGCTTATTAATTCATTGCTCAAGTTATGTTGTATTTGAAATGTTTGAAGTATGTAGTTTAGGTTTGTTTTGCTTGAGGACAAGCAAAGATTTAAGTTTGGGGGTATTTGATGAGTGTGTTTAAGTTCCATGTGTTTTATTTAATTATATGTATTTCGATTCCCAAATGCACAACTCTAAATAATGTATATTAGAAACTCCTATCTAATTTCATTCTGTCTTGGCCAAGGACTACTGAGTTGTCATGTATCGAATCACATAGAATATTCACATCTTTTACTAGATTAGATAGATTCTTTATTGATTATTCACCTATCTCCATGTACAATTTATTATACCCAATCATACCCTTTGATATACCCTAAAGGTTTTAAAGGACATGTCAAAGTATAGCTCATCATACACAAGATACTATGATGATCGCAAGTCCAAGGATCACTTGTACTACTATCACTAGAGGAATTTCTATTGACAGGCGAGTAAAAATCCATTAGGTATTCCTTAGCGAGCCACGTTCAGTGAACTTATTCTCCAACAAGTACCTACATACTTACTTTAGTGTCTCCACACAAATGATTATGAGATCAATCATCCTCTTCCTAAGAGCAAGCAACGTATGTACTAATCTATCTGAATTCACTAATCCCCAATTTAGTAATCCAACGATTAGGAACGATTTTAGTTTGTGAGCTATCTAGAATTTAGATTTCATTAGCATGATCACCATCATGATTCTAAAAGCATTGCTCAAAACTATGGGTTTATCACATTTTAAATAATACAGCATCATGTAGATAATGAAAATGCCTTTAATAAACGAATAAGATTACAAAGTATATGCTACATTATATCAAATATGATTGGCTTGGGTGCATACTACTTTCAATCTCTCACTTGCACCAAAGCCAATCGCTATGGTATCTAATATCCTTCTTCTCTAAGTGACGATTATCCTGCTGTTGGATAAAGCTTTAGTAAATAGATATGCAATATTGTTCTTGAGAGTCCACTATCTCTATAGTGACTTTTTCTTCTTTCAATGATTCCTCTAATCAAATGAAAGTGCCGCAATACATGTTTGAATCCAAGATAAGACTTAGGAACTATTCCTAGTTCTGTAATGAACTTTCCATCCAAACAATCAACTTGTAGCTTCATTTACAGCTATATACTTTGTCTTTATCACTAAACCAGCAACTCTTTGCTGTTTGGAACCTTTCCAATTCACTGCACCACCATTCAAGGTAACGATTTACTCTTAAAGTGGATTTGTTATCGTCTTGGTCAGTCTGAAAAAGTTGAGTCTGTTTAACCCTCTAGTTTTAATTCAGACCTACCATGAATCATGATCACATCTTCAGTGTCGGTTAAGTACTTAAAGATGTTTATCACTGTCTTACAGTGATCTTCTCCAGAATATGATTGATCAACATCAGGCCTTGTATATTCATTGCATACATGATAGTAACTCATGCGATCTCTTTTTTTATTGAGGACAATTTAAAGAGATACATTTCATGGCTCATCATCATCAGACCTCTCTTGGAGTTTGTCATGCTAAACGCCTTTTGTAACGAATGCAATTTTTGTGATTGAATAAAAAAAATATTTATTGAATTATATAAATATTTATTGTATATGTTAAGTTTAATAATGTTAAATGTTATTTGAATGTGATTTGTTATGTTTATTCTAATTTAATTTAATAATTAAATTAGATGATGAAAAGGTTTATTTGAATAAATGATTTATTTGAATAAGAGAATTTATTTGGTATTATTGTTATTTGTTAAATAAATTTATTATTTAAGTTAGTAAGATTTAATTGAATTTATTTAATAATAAGTTCAATTAAATTAGAAGCGTGACATTTAAAACTATATGTTATAATGATTTATTAAAATAAATGAGAACGTGTTTAATTCAGTTTTAACAAACAAGGCCCTATGACCTTTATTTGGAAATAATGGGTTATTTTAATTTTGTTTTACCAAACAAGGTCTTAAGACCTTTAGTTAGAATAATAGATTATTTTAATTAGTATTTGCCAAACAAGCCTTATGGCTTTTTGAATTATGTAACTGATAGATTAATATCAGTATACGTTATTATTCTATTAAATTATCAGTTTTTATTTTTATTTCATCAGTTTATTTTTTAAAAAAAATCACGTCAGTTGTAAAAAGAACAGAAGAGAAAGAAAAGAACAGAGTTGAGAGAGAGAACTCTGTGAATTTGAGAGTTGAGAGAAAAGAGAGAATTGAGAAGAGGAGTTTGGAAATTGAAGGTAGAATTTCTAAAACCAAAGAAGTTTAATCAAATTTTCTAAGTATTAGAAGGTATAAATTCATTACTGTATGTTTTTAATTTACTTCTTTGTATATGAATTTTATTTTCATGTATATGAATTCTTTGCTAAATACATGAATTACTTGTTTATAGTAGTTAGTAAACATGCATTTGATGATTGTATGATGAATATAAACTAGTTGGAAGAGTTAATTCATCAAAACATGCTCTGGGATTGAGTTTTTAGTTTTTACAGAGTTTTATTTCATGTATGGTATATATATATAGAATTGATGTTGAATTTGATTATTAATCGGTTAATTAATAATTGTTTATGATTATATGATGAAAAACAAGAATAATGCAAGAAGAATGGTTTTAATTGATTGAAAGATGAAGTTACAGAGCTTAGTTTCATAAAAATGGTTTAAACTTGAATAAATTGTTTAACAGTGAAATTCTTGGGTTTAAATTGGTTGTTTATGTGTTAGAATGATTAAAATGTTTAGAAAACATGTTGGGTAAATGTTTTGTATCATATATGATGTCTGGGTATATTTAATTTGTTTACTGGATGGTAGAATTCGGAAAATTTGGCCAAATTTAGTCTAAGTTTTCACTGGTTCGCGAGTTGGGGAAGACAACTGCCGAGTCTCTCGCCCCGGCGAGAGAAATGTGCTGATTTTTCTTCGCCCCGGCGAGAGTTTTGTTAACAAAATCTTCGCCCCGGCATGCCTCTCGCCCCGACGAGATTTTGTTAAGCTTTTCCCCGCCCCGGCGGTGGAACAGTAAAAAAATAATATATTTTATTAATTTATTTTATGGTTCTTGCTATGTGTTAAGACCTATAATAAAGTATTAAGTAATTAATGAAATTCCAAGATGGTTGATACTTGTTGATTATGGTATGCTAAATGAGATATTATAATAAAATGAGATAAAAAGCAAGCCTAAAATGCTTTTAATTTTGTGACTAATTATGTTACCATTTTATAATTAAATGTATAGGTTGTTTAAGGATCGTGAATTACTTAAATTTGTAATCTACGCTTGAGGCAAGCTCCTTATCTCAACTTATTACTTTTACGTTGAGCAAGTTATTCTTTCCTTTTAACTTGTTAATTTATTCAATGCAAGTTTATTTATATTGAGCAAGCTTATGACCTTAGCTTATTGATATTCAAGCAAGGTTACTATCAAGCTACGTACTTAAGCTTTATTCCAATTATTGTTTGTTATTCAAATTTCGAGTATAGATTCTATTGAACAAACTCTATTGATGAACTAGACTAGCAAACCCTTATTGATTCAGCTAGTCCTTAGTTGATGAGCGATTTCAAAGACTTAGAATATTTTCTATACTTGTTCCAAACCAAGTTCCTTTTGGTACGGAATCAGACGATAAACTGAGATGAACAACCCTAATATAGGGGATTATTTACGCGACAGCGTTAAAATATTTTTGCACAATACATTGTACAAAGGGCTGATCCCCCTGAGTACGAGATGTTGGTCCATAGTCTATATGACTGTTAAAGGTTACAGTAGAAATACTTGTTAACCTAGGACATAGTTCGAGGTCTTGTGACCCTCAGATATAATTTCTAAATCTTGAAATCTATTATTCTTGAATCGAGCATTCTAACGAGCTTTCAGACGTTGATTCCTTATTGATTGAATTCAGAAAATTATTATACCTCAGTTGAACTCTATTTTATTTGAATGTTGTTGTTATTATACTTGTGGGCAATTGTTTGCTCACTCTTGCATTAAATACATTGTAGCAAAGGCAGAAAAGTCAGATGAGCCATCCTCTAGCAAGGGCAAGGGCAAGATGAACAAATGAAGATGTTTAGTTTATTTGTTTTAGTTCTTTGCTAAAGACTTATTTAATTTTATGATTTTATTTCGCATTGATGTATTAAGGTTAAGATAACCTGGGATTTGATTGTTTAAGAGTTTGGTGATGTAACCCAATTTTGGGAAGATGTTTCATTAAGTTTATTTAATTGTCATTTTATTGGGTAGTTAGTTTTGAATGAATGTTATAGTGAACACCAAATCAGTGGGAATTAAGTACCTGGATTTGGGGGTGTCACAGGTTGGTATCAAAGCTGATAGGTTATGAACCTTTAGGTGGGGAAAACCTTAGGGTAGTAGCCTTTTAGAAGATAGAAAATATAGTGGTGATAAACTCTTATCGAGTTCTAAGGAATGAATTACGGAAATTCATAAAAGACAATAAAACGATTATGTGCTATGTGCTTATTTGATAACAAACTTATGTGGTCGCGAGTATTATCGATTAGTAATTAAAACTTAAAATTTTGTTGTCAGGATGACTGATAGAGGAGAGCCCAGCCAGGCTAGGGAGGAGGAGCCCCGAGATATTCACGTAGTTCATGAGCAGCTAGTGCAGAGGGAGCCATCCCATTGATTACAGTTACAGGTCATGAGTATGAGCCTGAGACTGATTCTGAGGAGGACCCTGAAGAGGTCGAGGAGGAGGAGGAAGACCCTGAGGGGATATCACTATCTTCCTTAGGTGTTCAGATGTATGAGCAGGTGTATGATCGCAACATTGAGTTGCAAGATAGAGTGGAGGAGTTAGAGAGGCAGCTAGCTGAGCGACAGGCTGTCTTGGAGCAGAAGAACAATGAGATTGAGGAGCTAGACATACGTCTTGGGGACGTGGAGTGGAAGCTGGTTCATGTTGAGAGCGAAAAGGAGGAGTTAGGAGAGCAGGTTGTGGAACATCAAGCCGCTCTAGAGCAGAAGGATGCTGAGATCCAAGACCTTTCATCACGTCTTGCAGAGGCTGAGCAGAGGCTAGCACAGTTTGAGTATCGACGAGGACAACTGATAGCCAGGACTGAAATTGTACGAGATGAGTTGAAAGAGGAGTCAGCTAAGCGGACAAGAGCTGAGACTGCTTGGTTGAGGGAGGCTAACCGCGCAGATCGTGTTGAATGTGAGGTGCGGTCAAAGAAGGCCAAGATTGATGATATGGAGTATATTTTTCACACCACAGTGGATAGAGTTCAGGATCGAGTTCATCATCATCCAGATATGGTGGATCGAAGGATGGTGACTCGTATTATGGAACAGGAACGCAAGGAAGCTGTGCGCCGTGGGATGTCATCGTAGATTATGATTAGTTATGTTATTATGAAATCTATGAGATTAATAAGTTGTTAATCCCAGTTCTATATAATGGGATAGAATAATGATGTAATACTGGAACTTTGTGATTTCAGGATAGATGATGTAAATAACTACGATGCTATTTCTATTATGTTTTGAAGCAGTAATGAATAAAAATGCGAAAGTTTATCAAATGTGCTATGTGTTAAGTATTGTTTATAAATGTTTAAGTTGAGACTTAAATATTTTGTAAATGAGTAAAAAAAATAAATAATAGCGCGAATTCTTAACAGTAAGATGCCGCCATGAAGACAACCAACCCGTCAACAAACTCCTGAGGGATCTACAAACAACGAAGAAGCCAACGCTAATCCGATGCAACAGTTAGTGAATCTGTTAACTGGAGCATTTGCTAACCAACCCCAAGCTCAGGCCACGACTTTTAAAGACTTCAAAGCAGTTGGACCTCCGGAGTTTCACGATTCCATGAATCCGATTGAAGCACAGACTTGGGTCATGGAGATGGAGAAAGTATTCGATGTCGCCAGGGTCAGTGAAAACCAGAAGACGGCATTTGCAACCTTTATGCTGAAATCAGAAGCCAACTACTGGTGGTAGGCGAACAAGACTCGAGGTGGCCAAAGGATTATTCCGTGGGAACGATTTAAGGAAATATTTTTCGAGACCTATTTCCCAACATGTGCTCAGAACCAAATGAAAGTGCAGTTTCTAGAGCTGAAGCAAGGTACCATGACGATACCTGAGTATGCAGCAAAATTCAACGAGCTGGCGAGGTTTGTGCCATATCAGGTCAACACGGATGAGCGAAAGGCTAGAAGATTTGAGCAGGGATTGAAGCCCTGGTTATATGGTCGAGTTTCGTTGTTTCAACTGAACTCATTTGCGGCGGTGTTAGAAAAGGCAATTATCACTGAAGGAGGCAGTGATGCGTTGTCCAAGTACAATCAAGAGCAGAGGAAGAAGAAGAATGAAAGTGAAAACAAGGCAAGTGGTAGCCATGGGAGCAGTAGCCAGAAAAGGAAATGGAATGATAGTAACTCTGCAGAAAGTCAGCAGGGTAATCACAAGAAGAAGATGGAGGTGTGTAGCAACTGTGGAAAGAGCCATATGGGTGCTTGTTTGAAGGGTAAGAGGGTGTGCTTTAACTGCGGTCAAGAGGGTCATATTGCATCGAATTGCCCTAATCTGAAGAAAGGAGCATGTTTCATTTGCGGGTCAAAGGATCATTTTACACGGGATTGCCCTAAGAAAGCTGCAGGGAGTGCAAGCGGAGGAAAGGGAAGTAATGGTGAAGGCAATTTGACCATCACCGGACCAACACAGCCCAATCAACCTACCGCTCGAACATTCAACATGACGGTGCAGGATGCTGTGCAGTCAAAGGATGTAGTGTCAGGTATTATTCCAGTCAATAATGTTAATGCTTATGTATTGTTTGACTCGGGTGCTACTTGCTCATTTATATCCGATGATTTTGCTAAGAAATTAGAGTTATCCCAGGAAGAATTAGATTACCCCATGAATATAGAAATTGTGAATAGGAAAGTGATTCCTGTTAAGTTTGTCCACAAGAACTGTCAAATAGATATTAATAGTCATGTGATGACAGTAAACTTAATCCCAATTCGTCTTGGGGAGTTTGACGTTATTTTGGGTATGGATTGGTTGTTCAACTATGGGGCAGTTATTGACTGTCAAAAGAAGTGTGTGAACCTTATGACTCCGTCAAACGTAGTGTTTTATGGCAGCAAGTCACCTAGACAAACGAGTTGTCTGACGATGATGCAGGCCATAAAGATGTTGAGACAAGGATGTGTAGGATATCTAGCCTACATAGTTGATACCTGAAAGGTAGGTGCAAAGCTGGAGGAGATACCGGTAGTTAGGGATTTTGTAGACGTGTTTCCTGATGACTTGCCAGGATTACCGCCAGATAGGGAAATCGAGTTTGTAATTGATTTAGCACCGGGTACAGCCCCTATATCAAAAGCCCCATATAGAATGGCTCTGGTAGAGATGAAGGAGTTGATGGTGCAATTACAAGAGTTGCTGGATAAAAAGTATATCCAACCGAGCGTTTCGCCGTGGGGAGCGCCGGTGTTATTCGTCAAGAAGAAGGACGGATCAATGCGTCTTTGCATTGATTATAGAGAGTTGAACAAGGTCACGATTAAAAACAAGTATCCGTTGCCAAGAATCGATGACTTGTTTAACCAATTGAAAGGAGCAAGATATTTTTCGAAGATAGATCTGCGAAGTGGGTACCATCAGTTAAAGGTGAGAAGAGAAGACATACCAAAAACTGCATTTCGAACTAGATATGGTCACTATGAGTTTTTGGTTATGTCATTTGGATTAACAAACGCACCTGCAACGTTTATGGATTTAATGAATAGGGTGTTCAAACCATTTCTGGATAAATTCGTAGTAGTGTTCATAGATGATATTTTGGTTTACTCCAAAACTCAGGAAGAACATGTGGAGCATTTGAGGGTGACATTGGAGGCGTTAAGGAAAGAGAAATTGTATGCAAAATTTTCGAAGTGCGAATTTTGGTTGGAACGTGTTTAATTCCTTGGACATGTTATCGATAAAGACTGGATTTCGGTGGATCCAGTGAAAGTCGAAGCAGTCATGAACTGGGATCAGCCAAAGACACCGTCGGAAGTGAGGAGTTTCCTAGGTTTGGCAGGATACTACAGACGTTTTATTCAAGATTTTTCCAGGATCGCCACTCCGTTGACGAATTTAACAAGGAAATCAGTGAAGTTTGTTTGGACGGAGAAGTGCGAAGAGAGTTTCCAAGAACTAAAGAAGAGGCTAAGTTCGGCACCTGTGTTGTCTTTGCCAGATGATACAGGAAATTTTGTGGTGTATAGCGACGCATCGCATAAAGGACTTGGTTGTGTGTTGATGCAGAATGGTAAGGTTATTGCATATGCATCGCGCAAACTAAAAGACTATGAAAAAGGGTATCCGACCCATGACCTGGAGTTAGCAGCCGTGGTGTTTGCTCTGAAAATTTAGAGGCACTATCTCTATGGGGAGAAGTGTGAAATATATACGGACCATAAAAGTTTGAAGTATATTGTCACACAGAAAGATTTGAATATGCGGCAGAGGAGATGGATAGAATTGATTAAAGATTATGATTGTGAAATTCTATACCATCCGGGGAAGGCTAATGTGGTTGCCGACGCTTTGAGTAGAAAAGGTCGGGAGAAACTGTTTATGTTAACTGCTCAGGAGAAACTTGTAGCGGAAATGGCTAAGTTGGAATTAGAGGTGAAGGGTCTAGCAGAGCCTAATGAAAAATTGTTCCAGATGGAAACCCAACCAACTTTGGTAGAAAAAGTCAAGGAAGCACAACTCCAGGATGAGGAGGGTTTTAATATACGCACAAGAGTGCTTGAAGGTGAAAAGCTTAAATATAAAATCGATACCGAAGGGTTGCTGAGATTTGAAAGCAGAATCTGGGTACCGTTAGTATTGGCAATCAGAGAGAAGATTTTGAATGAAGCTCACAGTTCAAGATTTTCGGTTCACCCGGGAAGCACAAAAATGTACCAGGATCTTCGACAACATTTTTGGTGGCCAAACATGAAAAAATAGGTTGCTGAGTGTGTTGCGAAGTGTCTCACTTGTCATAGAGTTAAAGCGGAGCATCAACGACCAAGTGGTTTACTACAGCCCTTGGAGATACTAGAATGGAAGTGGGAGCATATCACGATGAACTTCGTGGTAGGGCTTCCAACTACTCAGAAGGGTTATGACGCAATATGGGTTATAGTTGACAGATTGACGAAATCAGCGCATTTCTTGCCAATAAAAATCCGATTCACTTTGGATCAGCTGGCGAAGTTATATGTCAAAGAGATTATCTCAAGGCACGGAGTTCCAGTATCAATAGTATCAGATCGAGATCCACGATTCACATCAAAATTTTGGACGAGTCTGCAAGCGTGTTTGGGAACGCAGTTGAGAATGAGTACAGCTTACCATCCTCAAACCGATGGCCAGAGCGAAAGAACAATTCAGACGTTGGAGGATATACTTCGGGCGTGCGTCATGGATTTAAAAGGCAACTGGGATGATCATTTACTTCTGGTCGAGTTTGCCTATAACAATAGTTATCACGCGAGTATTGGAATGCCGCCATACGAAGCATTATATGGAAGGAAGTGCAGAACTCCGTTATGTTGGGACGAGGTTGGTGAACGTCGCTTATTGGGACCCGAGCTGGTACGACAAACTGCTGAAATTGTCAAGGTGATAAGAGCCAGATTATTAGCTGCTCAAGACAGGCAAAAGAAATATGCGGATCAACATCGTCAAGATCATGCATTTGACGTCGGCAGTTTTGTGTTTCTCAAAGTATCTCCCTGGAAAGGGAAAATCAGATTTAGTAAAAAGGGTAAGCTGAGTCCGCGATTTATTGGACCGTTTGAGGTTCTGAAAAGGGTGGGTGAGGTAGCTTATGAGGTAGCTCTACCTCCTGAGTTAGGTCACATTCACAACGTTTTCCACATATCGGTGCTACGACCATACAAGCCAGATTATAAGCATGTAATAGAACATGAACCGATACAATTTCAACAAGATTTGTCTTATGAAGAGGTTCCTGTACAGATAGTAGACAGGAAAGAGCAAGTACTTAGAAATAAGGTGATACCTTCTGTTAAGGTAATATGGAGGAACCACAGTGCTGAAGAAGCAACGTGGGAACTCGAAGAGCAAATGATGCAAAATTTTCCTCAATTATTTGTTTAATCTTTATATTGCGATTCTGAAGACAGAATCTTTGTAAGGAGGGGAGAATGTAACGGACGATTTAATTGCGTTGTGATTCTGAGGACAGAATCCTTTTAAGGAGGGAAAGATGTAACGAATGCAATTTTTGTGACTGAATAAAAAAATATTTATTGAATTATATAAATATTTATTGTATATGTTAAGTTTAATAATGTTAAATGTTATTTGAATGTGATTTGTTATGTTTATTCTAATTTAATTTAATAATTAAATTAGATGATGAAAATGTTTATTTGAATAAATGATTTATTTGAATAAGGGAATTTATTTGGTATTATTGTTATTTGTTAAATAAATTTATTATTTAAGTTAGTAAGATTTAATTGAATTTATTTAATAATAAGTTCAATTAAATTAGAAGCGTGACATTTAAAACTATATGTTATAATGATTTATTAAAATAAATGAAAAAGTGTTTAATTCAGTTTTAACAAACAAGGCCCTATGACCTTTGTTTGGAAATAATGGGTTATTTTAATTTTATTTTACCAAACAAGGCCTTAAGACCTTTAGTTAGAATAATAGATTATTTTAATTAGTATTTGCCAAACAAGCCTTATGGCCTTTTGAATTATGTAACTGATAGATTAATATCATTATACGTTATTATTCTATTAAATTATCAGTTTTTATTTTTATTTCATCAGTTTATTTTTTAAAAAAAAATCACTTCAGTTGTAAAAAGAACAGAAGAGAAAGAAAAGAACAGAGTTGAGAGAGAGAACTCTGTGAATTTGAGAGTTGAGAGAAAAAGAGAGAATTGAGAAGAGGAGTTTGGAAATTGAAGGTAGAATTTCTAAAACCAAAGAAGTTTAATCAAATTTTCTAAGAATTAGAAGGTATAAATTCTTTACTGTATGTTTTTAATTTACTTCTTTGTATATGAATTTTATTTTCATGTATATGAATTCTTTGCTAAATACATGAATTACTTGTTTATAGTGGTTAGTAAACATGCATTTGATGATTGTATGATGAATATAAATTAGTTGGAAGAGTTAATTCATCAAAACATGTTCTGGAATTGAGTTTTTAGTTTTTACAGAGTTTTATTTCATGTATGGTATATATATATAGAATTGATGTTGAATTTGATTATTAATCGGTTAATTAATAATTGTTTATGATTATATGATGAAAAACAAGAATAATGCAAGAAGAATGGTTTTAATTGATTGAAAGATGAAGTTACAAAGCTTAGTTTCATAAAAATGGTTTAAACTTGAATAAATTGTTTAACAGTGACATTCTTGGGTTTAAATTGGTTGTTTATGTGTCAGAATGATTAAAATGTTTAGAAAACATGTTGGGTAAATGTTTTGTATCATATATGATGTCTGGGTATATTTAATTTGTTTACTGGATGGTAGAATTCGGAAAATTTGGCCAAATTTGGTCTAAGTTTTCACTGGTTCGCGAGTTGGGGAAGACAACTGCCGAGTCTCTCGCCCCGGCGAGAGAAATGTGCTGATTTTTCTTCGCCCCGGCGAGAGTTTTGTTAACAAAATCTTCGCCCCGGCATGCCTCTCGCCCCGACGAGATTTTGTTAAGCTTTTCCCCGCCTCGGCGGTAGAACAGTAAAAAAATAATATATTTTATTAATTTATTTTATGGTTCTTGCTATGTGTTAAGACCTATAATAAAGTATTAAGTAATTAATGAAATTCCAAGATGGTTGATACTTGTTGATTATGGTATGCTAAATGATATATTATAATAAAATGAGATAAAAAGCAAGCCTAAAATGCTTTTAATCTTGTGACTAATTATGTTACCATTTTATAATTAAATGTATAGGTTGTTTAAGGATCGTGAATTACTTAAATTTGTAATCTACGCTTGAGGCAAGTTCCTTATCTCAACTTATTACTTTTACGTTGAGCAAGTTATTCTTTCCTTTTAACTTGTTAATTTATTCAATGCAAGTTTATTTATATTGAGCAAGCTTATGACCTTAGCTTATTGATTTTCAAGCAAGGTTACTATCAAGCTACGTACTTAAGCTTTATTCCAATCATAGTTTGTTATTCAAATTTCGAGTATAGATTCTATTGAACAAACTCTATTTATGAACTAGACTAGCAAACCCTTATTAATTCAGCTAGTCCTTAGTTGATGAGCGATTTTAAAGACTTAGAATATTTTCTATACTTGTTCCAAACCAAGTTCCTTTTGGTACGAAATCAGACAATAAACTGAGATGAACAACCCTAATATAGGGGATTATTTACACGACAACGTTAAAATGTTTGTGCACAATACATTGTACAAAGGGCTGATCCCCCTGAGTACGAGATGTTGGTCCATAGTCTATATGCCTGTTAAAGGTTACAGTAGAAATACTTGTTAACCTAGGACATAGTTCGAGGTCTTGTGACCCTCAGATATAATTTCTAAATCTTGAAATCTATTATTCTTGAATCGAGCATTCTAACGAGCTTTCAGACGTTGATTCCTAATTGATTGAATTTAGAAAATTATTATACCTCAGTTGAACTCTATTTTATTTGAATGTTGTTGTTATTATACTTGTGGGCAATTGTTTGCTCACTCTTGCATTAAATACATTGCAGCAAAGGCAGAAAAGTTAGATGAGCCATCCTCTAGCAAGGGCAAGGGCAAGATGAACAAATGAAGATATTTAGTTTATTTGTTTTAGTTCTTTGCTAAAGACTTTTTTAATTTTATGATTTTATTCCGCATTGATGTATTAAGGTTAAGATAACCTGGGATTTGATTGTTTAAGAGTTTGGTGATGTAACCCAATTTTGGAAAGATGTTTCATTAAGTTTATTTAATTGTCATTTTATTGGGTAGTTAGTTTTGAATGAATGTTATAGTGAACACCAAATCAGTGGGAATTAAGTACCTGGATTTGGGGGTGTCACACCTTTAGCATCGAATGAATATACATTTCTTGGGTTAAGCCGAGCATCCTTTTAAATCTATCTATATAGATTTATATCCCCAATTTATAGGATGCTCCTCCCAAGTTATTCATAAAGGAATGTTTAGACAATTTTATCTTTACTGATTGTAGCATTAGTATGTTATTCCTTATCAGTAGTATATCAACATATAATACTAGGAATATCACAGTGCTCCCACTGACCCTTTTGTACACACTAGGTTCATTCTTATTTTTGATAAAATCAAACTCTTTTGATTGTCTCATCAAAATGAATGTTCCATCTTTGAGAAGCTTGCTTCAATCCATAAATGGATCATTGTAGCTTAAAACACGATTTGCTTCAACCTTTGAAACAAATTCCTCTGGCTGTATCATACATACATTCTCCTCAAGTCTTCATTGAGAAAGGACGTCTCCACATCCATTTTGCCAGATTTCGTAATAAGTTGCAATCACAAGCAAAATCCAAATGGACTTGAGCATTACCCGATAATAAGGTTTTATCAAAGTCAACTCCTTGACTTTATTTGAAACCGTTTAAACAGGTCTGGTCATATAGGTCTCCACCTTGCCATTTGCCCCAGTCTTTTTCTTAAAGACCCATATACACCTTTTAGGCACTATGCCTTTTGGTGAAGTAACCAGAGTCTATACTTGATTCTCATACATGGAGTCCATTTCGGATTTCATGGTCATCTGCTATTTCTCTGAGTGTTTACTACTCATAGCCTCATCGTATATAACTGATCATCATCCTCTATGATGCGTACCTCATCATCATCCTCTATGATAAATCCATACCTCCTAGGTATCTTCGGTACTCTTTCAGATTTACGATTCGGTTGTGGTACAATAGGTTTATCTACAGGTTCCTCGATTTGACTAAAAATGCTTTGTGGTTCTTGAACTCCTTCAAGATCTATTATCCTCCCACTAGCTCCTTCAATGATAAACACATTTATCTAAGAAGGCAATGTGTTTCACAACAAACACCTTTTGCTTAGTAGGATTATAGAACTCTTATCCTAAACTTACTTTAGGAAGTTCCATAAATCAGCACTTGTTAGATTTTTGTCCCAAGCTTATCCTTTTGAAACCCTTTTACATAAGCTGGACAACCCCTTATCTTAACATACTTAAGACTAGGAATCCTCCCTATCCATAACTTTTATGGAGTCTTTGGGCCGGATATTGAGGTTACCTTATTTTGTAGATATGCAGCCGTTTCTAGGGCATAACCCCAGATGGATACTGGAATGTCGGTAAAAATCATTATGGACCGCATCATGTCCAACAAGGTACAATTTTTCCCTTTTAGATACACCAATCCATTATTGCGTATCATGAAGTGTCTATTATGAGAAAATACCATTTTGAGATGATCTAAAAATTCATTGTACAAGTATTCCTTCCTTGATCTGATCAAAGAATCTTAATACTTTGTCAATTTGTTTCACTTCTGAATTCTTTGAACCTTTCAAATGATTCAGACGTGTATTTCATCAAATACACATATTCAACTCTTTGAATGATCATCTCCTTTTCTTTTTACTAGTTTGTTTAATTTGTAAAATTATTTTCATATAAGTCAAGTATACAAAGTCCATTAAGTAATTCCTGTTTCAAACAAAACATTATCATTATAAATAGAACAACAATTATTCTTAAATATAATACCAGAACCTTCCTTGTCCAACAACGAAAGTAATAATGTTTCTAAAGAGAACTGGAACATAATAATAACTTATTAACTTAATAGACTTGCCCGCAGGTAACACTAAACTATAAGTTCCTACGGCTAATGTAGCAACCATTGCTCCATTCGCACACGTAAGATTAATTACTCTTTGTTTAGCTTTCTATTTCTTCTTGTTCTCTGCATTGGACCGCATACATGAGAACTATAGCCGGTATCTAATACCCAAGTAGAACCTTGACTTATAAAAAGATTTATTTCAATCATGAACAAACTTATCTCTGTAACCGAAGCTTCACTAAGCTTCTTCTGGTTAGCCTCTGCAAGATGCTCCTTACAGTTTCCTTTCCAGTGTCTGTGACACCCCCAAATTTAGGTACCAATACCTCGAATTTGGTGTTCACGATAAAATATATCCATACACCTCTAAACAACATAAATCAACTAATGCGGAATAAAATAAACATATGTTGTTCATTACAAAAGGTTCACTACGGTCTCAAGGTCTACAACCTTAAATAAATACATCGCAGAATACATTAATAATACAAAACTATTCCACGATTACACAACGGGATAGTATATATAACTATTCCTTAAGCTTTCCTTTGCCTTTGTCTGCTTTGGAACTCCCTGGCTTAACTGCAATAGGTTCATGATATAGCAAGGGTGAGCAACTACTTTGCTCAGCAAATTTAAAAGTAAGAATGAAGATATATCATGAATGAATAAGAATAATTTATTGCTGAGTGGTCCAATAGATCAACAATTTATGAACATTGATGAAATAGCTGAAGTGACATAATTAAAGTCCAAATGAATCAATGAATAATGATTATTTATTGCTGAGTGGTCCAACCGACCATGAACTTTTGGCCAAAGAGTCAATCATTCAACTAACTCTTTTAAAAACCTGGCCCCGTCAGTTGTACTTGAGGGGATCAGCCTCTCGTACATCATGTATATGCATAACATTTAACTCTGACTGCATCGAATAACCGACACATTATAATCCCCTAATAAGGGTTGCTCTCTCAGTCCAAGAATCCGTACCAACCACTGGTTTAGATAGCTTTTAAAACAATAACCTGTACATGTCTAGCCGAAACAAATGGCGTAGACTATTTCCTTAAGCAGTTCATGAATGAAGAACTTAAACGTTTTCACAATCCAACAACAGATAATGAATTCAAATGCATAAGCTGCGAATATCAATAATTATCTTGGAGGTGGAGTAATTGACAATAATTAATCCACTAATATGATTCAAAAGTAATAACTCCATTTGAGTCATGAAACTTGCAACAATATACAACACCTGTATAAAATATGAAACCCGCCCAAATGTTAATTTGAGCTAGGGTAAGGAAACTTGCATTCAATATATAAAAAGAATGAAGTTAGGGAACTTGCCCAACACAAGGGTTAGACAAGCGTTAGGAAACTTGCCTGAAGTGCTGCTACAATATTACAACACACGCTCCTTAATATCCTACACAATTAGGTACATATTCACATACAATTAGTCACATACCGGATATCAAATATTTGTTTATACAACTCTATAATATCTCATTCATATAAGAAACAAAATATTAAACAAGGTTATACCCACTAGTTACGGCGTTACGACGCTTGTACGTCTATACGCCAAACTTGCCTATTCGAATGCCCAAGCGACACGCAATTGCGTACGCCTAACACGCTCATTCGAATTGTCCAATACCCAATGGTTAATGTTAAGTATCATTATAAATCATAATAATCATGTTTTAGAACTTAGAACATCATTTAACAATGTCGGGAGCATTATACTATGCACACACGCATGACCGACGCCTACCGTTTGCACAATAGCCCTAAAAACGGTTAATTTCAAAACTTTTCCAGGTAATAAATTTCAATTCTAATTAATGGATATTATAGGTCTATCTCTAAGCTTTCCGGATCATCTTGAATCTCCTAAATCCGAGTCCGTATGAGAAAGTTATGGCCATTTTCCCAACGGACGTCGAAGCTGAGTCGGGCAGCGCACACGCGGGCGGGCGGCACCAGGCGCACGGCGTGCGGCAGCGCGCGCGCGGGGCCTTGGTGCGGGCGCGTGGCTGGCCTGGTGGCCCATGTCAGACATCGCGATTTTGACCCTCCTTCACTCCAATCCTCATAACTTCTTCTCTAGACCTTCAAATTGGTCCGTTTCGGACTCTATGGACTCCTAAGACATAGAGCTACAACATATCAAAAATTCAGAGTTACCCATTAAGATTAACATGGCCGAATCTTAGGCCAAAATATCAACTCATGCTCTGTTTTGCATGTTCTAAGTGTTCTTCACTAAAATCATCACCAAATCTTCGTTTTTATATCTTTTTACTCGATTCCAGTTGGGTTAGCTTGGTAACCCATGGAACTACAATACCATAACAACAATTAAATTAAACACACATGGAAACATAGCTATAGAGTCCTCTAAATTCGTCCAACAGTCCATATTCATGTCCAAAGTTCATTGTTCTTCATGTTCTTCATCCTCCTTAAGCATAGGTACGGATTTATTGTGTTTTTGTTTCACTTTGATGTTATTAATGGCTTATGTAACCTCTTAACAACATATATAAACATCCAACACAAACAAAAACAACAAGAATTGCCACAAGAACTAACTCACAAGCACAAAAGCTTATAACCCATGAAAACTTTGAAAAACCTCAACCAAATCAAATGGAATGGATTGAGTTAAAGTTTTACCTCTTGTAGCTACTTATTAGATGGTAGAACTCCTTTAGAGCTTTGTTAGAAACTCTCCTCAACCTCCTTGAGTTCTCCCGAAGCCTTTACTTCAAGTTAGCTCACACCCACTTCTTTCTCTCTCTAGAAGCTTTGAAGGTTGAAGATGAAGATGGTGAAGATCGTGAAGATCGTGAAGATGCTTAGCTTGCTATTCCTTCTTCCTCCTTGCTCAAAACCTGAACCTATCCCTCTCTCAATATGCAATGGATGAGTTTGTGAAGGAAAACTTGATTCTCCTCTTCTCCTTTTCTTCTTCTTCTCCAAACCTTTCTCTTCTCCTTTCTTATTTTCTGCAGCAACTTGGAAATAGAATGGGTCACGGGAGGATGGAATGTGGGGAATGAAGATGAAGGTGGAGATGGTGCAAGGTTGTTATGGCTCTCCTCCTTCTTCCTTACTCTCTCTTGCAATATTCAGATTTTCTAACTTCCAAACTCTTTCTCCCTCTATTTGCTCTCTCTCCCTCTTACAAATTCTGCTGAAATTGGAAATGGAGAGTAGGTCTTCTAGGTGCCTTGGAAAGAGATGGGAGGAATATTGAAGAGCTCAAGGCATTTGTCTAAGTTGGGCAACTAAATGTTTGGCATGCTTGTGTTTGGGAAATGAATCTCCCAACACTTGGTCTCCTCCCCTCCCAACCGTGCATTCCCCTCCTTCTTACACCAAAAATGCTGATTTTTGTGCCCACATCCCACATGGGTCAAGTCTTGGGTCATGGGTTGGGTTATGGGTTTTGGGTCACCCTTTAAATCACTTGGGCTTCTAATTTGATTCCCAGTGGGCTCCCTAAATAAATCACCAATGACTCCAAATAAAATTCTAACACTTGGAAAAATCCTACTACGCATATACGCATTAACTAAATTACTCAACATCGAAAAGGGCACAAAATTTTATGGCGTGAATAGTGCCTCGAGAAACGTGCCCCGTGAATAGTGATTTAGTGACGTTTCGCGAAATCAATTATTCACTTAAACAAAACTATAACATGTAAAATTTTATGCATTCACATAATTCAAGTTGTCACACAACCTTTAAACACGTAACACAATATAATATTAATAACATATAAAATATTCATTAATATTCAAAAATTTGAATTACAAGGAAATTTCAGAATTCCCGGTCGTTACAGTGTCCATGCTTATTGCAGTGGAAACAAACTGCTTTGCTATCCGCATCAGTTTTGTTCTTATTATCCTTTGTTTTTGCCTTTTCTTATAACTTCTTTGAATTATTCTTCTTTTCAAAAGATCCTTTGGCCCCTACCAGTAAGACTTGGTCTTTCTTGGTTGGAAAATGACTCTCTACAGTTTTTAACATGTTTAAGCAACTCAGGCAGGCTAATATATAACTTATTCATGTGGAAATTCACAACAAATTATGAGAAAGAGTCCGAAAGTGATTGCAAGATCAAATCTTGGATCAACTCTCTATCCATAACAAAACCCTGTTGTCCTAATTGTTCAATCGAATTGATCATTTTAAGGATATGTGTCTGTACTGTAGTGCCATTGGTCATTCTAGATCGGAAGATCTCCTTAGATATCTTATATCTAGTAGTCCTACTTTCCTTACCATTCAACTCCTTGAAGGTGCAGGAGTATAGTAGGAGCATCTATAGTTTCACGCCGACGCTGAAGCTCGTTACTCATGAATGCGAGCATGATGCATTGAGCCAACTGTGCATCATCTTGCCACTTTTTAAAAGTAACAATTTCTTTCTCAGAGGCATTGTCTGCAACCATTGCAGGGATAAGCGTGTTAAGGATATAAGATAGCTTTTCAGCCTTGAGAACTATTCTCAGATTCCTTAACCAGTCCGTGTAATTCGGTCCGGTTAATTACCATCTAATATGCTACGCAGTGATAGTGAATTATACATTGTAAAATTCTGTTAAATGAATTTGTAATTTAACAACATTTTAACATAAATTCATTTTATTAATTATCAAAATAAATTAGGTCTTTATTTAAATCGGTATCTCCCACTATTTTCATCAAACTATATGACCCTCAATATATAGTTCGATAAATCTAATTAAAGATTTGCTAGTGAGAATAAGGATCTCATTTCAAATGTATATAGCCTTGTGGTGACACAACAAACGATATATAAATAAATAGGCAAACAACTATTGTCAATTACATCACTATGTAACTCCTTGTATTTTGCCTCTTAGATTATTTTGATCAAGTCATGACACATCTGAATCAAAATTATCCAAGTTAAGTCTAACCTAGCACTTCCATATATGTGAAGAGAAAAATACCGTCCTTGTGGTGACACAACAAAACAGTGATGTTCAATTCTTTAATAAGCATCAAATGTGATAAAGGAACATCTTAAATATTTAATACTTACCTTGTAGTGACACAACAAACTCATATTAAATATTTAATACTCTATTGTTTTACCATGCTAGAAGGCGACGTTTGATATTCCAAATATCTTTGAACGTTTAGGACTTAATATAATTTCTTTGAGGGGTCTGTTATTATTTGTTTCATCTTGTTTAGCGCACATGCACATATATATATAAAATACGCGTCATATTATTTGACATGCGAAGCATGTTGGATAATAATATATATATATATATATATATATATATATATATATAGTAAGCATGCATATATAGAATACTATATTCTAACCGAATTGATTATGGACTTTTATTCTAGTTTGGTTCACTAGAGCCACCAAGTGAACCAAAAGGTCAAACCTATGGTGCAAGAATTAAATTTAAATATAACTATTACATTTAAACCCGTGCTCCAATACAAACGGGTCTTCAAGCGCTCCTTGCTCCTTTGTCTCCAATTCTTCAAAATAATTCTAACTAATCATATTACATGAACTATTTACTATAATAGAAACCTTGATCAGCAGTCAAAGGGGAAGTAAATAGGAGGGAGATAGAATTTACATTAAGAAAAATTAGAGAAGACGAGGTACGCATACCTCATTTATAAAAACCTATTTATTCAAGCATCCTCTAAAATAAATTCAATCACACATTGGTCATTAGTCCATAATCAATCCCATTTATTATTATACATATCTCCATATGCATCAATAAATAACATTCATCTCATGAATAATAAAATCATTCCATATATGCATTGATATCATTTAATGGGCAATATCTGTTAGTATAAAATCCAATTTTAACTCCAATTAGTTATCTTGAAATCCCATTCCAACTCTAATTAGTTATCATGAAATCCAATTCCAATTAAAATAAACTTCTTTATTTTAATCCTATTCCAAATTAAAATAAACTCTTTTATTTTAATTTATTCAATTTTGAATAAAAATAAACTCCTTTATTTTTTAATCAAATTTCAAATCAAAATAAACTTCTTTATTTTAATTTACAAAAATAAAAAAATTGAGGTCAACCCTTGATCATAAACCTTTAAAAGAAATAATCAAACAAGCCTTTAAGTCAAACTTCAAACCCATAATTATATAGTTTAAATATTTAACATTCTGATTCAAAATTAAAAGTGATTCTGGTGTAGTGGTAAAGCTTGCAACATATGACTAATAGGTCAAGGGTTCAAATCCCTCTAGCCCAAATTAATTATTTTATTTTTAAAAGTTAACCAGTCGCGCCACATCAGCAGCCAGTGCCATGGCATCAGTTGACCAGTCAACGTTTGACCGGTCAACGGTCAACGTTTGACCGTTGACTTTGACCAGCATTTTTTTTTTAAATTTTTTTATTTTTAATAAAAAAAATAAAATAATTTTACACAAACAGTTATGCCCAATTAAATTGTTCTAAACACATATCAATGTATATACAGAATCAAAACAATTAATAATTCGCATAAAGTTTGGCTCTTGATACCACTGTTAGGTTTGTATAACGCGAACATGCAATCAAATTACATAAATAAAGCGGAAGCGCGATAAAATCAGATTTTAAAATTTTATACAAACCATCACCATGATCTTTCTTTATGCACAATTATTAATTAAACGAAAGAGATGGAGAATATGAATTATACCCTTGTAGAATTCTAGATTCCTCAGGTACAAGTTCACCTTCAATTCCTTTCGCGTTCTCCTTGAATTCCACCGATTAAATTCCTTTCTTTGATCAACGTTAGCCACCCAAGTGTTTGGCCTCTAGAGGTGATCCACCAAGGAATAATATCTATTCAAGAATATGGGTGTTGGCAAAACCCTAGTTTCTATCTCTATAGAAATTGTAAGTACTCTCCACAATTTTTATGCAAGAGTGTGTAAACCTAATCTATGATAAGACTTCTCTTATTTATAGATGTAGGAAAACTCTCCCCTAAACTATTTAGGATTAGGGTTTTTATTCTAATTAAACTCCTTTAATTAAATTAAACTCCTAATCTAATTAGGAATTCATGAGAGAGTACTTCTATTAATTAATTCTCAATCCCTATTATGATTTAAATAATAGTAATAGTAATAATAATAATAAGACTCCTCTTATTAATTTATATTTAATATTTCTAAAATATTAAATAATAAATATTAAGCTATTTAATTTATTCTATCTCTATAGATTAAATTAAATACACTTAACTTATTATTACAATTATGTCATTTACTTCTTAAATAAATATTTTTCTTTTGCGGTGTGACCCTTTAGGTTCTCCATATTAAACTGGTTGTGAATAAATCAATTAGAACAATTCTAATCTTATTTAAATAAATAAATTAAACTATTTAATTCATTTAAATAAATAATATTTATTCTACAATAAGGGTAAGCCGCTTTAGCGATCAACGACTTTTCAGATAATATAGATTTCAACATTAATCACAAAAGAACTTTTCAGTGAATAGTTACCGTACAATTCAATCATTCTACCATACAATGTTCCAATTAAATATAAGACATGGATTTACTGTCAAGTCTTATTTTATTTAATTATATGTATTTCGATTCCCAAATGCACAACTCTAAATAATACAAATTAGAAACTCCTTTCTAATTTCATTCTGCCTTGGCCAAAGACTACTGAGTTGTCATTTATCGAATCACAGAGGATATTCACATCTTTTACTAGATTAGATAGATTTTTTGTTGATCATTCACCTATCTCCATGTACAACTTATTATACCCAATCATACCCTTTGATATACCCTAAAGGTTTTAAGGGACATGTCAAAGTATAGCTCATCATACACAAGATACTATGATAATCGCAAGTCCAAGGATCACTTGTACTACTATCACTAGAGGAATTTCTATTGACAAGCGAGTAAAACTCCATTAGGCATTCCTTAGCGAGCCACGTTCAGAGAACTTATTCTCCAATAAGTACCTACATACTTGCTTTAGTGTCTCCGCACAAATAATTATGAGATCAATCATCCTCTTCCTAAGAGCAAGCAACGTATGTACTAATCTATCCGGATTCACTAATTCCCTTTTTAGTAATCCAACGATTAGGAACGATTTTAGTTTGTGAGCTATCTAGAATTTAGATCTCATTAGCATGATTACCATCATGATTCTAAAAGCATTGCTCAAAACTATGGGTTTATCATATTTTAAATAACATAGCATCATGTAGATAATAAAAATACTTTTAATAAATGAATAAGATTACAAAATATATGCTACATCATATCAAATATGATTAGCTTGTGTGCATACTACTTTTAAACCAAAAGGCCAAACCTAGGGGGAAAGATTAAATATAAACATAACTATTACATTCATCCTAGGCTCCATTATAAATGGGTCTTTAGTGCTCCTGCTCCACAACTCTAATTTTTTAAGTAATTAAATCCTATTACATTCTATTTTAATAAAACAGAAACCTTGATCAACAGTCAAGGGGAAGTACATAGGAAGAAGATTGAATTTACATCAGAAAATTAGATAGGCGAGGTACGCAGACCCCATTTATGAAAACCTCATTCATTCAAGCATCCATCAAAAATTAAATTTAATCTCATTGGTCAATGGTCCATAATCATCTCATTTATTATCATACATGTCCTCACATGTATTCATAAAATATTCATCTCATGAATTTAAACATTCTATATATATATATATTGATATCATTTAATAGACAATAAAAGTTTGTATGAAATCCAATTTCTAATCAAAATAAACTCTTTTATTTTACTCTAATTCTAAATCAAAATAAACTCCTTTATTTTAATTTTTCAAAATTATAGAAACTGGACTGGTTGAGCCCCAGCACTGCGGCGCCTTGGGCCAACGTTGCGGCGCTGGTGCATCAATGGGCGAGTGCTGCAACGCTTGGCGCTAGCGCTGCGACGCGTGCATTGCACGCTGCCCAGATCCGATTTTGACTTTTCAGATCGAGATTTTTGCTGTTTTTGTCAATAAAACACGATTTTATACAACAGTTATGCCCAATTAAATTGTTCTAAACACATATCAATATATATATATATATAATCAAAATAATTAATAATTCGCATAAGGATGGCTTCGATACCACTGTTGGTTTGAAGATTTAAAAACATACATATAATTATATGTATATAAAGCGGAAGCATGACATAAATCACATTTAAAATTTTTACTACAATCTCAAGATCGCCTTAATGCGATATTATTAATCGAGGAGGGAAAAAAATATACATTATGAAGATGAATCAACTCCTTGATTTGAGCTTCAAGTTTCTATCATTTGATCCTTCGCGCTTCTTCCAATCTACGGATCAAACATTAGCTACTCAGTATGTGCAGCGCTCTAAAGGTGATCCACCAAAAGAATATTAATTGAATAAGTAAATTTAGGTTTCTCCAAACCTTGGGTAGCTAGCCCTAATTCTCTCTTTCTTAACTCCTTAGGTTGTAGAGAATACTTGCAAGAGTTGCATTAGTCACCAATCTATCATAAGGCCTCTCTTTATATAGATTTTTCTTCCTCCTAAACTTTTTAAGACTTAGGGTTTTAATTTAATTCCCAAACTATTTAGGAACTAAATTATTTATAATAATAATAATAATAAGAGTCCTCTTATTAATTTGTAATTTATTTCTCCAAATACTAAATTATTATTATTAAGCCAATAACTTCTAAAATAATAATTCTCTTTTATGGTGTGACCCTTTAGGTTCAATATTATACCGGTAGTAGAATAAATAAATTAAAACTGTTTTAATATTATTTAAAATGAATTAAACTCTTTTAATTCAAATATAAATAATATTTATTTTACATCATGAGGGACATCTTTCAGCATATCATAACTATCCGGATAATATGAAATCAATGTTTAATCACAAAGAACCTATTCCGTAAATAGTTACTGTACAATTCAATCCTTCTACCATACAATGTTCCGATTAAACATAAAACATGGATTTTCTGATAAGTCTTATTTATTTGATTATATACATTTCGATTCTAAAATGCACAACTCTAGTTAATGTAAATTACAAACTCTTTTCTAATTTTCATTCACCTTGGTCAAGGATTTCTGAGTTGTCATCTATCGAATTGCATAGGACATTTTCTCCCTTTACTGGAAGTAGTAAATCCTTTGTTGATCATTCACCTACCTCCATGTAAACTTTATTATACCTGAACATACCCTTTGATATACCCAAAGAGTCTTAAGGAATATGATAAAGTATAACTCAAAATACACAAGGTACTATAATGATCTCAAGTCCAAGGATCACTTATACTACTATCACTATAGGAACTCATATTGTCATACAAGTAAAACTTCATTAGGGGTTCCTTAAACGAGTCACATTCAGTGAACTTATTATCTAATAAGCACATACATATTTGCTTTAGTGTCTCCACGCAAATGATTATGGGATCAATCATCATCTTCGACTGAGCAAGCATAGTATGTACTAATCTATTCGAAATTAGTAACCCCACATTAGTGATCCAACGATTAAGAACATTTTAGTTTTGAGCTATCTTGAATTTAGATCTCATTAGCATGAACTCTTCATGATTGTAAAAGCATTGTTCCAAAACTACGGGTTTATCCTAATTAATTCAACCAATTAAATATGGATAAAGAATGCTTTTAATTAAATGAATTTTTTTATTAATAAATGAACAAGATTACAAAGCAAAAGCTTAACACATTCAATGTGATTGGCTTGAGGGCATACTACCGTGCTAGGATTTTATAGAATTACTCAAGAAATTGGAGCTGAAGAGCAGGAGCATTGAAGACCCGTTTGTAATGAAGCCCGGGTTGAATGTAATAGCTATATTCAAATTTTATTCTTGCACCCTAGGTTTGACCTTTTGGTTCATGGTGGCTCTAATAAACCAAATTAGAATTAAGTCCATAATCATCCCGAATAGAATATAGTATTCTATAAATGCATGGTAATTATATAATAAATATATTATTATACATGTTGATGTATGTTTAATATGACGCGTATTTCTATATACATATTTGCATGCACGATAAACAAGATGAGACAATTAATAACAAAAACCCTCAAAAGATAATATTAAGTTGATTGCGTTCAAAGACATTGGAGAATGTCGAACGTAGCCTTCTAGCATGGTAAAGCGATAGAGTATTGAATATTTAATACGAGTTTGTTGTGTACACACAAGGCAAGTATTAAATACTTGAGATATTGCTTTATTACGTTGAATGTTTATAAGAAATTGAACAATACTGTTTTGTTGTGCACACACAAGGACTGTATTTTTCTCTTCACTTATATAGAAATGTTGGGTTTGACTTAACTTAGATTATTTTAGTTCAGATGTGCACACACTTGACCATTATAATCTAAGAGGCAAAATATAAAGGAGTTACATGGAGATGTAATCGACAAAAGTTGTCTATCTTTTGAATAAATATATAGTTTATTGTGCACACACAAGACTATATATTTATTGCAATTGGATCCTTTCTCACTAAGCAGATTTTACAAAGTCACAAATACAAGATCTGTAGAACTATATATAAAGAAGGTTATATAGTTTGAAGAAAATTGTAGGAGACACCATTTTAATGAAGACCTAAATTAATCTGGTGATTAATAAAAGAATGCATGCTAATGTTGTTAATTAAATTTTACCTACAGAATTTAACAAATGGCTAATTCACTATCACTGCGAAGCATACTTGATGCTAACAAATTAACCGGACCAAATTACACGAATTGGTTAAGGAATCTGAGAATAGTTTTCACAGCTGAAAAGCTGGCATATGTCCTTAACTTGCCTGTTCCTGCAACGATGGCAGAAGATGCCTCTGAGGAAGAGCTGGCTACTTTTAGAAAGTGGCAGGATGATGCACAGGTGGCTCAGTACATTATGTTAGCGTCCATAAGTAACAAGTTACAGCGTCAACATGAGAAAATGGATGCTCCTACTATGTCGTTGCACCTTCAGAATTTGTATGGTGAGCAAAGTAGGTCGGCTAGATATGAAATATCTAAAGAGCTCTTCCGATCTAGGATGACCGATGGCACTACAATGCAGACACATATACTAAAAATGATTAATCTGATTGAACAGTTGGGATAGCTGGGTTTTATCATGGATGGTGAGTTGAGCCAAGATCTGATCTTGCAGTCACTCCCGGACTCCTTTTCACAATTTGTTGTGAACTTTTACATGAATAAGCTTGATGTCAGCTTGCATGAATTACTTAACATGTTGAAAACTACTGAGAGTCACTTTCCAATGAAGAAAGACCAAGTCTTGCTTGTAGACGATTCTTCCAAGAAGCGAAAGAGGCCTAAAGGATCTTCTGAAAAGAAGAAAAATCCCAAGAAGGCAAAAGGAAAGGCGAAACCTAAGGACAAGAAAAAGGCTGATGCTGATAGCAAAGGAGTTTGCTTCCACTGCAACAAGCTTAGACATTGGAAGAGAAACTACAAGGAGTATCTTGCAAAGCAGAAGCAAAATAAGCTTGGAGAAGCTTCAGCTTCAGCTACAGATACAGGTTTGTTCATGATTAAAATAAATCTTTCTGTAAGTCAAAGTTCTACTTGGGTATTGAATACCGGTTGTGGGTCTCACATATGCAATTCTTTGCAGGGACTAAGCAGAAGTAGAAAGCTGAACAAAGGAGAAGTCACCCTGTGCGTGGGGAATGGAGTAAAGGTTGTTGCATTAGCCGTAGGAACTTATTGTTTAGCACTGCCTTTTGAAAAATCAATTAATTTAATAAGTTGTTATTATGTTCCGGTTCTTATTAAAAACATTATTTCAATTCCATTGTTGGACAAGGAAGGTTTTAATATTATAATAAAGAACAATTGTTGTTCTATTTATAATGACTGGTCCGGCTCTAAAGCGAACCTTAAAGAGCGAACCAAAGACGAACCGTCGTCTTTGGTGTCTATGGAGACGGTTCGACCCATCGCCATAGCCATGTAGTCTTTGGCAACGGGTCGAACCGTCGCCATAGACACCAAAGACGACGGTTCATCTTTGGTTCGCTCTTTAAGGTTTGCTTTAAAGCCTCTCCGATATAATGACAATGTTTTGTATGGAACTGGTAGATTAATTGATGGATTTTCCGTACTTGACTTACATGAAAATATTTTGTAAATTGAACAAACTAATAAAACGAAAAGAGATGATGTGAATCATACCTTCGTATGACATTGTAGACTCGGTCATATTAATGAAACAAGACTAAACAAGTTGCATAAAGATGGGCTTTTAGAGCCATTTAATTTTGAATCATATCCAACTTGTGAATCTTCTCTCCTTTTAGTGGACATGGAGAAATCTCCTTTAGATGACTAAATCTCCTTTTAGTGGACATGGAGAAAGAGTTGCAGGATTGTTAGAGTTTGTACACACAGATGTATGTGGACCTATGACAATAGATGCATGAGGAATGTATTCTTATTTCATTACTTTCACTGATGATCAAGATTCGGATATGTGTATTTGATGAAATACAAATCTGAATAATTTGAAAGGTTCAAAGAATTCAGAAGAGAAGTGGAGAAATAAACTGGCAAGAGTATTAAGATTCTTCGATCGGATCGAGGAGGTGAATACTTAAGCAATGAGTTTCTTAATCATCTCAAAGATAACGGTATTCTCTCACAATGGACGCCTCCTAGTATACCAAAACTTAACGGTGTCTCTGAAAGGAGAAATTGTACCTTGCTGGACATGGTGCAGTCCATGATGAGTTTTACCGATCTTCCAATATCTTTCTAGGGTTATGCCCTAGAGACGACTGCGTATCTACTACATAAGGTCCCCTCGAAATTCGTTCCTAAGACTCCATATGAGTTATGGACAGGGAGGAAACTCAGTCTTAAGCATGTTAAGATTTGGGGATGTCCAGCTTATGTGCAAAAGTTTCAGAATGATAAGCTTGGGATAAGATCTGATAAGTGCAGATTTGTGGGATATTATTTCTATAATCCTACTGAGCAAAATGTGTTTGTTGCGAAACACGCTACCTTCTTGGAAAGGGGATTTATCCTTGAAGGGACTAATGGGAGGAAAATAGATCTTGAAGAAATTCAAGAACCACAAACCACTACAAGTCAAATGGATGAACCTATCCAAGTAGAGATACCTTCTGTACCACAGCCAAGTCGTAAATCTGGAAGAGTACCGAAGATACCTGAAAGGTATGGATTCATCATAGATGATGATGATGAGGTACGCATCATAGAGGATGATGATCCAGTAACATACGATGAGGCAATGAGTAGTAAAGACTAAGAGAAATGGGAAACTGCCATGAAATCCGAAATAGACTACATGTATAAGAACCAAGAATGGACTTGGTTACTCCACCAGAAGGCATAGTGCCTATAGGGTACAAATAGGTCTTTAAAAGAAAGACTGAAACAGATGGTAAGGTAGAGCCCTATAAGGTCAAACTGGTGGCAAAAAGGTTTCAAACAAAGGCAAAGAGTTAACTATGACAAAACCTTCTCGCCAGTTGCAATGCTCAAGTTCATTCGGATTTTACTTGCGATTGCAGCTTACTATGATTACGAGATCTGGCAAATGGACGTGAAAACGGCCTTCCTCAATGGAAAACTAGAAGATGATGTATACATGATACAGCTAGAGGGATTTATTTTAAAAGTTAGAACAAATTAAGTTTGTAAACTATAACGATCTATTTACGGATTGAAGCAAGCTTCTCGCAGATGGAACATCCGTTTTGATGAGATAATCAAAGAGTTTGATTTTATCAAAAACGAGGACAAACCTTGTGTGTACAAGAAGGTTAGTGGGAGTGTTGTGACATTCCTGGTACTATATTTTGATGATATATTACTTATAGGGAATGATATTCCAATGCTACAATCAGTAAAGATATGGTTGTCTAAACATTTCTCCATGAAGGACTTGGGAGAAGCATCCTACATTTTGGGGATAAAAATCTATAGAGATAGATCTAAAAAGATGCTTGGCTTGACCCAAGGAACGTACATTTATTCGATGTTAAAGAAGTTTAACATGAAAAATTCTAAAAGAGGACTCATACCGATGAGTTTTGGAGTGAATCTCTCTAAGAAAATGTCCCCAAAGACACTTGAAGAGAGAGATCGCATGAGTAAGATACCTTATGCTTCGGCAATAGGATCTATCATGTATGGGACAATATGTACGAGACCTAATGTTGCTTATACACTTGGTGTGACAAGAAGATATCAATCTAATCCTGGAGAAGAACACTGAAAAGTGGTGAAAAATATCCTAAAGTACTTAAAAAGAACTAAGGATGTGTTTCTAGTGTATGGTGGGTCTGATTTGAAACTAGAGGGCTATACAGACTCAAGTTTTCAGACTGACCAAGATGACAGCAAATCCACCTCAGGTTATGTCTTTATCCTAAATGGTGGTGCAATAAGTTGGAAAAGTTCCAAGCAGCAAACGGTTGCTGATTCAGTGATAGAAGCAGAGTACATAGCTACAAGTGAAGCTACAAAGGAAGCTTTTTGGATGAAGAAGTTCATTACTGAACTTGGAGTAGTTTCTAGCATACAAGGACTAGTGTCTGTATATTGTGACAACAATAGAGCTGTTGCACAAGCTAAGGAACCTAGGTCTCATCAGAAATCCAAGCATGTGTTGCAGCGCTTTCATCTGATTAGAGAAATCGTTGAAAAAGTAGATGTCACCTTAGAGAGAGTGGACTCTCAAAAAACATCATAGATCCATTTACTAAAGCGTTAACTCAGTAGCAGTTTGATCGTCACTTAGAGAAAATGGATATTAGATACCAGGGCGATTGGTTTTAGTGCAAGTGGGAGATTGAAAGTAGTATGCCCTCAAACCAATCACATTCGATGCGATAAGTATTTACTTTGTAATCTTATTCATTTATTAATAAGAGAATTTATTTAATAAAAGGCATTCTTTATCCATGTTAATTAATTGAATTAATAAATGTGATAAACTCATAGTTTTCGAGTAATGCTTTTATAATCATAATGTTGATCATGCTAATGAGATTTAAATTTAAGATAGCTCCAAACTAAAATGTTCCTAATCGTATGGATCACTAATATGGGGTTATTGATTCCGAATAGATTAGTACATACTATGCTTGCTCTATTAAAGAGGATGATTGATCTCATAATCATTTGTGTGGAGACACTAAAGCAAGTATGCAGGTGCTTATTGGAGAATAAGTTCACTGAACGTGACTTGAATAAAGGAACCCTAATGGAGTTTTACATGCCTGTCAATAGGTGTTCTTATAGTGATAGTAGTACAAGTGATGTTTGGACTTGAGATCATCATAGTATCTTGTGTATATTGAGTTATGTTTTGTCATATTCCTTAATACTCTAGGGTATGTTGTAGGGTATGTTCGGATATAATAAAGTATATATAGAGATATGTGAATGATCAACAAAGGATCTACCACTTCCAGTAAAGGGAGAGAATGTCCTATGTGATTCGATAAAGAGACAACTCAGAAATCCCTGGCCAGGGTTGAATGGATATTAGAAATGAGTTTCTAATTTACATTAAATAGAGTTGTTCATTTTAGAATCGAAATACATATGATCAAATAAATAAAACTTGACAGTAATTTCATGTTTTATATTTGATCAGGACATTGCATGGTAGAATGATTGAATTGTGCGGTAACTATTCACGGAATAGGTTCTTTGTATTCATTGTGATAATTCTTTATGATTGAACGTTGAATTCATATTATCCAGATAGTCATGATACATTATTTATAAGGTGTCACTCATGATGTAGAATAAATATTATTTATTTATATTTGAATTAAAGGAGTTTAATTCATTATAAATAATATTAGAATGGTTCTAATTTATTTATTCTACTTACTGGCTTAATATTGAACCTAGAGGGTCACACCATAAAAGAGAAAAATATGATTTTAGAAGTGATTGGCTTAATAATAATAAATTAAGTGTATTTAATTTATTAGTGGAATAAATTAAATAGCTTAATATTTATAATTAAGTATTTGGAGAAATACTAAATCATAAATTAATAAGAGTAGTCATCTTATTATTATTATTATTATTATTATTATTATTATTCCTAATTAGATTGAGAATTATATAAAACCCTAATTTCTAAATGGTTTAGGAAAAAAGGGTTAGTCTATAAATAAGATGGGTCTTATTGTGGGATAGACTAATGCAAGTTTACAAGTATTCTCAAAAACCTAAATAGTTAGGAGAGAAAACTAGGGTTAGCTACCCAAGGTCTAGTAGAACCTAAATTCTTCTTCTTCAATCAATATACTCTTGGTGGATCACCTCTTGGGCGTTGCACACTATTGTAACGAACGTTTGATTCAAGGAATTAGAGAAGAACGAGAAGAAGCAAGGGAAGTGAACTCGTAGTTGTTCAAAGGTTGTACCTGAAAGGTATAATTCCTTCTTCTTCGTTGTTGTTTAATTAATAATATTGCATAAGGTGATTCTTGGGATTGCAGAAAATTTTAACATGCTTTATTACATGTTTTCGTTGCGTTTCAATTAGATTGTATGCTTTGATCTTGTTTCTGCAAACCTATAGTTATAAGGTGGAACGATCACGACACCTTAACCCAACGCCTATAAAGAGACGAGAACCTTGGTACAATCGATTGCGCAAGGAAGCTGCGTTGAATGAAACATCAATGACACCTTGACCCCTCGCTTATATATAAGCGGTAACCTTAGTACAATCAACGATTGATGCTGTAAAAGATGCCACACATAACTATATATTGTTGTATGATAAGCCAATTGAACATTCATAGACAAACCAAGAATAATTTGGGAGTTCTCAAAGAACCAAAAGGAGAATAATCTCACAAAAGTTTATTAATAATCTGAAGTGTTTTTGTTTACATCAGCTAATCTCTTATTTATACTAAACAAGAGAAACCCTAAATTCATAAGGAAATAAGAAATCAATATGGAATCAAATCTCAAACTAATAAGTATCCTAAATACATTAGAATTGGAAAATATAGCTAATTTCCTAAAATTCCGTGCAAATCCACGTACAAAATCTTTTAGGACACGCTAGAGAGTCGCGGCTTAGGAATGGAGCGTCGCGGCCCAATGAAGGGATAGCCGCGACTCGGAATGTTTTGTCTCGTCCGTATTGCCTTGCTGAATATCAGCCTTTAATTCCCAAATTTGATCCTTTACTCCTTCCTTGCTTATGCCACTAAACATGAACCTTTGTATGGACCAACACTACAAGAAAAGGGTCTATTAGCGACCGCGTATCAGCGACCGCCTTCGGTCGCAGCTACCTAGCAGCGACCGCCTTCGGTCGCAGCTACCTAGCAGCGACCGACTGCAGTCGCTGATAGCCATCACATAAAATCTGGTCGCTGGTGTGCACAATGGCAACCACTATTAGTGACGGTTATATCTGCGACCGCCAATAGCGATCGCGTTCGTCATCTCGGTCGCTAAGCTGAGTCAGCATGGCTCAGGGCCAAAGGCTGACGTGGCCCACGTGTCATCGACTGCAAATAGCGACCGCGGGCAGTCGCTGATACCATCAAATGTTAGCAGTCGCTAATGAATATCAGCGACCGCATGCGGTCGCTGATTTGAAAAACTGAAAACCAGCCTTTTGCTGTTTTAGCAGAATTCCCAAAAAACCTGTACCTATTTTGTACCTGCTTTATCCCAACAGACATACACAACAATATAAACATCTTGCACAATAATGTAAACATCAATCGTCCACCAAACTAGTATATAAACCTTTAAACCAATATGAATTGAATAAATATAAACAAATCTAATGTTTAAGTAACATGAATGAATACAAAAGTACAAAATTCTCAAAGAAGTACAAAACAGGGTTGTATCGATCGTCAAGCATCAGCGTCTTGATTAGCTTCTCCTTGATCACCCTGTAATTAACAAAATAATAAAACAAGTTACAAATATATACTAACTATGTTAATATTGGTATATTACGACAATATATACAACAAATTGATTTTTTACCTTGTCGCCATCCCCATGTTGTGATGCTGCTGCTGCCACTACTGCTTCAGCTAACTCCTCAGCACTCAAAGTCCCCAGATGCCTGCCCAGTATCTTCAGAAGATCTCGATCTCGACATATAGCTCGCACACAGTCACCCGGAGTATGAACAGCTGGATGACTCGATGACTGTGAAGACTGGGTAGCAGAGCTGCCTGAGCCACTGAAAGATGGGCGTCGTCGTTGTCTTTGACCTTTAATGTAGTTCTTCTTCACAACAGACGCCCTCTCCCACAACTCTTAATCAATAGGCGGACGTGGAGTGCCTTCAGGATAGCGCTCATTCAATAAACGCTTATAAGTATCATGTCATCATGTTAACAAATAAATAGTTAAAAATAAATTCTGTAAGCATTGATAAACAAGATCAAATTGTTAAAACTTATTACCGCTATCTGGATAGCCTCAGGCAGACCATCACGGGTGGCCACGTACACATCCAACCAATGAATAGGCTGACCTTGAGATTGAGACTCCTATACAAAAAATAGCACAATATTACTAAGTAAAAATGTGATATATTTTCTACAATTCATGATTGTAAACATATTAAAACTTGTAAATACGTACCCTAGCAGTGATGTGCTGCAACTGTGAAATACCGCCGCCCTTGTATGTTCCTTTAGCCTTTTCGCCATCGGGTACACCCAAGAATCTGTTAGTGGCGGCAGTCTTTCGTCTTTTCACCCAGCTCTCGGCTCTCCATTGGGCACACATCTCAGCCCATATGGACTGGGTGCACCACCAGGGACTATGCCCGTGCATGTAATCCTCACCCTGGCCTGGATGGTCGATCGATGCATTGTGAAGGGCTTTTTGTCGTTCTTTATTCAAATTGTCTTTGGTGCGGACCGCGCAGTTCTGCCAGAATAATGTCTGTATCACTGAAGCCTACGCGTCCTCCCATCTATACCGTTTCTGCAAATAAAACAACAATAATAACATTACTAAACAATTATCCTTTGAATATAATATTATCTGTCATAATTAAAAAAAACATACCTAAAATTCAGCCCAAACAGCATCCTTGTGGGCGATAGGTGTGCTCGCCCACGTAATCACAGGTGTAGGCCAATTCTGTAAACACAACTGTGATATGCACTTGACGATCTTATTATTTGAAAAATCACTATAATATACAACAATTTACATCAACGATAATTAAGTAGATATATTAAAGCAATTGACATCTAAGTTCTATATATCTTGTATAAATGGAATCTAAAATGCTTATATATAAATGATATATGCGGGACGTACGTGTTATTCGGAGGAGGCCGAATCTGAATAAGAATCCGATCATCCGGATTAGTAGGGGCCTTGGGCACATGATTAGGCCCCCTACCCAAGCCGCGCTTTTTCTGCGCTACTTCAGAAGCCATCTGTATATTACAAATTTCAAGATGTTATTATGAGTTATATTTGATTACATGTATATATGAATATATAAAATGACAATAAACATGACAGTGATATAAACATGTATATATATGAATATAAAATGACAATAAACAAAAGTTGCATTTAAATAGTTTAGTACATAAACATGACATTTGTTCAAGTAAACATGTAATGCTAAACATACATTTCATTTATTCAAGTGTCAATGTCTGATTCAGAATCATCTTGTATACGTGTTGCAGATTCATAACCATCATCTGCTTCAGATTCAGTGTCAGATTCAGTCAATAACTCTTCCTCCTCAGTATCAATATCATCTGACACAAGTATTGACTCAGGCTCTAATTCATGTGGTTCATCTCCACCATCTAACTGGATTACTTCATTGTCGCCCTCCATATTTATTATAGTTTGACTAGGAAGCATCTGCTCTTGGTAAATCTCCCCATCAACTACTTCTACACGACTACGCGCGGGAGTATGAATTACAACTTGCCAATCTGTAGGCGGTCTATCCCTTTTCCTAACAGGACTAGGAGTGTAGTATACTTGTACTATTTGAGTTGGTAAAATAAACGGTTCGTTGGAGTACGCAGATCTATGGAGGTCAATATCGACAATTCCATGTCTGTCATGATGTATCCCTTTTTCTGAATCAAACCAACGACACTTGAACAAGTGAATATGACCCCCGTATGTGCCCTTGTACGACAAATCTACGATTTCCTCCAACTCCCCATAAAAGGTACGACCAAGCTCATTGTAACAATCTCCTTCGACACACACTCCAGAGTTCGTTGTTGTTTTATCGCGCCCATATGCCTTTGTATGAAATTCACAACTATTTATTTTATAACCATTGCGGCTGACTTGGTCCCTGTCTGGTCCCATAGCTAGGACTTGTACATTAGCCGGAATTGTTGATCCCTCAGTCAAAGCCTACAAAAACTCCATCTTATTAAATTAAGTCATAGTTAATATGGAGTGTGTGTGTGTGTGTGTGTGTATATATATATATATATACATGGTCCGGCTATAAAGCGAACTTTAAAGAGCGAACCAAAGACGAACCATCGTCTTTGGTGTCTATGGCGACGGTTCGACCCGTCGCCATAGCCATGTAGTCTTTTGCGACGGGTCGAACCATGCCATAGATATCAAAGACGACAGTTCGTCTTTGGTTCGCTCTTTAAAGTTCGTTTTAGAGCGGGGCCGTATATATATATATACTACATGCTTAAGAAATTGAACTTACTTTGTCCTTTAGCCAAAGTGCAATATTTTATCACGATTGATTTGAATATCTTTATCAGTTATGCCGGGATGTTTCACTTTTAACTCGTCATCGTACAATCTATACCATGTTATAAACATTAACATATTGGAATAAATTTTCAACTTAAAAGATAAATTATCAAGTTTACATGTGTACCTCACAAATTCGTCAATCTCCTCGCAATTGAGAAGAATGTAAGTATGTGCGGCATGTAATTCTTGCTCAGAGAGGAATATGCACTTCCCTTTTCCATAAGCGCGGCCCGATAGACCAAATACAGAGAGCCGACCATTTAGTTCAACATTTCCCCCATCATCATGTCTCGATACTCGATTGGCCTTTATCAAGACTTCGTCCGGAAAATAGTCTGAGACAAACGTAGATATCTCATCGAAACTATATGCCTCACATATCGACCCCTCGACATAAGCTCTATTCTTCACCTTCCTTTTTAGGTTTTCCATCACCCTCTCGAAAGGGTACATCCATCTATATTGAACTGGACCCCCAACACGAGCTTCATAGGGAAGATGGATTTGCAAATGCTCCATGGAGTCAAAAAAACCAGGTGGGAACATTTTTTCCAGTTTACACGTGATCTCTATGATGTTCTTCTCAAGTATAGACATGTCCTTTTCATTTAATGATTTTGAACATAAGTCTTTGAAGAAATGACTAGGATCCGTCAAAGCATCCCATATTGGTTTATCAAGCAGATCCCGAAATGCTATAGGCATGAGTCTCTCCATGAATACATGACAGTCATGACTCTTCATCCCTTGTAATTTCCCACCCGTAACACACCTTGCAATGTTTAACGCATATCCATCTGGTAGTTTCAGAGACTTAACCCATGTGCACACATCTTCAACTTGCTTTTTGGACAATGTGTACCTTGCATGCGGTTTGACAATCTTACCATTAGGAGATTCATAAAGTTCTAATCCAGGACGCTTACAAATATCTTTCATGTCCAAACGTCCCTTATCATTATCTTTTGTCTTCCCCGTAACATTCATCACGGTGTTAAACACATTGTCAAACACATTCTTCTCAATATGCATCACATCTAGATTATGACGAATCAAATTTGTAGACCAATAAGGCAGTTCCCAAAAGATGCTTCTCCGAACCCAGTTATGAGATTCGCTAAACCCATTTATTATGTTTGTGGCATCAATCTTACCAAATGGGATAACCGACAATCTCATCACACGATCTTGCATCTCAGTTCCCGGCAATCGCGGTGTAGGCATATCATTATCTAACTTCCCTTTCCTGAAGTGTTCTCTATTTCTTCGAAACGGGTGATCTACCGGCAAGAACCGACGATGACAGTCAAACCAGCAAGGCTTTCGACCTTTTGATAGATTGAAAGACTTTGTATGCTCCATACAATACGGACAAGCCAACTTCCCGTGTGTACTCCATCCAGCTAACATACCATAAGCTGGGAAGTCACTTATAGTCCACATAACCGCTGCCCTAAGGTTGAAATTTGTTTTTGTTGCAACATCCCAAGTCTGTACTCTATCCTCCCACAATATCTTCAACTCATCTATAAGAGGTCTCAAGTAAACATCTAAGTTCTTTCCAGGACTCTTAGGACTAGGAACCACAAGTGAAAGAAATAAGTACAGCTATTTCATACACATCCAAGGAGGCAAGTTGTTCGGAGTAACAATCACAGGCCAACATGAGTATGGAACAGCTGAGTGGCCAAATGGATTGAAACCATCGGTGGACAATCCAAGCCTCACATTTCTAGGTTCCAATGCAAACCAAGGATGTGCTAAGTTGAAATCTTTCCAAGCCTGCCCATCTACGGGATGATTTAGTTCTTCATCTTTAGCTGGAGATTTCGCATGCCAACTCATATGTTCAGCTGTTCTTGAAGACATGTACAATCTTTTTAGACGATGTTTTATTGGAAAATACCTTAGAATCTTAAACGGTATACTTGATTATTTTGTAGTCACACCCTCTTTATTAGGCCTAAACCGATCATGACTGCAAAACGTGCACCTTGTCATCTGTTCATTTTCCTTATAAAACAACATGCAATCGTTGGGACATGCATCGATCTTTTGGTATCCAAGACCCAACTTCTTCACCATTTTCTTACAAAAGTAATAGTTACCAGGTAATTTTTCACCGTCAAGCAACATACTCTTAATGGCCTTCAAGAGCGACTCAAAACACTCATGGCTCATGTTGTGATCAGCCTTGATGTTAAGTAATGTCGCCACTGCAGACAATGTAGTGTGTTTGGTGCAACCATGCCACAATGGTGAGCTACCCTCGTTTAACAACTTAAAGAAGTCTTTGGCATCATAATTCATAGGTTGCTCTCTGCCTTGTTCCCAATCAAAATTTGGCCCTACAATTTCATGAACCATTTCATTCATACGATGAGTACTACTGCCCGAATTGTGTACTTCTGTGATGCCACCATCTCTTCTCTGCCCATGTGCCCACCAGCATTCTTCGTAATTTTTCATGAACCCAGAAACAAGTAAATGATAGTTTACCACGTCTCTGTCCATATAATTTACATTCTTACACTTCAAACATGGACATCGTATCTGCGACTGACCATTCATACATTCCGGGTGACTATACGCATACTCCAAAAACAGTTGACAACCAGCTCTAAATTCAGCTGTAGCACCTATTTGGGCACTTGACTTTCGTCGTGCCATCCAACTACGGTCTAAATAGAGGTCCATGATTCCACGGTACCTACTACAGACAACATTATAAATGTTAACATATGACTTGAGCATACTTATAACCATATGACTTGAGCATACTTGTAAGCATGCATATGATTAACATTTAAGCATACTTGATGTTAACGAATGAATGCAAATTAAAGCAGTATGAGAAACTTTAAATGTTATTAAATTTAGTATGAGAAACTAAGTAAATGCTACTTAGTTTAATAGTTATATTATATCATGTTATTTTATTATAATTTGTTTTAAATTTGTTTTTATCGTAAGTGAATATGTGTTATTTCATTCATGCTAGCTTTATATCAGAGTTTGCTAACTCATTTATACAACTTTTGAGTATCTTGGAGATTCATTCATATCAACTGGTATGCTAAGGCGCCTAACATGTTTTAAGATTATGCCCCTCACGGTCCCTTTCTATAATCTTTTATGTTTTGGGATAGTCCCCTAATAGCTTACCATGCTAACAACCAAGCTTGGCTTGCCCCCGTGAGGCTTGGCTAAGCTTGGCGTGGCCTCGTGTGGCCTCGCAGCCCCAAGCCCAGCCCATCAGCTCCAACAACCCCTTAATAGGCTCTAGTGGATCACCAATAGGCTCGTTATTAGTATAAATGTTTGCAACTACTCGACCAATAAAAAAAATTTGCCAGAGTCTCCCCTATAATATGGACTAGCCACATGCAAGACGGCATGTATATAAGGTCATTTCTAGGCACCCGAGACACAAACCAAGAGAAATATACAAATATGGAATGCATTACAATAAGAGACTTTTTTTCGCTATGCATAAGTAATGTGAAGAAAAGCCTAACTATTACCCATAGACGATCTTGCATAAGTATAGTTCTCATATAGGCATAGATTTGACTATAATTTCATAAACAGTCCACATGTAGGCAAAAGAAACCTTTAGGCATTCAAACAACTTTAAAATCATGATAATAAAATTACCCTATATCCATTATCATGCTTGTATCAGTTAGCTAACTTCTTCACATCCAAAACAGTTCATACAAGGTACTTTATGCATGATTAAGTACTAAATTGACTGAAAATAAAAGAAGAACTAGAGCAAACAAACTTACTGGTGTAGAGTCTCAGTGATAAATTACTGTGTTGAGGATACACTTTTTTGAAAGCCCCCTTTCCTAGAACCTTTTTATACTGCAAATTACATCACATAAATTAGATTGAGGAAAACGTTATAATGCAGTAGACTCAACTCAACAGCAATGAACACATAATGATAATATCAGAAATGAATTATATAAAGTTGAGAATTTTTATAAATTACTAAAAGATGTAAAATTGATATATACTTATTAATTATAATTAATTAACAATCTATTATTCATGAGTAGACCAAATAAGTATAACATTGTTATATTTATCCTATCATAAGATGATTAGGGAACGTAGAATGTTGAACACTGTAAAAATAGTTAAAATTATTTTTTATTATATTTAATTTTATCTGAAGGGTATTTTCATCACGCCATTTGCATGATCCTAACAAACTCCATCAATATATGTAACAAAGAATTGTCAGCAATACATATTCACATGCGACAAATATTTAGTCATAACAATAGATACAACCTAATTCTTATTTTTCGACTATTGAGGTAGACAAATGAAACATATCAGAACCTAGAAATAATCCTTGGAAGATGAAAATAAATAGGGGAAAGCTAACAAATCATCAAAGTTTAAGGAGATAAATACAAAGGTTCAATTAACACCAATAGGCACCCGAGACACAAACCAAGAGAAATATACAAATATGGAATGCATTACAATAAGAGACTTTTTTTCGCTATGCATAAGTAATGTGAAGAAAAGCCTAACTATTACCCATAGACGATCTTGCATAAGTATAGTTCTCATATAGGCATAGATTTGACTATAATTTCATAAACAGTCCACATGTAGGCAAAAGAAACCTTTAGGCATTCAAACAACTTTAAAATCATGATAATAAAATTACCCTATATCCATTATCATGCTTGTATCAGTTAGCTAACTTCTTCACATCCAAAACAGTTCATACAAGGTACTTTATGCATGATTAAGTACTAAATTGACTGAAAATAAAAGAAGAACTAGAGCAAACAAACTTACTGGTGTAGAGTCTCAGTGATAAATTACTGTGTTGAGGATACACTTTTTTGAAAGCCCCCTTTCCTAGAACCTTTTTATACTGCAAATTACATCACATAAATTAGATTGAGGAAAACGTTATAATGCAGTAGACTCAACTCAACAGCAATGAACACATAATGATAATATCAGAAATGAATTATATAAAGTTGAGAATTTTTATAAATTACTAAAAGATGTAAAATTGATATATACTTATTAATTATAATTAATTAACAATCTATTATTCATGAGTAGACCAAATAAGTATAACATTGTTATATTTATCCTATCATAAGATGATTAGGGAACGTAGAATGTTGAACACTGTAAAAATAGTTAAAATTATTTTTTATTATATTTAATTTTATCTGAAGGGTATTTTCATCACGCCATTTGCATGATCCTAACAAACTCCATCAATATATGTAACAAAGAATTGTCAGCAATACATATTCACATGCGACAAATATTTAGTCATAACAATAGATACAACCTAATTCTTATTTTTCGACTATTGAGGTAGACAAATGAAACATATCAGAACCTAGAAATAATCCTTGGAAGATGAAAATAAATAGGGGAAAGCTAACAAATCATCAAAGTTTAAGGAGATAAATACAAAGGTTCAATTATTGCATATGTATATTATATATATATATATATATATATATATATATAATGTTATTAAATTCTGTACTTGCGACCAAGGTAGTAATTGAAAAGAATATAAATCTTGAGTGACACATGTGGGTCAAAGATCGTGAGTACAATAATACGATAAGTACTTATTTGAATCACCAAATTGACTGCTTATGACTACATAATACATTATACACATGAATTCAATCACAGGAAAATTTTAAATTAATAAAAGTTAAAATTTTATGGAAGGAAGCTAATGGACCATCTCTGGTTCATAGTTCATGGCCATTCATCTCTCATCCCTCTAAATATAAAAGTCAATTAAAATACTGAAAAAAGGACAAAACTCCAAAATGTAAACAAAATTATATTCTCTTTCCAAATAATAGTGCACCAGTATCCAGTGCGGCACTCCGGCACTTGCATAACAGTCCAATTGTCAAAAGAATAGTACCCAAAAAAACAAATATCAAAAGGACAAAAGTTTATTTTTTAGAAATAAAATAAGGATATTAAAACTACACACCTTGACCCTGTAGTGATAATTTCACAATTTCAATATGTGAAATTAATTAAGTTATTTTTAATACATGAGAAATCAACCAAAAATTATACTACCATTCATTAATGTGAAGTTTAAAGTTTGAGTACCTCCCGTGGTGGTGGACCGGTGGCGGCGAGCGGCCGGCGTCTCTTCCCCTTCTTCTCTTCTCCCCCCTTTCTCCCTCTTCTCTCTGTCTAAGCTTCCTCTTCTTTTTTTTCGCGTCTGCTGTGTCGAGCGAGTGACTGAATCTGATAACATAAAGTTTGATCAGCGACCGCCATCAGCGACCACCTGCAGTCGCTAATTTTTAATGACATGGACTTATCAACGACTGCTTGCGGTCGCAGATTTTTAGTGGTCGCACAAAACCTTAGCGCCAACATTTCCAGCCAAATTTTGGGAGGCAAATTTATACTAGCGACTGCTCAGCGACTGCCGCCGATCGCTGTTAAAAATATAGCGACTACATTGCATAACGGTCGCAGATGATGGTCGATGTGTCTAATATCAGCGACCGATAGTGCGGTTGCTGATAGTGTTGGTCGTTGTTAGGCCTTTTTCTTGTAGTGCAAATCGTTGAGCTTAGAATCAAAATCCAATGATGAATATCTTGCCATGAAGCTTGAATCCTTCTCCATTGTTCTGTGCAATGTAACCTTGTGTTGTCGCATGAACGATTGTAAACTCTGGAACTTGCTTGGACATCCACAATGTCGTATGAACTCTAAGCCCTCCTCGAATTGCAACATAGCTTTGTCGCGGATTAAACGATACACACGAACACGGTCTTGATAACTTAGTTTGAGCTCTAACGTAAGCATCCTTGAGTCGATTTCAGTCCAATCACCTAAGTTCATTTGTTGAACCCTTGGAACTAGAGTCGAAAGATTGTCATAAAATTCTAACCCCCTTATGCTCGTGCCACTCAGGTCGCTTTTTTCAGTACAGTGAATAGTGCAGTAGCAATCACGTGTCCTTTAACTCTGTTAAAGTAGCTACTAGATAAAAACTTTATCGACTTGTCCTTATCGCAAAATCATCTGGAGATATCCTTGGAGGGTCGAGTGTTAAGGTTAATAAACTTGTCATAACCTATTACTGACTTGTCAGATGACTACATTCTACGATTTTGGCTACCTCAAAGTGAAAACGTAAAGTAGTTCTTTTGCTCTACGAATGATGGAGACTCTACGATCTGGCTTGTACTCTATGATCTTCAAACTACTCTACAATCTTTGAGTGATTTTTCCTCTAGCACTACGATCGTCTTCTGGTCTGGACAACTTAGCTATTACAGAGTTCTAACTCTATAAAAATTGAATCAACCTAACAAGTTTGATTTCTAAACTAAGTCATTTTACATAAGAATCATTTTACAAGGACTTTACAAAAACTACTTGAATACAATCATACATTTACTTCATGTAACCATCGAATCAAATATGTTCATCATAGATTGTAGGAACTAACACGTGCTTATAGATCATCAAGAGTACAACTTAAATAAAGCACCAGTCTTAACTCTTCAAAATTCAATGAAAGTTCATATCGTATAGCTAAAGTGGTCGTAAAGCTATTAGTAGAGCTAACCTAGCAGAGCTAGACAAAAGGAATATTTACTTCGAAGATAAGGCTCAATCAAACAGTATAATAAAGCTCCGTTGATAAGCATATAATGCTCCTGTCTTGGCGCCGCTTATTTATTAGACATAACTCTGTCTCTATTGATTTGACAAAGGACAAAAAGTTGGTAGATTTAAGAAGTCTCAATCAGACCAAGACACATGTTTGTATGGACAATCATCAACGATTAGATTTTTAAGGAGTCTATAAATATCAAACCTTTTAGAAATGAAAAGGTTAATCATTCACGAACTTGAAAATCCGAAATGAATACGCGCTCTACCAAAGCAATCTGCAAAGTACTCTACTGAATAATAGAGCACTTTGCATTTGCTGCACAATCTACTCTACCAGGAGAATTTCAGAAGTGCAATAGAACAAATTCATTTAATTATCTTGTGTACTCAATTTTTGTGATTGAAAAGTCAATGTGACTTGAATAGTTTTGTGTGAACTGAAGTTGTAATTGATCTTTGTGATCATTCTTTCCTACTTGGAGGAGGATCCCCTCTCATCGGAGAAGAATAGTAGACTAGAGGTCGTTTATACCCTAAACCATTTAAAGCTTGTTATGTTCTTTATTTTCTGTCGGTCTTTATTATTTGCTTATATTAGTTGTTTATTGTTACCATCCTTGTTTAGAAAATGGAATTTTCTAAAAACTCATATTCCGCTATAACAATAATTAATTGTAATCAATGTATAAACTTAAAAAAGAAAATTTGAAGATCTATTCAACGCCTCCTTCCCTTTTCTAGATCTATTTTGTTATTCTAAGGTCTAACATTGTTCAACGGGCAAAAGATTGAACCAAGTGTATCAATCCAACTCTCACCGGCTACTACTAAACTATTCAAGATATTTCAAGCATTTAAGTGCATTTGATCCTTTAGTGCACTTATTCCTTAAGGCATTTACAGTTCAATCATTTGAACTTGAGAAACATTCTCTTTGTTTTAGCATTAAAGACTGAGAGCAAAAACAAATAAACAGACATCTAAACCTGTGATTGTAGCTAGATCAAACTGAATGTACATCTAGGTTTCTTGTAGACAGAATTTTGTGTGAACTTTATTGTATACTAGTCATACTTGTAAGGCTTAATAGTGAACCAAAAATAGTTTGTGTATATGTGAAACTTTTCTTAGTGCAGTACCTATACTGTGTGTGAAGAAGAGGGGAGTAGAAATCATTGATTTTGAACCTCTACTTGTATATTTCTCTCTCTCTCTCTTGCATTTACATTCAGTCTTTATATTCTTCCCTGGTTGTTTATCATTTACCAGTTGGGTGTTTTCAGGGCCAGTCCAAACTTTTTAGGGGCCTCAAGCCAAATCTTAAATTGGGGCCTTTTTTTAACTATTCAATACTAAATTAAATTAATATCTATGATTTTTTTTAATTAGAATTTTATTTTTCTTGCTCTTTTAGATGCAAAATTATTGATCAAACTTTTATAATCAATTTTCTCTAATATATTTTTTTCAATTGATAAAATCGCTAATCCACTTAATCTTTCTTAGGACATAGTCGATCTTAAGTAAGATTTTATCAATTTTAATTTTGAAAAAATTCTTTCTGCAGAAGCAACTGTTACAGGAATTGTTAATAAAATTCTATATGTGATGCCTGCATTTGGAAAAGATTCTAGCTTTTTTATATAATTTAGAATGTCAACTGGAATGTTCTTCTTTTCTTCTGTTTGTATAACTTCTCTTAAAAATTTTAATTCCGAAAATAAATCTAAACCATCAATATCAATGAAATTTTTATATGTGAGAGCATTTTCGAGATAAAGACATTTATCATGCAAGCTATCATCATCAAATGATTTTAATTTTTCAAAACTAAATAGAAAACCAAAAAGTTCTTCATATAAATGAAACTGTTAAAACCTTTGCTCAATTGAGGAAATAGCTTGATCAACTATAATAAGAAATAATCAATTCTAAAAGATTCTTCAATAGATTGTGTTATCTCATGATCAACATTTTCATCAAAGTGTTTTTTCCTACGAATTACACGTTTTTTTCTTGAAAATCCGGTTCAATTTCCAATTCTTTAGCAATCTCTATTGCCGAATTCATAGCAGTTGCAAATCCAATTTCTCTATAATTTTTGAAAAAATCTATAAGAGTTTGTAATTGATTTATAGCCATATTAATATGCATATCTTTTGATTGTAAAATTTTACTAACTGAATTGACCGCAAATAGCACATCATACCAAATAGTCAAGCTCAATAAGAACTCAAAATCCCCAAACTCATATTTTGCTAAAGAGTTAGCTTCACTTCTTGTTTTAGAATCTTGATCACTACTTTTTGCCAACTCTAACAAAGCATCCCTTATATTTGGAGCTTGAAATCTTATAGTTTTTACACTTTCAATGCGCCTTTCCCAACGTGTTTATGATAACGGCTTAAGAGTGAATCTCGGTACATTCTTTTTTAAAATATTCCATCTCTTTGTTGAAGAGGAAAATAATGTATATAAACGTTGTACCACTCCAAAAAAAGATACAACTTTAGTACAGGAGTTTGTCATATGACAAAGCACTAGATTAATGTTATGACTACCGCATGGTGTGTAAAATGCTTTAAGATTAATCTCTAGAAGTCTTCTTTGTACACCTTATTTATTTCCTTTCATATTAGATCCATTATCATAACCTTGTCCTCGTATGTCATTAATGTTAAGTTGAAGTTTCGCCATTATATTTATAAGTTCATTAAAAAGACCTAAACCAGTAGTGACTACTTTTATAAATTCTAAAAACTATTCTTCTATTTTTATTGGACTTGTTGAAATATCCACGCATCTTAGTATGAGAGTCATTTGTTCTTGATTACTTATATCAGGAGTGCAATCAAATATAATTGAAAAATATTTTGCTTCTTTAACTTTTTTAATAATTGTACTTCTAATTTCATTTGCTATCAATTGTATCAATTCATTTTGAATTTTATGACTAAGATAATGTTTATGAATCTCACCTTTTTGAATACGATGAATATGTTCTTGCATCACCGGATCAAATTATGCGATCATTTCAATTAAACTTAAAAAATTTCCATTATTTTGCTGATAAATCTTTTCTTTTGTTCTTCGAAATGCCAAATTATTTTTACCTAAAGTCTTTTTGATTGCAATAATTCTTTGTAATATATTTTTCCAACGATCTTTCTCTTTGTTAATTTGTTCTTGAACACTTTTATCAATTGTTTTATTTTTCAATAATCTTATTTGTAAATCACTCCAAGTGTACATATTAGTAATATGTTCACTACTTATTTCATGTCTTTTAAGATTACCACTAAGATTTCTCCAATCACTAGTTCCTTGATTAGCTAATTTATTTGTATAAGTTTTTGAATTAACAACTTGCAACAAAAACAAAATACACGATCTAATTCATTTGAATACACTAGCCATTTTCTATCATATTTCTCCCCATTTAATAAAGTCCGAGTATAATATGTAGTAGAAAAATGTCTAGAGTTTCCATCTTTAGAAAAATTGGACCCTTTTCTACTAACAAATCTCTCAATTTTGAGTCAATATTTTTTCATTGTGTTGGATCATAAATATTTAGAGGGCTATAATCAAGTGTTTCGTTAATATATTCATTCGATATATTCTCATTAGTATCTTTTGATTGACTAGCATTAGGATTATTTTCATTATTGTTATCTTTCGATTGACTATCACAAGGATTATTTTTATTTGTAATATTTTGATTGTGTTATTGTATTATCTTCTAACTCTTTAAAATGAACTTCTTGTTCATTTGTGGAACTTTCACCTAATTTTTTTGTGATATTTTTTTATTATTGGTAACAAATTTTTCAAGAGCTCCCTTTTGGGATTCAATTAATTTTTCTACTCTTCTTTTTTTTTTTGAAGTTTTTGATACCCAGATTCATATTTTCGAGTACCCATATAGTGCTTAAAAAACAAAACAAGATACAAGCCAAAAAACAAATAACAAACAGATATTTTCCAACCAATGAACCAAAAAACAAATAACAACAGTCAATAGATAATTCCCAGCCAAAAAATAAATAACAGAACTTTTCCGGCAAAAACAAGTAACAATAGTACCTAATTAACAAGTAAAATTTAATAAAATTAAAATAGAAAAGTACAGAACAATAGAACCTGAGTATGCTGATTTAGTGATCTATTCTTTTTCTTTTTCACTTCCGCACCCAAGAGCAACAAGACAGATATTCATTTATAGAAAAGGATTCGATGAAGCCGTTAGACACATATGATATTTCCGACCTAATCAAGGCATGGTCTGCTAAGGAACCACAAGGGAGTCACCCAACGAAGAAATGATGTGCAGCTTCAGATTCTTCAGTTTCCAATGAAAGCAGATATCACAAGTTATGGGCAACAATATTCTAGTAAGGATTTTAGAGAACCAAGAATGGTCAGCATGCATGTTCCTTTTAGCTGAGTGTGGCAGCTTAATATATGAAAGTAAAGCAAGTATGGGCAGCAACATATTTTAGACAATGGAATCATTGAATGGGCATTAAACTATTTAATATATATGTTCAGCATACACTTTAATGCATAACATATTCAATAACCAACGGTAATGGAAACATAATTATATGCCCAAGATATAGAAAGAAGTATGGAGGGAATATTTTAACTTAGTGGGGTGCATTAATCCAAGAAAGTGTAACATTATATGATGGAATGAATGCACTGCTTGGTCAAAAAAAAATTTGGCCTTTTTAGTTGGACTCTATTATTAAAATTTTGGGGCTTTCTTAATTTTAGAGGGCTCTTAATTTTGGGGGCCTTAAGCCATTGCTTAATTGGCTTAACCCCAGGGCCGGCCCAGGGTGTTTTTATACTTAATTCCGCTGCAAACCAAATTGACTTTAACTCTGACTAACTATTATTTGGTAAAAGATTTTTGTTAATCAAGATTTTGAGACAACCTATTCATCTCCCTTCTAGTCTTTCCCTTTGGGACTTAACACACTCAATTTCCCAAAATCCTCATTATTTTACCACTTTTGATCTGAAAAGAGTACAAACTCTAGATATGATACCACGCACTTCTTGGGTCCCAAAGATGGCTAAAGATGGAGTAGAGAGTGTTGAATACTTGGATTATAAAATTCAATTATACTACCAATTAATTCTTAACTCAGATTAGATTTGCAATGGAATATAAATATTTTAAACTCCCCTATGAAACAAACACAAGTTCAATGTCGGTGATAAGTAGTTAATCCACAAATAAACGAACAATAAATAAAAAGTAGTAATGTAAAGGAACACAAATATCTCAAGTGGTTCAGAACTAAATCCCTAGTCCACTCTTGTTCTCTAATGAGAATGGATAATCACTAAGGTGGTGATGATTCACTTAGAACCAACCGGAAGAAGTTCACTTTGAACTGTTACCATTTTCACTTAAAAAATTTCACAAAAATTAGTCGTGGGATGTGATGCTCGTGTCTCCTAAAAGAGATGGATTTTACAGCTAAGATCTAAAGCCCTAAAACTTTTGAATAAGATTTGTAGACTAAAAGTGTATTCTTCACTTTAAAGCTAGAGAGATTTTCTTTTTAGATGAACTTGAGAGAGACTTAGAACTAGTTAATTTGAGATCTCCTCATTTTATATCTATCAACTTCCTTGATTTTGGTTAGTCATGATATTTCCGTCATTTGTGAGATTGAACTTTGACACGTGTCATGATGTCATTTTAATTTTGGCTGATCATAGTACTTTTAAAAATGATATATATTACGAATGTTTATGTCGATTTTTTAATTGTCAGTTACATATATAAATATTAATTGTAATTATTTTAAAGATATGTGTAATAAATAGAGTATTTTTATAATTTTATTAAATTTTATATATTAATATATTTCGTAATTATACTTTAACATAAATTTTATAATTATAATTCAAGATAAATTTATTGTTTACCGTACTTTTTGTTCTTGTCCTTTGCCTCTACCGTTTGATAAGTGTACTTCACCTTTAACACAACTTTCAAAGTTAGCAATTACTGTCAAGTAGGCATGTGACACTTATCCTTAGTCATCTCATGGTGCCTTATTCTACTATTGTAGACTCGAGTTCTGCGTGACTGCGTTGTTGAATATTGAGATCTACATTTCACCAGCTTTATATTTTTATAATCTTTCTTCGTTTGACTGAATGTTCTATGTTTATAGTCTTTTTCTTGTATAAAAACTTATTCTACATTCGTAGTATTAGACTGCGAGTTCAAAGATGGTTTTTCAATCCTTTTATCTTTGAGTACCAATAGTTAAGGGTGAGTATTTAATTATAATCGAACTAAATTTTCTATTTAATTATAATCGAATATCAAATTTTATATAATTTTATTTTTTGAACAAATATCTAAAATATATATTAACCAAATTATATTACTCGATTATACGGTATATATTTTTATTTCATGTTTCCACGTTTAGTTCTTGTTTTTCATGTTTCTTTCTCTTGATTTTACAAATGACAGTATAAATCAAACAACAATGTTGGTTAACTTTTTAAACATTAACTTTTATCTTGTTTAAAAAAAATGAAGTTATAATTGTTGATAAAGTTCAACATCTGGACCTCATTAAAGTTAAAATGACTCCATATAAAATTAAATAAACTAATTTTATGTTTTCACATTTTTGCTACCAAAATTTTTTTAATCCAATTTCTTCAGGAAAAAAACATTTAGCATACAATGTTTCTACTATTGATTTTAAAAAGATAAGAGCATAAACAAAAATTTGATAGCAGAAGCAGTTTCCAAACAAGCCTTAATTTTTCTTAATGAACGCATTATCATTCCAACAAGAAAAATACTTAACAAAATTAAACTTTTAACCCCAACAATTTTAAATTATAAATCTAACAAATAAAAGCCTTCACAAATTAAAGTTATACTGCAACAAATACAAAATAAAATGTGCGAACTAATTGTTACCAACTTTGAGTAACTTGAGTACAAAATTAAAATAATTGAACTTGAATAACAAACTTGAAACAATTGAATTTGAGCAGAGAGAACACAAAATAGTTGAAATTCGGTATAATGAAAATACTGAAGGTATAGATGTGCCAAACAGTCATTTAGAGTTGTTAATAAGTAAAACGTTACTTGTCTATGGCAATTGGAGGGTTTTCCGGCAATTTTATTGCCAGCTTTCAAGGACAAAAAAAGAAAGCAACGAGTAGTTTTTTTAAAAAAATTACCTGCCAAGCCAGTTCCGGGCTGAACCCGTAAATGAATAAGGCCGGCCCATTAGGTTGTTCAAAGCTTTATATCCAATCCTATTCGAAAGGGGTGCACTGGGCCAAGGGGGTTATCTTCCAGGATGGGCCAGGCCCAAACTGCCGGTGCATGCCAACATATTCACCTTTAACAAAGTTCTGAGAACACAGCCGAATCAGCATAGTTCTTTGTTTGAGAAACAGGTTTTGTGCATGTTCTGTCATATATTACATTGTGTACAAGGAAAAAAAAAATAGAATTCAATGAAACTATACCATATTAAAAACAAATATGGTATTGCAACTACAATTCATATTGGCTCAGAAAGGATTTTGGAGGGATATAAACTAAGCAGAAGATTTGGGTATCTTGTATTGTTTCTTGAGAAATTGAGAAGCCTCCGAGTCGCCCCTGTGACATAATATTCTCAACAAAGTCTTGGTATCAGCACCCAATTTGCTTCTGCTGCCTTGCATTTCTAACCCACTAGCAGATCTCAAATCCTCGATTAATTCCCGTGTCTGAAATGCATTAAGAATGAAAAGCATCTTGGTAAACCTTAAGTAGTGAATAATTAAGATATAATGGTAGTATGCCAACTAACATATTCTAATCCAGCATAAAACATATATCAAACTATTGATATTGAAGCTGCAGAATTTGGATGAATATTTAGCCCAAAAAAAAAAAGAAAAAAAAAAGGATTTGGCTGAAGCAACAACCATGAATATATTGTTATTTAATAAATATTACATACCAACTAAAACACTACAGTAACTCACTACTGAATAAAAAAACGAAGAAGTGGCAGTGTGGACTGTGGCACCACACATTCACGACCCAATAAAAAACAAACAAGAGTATAACTGGTACGATGAGGAGGGAGAAAGTGAAGCCGAGAGAAACTGAACGTGTGGTGCCACTTGTTTTTCTTTTATTGAGTAGTGACTTCGTTAAGTGTTTTAGAGAGTATCATAGTATGCCAATATTTACTCAATTGTTATTTGCATCTGTAATCCATTGAAACAGATTTTCTATTCATGAAGACAAACTGGTGAGTTAGAACTAAGAACATTGTCGTTTCCTAAACCTAGGCTATGTTCATTTGCGAGGGATATGAAGCGACATTCATAATCTTAGAATTAGTCACTATCATGTTTATGGCACAAAAAAATTTCCTTCAGCTATTCATGAATGGATAGCAGAATAACCCAATAGAGCTATACTTGATACTGCCACTTCCCGAGTTATTATACCCGTCCCTTCCCCCCACCACCCCAACCCCCACCCCATCCACAAACAGAACCAGTACAGTCACAAGGAAATCAACTTGGGATGTGTCCCGCCATGCGATAAATATCATTGGATGTCCTTGTTAGAGCTTCCAACTCAGAATTGTACGACAGTGACTGGAGTAACACATAATCCTTGTATACTACTAGCTTCAGAGGATTCATTTTAGCAATCTGGGAGAAATGATCTAGCACCCTCCCCTAAATGCAAACCTGGCCAACACGTAAAGTGTGAAGGAACAAGGAAGATATAAAACAAGTAACAGACATATGAGTGGAACAATGAAAATGCATACAGGGACTGAAAATGGCTAAGCATCTTCACCTTCGTACCACTCCACAAAGCTTCCTCGCCATTTTAGGCCGAAAAGCAGTTCTGGCACCCGGTGGTGATAGAACAAGATCATGACAAAAGGAGAGCTTCCAAACCAAAATCATATGACTATTACTGGAGGAACACATAATCCATATATACTAGCTTCAAAGGTTCTAATTTAGCAATATGGGAGAGGCTATTGTATCCTGACCCAAATGCAAACCCACCAAACATGTTCAGTGCAAACGAAGATATCATATGCAACAGACATGTGAGATAAACAATGCAAATGCAGGCAGGGACAGCAAATGAGCAACTTGACCCACGTACCCCACAAAACCCAGTTCCCTGACCATGCCAGACCGAAAACCATATGACAATGGGAAAGTAGTGCATTATTAATATCTACTAGCTTTGAGAAGTGTTAGTAATCGAGGATCACACACGCACACGACAGTATAGAATTAACACAGAGATTTACGTGGTTCCCCAAAACTTGGGTACGTCCACGAGCGGCTAGTTGTTTATTGATTCTCTCTTGATTAGGTTACATAGAGCTTTACAATAGATAGTATTTATAGCTACTAATCATATTCCAACCCTACTTCACATTATGTCTCAAATACCCATAATGTCCTATCCAAAATCAAATAGAAAAACTGAGTTCGCCGAACGGCGCGCCCCGCGCCGTTCTTTGGCTTCCACTGGCGCGCCCCGCGCTAGTCCTCCAGAGCTTGAAACCCGCCTGTGGCGCGCCCCGCGCCGTTTCAAGCCTTGTCACGGCGCGCCCCGCGCTGCCCTTGCAGAACGTCTCAAAAGTCTTAGCGCGTCCCGCGCCACTCTGACGCTGTGCAATAACGTGCCCCACGCCGTACCTACAGTAACTCTACCATACAGAGCCCCCCGCACCCCCCAAACCCTTCCGTTCAGTTCCGATGGGCCAGTGCGTCGCGAAGCTCCGCACTCGGCCTTTTCCGTGAACTTCTCAGTTATGAGCCACAAGTTCCAACAATCTCCACCTTGGCGAATAACCTCGCCTACTTAGAAGATAAGCCACTTGTTCCAACCGATTGGGGGGAATACACCTCTCTAGCATGTAGAGACATTAACCAAGTCCAAGCAATGCTTGAACTTGTTCGCCGTCACAGTCTTTGTCAACATGTCAGCTGCATTCTCTGAAGTGTGCACCTTTTCCAATATCACATCACCCATAGCAATCAACTCTCTCACTTTGTGAAACCTTACGCCGATATGCTTGGTCCTTGCATGATACACCTAATGTTTTGCTAAATAAATGGCACTTTGACTATCACAATACAGCTGCACTCCTCCTTGATTTATGCCCAACTCCTTCACAAAACCCTTCAACCACAATGCTTCCTTTCCAGCGTCAGCCAACGCCATATACTCAGACTCAGTAGTAGATAGAGCTACTAGAGATTGTACCATGGATCTCCAACAAATCGGTCCACCTGCTAGTGTAAACATATACCCTGTTGTAGATCTCAAATCATCCAACCTCCCAGCATAATCCGCATCTACATACCCCACAACTGAAATCTGATCTTGTGGCTTCACAAACATAATCCCATGATTTGCAGTACCCCGCAAGTATCTGAATACCCACTTAACCGCTTTCCAGTGTTCTCTACCTGGATTTGCCATGTATTTGCTCACTGTGCTGACTGCATATGCCAAATCGGATCGTGTACATACCATCGCATACATCAAGCAACCGACTGCGCTTGCATAAGGCACGTTCGACATATCCCGAATCGCTTCTTCCGACTTCGGACACTGTGCTGTAGACAACCTGATGTGACTTGCCAATGGAGTGCTGACCTGTTTGGCATTAGCCATACTAAACCTCTCCAACACTTTCTCCACATAATTTTTCTGTGACAACCATAACTTACCAGCTGTCCTATTCCTGTGAATCTCCATTCCAAGTATTTTCTTAGCAGCACCCAAGTCGTTCATGTCAAACTCCTTTCCCAACAAGGCCTTCAACCTGTTGACTTCAACCATACTCTTTGCAGCAATAAGCATATCATCCACATACAGTAACAGAAAAATATAGGAATCATCCTCAAGACTCTTAACATACACGCAACAATCATACTCACATTGAGTGAATCCGATCCGGATCATGAAAGAATCGAACTTCTTATACCATTGTCTTGGAGATTATTTCAGCCCATACAGTGATTTCTTCAATCTACAAACCATGTGCTTAGTCTCCGGCTGCTTGAACCCCTCAGGCTGCTCCATGAATATAACTTCCTCCAAATCTCCATGGAGAAAAGCTGTCTTCACATCAAGCTGCTCCAACTTTAGATCATAGCTAGCCACCAATGCCAATATAATCCTGATTGAAGTATATCTCACTACCGGAGAAAACACCTCATCATAGTCAATTCCCTTCCTCTGTGAATATCCCTTTGCAACTAATCGAGCCTAGAATCTTTCCCTTTCCTTTTCTGATACAGCTTCTTTCTTCTTGTATACCCACTTGCACCCCACTGGTTTCTTTCCCTCAGGCAATTCTGTCAATTCTCAAGTCTCGTTTTTCCTCAATGACTATCAATGGCCTCCTAAAAAGTAGACGGGTCCCCACTTGTGGTAGATAGAGCATATGCAACCATATCATCAAACCTGTACCTCTCTGGTGGTTTGATAGTGCGCCTGGGTCTCCTTGCGGCTATGCTTTCCTCCTGCTGCTGAATATTTTGTTCCACTAGCGGTGGATTGCTAGTGTCACAACTTTCCAGCTCAATCTGTACTTCCTGCTGCTGGTTGCTGGTCTCTGTCCCAGCCTCTGGTTTCTGAACTTCCTGATGTGCCTTAACCATGGAAGCTTCATCAAAAACCACATCCCTACTAATCACTACTTTCTTCGATTTCGGATCCCAAAGCTTGTACCCTTTCACTCCTTTCTTATACCCAAGAAAGATACACTGTTTGGACTTTGCATCAAGCTTTGACCTCTCATCACTGGGAACATGAACATAGGCTGGACAACCGAATATTCTCATACCTGAATAATCTACGTCTTTCCCTGTCCATACCTCTTGTGCTACCTTACTATCCAGAGCAGTACTCGGCGACCTGTTTATAATGAAAACTGCCATACTCATTGCTTTTGCCCAGAAATCCTTCGAAAGCCCTGCATTCAACCTAATGCACCGTGCATTCAACCTAATGCACCGTGCCCTCTCTGCTATAGTTCTGTTCATTCTCTCTGCCACCCCATTCTGCTGTGGTGTCTTTCTAACAGTCCAGTGTCGTTGAATCCCATGCTCCTCACAAAACTTCACAAATGGCTCATACTTGTACTTTGTCCCATTATCTGATTTAAGGCATTTAATTCGACTCCCTGTTTGGTTTTCCACTTCAGCTTTCCACACCTTGAATTTCTCAAAAACCTTAGACTTGTGTCGCATGAAGTACACCCAAACCTTTCTCGAAAAATCATCGATAAACGTTACGAAATACAGTGATCCCGCTTTTGAAGCTACTCTCACTGGCCCCCAAACATCAGAATGCACATAGTCAAGTATTCCCTTCGTTTTGTTCACCGCACGCTTAAAACTCACCTTACACTGTTTTCCCAGAACACAGAACTTGCAGAAATCAAGCTTGCACGATTTTATCCCTTTCAACAGATTTCTTCTATGTAATTCCAGCATCCCACGTTCCCCCATATGCCCCAACCGCATATGCCATAACGAAGTATCATCAATATCAACAGCTATAGTGGCAGCAGCTCCACCTACAACTGTACTCCCTATCAACCAATAGATGTTTCCATTAACCTTAGAACCTTTCATAATCACCAGCGCACCCTTTGTCACTCTCATGGCTCCACCACCTGTTTTGTACTCACAACCATTAGAGTCCAGAGTTCCTAGTAAAATTAGATTCTTTCTCAAACCTGGAATATGCCTAACCTCAGCCAGAGTTCTCACAACATCATCAAACATCTTCACCTTCACTGTGCCTATTCCAATGATATTGCACGAAGCATCATTACCCATAAGAACTGTACCACAATTTACAGACTTGTATGTGTCGAACCACTCTCTGTTAGGTGACATATGGAAAGAACATGTCGAATCTAAAATCCATGAATCTGCCACGTCTGTGTTTGTTGAAACTGACAACATATCCCCATCCTCCGATGATTCTTCCACAACGTTTGCAGTTTTCGCTGGTTCTGTTTTCTTCCCTGTTCTCTCATCCTTATTTCTATTCGGACAGTCTTTCTTGAAGTGTCCTGTCTCGTGACAACTGAAACACTTCAACCCCTTTGACTTGGGAGTCCTGCCCCTTGACTTCGATTTCCCATGCTTTCCTGATTTCCCTCTTTCCGTTTTTCTGCCACGTTGCTCTCCACCTTTTACCACCAGCCCTTCACCCGAAACTCCCTCGGTCTGAAGCCTTCGCTGGTTAAACATTAGTAGAGCAGAGGTGACTTCCTCCAATTTCAGAGTCGTTTTCCCCCATAGAAGGGTTGTAACAAGATTCTCCATGGAGCCCGGTAAAGAGCACAACAACATCAGTGTCTGGTCTTCTACGAATTTCACTCCTTAGCAGATAGCTAATTATCTGATTGAACATATGAATATGTTGAATAAGATCCAAACCCTCGATCATCTTTAACCCAAACAACTTCTGCTTCAGAAACAGCTTATTTGTCAATGACTTTGACATATACCTGGATTCCAGTTTAGTCCAGACACCCGATGGCGATTCATCACCGATCACGTGATACATAACCTCGTCTGCAAGACAAACGAATTGTACTCACCGCCTTTGCCTCGAGTAAATCCCAGTCTTCAGCCGACATGGTCGCTGGTTTCTTCTTCAACGCCTTCACCAATCCCTGCTGCACCAACAGATCCTTGACCCTCTGTTGCCATAGCCCTTAATTTCCAGTCCCATCAAACTTCATCACGTCAAACTTTGTAACTGATGATGTTGATGTCATCGTTCTTCGCGTGTTCAATCCAACTCCAAGCTTTGATACCAATTTGTTAGTAATCGAGGATCACACACGCACACGACAGTATAGAATTAACACAGAGATTTACGTGGTTCCCCAAAACTTGGGTACGTCCACGAGCGGCTAGTTGTTTATTGATTCTCTCTTGATTAGGTTACATAGAGCTTTACAATAGATAGTATTTATAGCTACTAATCCTATTCCAACCCTACTTCACATTATGTCTCAAATACCCATAATGTCCTATCCAAAATCAAATAGAAAAACTGAGTTCGCCGAACAGCGCGCCCCGCGCCGTTCTTTGGCTTCCACTGGCGCGCCCCACGCTAGTCCTCCAGAGCCTGAAACCCACCTGTGGCGCGCCCTGCGCTGCCCTTGCAGAATGTCTCAAAAGTCTTAGCGCGTCCCGCGCAACTCTGACGCTGTGCAATAGCGCGCCCCGCGCCGTACCTACAGTAACTCTGTACCATACCGCGGGGGGCCCCGCACCCCCCAAACCCTTCCGTTCAGTTCCGATGGGCCAGTGCGTCGCGAAGCTCCGCACTCGGCCTTTTCCGTGAACTTCTCAGTTATGAGCCACAAGTTTCAACAAGAAGCTTCGTCTTACCAATCCGGGCAAGTGCTCTCACTATAGGAACAATGCATATTTACAACTCATTAGATATATAATGTTACTACTTCCATGAACTCATGGTGCAATAGGGACAGTAGCCCCTGAAATGTGACGTCATACAAACAGCTTCAAGTGCTTTCTGCAAGCATCTTTACCATAAATATATTCCTTGATCATTATACAAGAACTGACCTCATAACCATGCAACTTGATCATTTGCCGAACACGTGCTACTTGATTTTCAACGACTCCACGAGGAAGCCCATCTCCTCCAGATATAAAAAATTCCTATAAGCAATAAATTCAGATTCTGTGAAAATAAATAACTACAATACATTATGAATATTGAGAAATCTACATTGCACACTATGAGCATCCTATTTTCATCACTTTCAACTTCATGTCATATACTGTATGCAACAAGTAACAATTTTAACTAGTGTAAGCAGTACACGATAAATGATTAACCTTACCCACAACCAAATACTAACCAAATCAGCAAGTATATATTTACCTTTAAGACCTCTAAATCTTCTTCCAATAACTTGGCATCGCTTGGGAAGAAAAGGCGCGATGAACCTCCATCTAGTATGACTCGGAGTAAGCCATCCTGGTTTAAAAAATAATAACTACGTTAAGAAATCCAAGATAGCAAAACAAAAGAGCTGAGGTAAAGTATGGACCAGTGATGCTTGGAGGAGGCCTGTCACAATTCTATCCCTTAGTGGCTCCACAATGATATCACACAATTGATTAAGTACCTATAATAAAAATCGGGAGGTCAGAAAATGTAGTTTCAAGCATTACTTGATCAATATTTGAAAATCAGTACAATTTTAGAATTAAATGGTTCAATTTTGTATATGCTAATCATCCACCAGAAATTGGCTGAAGCATATATTCTAAACTCCGAAGTAGGTGTAAAGTGACAGGTTGAATAAAACTGTCATGTAACATAAGAGCTTACAATAACTGAATGGCAACTCAGATTACCCGAGTCCTTCCCAGTAGAACCAAAAGTATGATTCAAACTGACCTCTGATACATATCATCTCTCTTACATACAGAGAGTATCATGAATAAGAACAGAAACTGCAAGTTCAAGTCGAAGGTCCAGGTTCCAGATATATGATGTGGATGCTAAGTTCCAAGGCTAAATTAAATTAGAAATAGTTGCTGAAGAATGAAGTAAGAATAAAGCTTCATATAAAGTAACATGTTACATAAAAAGGTCTGTTTTGTAGAAAGCGTTAAAATTATTTCACAGCATCTCACCAAAATACAATAACATGCCAGGACCAGATAATGTGCCATTGAAACGATCTCAAGCAGCAGAAAGATTGCAGTGAAATGGTAAATAAGATGCAAGAATAGTTGGTAATATAGACAATCTCAAAACAAGTACAAAGGTATAGCTGCACAAAGATATAACGGACTTGAACCATAGAAGTTACGGGTGGCCGGCTCCAGTGGTCACTGACCTGGCAGGACTTTTTGAGAGAAAATGACCAAGCTTTAGGTCACAATTATGATGCAGACGTAATAAAATCAACACACGAACACCATTGTAGTATAAATATGATGTAGAAGCAAAAAATGAGCATAATCTATTTACCATTTGGTGTCTAAATCTTTTTAGTTTGATGACCAACAAATCAATCAGATGATGAATCTTTGCAATTCGTAAACTAATTACCAATTTAATTTGTTAATTCTAAAATCACTATTAACACTGTTTTGTTGCATAAGTTAACCTTTCTTTAATTATCTCAGCATTTAGATGTGTTGAAACTAAAATTTTCTTTAAAGTGGAAAAATCTTCTATATATAATTGAATGTCGTTTTTTTTCAATTAATTCAAATATAGGTACTTATTATTTAAATTAGTATATTACACAAGTAATTTACCTTTTTGTTGTTTAAATAAATAATTGGGTGACCACCTGGGCAGTTGGATGTTGGCACAACCTAGGAGTTTTTACTACTGTGACTAGAACTAATACTTCATGCTTTTCAACAATTCATTTGCATTGATTGCATCCCAAGAAGTGGCAATAGATATGATAAAAAAATAATGTTCGTATATATGTGTATACTGTCTAAAAAATCTTACAATATCAAGTGGATCGACGAGTACTTCCAACCTAGACTGAGAAACACTAGGTCTATATAAGTTGTCAATGAAAGGCTCCCTCAAATCCCAGAAAATAATCTTCGTTCCTGTAATGTCTCCAGAATATAATGAGATCAAATTTATTTTAAAGATACGAGTACAAAAAATACCCAACCATCCTTACCAATGAACTCACAAATCCGGTCAATTGCTGCATTAATATCTTTTCTACTTCTGTCAAAGTTGTCCCTTCTCAAGTTCTCATCTGAGGACCTCTCTACAAACAGAAATAGTCAATGGATAAGCATTTGAAACAAAACGGACCTAGGAGGAAAACAGATATATAGAATAATAGCATATAATCTTAATCCATTAGAATTCAAATACAGCAAAACATTGTGACAACAACAAAACATAGAGGGGACATGTCCATTTCTCTACTCTGGTGATGACTAAGGTCATGATTAAGTGTTAGAATTGTAAATATAGAAAGATATCTAATTATAGCTAATTAGATATCTTATCCCTTGATTGTAGCCTTGTAAATTATATCCCTTGATTGTAGCCTTGTAAATTATATCCCTTGATTGGAGACTTGTAATTATCCTGTAATTATCCAAATGGTAGTATAAATACAATGATATAATGAGAAGGGAATTAACCTCTCATTCACCAATTCTCTGTATTTTTCTCAACCCTATTATAGGTTTCTACATGGTATCAAAGCCTGATCCGCTTAATCAATCTTAAGGAAAAAAAAACAATTAAACTTGCTCCAACTCTGAGTTTTTCTCCACCGAACGACCACGACCAGGGAAGTAGCACCTCCACACGCCGACGCGTGAGACACTTTTTTTTGGCGACGATTGTTCCGATCGACTCGTCTCTCTTCCCTCAACACGTGTGCAATAGTTGTGCACTTGGATTCTCTCGGCTTCTCATTGTTTGGTACGTTTTCGTTTATTTGCTGCAGCGTAATCACTGTAATCAGGTATATTAGCCTCTATTATTTGGTGTTGCTGATTGTTCAGTCATTGGAAATGATTTCGTCAGAAGTACTGCAAGTTTTGGTATCCTGGTTGAATTTTTTCCTTGGATGTTCTTGTTGCACTTGTTATTTAATATGACAGAATCAAGTACTGTTAATAATGCTCTTACTCCTAAGGAAATAGTTGCATTTCAGACTCCTATGTCCAATTTTGCCCATCTGCTTCTAGTGCTCCTAGTGCCTCCTCTCACTATGCTCAGTCAGGTATAATTTCTCATGCCCTTAATGTAACATCTACCAATTCTGCTAGGATTATTGACTCCGATGCGTCCGAACACATGACTGGTTTGTCAACTCTCTTTACATCTTATACTCCTTGTTCCGAAAAAGATAAAGTTATACTCGCTGATGGTTTTCTCTCTCCTATCTCAGGGAGAGGTTCTGTTATTTGTACTCCTACTATATCTTTATCCATTGTTTTTCATGTTCCTTCATTCACTACAAATTTATAACGTCTCACAAAATATCTAAATTGTTCAGTCACATTCTTTCCTTCTCATTGTGTTTTTCAGGACTTGGGTGACGGGGCAAAAAATTGGTAATGTTAGTGCAATTGGCAGCCTATACTATCTAGATGTTCCTCGGTCTAATATGTCTTTTGTCGAGAAAGGGACTATTACAACTCTTCAATCCACTTATGACTGGTCTGGCTTCCCTCCATCAGTGGCATCGTCGTCTAGGAAATCCTTCTTTTAGTGTTTTAGAATCTTTATTTTCTCATTTTGCTAATGCAGTGTAATAAAAACCAATTTCTGTGTAAACCTTGTGAATTGGCTAAACACAAATGGTCAATTTCTGTTATTAATCAACATCATTTTGAACTTTTTGCTATCATTCATACTGATGTGTGGGGACCCTCACGGGTTATTTCTCGTACCGGTCATCGTTGATTTGTTAGTTTCATTGATTGCTATTCTCGTACGACTTGGTTTTATCTTCTTCATTCGAAAAACGAAGTTTTTTCCTGCCTTAGAGAATTTCATAAAATAATACTAACCCAATTTGATGCCAAAATCAAAATTTTACATAGCGACAATGGTCGTAAATATATTGATGATACTTTTGGGTCGTATCTCACTGATCATGGCATTATCCTTCAAATGTCTTGTGTCAAAACCCCAAAACAAAATGAAGTCGTTGAACGGAAAAACCATCATTTACTCGAGGTTGCTCATACACTTATGTTTACTATGCATACTCCTAAATCTATTTCGGGTAATGTTGTCCTTACTGCTGCTTTCCTTATAAATCGTCTTCCCTCTCGGGTTCTTGGCGATCGCAGCCCTCTCTCTCTTCTCAAACACATACCTAATCCCTCTCTTTCCCCGCAAGTTTTTGGACGTGTATGCTATGTACATGATAAAACTCCCACTCGTGGTAAACTTGACCCTAAATCCCTTCGGTGTGTTTTCATTGGGTATTCTCCTACTCAAAAAGGGTACAAGTGTTATCACCCTCCATCCAATCGTGTTCGTCACTCGTGATGTTATTTTTTGGGAATCGGAATCCTTCTATCTCCCTCTACTCCTCAGGGGAGACTCATACTCATACAGAGGAGTTGATGGAGCTTGAACCTAGTGTTGTTCCTCTCTCTAGTCACTGATAATCCTTCCCAAGGGGAGTCATATGATAGAGTGAATGTGCCTGTGTTGAAGACCTATTCTCGCAGAGATAAAGATAAGTTTGTTGCTACGCCTCCACAACAGCTCTGCCCTAATCCTTGTCCTCCTTCTGATTCAAGCCAAATTAACTCTGATGGTAATAATTCCTCTGAACTGTGATATTGATCTTCCTATTGCTCTTAGGAAAGAAGTTAGATCATGTACTCAACACCCTATTTCTAACAATCTATCTTATTCTTATCGTTCATTTGTTTCCTCTGTCTTCTGTATCTGTTCCTCAAGGGTGGAGAGAAGCAATTAGAAATGAAAAATGGAAAAGGGCTATGGTTGAAGAAATGAATGCCATAAAAAATGACACATGGGAGTTAGTCCCTCTTCCCTTCGGGAAAAGACCAGTTGGGTGCAAATGGGTATCCACAGTGAAGCAGAAGGCAGATGGGTCAATTGAGAGACTCAAAGTCAGACTTGTTGCAAAAGGATTTACTCAGACTTATGGAATTGTTTATCAGGAAACATTTGCCCCAATTGCAAAAATGTACTCCGTCCGAACTATTATCTCTTGTGCAACAAACTTTGGATGGAATCTTCAACAACTTGATGTGAAAAATGCTTTTCTTCATGGTAATCTCGAAGATGAAGTATATATGGAAGTTCCTCAGTGCTTTACTTCATCATAAACTAAGGAAAAAGTCTGTAAGTTACGAAAGGCTTTGTATGGGTTGAAACAATCCCCTAGAGCTTGGTTTGACAGATTCTATATGGTCATGATAAGATTTGGGTACAAGCAGAGTCGGACACATCACACGATGTTTGTCAAACGAATAAATGATAAGATTATTATTCTAATTGTTTATGTTGATGACATTGTTGTGACAGGAGATAATGATGAGGAGATAGTCAATCTCAAAGTGAAACTTCCAAGTGAATTTGAGATGAAGGACCTTGGGTCTCTGAAATACTTTCTTGGTATAGAAGTTGCAAGATCCGCAAGTGGCATCTTCTTATCACAACGAAAGTATGTTCTTGATTTATTGACAGAAACAGGCATGTTGGGATGCAAACCTACTGATTCACTGATTAAGGTCAATCATCAATTAACAAGTGGTACTGGACCTAATGTTGATAAGTAGAGATACCAACGCTTAGTGGGTCGATTGATATACCATTCTCACACTAGGCCAGATATTTCCTATGTTGTGGGAGTAGTGAGTCAATATATGCATAATTCGCGACTTTGTCACATGGAGGTTGTCCATAGAATCTTCAGATATCTGAAGTCTGCTCCTGGAAAAGGTATATTGTTTTCGAACCACGGACACATGAAAATTGAAGCATTTTTTGATGCAGATTGGACTGGTTCCATAGATAACCGTCGTTCCGCAACGGGTTATTGCTCATTTGTTGGTGGCAATCTTGTCACTTAGCGCAGTAAAAAACAATCTGTTGGGGTGTTGAAGCTGAGTATAGAGCTATTGCATTGTGTGTGTGAACTAGTGTGGCTCCGCACATTACTAGAAAATTTGGGGATAGTAACTAACAAGCCTTAAGATTGTTCTGTAATAATAAGGCAACTATTAGTATTGCAAGTAACCCAGTACAACATGATAGAACAAAGCACATCGAGATTGACAGACATTTCATCAAGGAGAAGTTAACTAGTAGTCTCATTTGTATACCTTTTACCAAAACTGAAAATCAACTTGCTGACATTGACTAAAGGTCTCAATAGTAAGATGTTCCATCCTTTACGTTTCGAGTTGGGCATGCGTGACATCTATGCACCAACTTGAGGGGGAGTGTTAGAATTGTAAATATAGAAAGATATCTAATTATAGCTAATTAGATATCTTATCCCTTGATTGTAGCCTTGTAACTTGTATCCCTTGATTGTAGCCTTGTAAATTATATCCCTTGATTGTAGCCGTGTAATTATCCTGTAATTATCCAAATGGTAGTATAAATACAATGATATGATGAGAAGGGAAGGGAATTAACCTCTCATTCACCAATTCTCTGTATTTTTCTCAACCCTATTATAGGTTTTTCTACATTAAGTAATACATCATACTGAGGCACCAGTAAGGTGTTAAGAAACGTTTTTAGTCCAGTTTCCAAATGTTGCATCATATGTGTCAGTTTGCAGGATTGGGACTTATGGGGCTGCTGGAGGTTGGTTTGCAGTCACTAGACTAAAGTTCACTTTGTGCACGAAAGGCATGGAATGGATGCATGTCACTTCCAGCAATATAATAATGTCATCAAAATAAAATGTATATATGAGGTATTATTATTTAGATAATATTAACAGCACATACTAATCACACATACTCTCATTCATACAGAACAGCAATAGATGATGAGCACTAGATTTAGGGCTTGTTCGTTTTGGCGCATTTGGGCTGCTTTAAAGCCCCAAACACGCTGCACCAAGAATGGTGCAGTGAGTTTGGGGCTTAGAAGCTGCGTTTCTGATTTAAAAATGTTGCATTTCTGAGTTAAAAAAACCTGTGTTTGGAATAAGCCTCTTTAGACGAACAAGACGTTTAGTCTCCAAAAGCCCCAAAAGCAAAAGGACAATAAAATGAGAGACTTGACCCACATTAGATGCATCAAGAGCGAGAATCAAATACTCTTAGTAAGAGATGAAGAGATTATGATGATAAATTGTTAATGGTAAGAGTGAAGGGAGTCAAGAAGAATTGGTACATGCTTTTGATGATGTATATAGGGTGTTTGTGCGTAAAATCAAAGTGTTCGAAGTTAAAGAAGATTTAAAGAAAGTGAAACCAGGTAAGGCTATGGGGATTGATGATGTTCCTATTGAAGTTTGGAGGTGCTTGGGGGTGTCGTCTTAGGTTTGCTGACAAATTAGTTAAGAAGATTATACAAACTAAAAAGAAGCCTAATTCGTGGAGTACACTAGTGCTGATTTATAAGAACAAGGGAGATACTCAAAATTTCTCTAACCACAAAGGAATTATACTCATGAGCCATTCAATGAAGTTGACGAAGAGAGTAACTAAAAATTGATTAAGAATAAGGGTCTTGAGTATCAGATAATCAATTAGGTTATACCTGTACAATCTTCTTGACTAGACAATAGATGGAACGGTATAGATGAAAGACGAAGGACCTTCATATGGTGTTGCTTGATCTAGCGAAGGATTTATAGTACCCAACGAAGATCCTTTGCTGGATTCTTGAGAAAAAAAAAGTGCCTACAAATATTTAGATATGATTAAGGACATACACGAGGGAACAATAATTAGTGAAGACTTGTGTGGGCACATCAGATGATTTTTCAATCACAATAAGATTACACTTGGGATTGTCGTTACTTCCTTGTCTTTTTACTTTAATAATAAATGAAATAACAAAAGCATCCAGGATGAGGTGACATGTTATATGTTATTTGAAATGATCTTGTGTCAATCGATGAGAGTATCGAAAGTGTTAATGCTAATTTGGAGTTATATAGAAATACATTGGAATCTAAGGGTTTTAGATTTAGTCAGAATAAGGAAAAATATATGGAGTACTAGCCTAACAAATTAAGAGGAAGAGATTCAAGCATTGCAAATATGTCAGAACAGGTGCCCAAGAAGTATGCTTTCATATACTTGGGATCAATATTGCATAAAGTGGGAGATTTGATGAGCATGTAACCCACATGATTAGAGCTAGATGGATGAAGCGGTGTTGTGAATCGGGGTGTTGTGCCATCGTAAAATCACCGTTAAGTTGAAGAGAACGTTATATAAGATGGCAGTAAGACCATCAATGTTGTATGGAGCAGAATGTTGGGCAGCTAGGAAGCAACATTTGCCTAAGATGCGAATGGCGGAAATGAGAATGTTAATGTGTATGTGTGTTCATACAAGGATGGAAAAGAGCATAAACGATATTATGTGAAAAAATGTTGGGTTAGCACCGGTTAAGGAGAAGATGACAGAACATAGGTACAGAGGTTTGGCCATATCTAACGGAAGTCTATAGATGCTCCACTAAGAATAGGAGTTTTAATGAGGATATAAACAGGGAGAAGGGTAAACCCAAAATTACTTGGGAGAAAGTAATAAAAGAGACTTGAAGAAGAGGAAAGATAATAGAGGACTTGGCTTGTGATACGAACGAGTGGAGGAATGCATTACACGTATTGGGGCCAAGCACGGATTTTCATGTTTTTGCTTTCTTTTATGTTCCTTTCTTTTCCCTCCTTTTGTTTTTATTATCATTTTATATATGTATGCATATATGCATTTTAATATATATGTTTTATTATTACTATTAATTTTTGATATTTTAGCTATTTTCTTATATTTTATTTATATATTTTTCTTTCTCATTTAATTTTTTCAATCTTTTTTTTCCTTCTTATCTTTCTACTTTTACGCTTTCATACAAGATTCATTTTCAGCCTACCCAACTAGTTGGATAAAATGTATTGTTGAGTTCAAATCAGTTGAACCTCAAAAATATTAGCTTATGTCCAAACCCAATCCTTGTCAGAATGAACCTATTTAAAAGGACCAAACATAAGGATTGGTGTCTGAGAAAACATAAAAGGTGTTCCACATGCAAGCATAACAGAACTTGTGGACCACCAGAACTATGTTGTCTAAAACACATATGTAAAGTACTGTAATCAGGGCTCAACCTTATAATTGTTCACCTAAATTCTCTTAAGAGGTTCTGAGAGCAGCTCCTTCTTGTTCAGGGTCATCAGATGAGAGATCTTCCTCCGATTCCGAGATATCGGTCGAGCGGGAGGCTATCCTCGCAGAATTAGAAGCCTTTGCACAATTTTTTATTAACATAATGACACCGAGCCTTTATTGCAGCCCATGCTACAAAGTTAGCTGCTTTATTTTTAGAGCTATAAAAAATATTTAACAACTATGTATCATTGCTTTGAAATCAAAAACAAGATTCCAAATACTTAACAATGTCTACGGATGTCTACTGATATATAGTAAAAGCTGAGTTAAAGAAGTTCTGACACAGTAGTTGCATCACATATGAAAAGTTGTTTTTATAATTAGCAAAAAAAAAAAAGAAGTTTTTATGAACAGGACTGAGAACTAGACAACTGCAACCCCTAAAAGAATCTTATGATTCTTGAATTCTCGCCTTTGTAAATTATTTGCGATTGAAATTATCGCATCGAAAACCATAATAGCTAATTAATTAGCTAAGAGGTTTTAAAATAATTCAGTACTAAACTAAGAAACTAGATGGGGCCACACGTCTAGAGCCAAGAAGAAATTGATGTATTTATTTATGAGATTTTTTAGTATGTTTAATTTTGTAGAAACTTTAGTAATTAGATTTTTTTATTTAATAGTGGGAATTTTTGATATTTTAAACTGATTAGGAAATTTTAAGATTTAGTTGGTATTTAATCCTTAAGTACTTTTATTATTACCCAAGATAAACAAGCTTCACTTTAAAATAGTGAAATAAGCCCCACATTACATACGTAGATTATAGTTGATTATTGAGATATTACAAAAACAATTATTGTCTTAGATGTGGCTGAGAGCCTAACCATAGTTAATTTTCCTGTTTTCAAATTATTTTCTTCAAATTCATACTTTTAGATTTCTGCCCTGCATCAATTTTCCCTAAGGATCTCAATTTCACTTCATCAAATGTTCTGAGGCTAGGTAAAAAAACTGATGAGTCCTAGATACCTACAACCAAAGGATGGAATAGTTTCCAATAAGCTAAGCACAGAAACCAATCTTACACATGTTACCAAACATTGCTCAGAGCATGCATGTAGAAGTACAGACTCCAGATAGGTTGACCTAAATCTGCACATTTCAAGTTGAATTTCCGCAAAGCACCTCTCCAGTCCAGATCAGTTATGTCAGCAGAATATTTTACGCAGCTTCAGATATATTAATTGTTTGTTAAAGGGAAAATTTTGTCCAGAAATTTAAGTTGTGAGTCTGCACATAACTCATATATTAATCAGCAGGTAGTTGGTTATTAAAATGGGACCATCTAGAAACTGAAGAGTCCATGAGCAATCAATTTAAGCTCTGTGCATCATAATTTACTCCAAGATCTGTAAAGCCGCATTCTTTTCCTTCTCTCTTACCTCTCCTCTTCCCCTTTGCAACCAAAGGAAAAAGAAACACAGATGATAAAGAATATTAAAGTAGTTCAGAGGATGGCATGGCACATACAGCTCACAACAATATCATGGAACTGAGAACTATGGAATAATAGAATATATATATGTATACTTACTAATTGACATGTCATGAGACTTTTTTCTAGTCCACCGCTCCAAAATGCTATCTTCCAACTTATTCAGCTGACTAATGGCATACTGTAATTCAAAAAGAATCTTGTTTAGAATAGGTTACAATATCAATACATAACTTGCTGGATACAGGAGACGATATAAATGGAACGTTGATGGTATGACACACATGCTACAATTCAGCAGTTTAAGAAAAGCTACCTCTTAATAATGATTTAGCACATGTACTTTTCAAACATTAAAGAGTCATGGCTTTGCATTAGTAGGGAGCTCGATAACACTGTTGTTATTCCAAAATTATGTATGCTATCAAGTAGTTCCTTTGTATTTAGATTACATCATCACTAAATTTCACTAAATGCAATCTGATAATGCCTACGTGTTCCCTTGGGATTTCTGTAACATGGAAAGCTACTCCTATTAAGAAATTTCACCAATCAACAATATTGACATAAGATGTAACAAAAGTTGACATCATGACGGTCACTGGTCACTGTTACTGCTCAGTTTTTGCAGTGTTCAAAAAAACAGGCTGGGCGCCCACCTAGGCGGCCGCCTAGGCGTGGGCGCCAGCCCAACCTTCCCGATTTCCTTCTGGGCGCTTAAAAAACGAATAGACATGTTGGGGGGTAGCTAGGCGGGCCTAGGCGGCTGTCCTCACCCATTGAAAATCGACATCGACATCCGAAGATAAGTTCTTTTGAACACTAGAGTCAGCGACTTCGATTGAAACTCAACTTCTTTTAAATGTTGCCAAGCTGAATACAGGAATGAGTTGGTGTGTTCTTACTTGCAGTTGTTTCAACACATTTAATTCATGAAGCTTGAAGATGCCATTAAAATATAGCCAGTGTTCTAAAAGGCCCCGCCTAGGCGCTAGGCTCCTCCTGGCGCCGCGCCTAGGCAAAAAATTCCCTAGACCGCCTAGGTGGAGCCTAGGCCGCTCCCGCCCGCCTAAGCAGGGCCTAAGCCGCCTAGGTGGCTCCTAGGCGGGGCCTAGGCGAGGCAAGGCAGACAAAAATGATTTTTTGTCTGATAATGACACGGAGAAAGAGGGAGATGAGGAGTGCGAGTCCGATGGGGACATTATCTTGGAGGGATATGGAAAAGAAGAGTTAGAGATATAGAGGGATACAGAGATGAGGACTATTAGTTTGTAATTTTATTATTTGTTTGTGTTTGAACTTTGAACAATTGCATGTTTGTGTTTGAACTTTGACATTGACAATATGGATATGTGTTTGAACTTTAAGAAAATGTCTTTATTATCTTTATTATAGATTTGTTTTGTTTAGATAAATGTAAGATAAAATATTAAAATTGGCTTAAAATAAAAAACCCGCCTAGGCCCCCTAGGCGCTAGGCCCCCCCCGGCCGCCCGCCTCCCGCCTAGCGCCTTTTAGAACCTTAAATATAGCAATGTGTAAACAAGTATTTAATGTGACATTATTCTGTGAACTAGTCAATAACTCAATACTGGATTGGTTTGAGATAACATGATCTTTGAGTCCAAACTGTAAATGGCATTCCTGTTCACTTTTGCAAAAGAGTATAATGAAAATCATCTTAATTTAAATAACAGATATGAAAATTAGAATGTCAGGTATCAATAAATCATGCAACAAATAGATACCAAGGCCACAACTCAAGATAATTAAGAGAATCAAAAACAATATGTTGCAGCATATAATGAGTTCATCAATCACAAGTTTAACCTCGCAAATCTCATTCATATTCTCACGGCCATCAAAGTAGGAGCTTAGAATTAATCTCAATAAATAAATAAAAAGTGTCTTTCCGAGGGGGGCCTATAGGGGAAAAGGAACAAAATAACAATGGCAAAAGAAGAGAAAAATAGTAGAAAATCTGCGCTTCAACTCACATAAAGCGTATTTAGCTGAACACACAGTGTTGGAGTAGTCAAAACATTGATATCACTAGACTTTCTCACATCAGGCAGCCTTGGATCGATTAGTTCTTTCTTCACAAAAACCTTAATTGCTACTTCCTTCCGGTATCGGGTAAGAATAGGCACAGGGGGGATAATATCTTCTTTGCTAGCTGCATGGCCAAAATCCCAAGCATTAGAAAAAGAAATTATATTTATATGGCACTACTACAAAATGATGAAACATTATATGACATAGATAATAACAATTTTGTAGTTCTACAACCACATAGAAGTGTTTGGCTTTACGGCAATACAAGCAGCAAGTTGTATATATCCAAATGAGTTAATAAAATAAAAGGGAAGCACCATCCATGATAATAATGAAACTATCAGTTGAAGGATATACAAAAGATGAAATATTGGCAGCACCCAGCAAAGAGTTGCACAATAAGAAAACAACATCTAATATAACAAGGAATGCCATATATAAGGTGCTTTATATATTTAAGACCATAATATGAAATGTGAAACAATGAATTTTTAATACACATCACATGTCTCTATATATATTCATATCAAAGTAGCTGCAAAAGAATTGTAAACTAAGCAACACTAATACTTCCTTAACTCTATCAAATTTACGTGTCACAATTATGGATTATACATGCGTCTCACAGACCAGATGTTGCCAAAAGACATAAAACAGATTTTTTTTATTTTTCATTATTGGTTTTTAGATAAGTACATAAGACAGGTACTATAAATTGTTAGCCAACAGTTTCTTTTGGTTAAGTAACCTCCACTTGACAATAGACAATGAAAGGATAGAGGATTTTGGCCTTATATATAAAGAAATATACTCTCTTCGCTCTTAAAAGATTTTCTTCTTTAACTTTGCACACGGTTTTGGGAAAGCTAATTTAGTGCCTTAACTTTAATCAATAACCTTCCACCGTTAAATATCTATTGATAAATGTGTCTCACAGACTTCAGATACTTCCACAATTGGACAATAATATTATATTTGGACACTGAACCAACATTAACAATAAAAAATTAACTCATAGTACATTATGGCCAATGGATATAAAAATATAGTCTCTCAATCCTTTCTGATTTACCTCGTAACACTTTAAACATTTCCAGGAAAGCAAATTGAATGCATTAAACATTTGTCATAATTCTATGATTTAATTGTTGACCTTGGTGGTTGGTAAAGTAGCACCAGCTGAGTGCCTTAGCAAAGAATATAAACATTGACTTGTTGAAGTCAATTTGAGATGTTTATAAATTCAAAATTGATATGAATTAATTTAGTTTTAGAAATACAATTACAAGATTTATTATATTCAAAAGTTAATGAATCACATCAATTCTGAATTTAATTATATCTCAAATTAACTTTTAAAAGTCAAACTTGATTCTATAATTTGGAATGAGGGAGTATTACAAAAAGTAGCATTAATCTATGTTACATGGACTCTTCATTTTTCCCTAAAGTACCAGTTTCCAATACTTACACTTGACCAAGAGTATGGGTGCTAGACACTTGTAAAAAATTGGCATAATTGAGGAGTAACCGAGTTAGACTCTTCAAAGTACTCGTGTCCGCCCGGACACTCCACCCAAGTTCATGTAACTTAGTCATTCATTAAAGTTTGGCTTAACAAAATGGAATATTTTTTGGGTCATTTAATTACAAAGTTTTTAAGGGATGGAACTAGTAGTATAATGCTAGGAAAAGAAAATTAGCAACAACGAAAAAATACATGGGTAAAGTAATACCTTTCTTTGTCACCTTTCCTTAATTAACATTTGTTTCAGTAAAAGAAAGTTACCAACAGTTGAAAATAAGAGGTAGACACAATAAAGTACACAAGGAGGTCTGACACAATAAAGTAACACAAGGAGACCATCACGACTGTGTATGGAGAACAGAATCAAAGGCAGGGGCGGATCCACCTTAAGTGCGGAGGGGGCAATTGACCTCACTGAATTTTCAGGGGTCAATTTGGCGCCATAGAGGACAGATGTAGGTCGGATGTAGAGTAGGATCACAGCATCTCCAGGGCAGAGGTAGTGATGGACGGCCCACTTGACGGCGAAGGCGCTCTCGTCGCTTAGGTCAACGGCAATTCCTACCGCACCAACGGTGGGAGTATCGCTTACGTGCGGCGTAGTGAGTGGTGAAAAGCGTGGGGACGAGGCTTTTACTTTTATGGCGGCGAGTAGTGGTAGGTCGGAGTTCGGCAGAGGTGGGTTTTTTTGGGGCTGCATTTGGGGGTAAATGGAAAATTAGGGCTTTTGATTGGAGGAATCAAACCTACTGATCGGGTGGAGTGAGGGTTTTTCTCTCTTCTTGTTGAGCGGAGAAAAAAGTGTGAAATGGGATGAAAGAAAGCAGAGTAGCGGCGTTGTTTCTCTGTCAATTGGGTGGGAGTTTGTAAACAATCTGGGGTAGGCGCTTTCGAATCGGCTAAAAACAAACGTTAGCCCATTTTCCCCTGGCTTAGGCCCATCCAAGAAGTTCTGGATATTAAAAATGGAGGCCTTATATTAAAACAAGAGAGTGGCATAATTTGTAGCGATTTGGAATTTTCAGATAATAAAATAAAGATTTAATAAATTAATTTTTTTATTTTAATGATATATTATATTGCATTGTATGTTTGATTACGTGCGATATAATATGTGGGTGTAGGAGATATGATAAATATAATAATTTATATTTCATAAATTTAATAAATTGTTATAAGCAATTTATTATGTGAAAGAAATAAAATTATTATTTTATTTGATTTATTATACTGCTTTTATGAATAATTGCGGTATAATGTATGAATGGAATGTAATGTGATAAATATATTAAAAATATATTTATTACGTAAATAATTTCTGGAAGCAAATTATAATGCGATGGATGTATTTGTGTAAATATTAGTGATTTATGGTAAATAAATTATTTTAATATAATAATTTTATTTATTAAATAAAATATTTTTATTTAATAAATAGCTTCCATTTTTATGGAAAAGATTTTTGGTATAATTCGTTTTATTATTTAATGTGTATTATGTTGGTATAAAATGCAAAATATACATTACGCAATATGTTCGGAGGGGTATGAAACATAAGTATATATATTAATTCTATGTTTAAGCAATATGCTAATTGACTTATGTATGAATAATATATAGATATGATATATATGTATTATGTATGTTACTATATGTAATATATGTATATACATATTAAGAGTAACCTTCAAGCTAATTAGCATGAGTCAGTTCCTTGAATAGGAAGGAGCTGGCAAGTTGTTAATAGCAATAGATCAAATACTCAGCCGAGCTATAAGAGTGATCTACAAGGCTATTAAACGTAATGGCCAAGGCTATGAAATTCTTGTATAAAACCAAACATCAGCTCTTTAATTTCCAGCTCCTTTGTTCATCTCAAGCCCTCAAACTACCATCCTAACTAAAGCTTAGAACTCTGCTAATTCTCAAAAGAACAGGAATAGCAACTGATTTGGGAAGAGAAATTAAGCAAGATTAAGCGAAGAAAATCAGAACAAGAGGTAATTCATATCTCTTGTTATATGTTAATTTAGCTAAATTGTCATGGTATTGATAATTGATGAAAGAATTTGGTTTAATTTGAGTTCTGTAAGGATTTCCATGAAATCTGGGAATGAATGTATTCAAATGACTTTGATTTCTAAAGTTCAAATGTAAGTCCACAAGCCATTTGCTAAAATGCCCAAATGAAAATCTATTTTGATAATAGGAGAATTGAAAAGAAGTAATTATGTAAATCTTAGTTTCTATCTTGGTTATGTCCAAGTTTGAAAATATATGTGTGTATGGCATTATTTGATGGCTGGGCATGTATTAATATATTGGAAATGGCAAACTGCAGAAAACAGAGTATGAATTTGGCCCTGTCTCGATGTGGCGCGGCCGCGCTGGTCCCCAAAAATGGAATTTGATTTCTTTTGTTTACTGAACTTCTGGGCATGGGGAATAAAGACCTATAAGCATAAATATATGTCTGATATGCATGAAATAAACTATTTTAGTTTGAATTAGAATGAAATTTCAAATGAAAACTAAAAGGTTTTGAAAAGTGAATCTAAGTTTGAGTTATAACTTTCAAAGTCTTGTGTATGCATGTTGTGTTGAATGTTGCAAAACCCCAACATGATACGGATGAGACAAGGTTGGAAGAAACCCAGATTTGGCCTCAAGAGGAGTAGCGTGGTCGCGCCACTCCTAGGCATAAATGCAGCGCGGCCGCGCCGCACTACAGAACTGTCAAGATGTTGTATATGCTAACTGAGTTATGATGCATGAATACTAGGATCTCATAAGCCTCCTTATATGTCAATACTGTCTAAACATATAATGGCTATGTGGAGTCAAGATTTTCAAAAGAACTTCAAAAAGAAAGTGTTTCTTGAATTGAATTCGTGAAACTTTTAAATGAAAGTAAAAGCATATGATGCAATGGTTTGAATGTATGCCTATACATGTTTACTTGGTTTATACTACTGAGTATGTGTATGAATGTGTATTAGATATGTATAGCTAATGTATGTCTATACATGGATATATATGATGTAGGATTTGTGAAGTAAAGCTTAAGTTAAAACTTATTTGTAAACTCCGAACAAGGCAAGTTTCCTAAACCTTTGCATTTATTTTATGCAATAGGTCTTCATATGAGAAAAGCATGTTTAAAGCTCAGTTCAAATATACATTGAAAAATTATCCATATGTTGATAATAGAATGTGTAGTTTAAAGATAGTCTAAGCCATTTGTTTCGGCTAGACAAAATTTATAGTATTTCATTGCTTTTATATTAAGTCTTTGAAATATTATTGAGTAGATAGAGATGTTCAATCATATAGTTTTGATTTGAACTCCAGACTGAAAATGAACATCCCAAAATTGAAAAATTTTTATATTGCGCCAAGAAGGCGGTGACGTTGAACGCAAATGACGTTCCTGTAGATAGTATTGATCAATACAGGGCATAACGGGCTGATCACCCACCGTGCCCGTAAGCTAAACGGTTTACAGATAAATTTCTGTTAAAACCTTTTCAGAAAAATGAAAAAGAAAATTGCATGGTCTTGTGACCACTCAGCACGTAGAAGTCAGTATGTTGTTTCGAAAATGCGAAGACATGTTTCAATTGCTTTACAGTTTTGTTCCACTGTTAAAGCATATTTCAAAGAAAACATTTATTATTAATTGTTATTACTTACTGAGCAATTGAATGCTCATTCTTGCTTTGAATATAAATGTTTTTAACTAAGCAGGAGCGAGTAGAAGGGTCCGGAAAGGACAAAGGCAAAGGCAAGTTAAATGAATAAGTGGAGATAGTATAGGTTTTTGTGCTGTAAATACAGTAACTATCATGTAATAAAGAATTTAAAGGTCTTCGTACCTGGGATAGATACCTCTGGTGTAATAATTACTGTTATTTAATAATTAGCTTGAATGAATGGTATCGTGTAGCACCAAGTACGGGTTTTAAGTACCCAGATTTGGGGGCGTCACATAATTAGTCACATTTCATTATTTATTTATTTCTAGCCACAACGTTAACCCATTAAAGAAAAATTCTTTAAAGCATATTGTAATTTTTCTTTTTTATAATCTCACAAATTTAGTAATTGTTTGTGAATTTTTGCATTTGTTTAAAATAAGACTATCATGATATTTTTACAACGTCGGCCCATAAAAAAAAATTCAAAGATAAATGGATGAATGATTGTTTAGTAACTTACATTATTAAACATGATATTTTTGTAGCTATTGAAAATGAGGTTATCATGCAACAATTTTAAGTTATGGAGTCTCGAAAAATATTATTGTAAATAATATATAAACATTATTTAATTTTGTGATTTATTGTATTATATTTTTATTTTTTATTGAGAATTTTTTTTTAAAATTTGACCCCACTGAACCAAGGGGCAGATCCTGCCCCTGATCAAAGGTACAATCTTAAGGAAGGAATAACAAGAAGTGCCCCATGATCCAAAGGGCAAGAGACCTGGGCCCAAGTTCCATAAAACATGTTCCAAGTATAATTACATGTTCAAAAGCATGACATCTAACAAGACTCTTAACACTTACTGAACTACAAATCTACAACCAAGTAGTAACAAAGACATACAAAAGCAACCTCTTTAAACATTTACCTTACCTAATTAGGATAATTTAAAGCAACAGAAGATGAATAATAAAAAACCATGATAATTCATAGAAAGACATCAAACATGGCACAATCAGCTGAACCACCAAAGCAACCTTCAGCAAATAATATATTGGTTATACATCAAACTGAATGGACTTGGCTCCCCTCCAATATACCTTCCCTCTAATTCCATCCAATAAATCAAATATTTTTGCTTTCAGCAAGTATAATTGAAATCAAAACCTATTATTTTATCTATAATATTGAGTCATATCATTGCTCATTTGCTCCAAAAAAGAAAGTAATCAGACACTTATTCACCATTTGATGAAAATGAGCATTATTTATTCCTCCCTCCTTCCTTAAAAACATGTTTATCTACAAAAGGATGTCTAAAGGTACGCAAATTAAATATAAATTACATAAAAAGACTAGTTGACACTCAAAAGTATACTTAAGTGGGGTCTACTAAGTTTAAAAAAGACAAAGATTCATTAGTTTAGTTACATGGGGTACACTATAGGTAAGAATGGTACTTATTTTATCATGTTCATCTGCTTTAGTATTCTTAATTTGTGTGAAATATGTACTTTGGATATCTTTTGAGGACGGAGGGAGTATAGTTTTAATGGTTAAAAATTTTCATGAATTTTGAACGGTAAAATAACATTTAGTCATTCTAATTTCTTGTAGAATTGATCTCATTAGCTTGAAGTATCTATTCACATATTTGGATCAGTATTAACAAAGATGTTAACATAATATAATAAAATAAAAAAAGAGGAGGAAAATAAACAGAAAAAAAGAAAAAGAAAAGTGGTGTATTGGATGGAATTGGGGAAAAATGTAATGGAGGGGAGCCAAATCAGAAAAGAAGGCAGACTAATATCATACTGACTATAGAAATAAGATTAAAATTCTTATGTGACAAAAAAAATAGTAAATAAAAATCATTATAGTTGAGGGCAAAAAATGGAAGCTGAAATATCACCAGCATATGTTTACTAATGCAAATAAACTTTTAGAAATAGTATTACCAACCTATCTGAAGAAATAACTAAAAAAGATAGTTCAAGAAGTGAGAAGTTAGATGAAGCACTTAGAAAGCAATGACATACCCAATTTGTCAACTACATGTTTTGCATACACTTGAAATGCATTGTCAATGCCACGGAACAGGCTAGTTAATTCCCCAAATCTCATGGGAACCTTGAGAGAGAAAAACTGATCAACTGTCTGTTATGGAAGAAACAAAAACATAAAATGTATCAGAAACTATACTGTTTCAGAAGCATTCCCACCTAGTAGCTCTCTTAAAAGAAAAATGATTCCAAAAGTAAATGCAAGATATTACCAACAACTTTAAATGTTCCAAAGTAATGCAACTTCTATCACTTAATACTACCAAAATAAGTTAAAAATAGAGAAAAAGAAGCACACAGAGTAGAATAGAAGTCATGAAGCCTCCTCGTAAATAATAGTAATAGTAATTGTGAAAGTAAAATAATAATACAATAATAATCACTAGGCACAATACTTAAACACCAAAATCAAGCAAAGTGACGTTTAAATTTTTGTGATTAAAATTCAAACTAGAAAATCTACCCCAACCCCCACGACTTGATTTTTAGCATGCACTCCCCTGTTGTCGCATAGCTTGCATCCATGGAAGTACATCTAAAAAAATGCACGGTAGAAGGCATTACTCTTGTGAACAATATTATGTAGTGAATAATATTTCTAACCACGTTGCAGTGATGCTCAATATCCATCCTTGTTAAAACTACAGTTACCAATAATGAATATAAGAAGAAAAGGATTATCAGCTAAAGAAAGTAGATCAGAGGAATGTGGAGGTATATATGTCAAATTGTAATGGTGCATGAGAGGAGAGAGAGAGTGAGAGAAAGAACATAGAAGATCATGCAATTAAATTAGATGTGTCAACAAATTTGGTAACGAAGTAGGATTTGGAAAAGCAAATCAAACAAAGGGACTATTGGTATTAACTATTAAGATCCAATCAATAGCATAAGATTTTAATGGGTTTAATGAACCAAGACAAAAACAATAAAATGAAAAACTCTAGGGTGCCAAGAACACTTGCAGTATTCTTCAGTAGTGAGTGCTTACAAGATGATTAGATACTTATTATATATAAACATTCCAAAATTTTGAATAATTAATCAATAATTTTTCTACAAATGATGATGTAATCAATATTTGAATATTATACAAAATGAATGGAAATGGAGAGAACTATAATGGAGAGGATCCAAGACTCCAAGTTGATCCGAACCCAGTTTCTATATGATCCCCTTATATTCCTTTATTTTTTCTCTATCTCACATACCCACTCTCTCACCCTACAAGCAGGAGTTAACTGTCTGGCTCTCCGGCGGAATATCAATATTTCAACTTAAGAAATTTGCTTCTGAAACGGGCATTTGTGTGCCCCCTTAGGTGGACAGTGATGGCTTATTAACTACTAGCACTTAAACCTTTCTACTAATGAAGAGGTCAAGGAAAGGGACAAGTTATTCACCACGTTGGCATTCTAGAAAATAAGTATTTAATCCAAACTTTTACTTTGGTGGGCTCATTTAGAATCCAAGAAAAATTGGGAGATGCAATAGACCTTGTTAAGATGCCTAATGAACATAGAGCAGCAAAACCAACTAACAGGCTCGGATGTAAAATATTCCTCATTTCCCTCAATATCCATAAATACAAACTCAAAAACATTTACACTTTCGTAGTTTAGGTCCTATCAGGCTCCAAAGGTAAAAAAGTAAAAACTAAATAAGTTCTTAAAACATATGTTACAAGGGCTCAGCAACCACTAGAGAAGGATCCTTCTTAAAGGAAACGCCACGGCCACGCCTTTTTTAAGAACATTTTGGTTCATTTTCCACCAATTTGCCGTGTCCGACACCCATACCCTTGTCGTGTTGACACAGGTACTTCAAGATTTTAGAAGAGTCCACGTAACATAGTGTAAAACACAGCAGAACTCCCCAATTTTCTTCTTAATATTAAACCTCACAACTAGAATGATACCTTATATCCATTCTCTTGTATTAAAGTAACACCTTTACGAAACTAACTACTCCTTTGACTAGAAAATATTATTCATGCAAAAAAAATATAATTCTCCCATCGTTTAACAAAAGTGTCGCATTTGCAAAATTTACAGACAATAAGGATATATCTTCTCTTTTTTATTTTTATTTTTATTTTTGCTAAATAGTAAGGATTTATCTTTATTCCATGTTTACTGCTAAATTTATTGAGTGTTTAGTCTAGTATTAATGACATGATAATAAAATTAAAATGTTAAACTTGAAGACATTGTGTCATTTTATTTATACTCACACTAAATGAAATTAAAACCTCTTTTTTTTACCAAAAAAAAAAAGATAAATGGGTCTCTTTTTGTGGAATGAAGGAAGTATAAATCAAAGAAAAGAAACATGAAAGAGATCAAGGATGCCAATAAGAATATATGTCAGCAAGCAAACCTCCTCCACAATCCTGTAAACCTCAACAATGGAGCTCCCATGTCGTTGCTGAGGTGATACTGGGTCCCACCGCTGTAAAATAAATAGACAGTATTCCATAGGGACTGAGAAATTCAAATGATGGAAATACAAGCAAGAAGTTACAAATACCAAGAAGGAATAAATAAAAGCATATGAATTATCTCCGAAGATATCATGGTAGAAAGAGAATATTCATAAATTTTGAAGCAGCTGAATCATAATAATACCAAGAGCAAATTCACTAAGAGCCCATTTGGTGGAGTGGTGCATGGAGTAAAAGCACTTCTAAATTAAGTATGGAAACACTTCAGTTTTTGGTGACCAGCCAAAACTGCTTTTAGTAAGTAAAAATTTTGGCTAAAAAAAGGATTTTCCACAAAAAGCAGAAAATTTATACCTTCGACGAAAGTTCTTTTGGCCAAAGCACAATGTACAAATTTGTCCTTGAATTGTTGGGGGGAAAAAATTTAAAGTCCATACCACACACTTATATATAATTTTGTCTTTTACTTTTTAATAAATACTTCTAGGATTGTATAACCAAACATTATTTTAGCTTTTCCTTATTGAAACATGTCAGAAGATATGATTGTCATAATTGTAGTTAATCTTATCCCATAATTAGTGTGTACACATTAATATAAATTAGAGATTTCCATAACTGTAAATTAGGAAGTTACTATATTTGAGTATATAAACCAATGTAATTGAGAGAGGAAATGAATTAAGAAGGAATTATAAACCTAAACTCTGAGTATTCCTTTCTACATGGTATCAGAGCTTGGTCCTTATTTTTCAAAAAAAAAAACACTGTTCATCAATACTGCTCATCGGCTCTGTTATTAGTACTGAGATTCCCACCGCTTCTTTGGCATAAATTCTGGTTCTAAAATGTAGTACAATTAGTTGATATCATTTGGAAAGTTTATTCTCCTTGGTATATATTGTATCTACCTATTATATGACGGAACAAAGTAGTCCTAGTAGTGGGGTTCATAACAGTAGTATGGGACAACAAGCCGTTAGAAGCCATACCCATAATTCAGCTTTCCGAAAATTTTGTTCTAAATCTATTTCTTCTCATTATGCCCAATCAGGTATACATTCTTGTGCTTTTAATGTTTCATCAACTTGCCCTAGTTGGATCATAGACACAAGTGCTTCCGGGCATATGACCGGGTCTTCCAACCTCTTTACCTCATACACGCCTTGCTCTGGCAAAGACAAGGTCCGAGTAGGTGATGGTTCCCTTTCTTCTATTTCTAGGAATAGTTCAATAGTTTGTACTGCTTCATTAACATTATCATCTGTTCTTCATATTCCTTCATTTACCGCAAATTTATTATCTATCCAACGTCTTACTAAATCCTTACATTGCTCAGTAACCTTTTTTCCAACTCATTGTGTTTTTCAGGACTTAGTGACGGGGCAGAAGATTGGCAGTGGTAGTGCAGTTGATGGTCTATATTATTTAGATGTTCCTCGTCTAACATGTCTCTAATTATAGATGGGACGGCTACTCAGGCTCTTCAGTCTACTTCTGACTCCAGCCTGGCTTTTCTTCATCAATGGCATCGACGTTTGAGACATCCCTCTTTATCAGTATTAGAGTCTTTATTTCCATCTTTAGTTAAGCAGTGTAATAAAACTCAGTTTTTGTGTGAACCGTGTGAATTGGGAAAACACAAACGTTCTAGTTATTCTGCTATTAACAATCGACATTCTGAATCTTTTACTATTATACATACTGATGTGTGGGGACCCTCTCGGGTTGTTTCCCGTTCTGGTTATAGATGATTTGTTAGTTTTATTGATTGTCATTCTCGTGTAACTTGGATTTATCTTCTTCGTTCCAAGAATGAGGTGTTTGATTGTTTCCAGGAATTTTATAAAATGATTCAAACTCAATTTGCAGCCAAAGCCAAAATTCTCAATAGTGATAATGGTCGTAAATATAGTAATAATAATGCTTTTGCATCTTATCTATCTCAGCATGGCATCATACTTCAAACCTCCTATATCAAAACCCCGAAACAAAATGGAGTGGCGGAAAGGAAAAATCGACACTTACTAGAGGTAGCCCGCACTCTTATGTTCACTATGAACACACCTAAATTTCTATGGGGAGATGTTCTGACTGCTACATTTCTTATAAATCGGCTTCCTTCTAGAATTCTTGGGAACAAAAGTCCCATCTCTTTTCTTCAACAAACGACAAGTCCTCCTTCGCCTCGAGTTTTTAGTTGTGTGTGCTATGTTCATGATAAATCTCCAACTCGGGGAAAACTAGATCCCAAGGCTCTTAAGTGTTTTTTCATTGGGTATTCTCCAACCCAAAAAAGTTATAAATGTTATCATCCTCCTTCAAACAAAGTATTTGTCACTCGGGATGTAACTTTTTGGGAATTGGAACCTTTTTATTCTTCCTCACCTTCTCCTCAGGGGGAGGATATGATTGATGAGAAGCTTCCTCCTGAGACTGGTATTACAAGTAGTATTATACCACCTTATCCTATAAATTCTTCTCCTATAAATTTTTCTACTGTTCCTGTTGTCTCTGATAAATCTACACAGGGGGAGTTACACGAGTCATATGTTAGACAGAATGAGCCTGAGTTAAAGGACCTATGTTCGAAGAGGCAAGAATAAGGTCACCATTTCTGCACCACTGCACCAACCCTGCTCAGAACCTAGTCCTGATAATGCTAATGGTGAAAATTCTAATTCTACTTATTCTTCTGTTGATACTGACCTTCCTATTGCTTTTAGAAAAGGGGTTAGATTTTGTACTCAACATCCTATCTCTAATTTCGTAGCCTATAATAAATTATCTGGATCCTACCATTCCTTTATTTCTTCCTTGCCTTCAATATCTGTTCCTCAGGGGTGGAGAAAAGCAATTAGTGATGAGAACAGGAAATAGACTATAATAGAGGAGATGAATGCCCTGAAAAAGAATGATACATGGGACTAGTGACTCTTCCTTATGGGAAAAAAACAAGTTGGTTGCAAATGGGTGTATACAGTCAAACAGAAGCCGGATGGGACAGTTGAGAGACTCAAAGTCAGACTAGTTGCAAAAGGATATACTCAAACCCATGGAATTGATTACCAGGAAACATTTGCTCCTGTGGCGAAGATGAACTCTGTTCGGACCATAATCTCATGTGCAGCAAACTTCGGTTGGGATCTTCAGCAATTGGATGTACAAAATACGTTTCTTCATGGTGACTTGGAGGAGGAAGTATATATGAAAATACCCCCTGGTTTTGCTTCATCTGCCACCAAGGGTAAGGTTTGTAAGCTGCGAAAGGCTCTATATTGTTTGAAGCAATCACCCAGAGCCTGGTTTGGTCTTCCACAAAGCAATAATAAGATTTGGGTACAAGCAGAGTCGAGCAGATCATACTCTATTTGTCAAACGAATAAAAGGTAAGACTACCATTCTTATTGTTTATATTGATGACATTGTGGTGACAGGGGATAATAAAGAAGAGATGGTTAATCTCAAAACTAGACTGGCCAAAGAGTTTGAGATCAAAGATCTTGGTCCTTTGAAATATTTCCTTGATATTGAAGTTGCGAGATCTTTTAATGGGATTTTCTATCTTAAAGGAAATATGTACTTGATTTTCTAACAGAAACTGGCATGTAGGGATGTAAGCCTGCTGATTCTCCTATTGAAGTTAATCATCTAGTAGGTGGCATGGGATCTAAAATTGATAAAGAAAGATATCAACGTTTGGTGGGACGATTGATATATCTTTCTCATACTAGACCTGATATATCTTATGTTGTGGGAGTAGTGAGTCAGTATATGTATGATCCTCGACACTGTCACATGGAAACTGTCAACAAACTTCTGAGATATCTCAAGTCTGCCCCTGGGAAAGGTTTATTGTTTGCACCACATGATCATATGAGAGTTGAAGCATTTTTCGACTCAGATTGGGTTGACTCTCTATAGATGATCGTCGTTCTACATCTGGTTACTATTCATTTGTTGGGAGAAATCTTGTTACATGGCGTAGTAAGAAATAACCTATGGTGGCAAGATCCAGTGTTGAGGCCGAATATCGGGTTATCGCCTTGGGTATATGTGAACTAATGTGGCTTCGAACTTTGCTAGAAGATTTGGGTGTTACAACTAAAAGGTCTATGCAGTTATTTTGTGATAATAAGGCAGCCATTAGTATTGCAAACGACCCGGTACAGTACGATAGAATGAAACACATTGAGATTGACAGACACTTCATTAAAGAAAAGTTAACTAGTGGTCTTATTTGCTTACCTTTTGTCAAAACAGAGCATCAACTTGCTGATATTTTGACAAAGGGTCATAGTAGTAAGATATTTCATCCATTATGTTTCAAGTTGGGTATGCGAGACATCTATACACTAACTTGAATGGGAGTGTTAGAAGATATGATTGTCATAATTGTAGTTAATCTTATCCCATAATTAGTGTGTACACATTGATGTAAATTAGGGATTTCCATAACTGTAAATTAGGAAGTTGTTATACTTGTGTATATAAACCAATGTAATTGAGAGAAAATTAATTAAGTAGGAATTATAAATCTAAACTCTGAGTATTCCTTTCTACAAAACACTTTTATAAATAAGTTCAAAACTTAAAATTGCTTTATCTCACCGCACCTCTCCGCCATACAGGCACTATGTATAAATACATACCATTAGGAAAAAGACTCGGAAGTAAAGAGCATATGAACCATGGGCATAGGGAATGGGACCAGCAACTCAAATAACCCTGTTCAGTTTGGAAGTGAGGCAATCAATTTCTTGCTCTGTGCCTTACAATGTAGTGTCATGCTGTGTACAAGTTAAAGTTACTCATAGACAGACAGCACCTTACCACAAACCGGGAACCAGTTGTTTTACAAATTTTTAACTGTTATATATATGTATCAATTACCTAAAACTCCCCAACATTTTGAAGGAATTTTACAGTTTAACCCCCCCCCCCCCCAACAACTATATTCTCCACTAACATTGAAAAAATGACCTTTTTTTATCCCCCAACCATGGTTATCAAGTCGTCGCCTAGGCGACGCCTAGGCGTCCAGTCGGTGCATATTGGCAAGGCGTCCGACGACTTGGTGGACGACTTGGGCGACTTGGACGACTTGGTGGACGACTTGGGCGACTTGGTGGGCGACTTGAACAACTTTGTGATTGAGCAAATTTTTGGGTACTAATGATACTTGGTGAAGACAAACCTTAGTGGGCAGCAAAATTTATATGTATATACACACATATATGTATATATATACATATTTTATATATATATATATACACACATCCCCATGCTCCACATATATATATATACACACACACATATATGTGTATATATATAAAAAATATATATATACACACACACATCCCCGTACTCCATTAGCTGCTGCCCCTCCACTAGCTTCTAATTTTGCTGCCAACTAAGGTTTGTCTTCACTTGGGAGAGTCAATGTTCGAAAAAGCGATTGAGACGCACGCCTCAAGGCGCGCCTCGTGGCGAGGCGGGAGGTTCATGGCGCGAGGCCTACGCTTCCAGAGAATAATTACAGGTGTGCGCTTAATTTGCCTGAGGCTTGCGCCTCGTGGCGTTGCGCCTCAAGGCGTAATAAGGCGTACGCCTTGATTCGAACCCGACCCAAACTGAAAAAGGGTTAAAAAAGGATACTGCCCAGTCGAAGTTGTAGATCGAAGAGACGAAGACGCAGAGAGTTGGGAAGAAGTCGAAGATCGAAGTCGAAGAAGAAGATCGCAGTCGGCGAGAGGCTGCGAGCCTGCGACGGCGAGAGGCTGCAAAACCTGCGACGGCGAGAGGTTGCGAAGAAGAAGATCGGCGAAGATCTGCGAAGAAGAAGACCGACGCGACTTTTTTTTTTTTTTTTTGCTTATCGTTTTGACTCAAGTTCCTGCTGGCCTGCTGAACTGATACATATATAATTTAGACTTGCACAGTTGCACGATAATGAAGAATTGAAGACATACATATTATATAAATATAAAGTATAAACTGTGTAGTCTGTGACTCTGTGTTCATGTTTATATTATAGATTATTATATATTATATTTAAGTTCATCTGTTCATATTATATTTATATTTATATTTATATTTTAATGTATGTATAAATATAAATATAATATATAAACATACATTAAAATAAATATAATATATAATGTTATTCACTTCATTTAAAAATATTAAATATGTTCATTTTTTTTAATAATGTTATTCACTTCATTTAAAAATATTATATTTAAGTTCTGACTGATATTTATACATACATACATACATTAAAATTAAAATTAAAATGTATAAATATAATATATAATGTTATTCACTTCATTTAAAAATATTAAATATGTTCATTTTTTTTTAATAATGTTATTCACTTCATTTAAAAATATTATATTTAAGTTCTGACTGATATTTATACATACATACATACATTAAAATTAAAATGTATAAATATAATATATAATGTTATTCACTTCATTTAAAAATATTAAATATGTTCATTTTTTTTAATAATGTTATTCACTTCATTTAAAAATATTATATTTAAGTTCTGACTGATATTTATACATACATACATTAAAATTAAAATGTATAAATATAATATATAATGTTATTCACATCATTTAAAAATATTAAATATGTTTATTTTTTTTAATAATGTTATTTAGGTCTTAAAATCAAGGCTTCCGCCTCGCTCCGCCTCGAGGCTTACGCCTCGCCTCGAACGGAGAAAAACGCCTCGTACCGCTTTTAGCTTTTTCGAACTTTGGGGAGAGTATAAACTAAGTAAAATATATTATTTTACTCTTTCACTCTTTGCATTACTTTATATGCTCAATTTCTTTAATATTGTATAATGACAATAAACATCAGACAACAAAGTTCAAAGCTCCAAACGGCCAGGAACTGATAAACTTAATACGCTAAGAATACCAAGACATCAAAACCTTTATGAACTGTAAAACATGTAACCTGTTTGGGACATACGAATTAATCTATTATACATACACACACACACACACATATATATATATTCCCCAACAATAACCCTGTGTTTAAGAGAAAGAACTTGCTTTAATAAAGTATATTGAATTAAACTAAATATTACAAAGGTATCACCATTTATATAATTTGAAGTTGTACAAGTTCAAAAAATTACAAGTTTACAACTATAATAAAATTATCCATTTTGACTTGATGTTGTTCACTTCTTTTTATGATTTGATATGCTACATGTATTATGAATATGGTAAATCATTAGAAAAATAAATATATCAATATTTATATAAATATTAAATATATATAATTTTATTCGTATAAAATTTACATTGTTAACGACTTGTCGACTTGTGGACGACTAGTCCGGCGCCTTGTCGCCTAAGCGCTTAAGCTCCCGGCTGTCGCCTCGCCTCGACTTGTCGCCTTGATAACTATGCCCCCAACAGTTATAAACGGCTAGTTTAGGAAGGTATTTTGAAAGAACTTTTAGGAACTATTATAAATAGCTCCTAAAACTTCCATTTTCAACACAAAATCTCTCTTGGTCTTCTATACTTTCTTTCACAATCTGTCACAAACTAATAGGGTTGAGAGGAGAAGTCGTTTGAACACAATTAGTGGTCAATTAGTTTAGAATTGTGCATTTGTTATAAAGACTGGATAGATCCCAAATATCATCATAAATTTTGGGAAAAAGGGAAAAAAATAACAATAAACCAGGAGCCAGAAAAAATACTCATAATGATCAAACAGTGCCTTGAACCCCCCCCCCCCAAAATACCTTCCTAAACTAGCCGTTTATAACTGTTGGGGGCATAGTTATCAAGGCGACAAGTCGAGGCGAGGCGACAGCCGGGAGCTTAAGCGCTTAGGCGACAAGGCGCCGGACTAGTCGTCCACAAGTCGACAAGTCGTTAACAATGTAAATTTTATACGAATAAAATTATATATATTTAATATTTATATAAATATTGATATATTTATTTTTCTAATGATTTACCATATTCATAATACATGTAGCATATCAAATCATAAAAAGAACTTTTAGGAACTATTATAAATAGCTCCTAAAACTTCCATTTTCAACACAAAATCTCTCTTGGTCTTCTATACTTTCTTTCACAATCTGTCACAAACTAATAGGGTTGAGAGGAGAAGTCGTTTGAACACAATTAGTGGTCAATTAGTTTAGAATTGTGCATTTGTTATAAAGACTGGATAGATCCCAAATATCATCATAAATTTTGGGAAAAAGGGAAAAAAATAACAATAAACCAGGAGCCAGAAAAAATACTCATAATGATCAAACAGTGCCTTGAACCCCCCCCCCCCCCTCTTTCCTTCTTTTTCTTCCCCCCTTTATCCAGCATGTGGTAGGACAGATTGCTCTAGACCAGAAGAACAGCAAAAGCCCAGCGAAAAACTAATAAGTGAAAATGTAAGGATGCCAAAGCTCATAACCATTCTGGATTGCTATGTAATAAAAAAAACTTGAGAATTACCTCCTGTTGAATTGCCCGCTCAACCCAACCTAAAATTCTTCCAAGTTGAGAATTGATCCACCTCAATACCAATGTCCCAGAAATAGTTTCAATCTACAAGAAGAAAATGAAAGAATAAAGCAACATACACACGCACGCGCGCTCGCGCACATTATATATAAGAATTTCTTTTATACTAGGAAACATGAAAATTAGAATTCATTTCACTGAAGCATCTAAACATCATCAAGAAAACAGTGAATATACTGGGTGAGCTGAGCTCTCTTCTTTTCTCTGCTTTCACACACACCTTGTACAAATTAAGTTTCCGGCAGTAAGACTCTGCAATTCCCTCTTCACAAGAAGACATGATGAGTGTCAGTACATACTGCTCAAGGCTATCAGCAGCAGGAAATACAGAAACAACATCCTCTGTAAGATGCTCAGCCCCATCAAGAAATGGTTTCTGAAAGAAATGACATTTAATTAAGCTTTCATGTCTCCAAATAAAATATATGAATGTGCATAAGCAGATTATATACATAGAACTTAAGTATTTGCTTACCAACTTGATCCCATACAGTTTATGAAGAAGAGATGCTGAAATAACAGTTGCTTGTGAATGCCTTTGAGATAGGATTGGCATGAAAATGGTTGTATCTTTCTTCAAAAGTTTCTTAGTTTTTTCGGCAAGTAATGCCAAAGGATGTTCATCAGATGCACTGGATATTGTTTCAACATCATGCAATATCTGCATAGAGGAGAATTAAACAAAGCATAATTTGCTTCGATTTCAGTATATGAAGAAATCAACTAACCATATTCAAACAAGGAGATAGTATGATGATTAGCAGAGATACCTCTTAACTAAAAAGTTGTCAATGACACTTGCCTAACTGATTTAATGGGCTGATTTTTTTTATATTACACTGCAATAACATGCCGCAGCAAAATGAACATTGTCCACCTTCTATTGCATAATTCATTTCATTCCAAATTCTCGTTAGCAAGGAAAAATGGGACTATTGACCACCTTCTATGGCGCTTCAAACACCCAAAAAAAAGGAAGCAACTAAAATGGGACGAGGGAGGTAACCTAGGACTATTATTCTTTCTTGTAGACTTTTTAGGTGACTGCCTGTAAAGATTATGTAAAGACTTTTTAGGTGACTTCTTGTAAAGATTATGTAAAGAGTACAGTTTCAGATACTTTTTCAAGCTTCATTCCCTTTATCTAGGAACTCTATGGCTGCAGTCTATTAGGCATATAAATAGTTGGCTGCTGGAATGTGTCTCTTTTGATAACCTTGTGATTTGATACCCATAATATGCTGTCAATGGTTTATCCCTCTTAACTCTCTGCAGTGAATAGTTGATATACTTCCAATATCAAAAGAATCATGCACAACGAAACTCAAATTCATCATAAATTTTTATTTACAGATAGACACTACGTCACTATCAAATGCTAGCATCACTGAGCTCTGATTGAACCTTTGGCCAGCCAGAAATTCAGCTCATAGTTGAACCAAGCTCAAGAACTATGCAGAACTCTGCTAATCATCTCAGTAGAGCTTATTTACAACCCAAAGTTATAGTATCAATAGTTCAATTCCTGTTCATAAGAGAGATTTCGTATGGTGGGAGAAGTAACAGAAAGGAACAAAACACACGCAATTTATTGATCCAACTTCCAAGGCATAACATGTTTGAATGTTTCATTTTAAAGAGGTCTCTAATCCAACACAACACTTAAGATCAACATTGATAAAGTTAAGTCATCCAACAAATATTTCATCGTAACAGCGCGAAAAGGTTCTACATTCAACTCAAAACCACTTACCGTCATAAATGCGTTCTTAATGGATGATGTTATGTATGCCTCTATCTGATCTCTATCTGTGACAGGTCCAGACTGCAGTTCCTGCATGACAATTAAATTTCAGTTTTCTAAATATTACAGTTTGATATGTAATACCACTATATCAGGTATATGGCTAGCAGTAATACAAGTACACGCCACAGAGTGTGCATTTGGAATTGGAATTCTGTCGAGTACAACTTATTGGGACTTCATCTGAGGCTTTGCTACAAACCACAACTTACATGATAGAATCGGATTTGTATTTTGTACATATTAAACTTGTTCAAATGTAAGAAAGAAGCCTTGTTGCATACCAATTCAGGTTCTTCAAGAAGCAGCCTCCAAACAACCATAGCTACTACTACTGTATTCTCCATCACGGTTGACCCCTAGAACGGACAGGAGAAGTGTTACTGCTTGTTGCAAAAAATGCAAGAACAGGATCATGCATAAAGCGAACAAGTTAAAGGAAAAGGAAAAGCAGTTACCAAGAGGACAGCAAATATATTCAAGTCATTAGAGTTGTCATAGATATATGTGCACATCACAGTTGCTCCAAAGACACAGAAATTTAAATTGAAATATGTCTTAACATACCTAGTTCAGAAATAGCTCAAATACAGAATCTGAAGTAATTCCAAGCATAGTATAACAAAAAGTATTTACTATACATGAGAAAAGTTGATAATAGCTCCATGATCCGAACTCAGAAGAATGAAATAATTTACCTACAGATCACTGATAACTTACACAGATATACTACATTATTAGACTTATTCTTTTACTGCTTAAGTTTTAGAATAATTGGCAACTTGGTATGTTGTCAAAGCTTGGTTTACGAAGTCCTGGTTGAAGTCTTCAAACTTAAATTTAACTAGTTAAAAATCCCGTGCAAGGTACAGTGACATTTTATTTCGTATATTTATTCCTTTTATTTAAAAATAAAAATTGCATACAGATTAATTTAATCAAGTGTTTGTAAATAATCATAAAAGGATAAAAAGGTTTTTTATATAAATTAAAGTTTCATATATATATATATATATATATATATATATAATTTCTATTAAAGTGTTTAATTATTATTAGATTACTTTAGTAAATATAATATTGTAGAGAAATAGGGAAGGAGAGATGTTTTCTATTATACAATAGCTTAGAACTGCAATACATTTGAAAAGTAAAGCAATCATCCCTTAATCATGCAATCTCCCTTTAATCATGCTATTAGAATAATATCTTATAATCCTCTAGAATATCTACCAACACTCCCCCTTAAGTTGAAAGTCTTATATTATGACTTTCAGCTTATTACAAAACATAATCCCAAAACTAAAAAGATTCAAACCAAATTTAAAAGGAAAATATTTTATCTCCAACATTCCCCCTTAAATTGAGGCCCTCTTCAATTTGCACAAAAAAATATTAAGAATGAAAAAAAAAAAATGATGTGCATGTCTAAAGTTGATTCTCACCCTCAATAGATAACTTCACATCCACTTTCCAAGGATATTACGTGCAGACAATAACGGAAAACACTTGTCTCCAACAAAAACGATGAAGGATTCCTTTCCTTCCTGAATAACGGAGGACTCTTAAGCATCCCAACAAATCGAAGGACACAAGTCTTCCTCAAACCTCTGTCCTATGAAAATCTTTGCTCTCCAATCAACAACTCATTTACATATTTCAATTCAAGAAATTAACTACTCTGGACAGGTGGCTTTTTTTAAAATGAGGAAAAAAAGGTAAAATAAACTACAACTCTAACAAAAGAACCTGAACTGAACTTTAACGACCTAATTTTTTCTTTAAGAAGAAGTTAGAAACGATACCCGCCACCGGCGGCTGAAGCAAGATCTTTTAATTTGATTGCCAAGATCAACCAAGCTCAGATACCATGTGAAGAAAGAGAGAATGGAAGATATTTTCTATTATATATCTTACAATGCAATAGCTTAGAACTGCAGAACATTTAGAAAGTAAAGCAATCATCCCTTAATCATGCAATCTCCCTTTAATCATGCAATCCCCCTAATCATGCAATCTCCCAAATCATGTTGTTAGAATAATATCCTATAATCCTCTAGAATATCTACTAACAAATATATTAGAGTGTTTAATTACTATTAGATTTTTTTAATAAACAGATAAGATAAGAGTGTTGATTACTATTAGATTTATATTTAGGATATACATTAGATTAAAGTGGTTGATTACCATTAAATTTGTTTAGTAAATATTATATTAGAGTCTTAAATATATTATATTAGAGTCTTTGATTACTATTAGATTTCTTTAGATATTTAAATACACAATTAAGTTGGTGAGTTGTATACGAATAAAATATTGTTACTAAAAAAAATTATTGGGTTTTATTAGGAGTTTTAGACTTTTATATTACTATAAATTGTTTTGATTGAGTTGGGGAAGGATTCTTTGATCTCACATGATTGTTTTAGTTAAATTAAAAGTATTTAGTAGTTTTAAAAATAATAAAAAATAAAATAAAATAAAAAACTGGGATCTAACGTGGGAGTTTTTAAGTTTCAGCTTGTATATATTATATAGATTCCTATTATGCTAAATCGGAGTGCCTCGTTTCCGCTTTATGATGCACCTTGATTTGTCTCTTTGCATGCAATAGGTGAAAGACGAGTAAAGCATCATATACATAGTTGGACAATTTTCAAACAACTTGAGCTTTTATAATAATTGCAAACTTAAGCAGTTGCCATGTGTTCTAGTCTTTCAAAAAAGGTAATCAATTTTTTTTCTTTCACACACCCTTTCCAAAGTTATAGCCTCAGGCCTTCAGTTATACCAACAAAATACAGCATTTGCGCAATCAATATTAGATAGAAAATATAATTTTGGAACAAGAAAATATCAAAGACACAGATAGTAACTCCCAAATAAATCAAAATCTTTGAGGGAATAAGAATATCGCACATTAAGAACAGGACAAGCATGCAGACACTAGAGCACAAGAATCCCATAAGTATGATCTATGATTATGCCCACATGCACCAACACCTATAAAAAAATGCATACAATAGCACCAGAACCGCACAAGTATGACACACGAGTATGTTGATATATCATAAATTCACACCCACACACACACTTCATCTAGCATCAGCCAATAGTGACAGAAACAGAACATGAGTATAATAATTTCGTGCTTTTATGAACCTCAGGTATGTGCAGATGGTAATCTCCTAGCTGCTTATCAGCCCATCTCTGAATAGGAAGTAAGAACGACTGCAAGAAAGATAAATCCGAGAACTTCTGTTCACTTTCAACTCTGCAATGCAAGCTTTTCAAGTGCAGTCTCTCCTGTGGTCCCCGTTGTTCCTTCAGTGGTATTTTATTTAACTGCTCAATGGCATGCTTCAAGATTCCTTGCTCGCTAGTGATGGCAAACTATAATAAAATACCCACATGATAATGAAAGATGGAAGCAAATGAGATGATGATTACAAGGAAAAGAAATATAGAAAATCTAACTTTAAGGCTCAACTGGATTAAACATCAATGACACTAGAACAACAAAGCAAACAGAGAACCCCTTGAGCTAAAATATTAATAGGTAAAGAACAAAAGAAACAATGGACAGCTGAATAATTTAATAGAAGCACCGATAAATATTCCTTTTTTTAGACAACCTACATGTCAATACACTTGGAATTAGGTAGACATTCAATATTCACTATGTAGAAGTGCAAGTCTTGTTTATGGTAGGCCAATTCCCAGGACAAAGGGCTAAGAAGAAGATTGTTATGCCATTAAATAACATATCTTTATACACTGACCAGAATGTATGTCCTGTCAATCTTCACTACCCATGTAGACTGAATGAACCCTTACAATTATTTAATCTCCCAATAGATAAATCACTTATATGTGAGATCCTCACAAAGTATACCTTTCAACTTCTTTTAGCTTTAGCTAATAAATCACTCAAACATACAATCGTAGTAAGTTTTTTAGCAAAAAGGAGAAAGAGGGCAGCTCTCCGATGATGTAGGACAAGGGAGGGGTTGGGAAGATAAGGATAAACAAGGCTCGCAAGCCAAAAAAAATACAATTCTCAAATTAGTTCATATTCAATAATCTGAAAATAGATTACAACTTTTTATATATAACGACCAAGTAAAGAATCCCAACACTAAAAGGAAATAATCTTTCTAATTAGAATCTACTACTATAATTAAAACTAATCTCCTAATTCAAATCAACTACAACAATTAAATCCTAATGTAAAAAAAAGGAAAAATCCCCTAATTAAAATCTACTACTATAATTAAACCTTCTAGAATATCCTACTTCAAATAACTAATAAATAATTACATTAATAATTAAATATTTATCTTCAAATAACAATACAAACTTAATAATCCCTCCGTCCCACAGTTATTTTAACACTTTTTTTGGTGTGTGGCATGGAGTTTAAGATTAACCAAAAACATATTTAGATATTATACTTTTATGTATATTTATATATTTTGGTATATTTAGATGTTATTTTTGTATTTATATCACAAAAATTTTAACAATATAATATTTAATTATAACTTTGGCATGTCTTAAAATTTGTGCCACACATACTAAAAAAATTGTTTCAATAATTGTGGGACGGAGGTAGTATTAAATTTTTTGATTTTTTTCTTCCGTTCTGCACCATTCTCCCCCGCCTTTGAAAAAAAACAAAAAAAAAAACTCATCCTCGAGTTTTGAAATATCGAAGAATAATATACCACATTTGTGGAAATTTATTCCAACAAAATATGCACATCCGATGTTTAAATGTGATGATCACAATTTTCGGGAATAGCAGTGACATAATATAGAAATTGGAAGCAGCTTAGGATTCTAATGTATCATCCGGAAAGTGAAAATCAACATGGCTGACCTCCACTAATTGTGTTCACATTTGGGATAACTTCAATTTCCTCACTACGAACCTTCTTGGAATCTTCAATTTGCTCAACACACTTAACTTTCACTTCAATTTTCTCACAAGCACCAATATATGAGAGTACTTGCTCTTCTTTACTCTCACCAACTTCTTGTTGGTTATCGATACGATTCACCAAAAGAGCATTAAGTGTTGCGAGAGGTCTTGAAAGACTTTGCATTGTGGGTCTCCTCTTGTGAACATAGTGCTTTAATTGAACAAACCCGATTAGGATGAAAAATTCTTTTTGCGTGAACAAAATTTGAACGAACTTATCATGTGGTTATGTACTCGTAATGGGTCTTAAAATCTGTAAGGCTTCTTTTAAATAATTCTAAATCATCATGCAATTTCCAATAATCATATGAAAAATAAGACTCTTTAATTTGTTCTCTCATAACAAAAAATTTATGCTCAAGTTGCTTGATTCTAGTCCAAAGGAAATTTGGATCATCATACCTATCCAGAATATCAAATTTGGAAGAAAACATTGTAATTTTATTTTTTTGGTGGGATAGATGGAGACTACCCCAACGACGATTCTTGCTGCAGATTGCGCTTTCGTCTTTAAAAAAATTTTATGGATTCTCTACCGAACTTCGACAAAAAGATGAAGGCCAAGAAAATTTATATAAGAAGAAATTGAGTGAAATCAAAATATATCAGGAACTTTGGCTCTAAAACTATTATGATATAGGACAAGGAAGGGGTTGGGAAGATAAGGGATAAACAAAGCTCACAAGCTACAAAAAACACAATTCTCAAATCAATTCAAATTCAATAATCTGAAAATAAATATAGCAATCAATTTCTGAAATATTTTTTTCCAGCAACATGACTGACAAATAATATGTTAGCAAAACAGGAAATTAACTTCTTCCTTGACACACAAACTCTATGACTTAACGACGAAGTACAGAATCCTAAAACTAAAAGGAAGTAATCTTTTAATTAGAATCTGTCACGCCCCCAAATCCGTCTGCTCTCCACAACGGACCTGGTGCTGACTTCCACATCGTCTTCCATAAATCTATTGGTATAACTAGTCTATTACAGACATTACATCCATTTCTTCCCTGGATCGCAACTTGGTCTCTACTTCTTTCCAACTTGTGACTTACATCCATTTCTACGGATAGCACCTCACAACACTAAATCCTTCTGAGTATAGATATTATAGACTCACATTAATGACAACCAGATCGTTCTCAGAAAAGAGGGAGCTTTCCGTTCGTCAACGGCGCTCAATTAAGTAACCCATTTCCTTTACAAAACTTTCTAGATATTGCCAATAATATACTATAATCATTGTTCATAGAATTTACCATACGTTATGAGTTCAGGAACTTGCCACAATCATATGAGTTTAGGAACTTGTCATAGTAATATGTAGTTCAAGAACAAATTAAGAACTGTCCATACGCCTATGGGCTCAAAAACCTACCATACGACTATGAGTCATGAACTTACCATAAGTATGAGTTCAAGAACTCTCATTCAACCTTAACATGCATGCTATCTTCAACTTAATCTCAAATAACATCCATCAACTTATAATGTAGAGTACACAATACAACACATTTTCTTTAATAATTTTCTTTTATTCATCTTCCAATGTCATTACACTTTACTGTCTATTACATCAAAAGAAGACAACAATAGTATGCTTCTGTCTATCTACTCTTCTTTCACTTCTTGTTCTACTGCCAGATTCTTCTGGTAATCCTTCCTTAATTGCAAATAAGATTTTATTCGCAAGAATGAGCTTAAAGTTGCTCAGCAAGTCTACCACATAAGACATAAGAGAATTCACATTTTTCTGATTTAAATAGTTCAACATATAGGGTTCACACTGCCCAAGTCATATAGCTCACAATCCTAAAACAGATATACACATATGAAAAGAATCCCCTTCTCAAGATATATATATATATATGAGTAATAGTTCAACAAAAGATATCAACAATTGTTCATAATAGTAAACTGAATGGTTGTTAAACCAAGAACTAATAATGTTCATCCGTCCTAAAGACTTAGAACTCTCTAGTTTTGTCCAACAGTCATATAGACTGAGAACTCTCGTAGATATTATAAGGGGATCAGCCTAACAATATCGTATGTTAAGCATAACACCTTCAATACTACAACTTTCGTTTTCAACAATATAGGAGTCGGTTACCCGACACATCATAAATTTCCCCATGAATAAGGGTTGTTCAACTCAGTTACTAACATGCAGATATCGCCCCAAAACAATTTAGTTTGATGCAATAAGTTTATCTCCAATAAATAAAGAATTATAACAATTCAATATTTCAACAATAATCATTCCAAAAGGAATAGCTCACAAATTGAGTTAAGCCGAATCAAATGGCAAATAACTCTTTTTCATAAATTACTTCACATAGTTCAATGAACTTCATATAACAAATGAAATTCAAAAGTTTAATAAAAAACACATCACTGCACGGAGTGCATAAGAGTAAGACGACTTGCCTGATTCGCCTCAATCGTTTACGCTAATTTTGATTCTTCCGTTCAACCTATACAATCAATGAGGTCGACACACAAATTAATCATTACATGACTCTTATTCTAGTTTACACTAACTAGCCTTACATATCTTATCATGTCCGTTTTATTAGAATCGGAACACTCTTTAAGTTCATTAACACTTGGCACGGCATTTCGACGTTCGCACGTCGTACACCCGACTTGCCTTACGCAAACGCCTAGGGGTGCTCATCGGTAAAAAACCTAACCGGTACCGAACATACCGAACTGGTACCGATCCGAAAGTACCGGAAAAACAAGAACCGGTACCGATACGGAATTACCGGTTTCGGTACCGGTTCGGTACAAAATCGGTACCGGTTTTTTCGGTTCGGTTTTCGGTTATACCGCATGGTAATATATATAATTATTAATAATAATTAAATAATTTTATTTATATATTAACAATTTTTTTTATATATTAACAATTTTTTTTAAAACTAAGAAATCATTGTAGTGTATTATTACTTTATTAATATTATTGTTGTGAAGTTATATGCAGCCTTTGTACTTTGTAGGTAGTAGACAAATGCAAGCAATGAATTAAATATTCAATCATCAACAACAAAAGCAGCAGCAAATAACAATCACAAGAAAATTAATTCCCTTCATCAACAAGAGTACAACTGTACAAGACCAACAGCACTGCAGAGTGAAGTCTGAAGAGTGTAGTCTCAAAGTAACTTCTACGCTTGCTGACTTGTTGTAGACTAGACTATTAACTATTAATTATTATATTATTATATTATTAAATTTCGGTATTTTTGGTATTTCGATTTTTACCGAATTTACAAAATTGCTTACCGCTACCGGTACCGAAAAATGTTAAAATACCGAAAAACCGGTACCGAAAAAAACCGGTACTATCAACCGGTTCGGTAAAAATCCGAAAAAACCGAATTTTTTTAGCACCCCTACAAACGCCCAAGCGACACGCCCTTAAGTACGCTTAGCACGCTCAATATGACTACCATACATTGGTTTATATTATCCTAATTCACATTTCCAAAGTTCAATATTTAGAAATTAGAATAACATGGCATGGCGTCACGGCGTTCCGAAAGAATCACCACGCCTCGTACCCAATTGCACAGCAGCCCTAAAAAGGCTCAATTTCGACCTTTTTCCAGGCAGTATCTCTCAATCCTTGAAGAATGAAAGTTGTAAGTCTACTTCTTAGCTTCCCGGAACATCTTGAATTATCCCAATCGGAGTTCGTACGAAAAAATTATGGCCAGATTACTAAGTGACCCTGAAGCTGTCCTGCCCACTACTGCTATGGTGCGGGGCGCGCCGAGTTAAGCCTATGGTTGGCGTGGGCCGCGCCAACCCTGCAGAAATTACTTCAAGTTTTCGAAATTTTCGGTTTCGAAAAATTTTAACGCACCTACTTCGTACCTTCACAACTTCTTCATCCGATATCGGAATGAGTCCGTTCTTGAGCCATTTTCTTGCTCGTAACATCCTCTACAAATCCCCCCGGACAAAATAATTTTTCTGATTCTCGAACAAGCCTAAAAATTGGCTCGAAAATCCTTCATAAACTAGTTTTTAGCACATGACGTTTCTAACGTCAGTTTTTCAAATCATCGTAACTTACTCATCCGAATACGGATTAAGCTCGTTCTTTAGCCTACAGCTCACTTATACTACGCTCTACAAAACCTCTAGAAAATAACAATTTTCCGGAAGCGTTAACTACCAGTACGATTGGCCTGAAAGTCGTACCAATCTAGGGTTTTCGACTTTTAACTTGTTTTACTAAAATTTTCGCCATAACTTTGTTATAGCATATTTTTACTCTGTTCCACTTGGAACATAATCGTAATTAAACATAGAACTACCATCATACGCCACCTTATACCATCCGGATCCTTCATGATCCTCAACGACCACAACAACAACATCTAACAAGCTAATTACAAAGCTTTTAAAAAGATTAACGAAAGTTAAGGTTTTCGTATTACCTCTTGAAGTGCAAGCTTTTCGATATCTTAATCATACTTAGCTTGGCCTTCCTTCCCTTCTCTCAACTAACAAGTATCCTCACTCACTCGTGATTCTTACTATAGTTTTCTCTCTTTTACCTTCTTGTGCAAAGAACAAGAATTAAGGAAGGATGAGGCTTCTATTTATAGAAATCCCAAGACCTAGGGTTAAATGGTCATCAACCACAACCCCACCAATTGGCCAACAAGGCCACCAAGCTATGGCTAGCAAATAGCCGCAACACACCACATACAAGTGGCCAACAAGGCCATCAAGCTATGGCTAACACAAAGCAACCAATGCCTAACAAATTCAACCACCCACAATTTGCCAACAAGGCTCTAAGCTCCACCACCCACCATTGGCTAACAAGGCCATGGCCTACCATACTTGCCACTTGCAATGAAAAGCCACATCTCACCTTCCATTCCTTGACAACACACCTCAAGTAACCAATTAGGCCACATCACACTAACAACCTCATATTGCAACCCAAGGGCTCACAAGAGGCCACATCCCCCCCCCCCTTTAGGTAGCAAAGTCTCACTTGACTACTCCAAGTGCAAGACAAGAATACTTGCATATACAATATGTAAGTATTCCAATCTTTCTAAATGGCCAAAATGCCCTTACTTTCTCTAACCAAATCCGGCCCCACCAACCCAAAATTATTTGGCTCCAAGCTGTGGCTCAACCCTAGCCAAGTCGTGGCAAACCCTAAGCTCAAACCCTAAGCTTAGTTACTCCAACTAGTTTTCTTTCTAGTTCGATTTTCTAGTTAGCTTCCTAACTCATTCGATTGGGAAAAAGTCAATTTTACCCTTTCGCAAATTTTATTAGAGATTACGTCTTTCTCTCCCGTATAAACGCTATGATGTAATTCGAAAAGTCTAAAAACAAAAAAGACGTTTTTAGCGTGAATAGTATGTTTACGTCTTTTCTCGGAAAAAATTTTTATTATCTCATACGAAACCCTAATTTGTATATTCTAACACGTAACCACAATCTAGGTCATAATACAACATTTAAACACATAACACATAACTTAGGTTATAAATAACCTCTAATCGCATACGATCGCATAATCGAGTCGTATTAGGTCTTCAATGTTTACCCGAGTAATCGTTTTTTAGGTATTCTATTCATAACGACTAGGTTTTCAAGTTAACCTTTATTAAGTCTTCCAAGATCATATTTACAAGCCTCATAAATATTCGGGATTCTACAGAATCTACTACTATAATTAAAACTAATCTTCTAATTCAAATTAACTAATATAATTATCCTAATTTAAAAAGGAAACAATCCCCTAATTAAAATCTACTAGTATGATTAGATCTTCTAGAATATCCTACTTAAAATAACAATTACATTAATAATTAAATATTTATCTTTAATTAACAATACAAACTTAATAATAAATTTCTTGATTTTTCTCTTTCATTCCACGTTATCCAATCTCTACAAAGACAAGGAGTCCACCCAATCTATAACAAAGTAGAAATAAAATGAAAACAAGCAAAAGAGGGCCACTCTCCAATCTCTACAAAGATCACACGCAGATACACCCCAAAAGGCACAAAGTAGAAATAAAAATGCACAAAAGAGGGCCGCTCTCCAATCTCTACAAAGATCACATGCAGATATACCCATAGTTGTTACGGCGTTGCCTCGGCGTCCAGGCGCAAGAGCAAGCAACAAGTCAACACTCGCCTTGGGGGAAGCTATCAAGGCACTCGCCTTGGCAGCTAGGCGTCCACAAATCGTCACCTAGCTGCCAAGGCGAGCACCATGGCAGCTTAGTCGAATTAAAAGAGAATCCTAAAAATTTCTATCCACTTCAACTTGCTGACTCACGCACAGCAACATGCGACGATGCTCGGGATGCACACGCAGCAGCTGCTACGGAATCTTTTGCCACAGAAGGCAAAAAGGAAAAATACAAGCATTAACGTGGCTATGGAATCTTTTGCTTTTGTTCTGTTCTACTATTGTGTGTGGGTCAGCCTTAAAAATCAGATATACAGTGGGTGGTTGTACTTTCCAGCTTTGCAGGTATGCATAGTCAACTTGATGCTGACCCACGTGGGTATGTATGCTGAAGACAACTAATGACATCCATATGCCAAGTGGGATAATGTGGCTGCTTGTAGTCCACAAATTGGTTTGACATATTTGGGTCCCATGTCATATGGGTAATGGGTTGCTTGTCTCCATAAATTATTAGTTGCAACTTAGTTTTATTGCATATACAATAACCCTTAAAGGTTATAATTTTGACAACATAAATCATAAAAGTTATAATTTTGACCACATAAATCATAAAAACTCATGCAACTCCAACGTACTTTTGAAGTAAAATAAATAATGTATAAATTGAACACTATGAACAACTTGTCGCCATACGGACGCCATAGCGGGCGCCTTATTGCCTAGGCGTTCTGGCGGTCAGCTACCACCGTGCCTCACCGTGGCACCATGACAACTATGGATATACCCCTAAAGGCACCCACGTAGGCCCCTATAGAAGTAAGAAAAGAGGCCATATCTCACAACAAAGAGAGATAAATAGGTATGTTTAAAAAGTTGAGCATTATATTCAGTCCATATCCCCATAAAAAAGAATAGTACTTTCTTTACCTCTATTTCCACGTAATTGGCTTTATTTTTTTTGTATTTAATTTATTTCTAACTGATGTAAGGGGGGGGCTGATTGATAACCTCCTAATAGGTCTAACTGACTCAAGATCTGATTAGTTAAGTAATTCAACTCGTCTGTTTGGGATTAATACAAGTCTTAATAGGTCTTTATGGGGCTGACCAAATAAGTAAGATTGGGCTAACTTATTTGGTCACACCACTCTCACAATTAAACTAATAACATTTAATATTATGCCCTACAGCCTCTCCTAGCTCTGTAGTCGTGGCAACCATACATCTCGTTCTCTGCTATCAAGCTTGGAACCCTCGACTTCTTCCCCACAAATTCATTCTCCAACGAGTTACAGAGCGGTGACTCGGGATTATACCAAAAAAGATCTTGCCATAGAAAACACAAAACTAACAAAAAACAGTTGAGCTCTACTGGGTTATCTTCTCTTAAAAATTGAGGAATCACAACATTACCGTGTAAGTCGGGTGATGGAGCAACCATAGAAGAACTCTTCCCCTAGGATAGTTGATGAACAGAGACGGATGACAGCTGATCTAATTTGAGTGCAAAGGTTTAAACTATGGCTGAGTTCCTAGTATAATATATTATTATCTAGCATGTTCCTTTTCTTTCTTTCTTTTGTTCAATACTGCAATTATTGAGTATAATGTTTAACAAAAATTGACATATAGAATGCGGAAAGACTACACTTTGATGTTAAATTTTGAAAGTTTATCTATTGATCTCTCTGTCCAGAAACAGAAGATCAATTTTAATTTTTTTTTTAAATCCAATTTAAAATATATTTCACGTTCAGAATGAATTTGATTCGTTTAACATTAGAAAACAATAATTCTTACAGTTATTTTACTTTTTTGATAAGTTATGATTTGTATTATCGAAATTTAAACCAAGTTCATATCAATTTAGAATTGAAAAATATCATAAACTAACTTTGAAAGTTAAAATTGATCCTAGTTTTTGGAATGAAAGAAGTATTTGTTATTTTATTAATCATATATTTGATTACTTTTCTATGAAAAATTGTTCAAAAGTCATTCAGTTGTGTGAAATTAAACAACATATTTTTTTAAATTAGCAAACAAGCTTGTTCCAATACTTTAGAGGGTTAAAAATGTAAAATATATGTCATTCAAGTATTTCAAACATATCAATTATCAAACACACTCTTTTATTTAGTATTCAGAGGCTCTATGGTATTCAACTCATTCAGATATCTTTATTCATTTAGAAGTTTTCATTGAGTATTATCGAACAGCCCCTAAGACAGCTGTAGAGTGTTTTGTTTCAGGCTTCCTAATGGCTGTTTTGTTAGGCTTAAAGAAGGCTTCAAAAGTTACTGTTTAATAATATAGGATAAGAGCTACAAGATACAGTGCTGGACTATAGTAAATTAGGAATTAATATGTGAAGGTTTGGGGGATCAAAGAGGGACTGTTCAATGGTTATGAACAGTACTTGTGAATAGTGTTTAGGATTTGTGACGGTTGTTCTAGGTTATAAAGATTAGATTAAAAGGGAGTAGAGAGGAGCAAAAGAAGAAGGGTGACGCAGAATGAGAAACAGAAAATTAAAATGTTAATTATTAATTATTTGTATTGTTGCCTAGAGATAAAGACTTAGGTTGTGTTTGATAAAATTAAGTATTAAGATCTGAACAATTTAGACGTCTAAATAATATAGAGTGTCTGTTTAGAATTGTGTCTGAATGAAAAAATGTTGTTTGATAATTAATTTTTTGCATTATCTGAATAAGAGAATTTTACCATCTTAACCCTTAACCAAACATGTCACTCTCTCTCCACTTTTTCTCTCTCCTCTTCACTCTCCACTTTCTCTCTCTCCTCTTCACTTTACTCATTTCTTCACCCACTTCACTTTCTCTCTCCATCATCCGCCTCCTCCCTCTTCACTTTCTCTCTTCCCTCTTCACTTTCTTCATTTCTTCACTCTCTCTCCCCTTCTCTTCTGCATACTCATCTCCTAACTTCACCTCTCCTCCGTTCACACTTCTTTCATTCATAGCCTTCCAATTCCATTTAGATCGAGCTCTGTATTTTCAGATGGTTTCAATCGGCATGGATTTGTGCTTGGTTCTTTTTTTTTAAAAAAAATTTATTAATGGTAGAATTATAGATCTGATTTGTTATTATGCGTATATTCACATATATATATATATATGTGTGTGTGTGTGTGTGTGAATTTGTTATTTTTTTCTGAATCAGATGATGAGCTTTGTGGTTGGCAGCCATTTTTTAGCTTTGAGCTTAGAGTTTCAATCGGGTGATGGTAGAATGAAGGATAAAAAAGGAATTATATAATATTGTTGAGGTTATTTTTGTCCAAAAAAATATAAATTCGTTCAGATGCGGCTCTGAATGGTTTAGCATTAATTTTGAATCTTACCGATTAAGAGGCATTAAGAGGCATAAATTTTTTTATCAAACAAGTTGTGCCTCTGACCGAATCAGAGGTACACCTATTAAGAGCCTTTAAGACCCAAACAAACACTACCTTAATTATTTATGTAATTAAATTAAGTAGAATATTCTCGAATATTAATTAAGGTAGCAGATAAGTATTATGAATTATTTCCATAGTTGTCATGGCGCCACGGCAAGATGCAGCAGTAGTTGACCACCAGGACGCCTAAGCGATAAGGCGCCCGCGATGGCGTCTGTATGGCGATAAGTCGTTAACAATATGCAATTTATACATTATTATTTTACTTCAAAAGTATATTGAATAATAAAATTTTATATACATTACCCAAAACATAATAACTAACACTATGGAATACAATTATATGAATATTTTACAATCAAAATTCAAAAATAAAACATTTTAACATTAAAAACTAGTAGAACAAGTCAACAAACACCATGTAGAAAATAAAGAATGATGACTTGCCCATCACCGTTACAAGTATAATAAGTAATAAAATAACACGACATAGCAAATCCATGGGTTATGATGATCATGGGTAAAAAATGACTTAATCACTTAACTTGGGTCAGCTACCAAGGCATGAGCCTTAGCGGCTCGGCGTCCAAACCCTTCTCCAGCACCAGGACGTCTAGGCGACGCCTTGGTCTACGTTGTATCATACTGGTATTTTAGTTCGACAACACAACTATAAGCAATAATACCATCTCATATTCCTAATTAGCAATCAAGGAAACCATAATTAACATGTATGCATTTCCTGTGAAGCAAACAGTTATCAAAATGAGATTGGCATTCTCTATAGTAAACATCAGCAATTGGACCCTCATACCTGATGAAATAAGACCCATGCATAGCAGGTGTAATGAATGGTCTCTGTTATTCCCAAAATACGCCAGGTTGACTTCAAAAGCTCTAGAATCTCTTCCACTTCCTGAATGTAACAAACATGAGCTATAGTTGATATAATTTAGCACATGTTCGTATTTTTGTTTGTTGACAACTATTAACACATCTTCATACATAATTCAAATAGCAACATATGTTCTCTCTTGTTCTGCTCAGACTATTAAAAAATTATACACGGTCCAGCGTCACTCCAGCCCATTTGTTATTTTATTGAATTCCAAATTTCCTTCAAGCCAATGGCTATTTTATTAACTTAGTAAATATTTCTAAAAGACTTAAATTATGTAAACTTCATCTCTTAACATTTCAAAGTTTCAACCATGTCTTGCATTTAAAAAATAGTACCTCTGTTTTCAAAAGATGAGCAAAGTACATTTTTCACCTATTAAAAAAAGTAAAAGTAGAGGAAAGAGAATAAAAAAAAATCCAAATTTATCCTTAGTGGCCCCATAAGATTATATAAAGTGATAAGTACTGTTATTTTTTTATACTAATAGACCCAACTAAATAACATACTTACCCTTAACTTAATGTACTTGGGGACAAAAAAATTTGTACCTTTAGTCATCTTTTTGTAGACGGAGGTAGTATATCAGTTGTTATAAGATGTGAATCTTCTTCTACTCATCATGACATTGAATAAAATATTCACTAACCTCGGTAAGCTTCCCCTCATCTAAAACATCGAAGACACTGAGAAGAAGTTTTTCATAAAGCTTGACATTTAGGTGATAACCATCTGCCCAGTGGCATACTTCACCGGTTAAATCACCTCGGGCCGGCCTCTCTGCAAGTGGAATGGCAATCTCTCTCAGAGATCTTAAGCATTCTGTTCGTTGCAGTTCACCCGTAGAAGGTGGAAGAGACTGACACAAAAGAATCAAAGGTCTCAGAAAATCATAATAAGAAAAGTTAAAAATATACTAAAATCAAAAACACAAAAGCTAATTTCATTATCTTTTGTATTTAATAACTTTTAATCATTGGTAAATCATACAAAAATCGAGGTGTATTCCTGCTAAAATAAAAAGGGTTGATTTTAAAGACGAACTGATTTAATGCATTTTTCCCCCTTTGGTGTTTAGCAATGAAATCGATGCAAAGTAGCTATTAAATCGTCACTGTGAATGCATTCCTCCTTTTATTCAAATATTTAATACAGATGTATAAAAATAATCTTCTTCTTTTTTTCCTTGTGAATACTTTTTTCCCTTGTAAATACTTCGGTTCATCTTTTAGATCAAGGAAGATATCCATCACCACTTAAAAGAGCTGAGTGACACCAAATTTCACGTTCCCTGCTGATTCAAAAATGCTAAAATGTCTGAATTGGGCATAAATAATTTCCCTAGTTTTCAAGCTAATGATGCAGGTTTAATTCCAGCTACCCTTGATATATACTTTACCGTAAGTCCTGTTTCTTCTATTACATTTTTATATAACCCGACAGAGTTTACTATTAATCTTCATCCATTGACTACCCATAACAACAGCATATTATATTCCCAGGATTTTCTTCGCATAAATTTGTTGTTCTCCCAAAGGAGTCGTAGGGAAGTAGATATATTACATAATGGTAGATGTCAATTGTTTAATGAATAAAGCAGAGACCTTCAAAAGTCGATACCAAACTGCTATAAACAATTGCACATGGAGATTTAGATAAGAAGCAAGTTGAACAGAACGAAGATCTAGATTTAAACAGTTGCTTCACTACTTATCCATTACAAATGGAGCTTTGAAGTGCATTTTTTTAAAAAAAAAAAATTATTATTAAGGTGGGCGAGAGGGGGACATAGAACTTGACCTCAACCCAACAAGAAGTAGGTCGTATAGGCTACTGGAGATATCTTCAACAAGATTATGTTCTCCATTGAGTCTGTTAGGGATTTGATCCCTACACCTCCCCATTAGAGGAAGAGAGGGTCTGGCTGACTTTGTAGTGCATCACTTGGTGAAAACTAGGAAAAATAATTATTACGACAAGGTTAGTTTAGGTTGGCAAGAATCAACCTACTAATGAGTAATAACTAATGCTGAAAGTCATTTGTTACTGGAATATAAGAAATACCTTGGGAATATTAATCATGAATAGAGGTCATAGTCATAAGAGTCGTACTAAAGTGGAAACATGAATGCGCAGAACTTCTAAATATGGAAACTGGTAATAAAGAAAAAATGTTCTTTTGATTGACTACAGTTGAAACAGATTAAGTCAAAAAGATGCTATTAACGACGTCAAACAGAGTCAAAGTCCATAATAAGCAATATATAGTCATTTGACTCTGATATATGTATACCTCAGATTCTTCAATCTTTGCCAAAAGAATCCTTAATTCACTTGCTCTACGTGCAGACTCCCCAAATCCCACAGCAGGGTGATTAACAAGCCCCTCCTCCAACATATTTAACTGAACTAACCAACAGTCAGAAAGATTTGACACAGATATTAACTACATCATAAACCCAATCAGAGAAATCAAAAAAGTAACGTTAAAAGAAGAAGATGCAGAGATAAAGAGGGGAGAGAGATAGATCACTTGTCTCTTTTGCCACCGTATGTAAGCTTTCTTGTCAGAAAACTCAGTACGAGATATGCAGCATAGTAGTTCCAGAGGAATCAAAAGAGTATCCATTCTTTTCCCCACTTTTCCTACCAGGGCATTAAGCAGCCCCTGTCTCATTCTGATGTCTATAGCCTCTGAAATCTGTATTTACTCATGAGAATGGGCAAACAAATCAATTCCCAGTAGTCAAATAACAATAAGGACACCATGACACTACTCAAAAAATTTATAAGCATATACTATAAAACTACTGTAAGACTATAATTTCCCTGCCTAGCAGCTATTTTCAAGAGAAACACAGAAGAGAAAAAAATACTTGTATATAAGAAAAAGTAGAAAAAGCTTCATGCTTGCCAGTGTGCCTTTTTCTTTAGAGGTATCCTTCACACCACCTCCTGGTAGTTCAGTCTCTAGCACTAGTTCTTCATCAAAAATAGGACCTGATATAGTCTTCACAAGTTTGCTCATTCCCAATTATCATGAAAGATTTAGGGTTCTTAAACTGATGGCCAGCTGTGTATCTATCATCACAATAATAGCATAAGCCTTTAGATCTTCTTTCATCTCTTTGTTAGGAAGTGATAGGTTAAGGCTTATTTAAATTCAGTGGTAGCAGGCTTACGATAGGAGAGTCAAGGTAACTTGAAGCTAGTAGGACAGGTATGGTCTCTTTCAGAAATTTTTGGAGCATTGTAGTTGGCTGGTGATTGGAGTAAGGTAGAGACTCGTTAGAATAGCTGCTTGATTGTTTAGGGACTGGGATCTTGGAATAAGGTCTCATCTCTTGGTATCATCTTTAAATCCTCCAATGAAGTTCTCCACAAAGAATTTCTCAAATAGTTGTGGAACTTTTTAAGTAGCCTACTGTTATACCTCTCAAATTCATCATAGTATGCATTGATAATCCCAAGTTGCCTTAAGTGCTTAGTTGCTCAAAACTGTTGTCCACCCCAGCGTCGCAGAATCTGATTATGAACTCATTCGAAAAAGCTTTCCAAGTTGGATCGTGTTTTCCACCTAATAAGACATACCAATGCTCTGGTGGTCCATGTAAATGCCTAATTACTACGTTAATCCTCCTCTGTAAATTGATTCCAAATATCTCAAAATACTCTTCACAATCCTTGACCCAAATCAGGCATCATCACCCTTGTTGAAGAATGAAAACACCAACTTTAAGTGATCAAGTGCCTTATCCTAATCATGACCTCTCTTTCCTTCATCATAATCTGTCCTCCTCCTCAAATTACTATCACCTTCTCCTCATTATTTCCCTCTGAACATGATTACGATATCTGTAAAACCCTCTAGCTTCCATATTACCAACATGAGCAGGCCTCTAACCTCTAACCTTACTTCCAAAAGGATTTAAAAATTCATTCTCAAGCTATGGTGATTTTTGCCTCAATAGTTAATTCATCCCATTCATGAACCATTCCATTTTCTCATCTATTTGCTGCAACTTCTCATTTGTAAACTCTTTAGCTTAGAAATCTTGTTGTGAATGCACTCCATCTCTCTTAGTATTAAAATGAAATGGAGTACTCGGAAAAACTGAGACTGACTTGAAAAATATATCCGGAAGTAACAATACTACTTGAAGTGACCTACAGTAGGACTTTTTAGGTTGTGAAAAAATACTTCCTCAAGGCCAAATAAAGGATCCGAAGTAGAATAAGGCACAAATCTGCCTATCACAGGGCTTGGGGAGATTAGGGAGAGTAATTAAGTCACAAAAGGAAGCTTATTGCACCAAAAGAACAGTTAGCCACTACTGAAATAGAAAGTGTTAACAGTAGTTAATAGGCAGAAACTGAATAACATCGAAATGAACAAAATATTATGAAGTGACTTGAGATTCATGAGTGTTGGATGCTTGGATGATGGTATATATGATAAACGAGAACTAAATAATTGCCAAATACAAACAAATTAAGATAACTAAGTGAATTAATCGATGAATTTCAGAAACAAATTGCTGACAGGAGTCTATGAAGCAAAATTTGAATTCAAACTCAAGAAATAATGTTTATAATGATGAATAAGAGGTGAGTGTGAGGGAATTGATTTCTACCCGAATCAACTCCTTATAGTGCTTGAATTCTTCACTTGCAGTCATACGAAAAAACAGAGCACCACGAGCTTGTGTTATTCAACTTTTGTTGATTGATTCGGATTGTTTGTCTAGTTGTAGAGGATTGTTTCGGGTAAGTATTTGATGAATATAAAGGAGCTAGAATGAGAAAAGAAGAAATTGGAAAGAGAGGAGAAGTGAATAGAGATTAAGCTGAGAGAGACGAGGTTGGAGGAAGAAGTTGGTGCCAGGCTTCAACTGAAGCTCTAATACCAATTTCAGGACCGGGGATGGTCCTGACCAACGGCTGAGAATTGAGAGAAGATTTACAGAGGAAGAAAAGCAGAAATCATAGGGAAGGAGGAGAAAGAGAGTATTGAGAGAAAAAGCTTCTCCGATTTCATTAGTCAAATACATGAAATGAAATTTAAATGACTTACTCAACTTATATTACATGTGCTTACATTAGCAAAAAAAAAAACCAGCTAAACTAATCATCTTAGCCTACACTCTCACTACTTAGATAACCAACTCACATAAAAATACCTCTACTAAAATCAACCATTATTTAACTACCCAATCTGCCTTAACAGAAAAAAACACAGTTTCAGGCATCAAAAACCTACAACCATACAGCCTTGCAGTCACTAAATATACCCACACCAAACTAGATCAAACATGGCCATATCCACCATTAATCCTGGTGCCTGCACGATCAAGTCAATGTCTATGGGTTTTTCGGGGTCATCATCACTTGGGTTGTAACTTATGTACCCAATGCACTAAGCACAGTATCTGACCCCTATCCAACACCTGTGTGGACATTATGTATTGTCGCCAAAGATACTGAAAAGAACTTTGAGAAAAATAAATAAAGAAAAATCTTCTTTGGTGCTTTCCTTTATTCTGTATTTCGAAGACTCCTTATGACACAATGTCCGCTCTCCCTTTTCTAAATATATTAAAACTCTCTTTTCTTCTTAAGGGAATATCTGACTCACCAGGGTAGTAAAGGGAGTTAAGTGAGAGGGACTGAAAGAGAAAGCCTCAGGTAGCACTAGTCCTATTAGGGTTGTTACCTACATCATTTCCACAATACATTCTAAACTTATGCCAGCAGTTTCTATTGGAAAGTTCTCCGGTAAGAATAATGTACACAGGTAGGATAATTAGCTAAGCTAGATAATTTGACTAAATATGTTATTAAGAAGTTGGAATTCTGATAAATTAAAAGAGTAGGGTAATAAATCCAGGCAATCAAATATCTAAATTTTCAAATTTTAAAAGATGATTTTAGATACAATATTTAAGCTTATATAGCATTAATGTGCCTGTAGCACTCCTTGTATCCTTTTTCAATTAGTTCCTGCAAAACTAAGTGAAATGAATAACGTTCACATCTTTTCTTCAATTTTTCTCAAGCATTTTACAAATATGATCTTAGATATACAGAGAAATTTCATAAGGTAGTGGAGAGAACAATAGGGTGGCAATAACTCTTGTAAAAACCTAAAGTACACACAAGAAGAATAAAAATACAAAGAACCCAATAAAGGATCACCCTCCAGTACAGATCTCAATATAGCAATTTTTAATATCTTGTTCTTGATGTCTTACAACATCAAATGTGTACAATTCCACATTGGTGATAACTAGGCATTCAATATTATGACTGAAACTTTAAACTTCTAAAGAGCAAAGGGTTACAGCATCACACTAGTTGAAGCAAAATATAGGAACTCTTATAGTCTAGAAGGATATTATGAAAAAGATAAGAAGATTAAGTTAAGTTGATTATATTTTATATACCTCCATCTGAATGCGCATCGTTTCCAGCAGGCCAACCAATCCTGACATCTGCTGAGACTGGGATACGACATGTTCACTCTTACTACGGCCAAGCTTCCTTATCAATCTGGATTTTTTGTCTTTCTTTTTTTCCTTTGATGGCACAATGAGGCCTCTATTTGTACAATGACCAAAATAAAACAGGGAGATGACAAAAAAGTAAAGCGCCATTAATATAGATGTCAATCAAACTTAACGAACATTTCTTTATTAGTAAGGAAGCATACCCTGAAGCCCCTGCAGCGGCTAAGAGTATTTCATATGCAGTTTCACGGAGATCATCATCTGTAATACCTGTAAAGAAAAGAAAATGAAGATATAAATAAAATGACTGGCACACTTGTTCGTGTAAGTTTAAATTCATGTAAAGTGAGTGTAGTAGGTAGGCCAGTCGGTGCTGACACTTGGATTGTTTAAAAACACTGAGCAGGTAAACACATACTTTGAAGTTTTGACATACTAGACCTTGTTCTTCAAACTTTCAAAAGGAATACTAAAACATTCTAAGTTATCATATTCATGATCACCATTCCTCCAACCAAGTCTCCAAACACTTGGCCAAAAAAAATCCTTCAAAAAAAGTCCTTGATAATTCTTTTTTACTTTTTCTGGATAAGTAAAGTGACTTGTATTGTGTCATTGTGTGCGTTCTGCTTCTTAGAAACTGAAATATCATCCATTACCTTTAATGGGAATCCAAAACATCACTTCCCAGCCCATGGTACCCAGTTAACAGTAACATGACCCAAATGAAATCATCAAATTGTCATTTTAGTGTTTTCCTAGTCACAATGAAATTTTAATCTAAACACCTTTAAAATCTAGTTGTATGATCAAAAAAGGGTTACCCCGTCTATTAATTTTACAGTCTCTATTAAACAAAAGACTTGTAAACATATTGGCCTCATTTAATGAACATTTTGGCCCTAAGAGCATCAATGTGGTACATCTCTAGAGTTGGCAGCCAATAGAAGATTAAAAAAAATAAAACATACAAACAAACTTGTTGTAAAACATAACACAGAAAAAACTCATATTCAAAGAACATTTTTATATGTTAAATTATGAGGTGTCAAAGGAAAAAAGAGAATAAAAAATGTGCTATTTTTGTAAAGCAGACCACACATAAGAGAAACCTAACCAATGTTTTCAGGACATCAAAAATTCCTATTGAAGACTACCTTATTAGCTAGCATAATTTTAGCTAGAATGGACCAAATTCCACAGCCAACCATCAATTGGGTTATGCGCGTTGCATACTAGGAGAACTTCACCAACCTGATAAGTTTGATCTAATTAATATACATGTACTTGGAGCACAACTTTACTCTTAAATTGATTATTACAACATATCCACAATATGCTCCCCGAAATCTACATACTTGGAGTCCTCATGTCTTAGCTATATGTTTCGCTCTGTAATCGTACTAACAATAGTAAATCGAGTACATCACCTTCATAATCCTTTTAATTGTCGATGAGATTACATGCTTACCCAAGTTGTATAGAAAGACGTTTAGGTAATAAGAGCTATGACTGAAGGCCTTGACGGTCTCTGATTTTCGTTGAAAGGACGATATTTGGTGCAGGGTTTTATTAAGGAGGAAATTAGGAACGTTATTTTTCATATGGATATAAATAGGGTTCCTGAGCCTTACGGGTTTATTGCAGCTTCCTTCAATCAAGACTATGATGTAGCAAATTAAGAATTTAATATGCCTTTGTATATATGTCAAATATGTTTAGCATTTACGAGCATATATGTTAGGAGGAAACTTTAATTTAAAATTTAACTGTATGCAATATCAACTTTCAAGCTCACAAAAGAACAACAAAAAAGAGTACTAGATGACTTGCTACCTGGGGATCAGATGAACAGAGTTTTCTAACTGCTAAATTAATATGCATTTAAGCAAAGAACAAGAATTCAGAGCATATTTGTTTATGGAGAGACCAGAACATAACATTGTCACATACGGTCATTGATCGCGTCATCTACACAAAGATTGAGTCATTGAAAACTGATTGAGAGAATAGACAAGTAAATACAGCATCAAGTAATTAAACCAAGCTGCATCATCCATCATACCCGTCGTAAATGAAGGCAACCCCAACACCAGATCAGCAGCATCATTCAGACCTCGCCTTGAATACCTACGACTATTAACTTCCTCTAAATAATCATCATCCTCAAAATCCTCAATGTCATCTACTGTTAGGTCTTGAGGTTTTGTGGAGTTGAGGGACTGTGATCTTGATAAGCTAGATAGTTCTTCAGCTTGTGTTGAGTTAAGGGATAGAGATGTTGATAGGTTTGATAAAATGGGCAATGGTACCACAACAGGGATGGATGGAGGTGCCCTTCTAGGAGGTGAACCTGAAGATTCAAGATTCGTAGCCAAAAAGAATTCATCGACAGAGCCTGCATTATTCTTCAGTCGTGGAACAAACAAAAAGAATATAAGAAAATTAAGTAAGTTCCAAATATAATTGTTATTTTGATGAACTTTAACATAAAGACTGAATCAGATGATAGAATATTGGGAATTGGGAAAGAAATACTTATTGAAAAATATATAATAATTATTTTAAATTGCATCCAAAAACTAAACTTTTGATTATATTCAAATACAACAACATTACAAGTTTACAAACTAAAGCATGCGCACTGTATTAGGTGCCTTGCCACAAGAAAAATTCGAATTAAATTGGTCTAATAGGCGATTAAATTTTAGAAGAATTCATCGATGCTATTTGCATTATTCTAGATTATTGTAAAATATAAATAAATAAAGGAAATAAGTTCCAGGGATGAAACTTGATGACTTCAATTGTTTTCAATGAAGATTGGAATTGAGTGATTTAAAACTACAACAGATTTGATCACATGCTAATATTCAGTTGGTATGCATTAGGTAGCATCACTCGTATAAGGACTGATTTCAAAATTAGGGAAATAAAAAATACCAGTTTTGTTTTATATTGCAGTTGATTTCCATATTTTAGAAATCCATTAACAAACTATGACCATGTAAGCATCTAACATAGTAATACATTTATAGGTTTACAAATAATATGCAATATGTCTTATAAAAGGAACTCAAGTAATTGCATAACTTAGTGAACATGAGATTAAAAGGAAGGGAAGTTTTAATTTACCATGTGGGGGAATGCAGTACTATCATGGTAATCCCTAATAGCTTCTGAGAGTTCAAGCATTCCACCTGCAATATAAATAATGTTTGGTTGTCCAGATTAATCATTGCACTTTTCTAATTTTGAAACTGAGGTTAAATCATGTACTAGATATTGTATCGAAAAAAATGTATGAGATGATAGCTTTGACTTTAACATCTTATCAATTTGTATAGGTGGTTAGTACAATCAACCACAATACGTTTATTTATCGAATACAAAATCTAAACTTAATTTTAGAAAGCAAAAGAAAAAGATATCATGGACTTCAGGTTACATGTTTAAATTCACTGACCTTTCTTTGCACAACTGAGGACATAATCAACACTAACTTGATCAAGATCCACGTCATCCAATGAAATGGCACCCGGCGGCATTATAACTTTCTTAATTAGGCTACCTGAAAGTAAAAAATCAAGAAGTACACGTCTATCCCTCCTATATCTTTGCAGAAGCTCCACAACATTTTCCCTACATCAGATTATTTCACAAAAAGTAGGTAAATAAATAAGAACATTTGTATCAGTATCGACATTTAAAGCAATTCCCAAAATTGAGTTTTCGAAGAAAAAAAAGAGATAAATCTTGGTATTCAGATTCACAGCTTGTGGACTAATATCAGTTTTGATCCAAAAGAAGTCAATGACTACATAGATTTTAGAAGGTCACAGTACTTTAATTTAATTTTAAGATTCACCAAATTTTCCCTAAATTTTCTTCACAAAAATTAAGTAAATAAATAAGAATAACTATCTAGGTATTTGAGATTCACTACATTTCTCCCAAATTTAGTTTTTCACCATAAAAAGTAAGTAAATAAATAAGAACAATTATATGCATAATGAAATCCACCTTCATTCCCCTAAATTTAAGTTTTTTCATAGAAAATGAATCAAATAAATAAGAACTAACATATACACATCCAGATTCAAGGAGATGTACATACTCCTCCATGGGAATACTCTGTTGCTTCTTCAGTTACCACCGCCTGAAAATTTGCAGACAAATTGTAACAAGCTAGTTTCTTAGCTTAGATATATTAGATGTAACAATCAAGAACTATTGCAAATGCAATTTAGCTAGAAATTGAGCGGAATCTGAAGAGATTTGCAGCAGCTGAGTAGGAAAAAAAACAGTGGATTTGAAGTGAAATCAGCAGGAAATGGAAATGCAAACGGAAAAGGAATTGAATAGAATTGTTGAAGAATCTACTCTGTTGGTATTTCAGATCCGAAGCTGTGAACTGTCGCCTCTCTCTCTCCTCTTTCGAACACACCCACTGGGCCACCGTCAATTTTGCGGCTTGATTTATACTAGTACCATTTTTATACTCCATCATAATCGATTAGAGGCGAGTCCGTGAATTACTTAAATTTGGTTATAAAATTTATCGAGTTTAAAATAAAATTTTATTGAGACTCATTTTGTAAGACTCTAAATTTTTAATAAAGAGAATTTAATTATCTTATAATTATTATTCTAAATAGTAAGATATTTAATTGATAAAATGATAAAGTTACGGGTGAGATATGTAAATTATATTAAAAGATATGTTGGGAAAATATTCGTTATATCGAGTAATATTCTTTTTGTCGAAAAATATTCATTTTGTCGGGAAATATTATATTCGGTAAAGTACGACGACAATTGCATACATTCTGACTAAAGGGATATACTAGTAATATTTATATATTTATGTTGTTGTATTTTAACATCGCTTGGAGATTTTATTCGGGGGGTAAGTTGAGTTGTGCCGATGAAGACATCACTGAGGCCTCCAAAAAATTGTTGGTTCTCATACATTTATAACATGAACAATATTTTACCAAAAAAAGTATTACAGTAGCATATGCACAGTATTTCATCAATAATTGTCACGACACAGTAACTCGTACTATTTGAAATGATATTATTAGATTAGTTAGCATTGTTGACAATATCTAGAAGTTCTGTCGAATAAAGGAGTTATTTAATTGCGCGTCGTTTATACGGAAGGCCCTCTCTTTCCTGGAAACGATCTGGTTGTCAGAATTGCTAGTCTATAATATCTGTGATATTAATACATTAATACAATAATACAAAAAATGGATATATTAATAATAATAATTTTTCTATAATGGATTTATCTTTTTGATAATGGATTCTTCTTTTTAATAATGGAGTTATCTTTTTATAATGAATTTATTTTTTTATAATGGATGGATGATATAGATTGAAGAAAAAAATGGATGGATGATATAGATTAAAGAAAAAATGAATGGATGATATAGATTAAAGAAAAAATGAATGGATGATATAGATTGAAGAAAAAAATGAATGGATGATATAGAAAAAGTGTGATAATTGATGTGTGATAGATATTGATTACATTTTACTATAAATAGGGGGCTTAGCATAAGGAAATTCACAACTTCCTTACTTATATGTTCTTTCACTCTCTAAAAATTTCTTATTGTAAGTTTGTCTCTAAGTATGCTAGGTTACCTCAAGTATTAGTAAATATCATCTAGAGTACTACTTTTGTATTCCAAGTCATTCCAAGCTAAGTCTTTGTTGCATTCTCTTCTTTGAATTCCCGAGTGAAATTTTTTTATGTACAACAATAATTTAGAAAAATCGTAGTAAATTCAGCCTTTATCGGAATTAAGTGATTCCAAAGCGTGTTTTCATTAGTTTTTCGTCCTCTACAACTTCGAAGAAGGAAGAAAAGTCATCTAAGGTCATCTTTGTGTCTTAAAATGTTAAAAATCGTAACTTGTCCTGATTTTCGTCACTATTTTTCAGCTATTGTTTTGAAAATTCATAACTTAGTCATATTAACTCCGAATGGAGTGATTCTTGAGTTTATTTCGTGTATATTTTCGAGAGCTACAATTTTTGACACATAAAGAAATTTTAAAAATTCTAGAAAAATCAAAAGTCAGATTCTTTACTGCTGTAAAGACGAACAAGGAGGGAATTGTTCGGTTATTAATTATGTGTTTCACAATATTGAGGTAATGGGTGATCATTCTTTGATACTCGTAAGTGATATCATTTTCTTTTATACTCGTATGGAATATCATTTCTTTCATACTCGTAAGGGATATCATTTTTTTCATACTCCTCAATTTATGGTAAGACATTATTAGTCATTTCCAGCCTTATCATTAAATGGTAAAAATTTCTGAAAATGATTAAAATATCTTTAATAGTTTATGCTTCATCTAATATTTTTACCTGAATCTTACTATTAAATTTTAATTTTGATTTTAGAAATATGAAGTTTATATTTTCTTGAATTTTATATTCAATCAAAAACTCAACTCGATTTTCTGGATATCATGTTGACAATTTGGACATTATTGAACTCTTGGTAAAATTAAATTACAAATCTCTAATGTTTATTCTTTATTTTATTATTATGATTATTCTGTCCATTCATTATATCATTGTTATAATCATTGTGGTGAATTTTCTCTTTGACCTTAGTGCAAAGAGAGGTGTTGACTGGTATGATTATGACTAAAGGTTGTAGACTAGTATGATTATAACCATTGGTGATACAGTCGAATATCTTTGGTCAGTAGTGCAAAGATAGACTGTTGATTGGCATGACCATTGGTGTTACAGTTGAATATCTTTGGTTTGTAGTGCAAAGATGGACTATTGATTGGCATGATCATTGGTGTTACAATTGAATATCTTTGGCCCGTAGTGTAAAGATTGACTGTTGATTTGCATGATTATGAACAGGAACCGTGTATTGATAAACTCACGATCTTTAGTGTTACAGGCAAATGCAGGTGGTGAAAGTTAGTTTTGGCTTGAGAAAATATTGATTGGTGTTATAGGGATAAATTATTGATAGTGAATTTTTCAAATGGGAGAAGCTAGTAGACATAATGCTCTATCTGACTCTTGTAATGGATTGCTTATTCCGCTGCAGTTATTGATCTAAAACTTGTTGTCTATGATATTCTATCAGATTTATCACTGTGGAAGACTAACAATAAATTGTCTTTATTATGATATTCTTTACTGGACTATTTGTGCTCGCCCTTTTGTCTCACAATTTCTTTCAGGCAATAAGAATGTACGTAGCTGGGTCTAGCGGGGAAATCAGGGGAATGGAATGATGGTCCGAGTTGGTAATTATAGAAATCATCAGTCTATTACAAAATAGTGCGATAATGATTGTATTGAGGACATAATTTGGGTCTGGATACTATCGTACTATATACAGTACAATATTTGTATTGAAACTCACAGTATGTGTATTGTCGTATTTTGCACAACATTGTCGTATGTCCAACCACGTACAAAATCCTTTTATCATAAGATATGGTTGTGCGTACCCGCTCTTTGACTATATTTTCGAGCACTACCTTTATAATCTTGGAGTATGGTTAGAGTATGATTCTCAGTCAGATAAGATGGAGATAATTATATGGCAAGAAAATATACACCATTGGGATGAACATGACAGTAATCTTCTTGTGTTTCTTTGGGGTCTAATGGATCAACCAAGGCTAATTCTCAAGTCCTATGATATTTATTATAACTTAGAGGCATGGCCTCCAATGCACGAAAGTCTTCTCGATCATTTCCCAAAAGTTTTGATTCCTAAAACAGTTATTGATTGTACCTTTATGTAAAGTGTTATTCAACATTTTTAACAATTAATTTTGATGAGAAAATTTGTATTTGTAGTATGTATTTTGGCGACTCAAAATTGGGTTGTGTGGACCCGATTTTGGGGGCGTCACACGTTTAAGTACTCGAATCGAGTCCGAGTAGTTTGAACTTTTCGAACGAATATGATCAACAAAAAATTATAATTTGAAAAAATTCGAGTAATTTATCGAATTTTAAAATTTGTTCATATTTAATCGTTTATATTTCGAGTCGATCTCGAATTGAATTTTTCGTCAAGCGGATACGAATCAAGCCCGAACCGTTTGACTCATTTTACAGCCTTAATGGTAACTAAATTGATTTTAAACTTTGTAAACAACTTAATTTTTAAATTTTAATGAGTTAATTTTGCACTTTAGTTTATTTTTGTTGTCGTTGTGATGTCCTATTTTTGAGATGTGACATACAAAAAAAGAAAGAAAATAAAAGTAATTAAAAACAAAATAAAGAGGGTATTTTCGCAACTATGATGTTTTTATTTGTATATCTTTAATTTTAAAATACCAACATAAAAGAATTTATTGCTTTTAATATTTTAAAACTTTTATTATTACTTTTATGTCCAAACAAAAAAAAATAATTTTTGATTTTCTAATTATTCTCTAATATGGGAAATTCAAATTCTAAAGCTTGAAATATTAATGTACCGAACAATTAAATTACAAAACATAAATATAAGTCCCAAATCCAAACTAAACAATACTCATGAACAACTTGTCGACGCCGGTTTCTCGCCTTTCCCGATTTTTAGCCTTTTTTATTATATGAGTTTGGGAAAAGGTCGGCATTGATGTCGACGGGGTTTTGGAAAGATCGTTTTTTATGATGAGCCAATTAACCAGAGTCGCCAGTTGGTATATTTGAAATGGATGTACCAACTCATCCGAAATTTTCCTTTTTATAAATCGCTGGCTCATATGTGACTCCGAATTAATTGGTCTGCGAACATGAGATTCATAGAGTTCGGGGGCTTGCTTAAGTGAGGGGAAGGTGTTAGGCACCCCCGACTTCCGTGAAACACGGTTACCGCGATTTTGATACTTTCCTATCCTTTGATTCATGAAATGTGTATACGTGCGTGTGTGTGTGAGTGTGTGTGCTTATGTGAATATTGTGGTGAGGTGAAACATTTGGCTTTCATGAAAAATCGTGTTTTATTTCGGGGATGTTTTAGAACGTCGTTTCCGTTAGTACGAGAGAGCTCCTTTATTCATGCGAAAGGTTTGATTTTACTTGTCAAAAGCTATGAGATTTTTATTAGGCGTTGTTTTTGGCAAAACAAGAATCTTTTAAACCTTCGTCAAAATAGGAATCGAAATCTATACATTGCTTTCATATAATGATGGGCAATTTCTAGGATATCTTTAACCCTATGCACAAAGATCTACTAAAACGTTTCGTTCGTTCATAAAAGTCATTTTTTGGTGATGGTTGAAAATGATTTCCTTTGGCCTTCTCGTTTAATAGGAATCGACATTTATTAACACTTCCAATTTTTAGCCTCGTGATTCTAATAACCTAGCTTGTTTTGATTTTAATAAAAAAACCTTCATCGTTCAATCCTTGAAATCATTTTTGTGTCACAAAATCTAATCAAGCATAAACACGCGTCTGGGCTATTCATGGGCATGTAAACCATCAAAACATCCCCGAACGCCGACAATCACATGTTCCACTACTACGGGGCCTTAAACCCGATTCTCGCCTTAGCGTCGTTTTAAGGCCCGACGATTACATGTTACAAAAAAACGGGCACCTTGAATCTATTACATACATCAAAACGTCCATCATTGGATTTGGACCACGGGCTCGCATTCCTAGGCTCACACCCAATATTACTACATGCCCACAAAATGAATACTACAAAACCAACCAATACGGGTTTGCTTAACACACCATGATAATCGAAAATGACAATCTAAATAAATTACACCCAATAAATCATCATAAACAAACTAGAGATTTCACCAATTGGATATCCTCGGGTTATTAGGAAGAAATTTCGTTCCAATGGAACCCTCACTAATAATCCCTAATCCATGATTGTTCAACAAGATACATGACAATTACATCTAATTTACCCAAACAATATGATATAAATTGCTAGAACAAATAGGAATTTTCACCTTGCAAATGATCTCAAATGGAGGTGAACTTGTGTATTTGAATAGGATAAGGAGTGTATTTGATACAATCAAAATCAAAAGAATATCAATCCTCTCTTTTTTCTCTCTTTTCTTCCTATTTGGTTGTAAAACTTGCTATATTTTCCTCTCTATTTTCGTGCTCTTTGCTGCTGGACTCTTCTTCTTTCTTCAAATTCTTTCCACTTTCAACTCCCTATATGCTGCAACGAAACTGAGATGAAATAGGCTGGCTGGCCGCCTGCCTTCCACTCACATGATTTCGAGTTCCGTGTTTTCAAAAGGCGCACTATTTGGCCGCAGATCAATCCGCGGCTGGACGGTTTGACTTTCTCAATTTTCGTGCCACGCCTCGATTTTCGTGTCGTAACGTCGGTTTTCGCTGACAGGCTCGTACTCCGCAGTCCGGGAATTTCCGGGAGACGTGCCACCTTATTCGGGAATGCCCGTTTCGAATGGCCTTATTGTCACGTTAGCTTTGGTCGCCAATCATTGCGGTGGTGTTGGGCGTTCGCACTTGTGCCCATTCCCTCACTCCCGCAATCCGGTTCATTTGACGATTTTGCCCTCCTGTCATAGTTAGTACAGGGAACGCAAAAATTGGGTGTCTACAGCTGCCCCTCTTTATCATGTTTATGCAATGTTTAATGAAATGAACAGGATAAAGAAAAAGACACTCGATGCATGAATGACAGTGCACCAGGATGACAATACATACGTGATGCAACACATATGACTTATGGTGCAACGTAAGATGCAATGGATGCAAGACATTCATAAAAGGGTGTCCATGCGGAAGATCGTCTTGTCGGGGTCGGGCTTCGTCGCCGGTCACCCATCTCGTAATCGCCGGTTATCGTCGCTGGTCGATTATCTCGTCGGGGCCGGGTATCGTCGCCGGTCACCCATCTCGTAACCCCCGGGTATCGTCGCCGGTTGGTTATCTTGTCGGAGCCGGTTTTCGTCGCCGGTCATCCATCTTGTAATCGCCGGTTATCGTCGCCGGTTGATTATCTTGTCGGGGCCGGGTATCGTCGCCGGTCACCCATTTCGTAACCCCCGGTTATCGTCGCCAGTTGGTTATCTTGTCGGAGCCGGTTTTCGTCGCCGAACATCCATCTCGTAATCGCCGGTTATCGTCGCCGGTCGATTGTCTCGTCGGGGCCGGGTATCGTCGCCGGTCACCCATCTCGTAACCCCCGGTTATCGTCGCCGGTTGGTTATCTTGTCGGGGCCGGGTATCGTCGCCGGTCACCCATCTCGTAACCCCCGGTTATCGTCGCCGGTTGGTTATCTTGTCGGAGCCGGTTTTCGTCGCCGGACATCCATCTCGTAATCGCCGGTTATCGTCGCCGGTCGATTGTCTCGTCGGGGCCGGGTATCGTCGCCGGTCACCCATCTCGTAACCCCCGGTTATCGTCGCCGGTTGGTTATCTTGTCGGAGCCGGTTTTCGTCGCCGGACATCCATCTCGTAATCGCCGGTTATCGTCGCCGGTCGATTGTCTTGTCGGGGCCGGGTATCGTCGCCGGTCACCCATCTCGTAATTCATTTTCACTAAACCCATCAAACGGCTGCAAGGGAACCAGGGGGACCCACCAGAGCCAGCCGCAGATGGATCTGCGGCCAAGATCGGTTTTCTTAAGCGGCTCGCCACTTCCAGATCTGTCACTTTCAACCACGTACCCCACATAGATTTTTGCAATTTTGCTCGTTTGCAAGGTCCTTTTGCCGAATTTTCCAACTTTCCTACAAAAACTGCTCCGGTAGGATCGATCTACGCGCTACAGGTAACACTTTGACCGTTCACTTTTCAATTTCGTCAACGTTTTGCTATACATTTGGCTATTTTCATGGTTAGATATAGAAATGTATGCTTTACAACGCTATGCTATGTATTATCATATATACATGCTATGTATCAACTGTGTGAGTCCTATTTTATGCTCATGATGCGGTTTCACATATCTGTTGTTCCTTTTTTAAAAGAAAATCATGCATCGTGGTCCTTTACATGCTGTAATTACACATATGAATGCAACTTTGATCTGTTTGAGACTTGGATTGATGGAAAACATGTTTGGCTTATGCCTAGGATGTCCATTTTACAGACGGAACTCTGCCGAAATTTTAATTTAATTTTTTTTATATTAAACATGCATCATGTTGCATTAATTCTACGATAAATATTGGAATATTTGTGGCATAAATTAAAAAAGGGAACTTATCTTCCTCCTTGCCTGTTCTATTCCAGCTATGGATCCCGACGCTCCTAGTAGCTCCTCTGCGTCTCGGACATCGGGTGTTCGCCGTCGTAGGGCTGCACCTGCCCCTGTTCTTCCTCGGACCCGTCAGGCTCGCCGCTTGGCAGAGGCTGTCATCTGTCCCGATCATCCGGACGTTGAGGAGGCTGCTCCTCCGGAGGTTGTGGCAGAGGGGCCATCCTCCAGCACACTGGCTCCATCTCCTCATCGTGCTCCTTCTGGCGCCCCTGTGCAGATACCCGATCTTTTGGGTCGGGATCTCAGTCGTCACCCTCGGCATCTCTTGTAGCTAATGTGGTATATTCAATTCTATTCTCATTTCATTTTCAATTTCTCAATTCCCGTTCTACTTGGACTGACCCATTGATGATTGCCACAGGTGCCGGAGTTTACTCAGCCCAGGGGCAACTGGTTCAACATCTACTCCCTCTACACGGCTTTGCACAGCGACTACTGGGCGGTGGTGGATTCATGGGGCTTCCGTCACTTTTTCACTATCATCCCCCGTCAGTGCCCCTGGGGTTACATGAGGGCCTTATCCGAGCGATGGTTCCATCAGACCCAGTCCCTTCATCTTCTTGACTGCGAGGTTGTGCTGACCCCCTGGGATTGGAGGTACATCACAGGTATAGAGTTCACCGGGTCCCGTGTCCCTCTGGATCTCGACATCACTCCAGCAGAGGTTCGAGCTTTGCTGGGTTTTGCTGCCGACGACCGGGTCTTCAAGGCCCGCAGTATTCGGTCTGGCGCTTTGGCTGTTGATGCCATCGGGGGTCTATACGCACTGCCTATTCCAGCGGATCAGGGCACTCGGGACATTCTACTACGGCGCTTATTCCTGACCATTATGAGGGGTTGTTTCCTAGGGAACAACTCCTCCACCATTCATTTCAGCGTCGTAGGAGCCGTCAGAGACGTAGACCGTATCAGTGACTATGATTGGGGGTCATTCACCTTTGCTTATTTCCTCCACGGTCTGCGTCTACGTTCAGAGGGCCAGACAGACGCTTGGCTCGGATTCTATCACTTCTTGCTGGTGAGGCTTCTCCTCTTCTTTTCTTATTGGACTTTCCTTCATTTATTTCTCCTTTCTGCATTTGTCGGTTGCTCATGCTTTTCACTGTTTCTGTTCGCAGTTCTGGGCCTACGAGCGTCTTCCATGCCTGAGGCCCGTCACTACTCTTGGCCTGGACACTTATCCCCGGGGCCGGCGATGGAATCATAGCACCTTGGAGGAGGTCCCGGTATCTGGCAGCTTTGCACACTGTCGCGTCCAGCTGGAGCTGATCACGGCTGCTGATGTCGTCTGGGTTCCCTACCTCTCCGAGCATCTGACTGTGGGGTTTGCTGATGGGCATCCTTCTGGCCCGGAGTTCGAGCTTTCCACCTGTCATCTCACTTTGCAGAGTGTTGGAGGATGGGTGATGTACCTGGGGGAGCGCGCATTCAGATGCGTTACTAGAGAGATCCGCATCCCGCATTCCCTTCCTTTCACTACCTCCTGGCCGCTGGATTCTCAGCCTTCAGAGATCATGCTCGCAGGGGAGGATGGCCGGATGCTTTCGAAGGGTCCCAGTACGAGTGATGCTTTCCGTACTTGGTGGGTGCCCCGCACTATCGATCCTCAGACCCGGGCCACATTCTTCCTCGGGGATATGGTCCCCGGCTCGGTGATGATGACTGACTGGGCAGCCTGCGTTCGGAGCCCTACCCATGCTGAGCAGATCGCCACCCTGACCCGTCAGGTAGACCAGTTGTCTCTATATCTTCGGGTGTTGGGCCGGACTCCAGAGGATGCCTATGCCTACGATCCTGAAGGTGCGGGTTATGATGCGGGCCCGAGCTCATCTGATGCCACAGCGCAGCCATACATCCCCGACATGAACTTCGGGCCTTCGAACTCGGCGACTCCGGGGGATCAGTTCGAGGATCCCGCTTTCATAGATGAGATTGATTTTATTTAGATCAGGATAGGATAGGGCTTTTGTACCTGCACCTGTTTGGATTTATTTTTCATTTTATGCACTATGTACTGAACTCATTTATTTATGCACAGTTTTTTTTTTATCTTTTATATCTATGAAATTCATTTGCTCTATTATTAATTGTATGATGCTTCACCGAGTCGGAATTGAGAGGTTGTGGAAATACCTCCCCATCCATTTCTTGCAACATGAGGGCTCCTCCGGATAGCACTTTCTTAATTACAAATGGTCCCTCCCAGTTCGGGGCGAAACTTCCCCTTGGCTTCGTCTTGACAAGGCATGACTCTTTTTAGCACCAAATCATTTTCCTTGAACTTCCGAGGTCTTATCCTTTTGTCGTACGATCTAGAGATCATTTGTTGATATAACTGACCGTGCCAAACAGCAACCACCCTTCTTTCATCGATTAGGGCCAATTGGTTGTATCGACTTTGCATCCAATCCTCCTCGCTTATCTGAGCATCGATCACTATTCTGAGGGATGCCATTTCAACCTCAACTGGCAAAACGACCTCCATTCCATATACCAAAGCGTAAGGGGTTGCCCCTGTAGAAGTACGCGTTGACGTTCGGTATGCCAGCAAGGTGAGGGGTAACAAATCCGGCCATCCTCGATGATTAGTAGACATTTTCGCCATGATCTTCTTGATATTCTTGTTTGCAGACTCCACTGCCCCATTCATCTTAGGACGGTAAATGACAGAATTGAGGTGTTTGATCTTAAACTGGTCGCACAATTCTTTCATGAGGGCGTTGTTTAAATTCTTGGCATTGTCGGAGACCAAAACCTCAGGTTGCCCGTATCGACAAATGACATTATTCCTGATGAAACCAACGATGACCTCCTGAGTTACTTTGGGGAAAGAAGCTGCTTCTACCCATTTGGTGAAGTAATCGATCATGACGAAAATGAATCGGTGCCCGTTGCTTGCCTTGGGCTCTATTGGTCCGATTACATCCATTCCCCACATTGAGAATGGCCAAGGGGAGGTCATACAATGTAGTTCATTGGGAGGCGTATGGATCACATTACCGTGCGCCTGGCATTGGTAACATCGTTTGACATGATCATCGCAGTCGGCTTTCAGCGTTAACCAATAATGCCCTGTCCTCAAGATCTTTTTGGCCAGCATCGGTCTGCTCATATGGGGCCCACACACTCCACCATGTATTTCATTCATAATCCTTTGGGCCTGCGTTTCATCTACGCATTGTAACAGTCCCAACCCAGCATCCCTCTTGTAGAGTGAATCCCCACTCAGGTAAAATTTCATTGCCATCTTTTGAATTCTCATCCTCTCAGTTCGACTCGCCTGGTCGGGAATGGATCCATCTCTCAGATATTCCCTTATGTCGTGATACCAGGGCTGCTTTGGCAACACCACCTCGTCTGACAATACTGCCACATGTTCCTCATATGCCGAGGCATTCTGTACTGCTATCTCAATCTGTGGAACGTCCTTGTTCCTGATTACGTGGATTAAGGAAGCTAGAGTTGCCAATGCATCGGCAAAATCATTCCGTCCCCGGGGAATATGACGGAAAGCGATATCTTCGAACTCTTGCATCAACTGGATAACACAACGATGGTATGGAAGTAACCGGAGCTCCTTTGTGTTGTATACCCCGATCGCTTGTCTGATTACCAATTCTGAATCCCCGAACACCGCTAGTCTCTTCACTCCCATGTCGCGGGCAAAGCGGAGTCCCAAGATACATCCCTCGTATTCAGCGGTGTTATTCGAATTGCTGAATTTCAGTTTAGTGGCCACAGGGTATTGCTCTCCGGTGATAGAGACCAGGACCGCTCCGGCTCCTGCCCCCTCGGCATTCATGGCACCATCAAAATACAGCTTCCAGAACTGTCCCTCGTCATCACATTTCGCGTGTGATACCCAAAATATATCTTCGCCCGGGAGAGGAGTTTCTAACGGCTCCATCCCTCCTGACGGGGTTTCTGCCAACTGATCTGCAATTCCCTGCCCTTTCATGGCTTTCTGAGTTACGTACACCATGTTGAACTGCTGTAAGATTAACTGCCATCTTGACAACCGACAGTTTAGCATGGGCCTTTCAAAAATATATTTCAGGGGATCCATTCTTGATATCAGGTACGTCGTATTCCCATGGAGGTAGTGATGTAATCTCCCTGCAGCCCAGGCCAGAGCGCAACAGGTCTTCTCGATGGGAGTGTAGTTCTGTTCACATTGGCTGAATCTCTTGCTGAGGTAATAGATGACCTGCTCTTTACCTGCTTCATTTTTCTGTCCCAGCATACATCCCATCGCGATGGCATTGACCGATATATACATAAACAGAGGGATCCCGCCTTTCGGGGGTACCAGTACTGGTGCCTCAGTCAGCTGCTTTTTAATGGTCTGAAAAGCCTTCTGACATTGCTCATTCCATTCTTGGGAAACACCTTTCCTTAACATCTTGAAAATTGGCTCGCATGTAGTCGTCAAGTGGGATATGAAACGGCTGATGAAATTTATTCTTCCCAGGAACCCTCTTATCTCTTTCTTTGTGTGAGGTGCTGGCATATCCACAATGGCCTTAATCTTTGCCGGATCCAATTCAATGCCCCGATCACTAACCAGGAATCCCAAGAGCTTACCCGACTGCACTCCGAAAGCACACTTTACCGAATTGAGTTTCAAATTATACTTTCTAAGCCGATCGAATAGCTTTTTAAGGTGGGTTATATGGTCAGATTCTACCCTAGACTTCACGATGATGTCATCCACGTAGACCTCTATCTCCTTATACATCATATCGTGGAACAGGGCCATCATGGCTCTCTGATAAGTAGCCCCAGCGTTTGTGAGACCAAAAGCCAATCGTCTATAGCAGAAGGTGCCCCAAGGGGTGATGAACGCGGTCTTTTCCCGATCTTCCTCCGCCACCATTATCTGATGATACCCGGCAAAGCAATCCACAAAAGAATACATTTCGTACTGGGCCGTGTTATCCACCAGGATGTGTATGAAAGGCACTGGAAAATTATCCTTGAGACTGGCCTTATTTAGATCTCTGTAGTCTACACATACCCTCACCTTCCCTCCAGGCTTAGCCACTGGGACTACATTGGACAACCACTCTGGGTAAGTGGATACCATAATGATTCCCGCCCTGAACTGCTTGATGATCTCCTCCTTCACTTTTAAGCTCCACTCCGGTTTCAACTTTCTTAATTTTTGCTTGACAAGCCTGAAACCCTCCTGGATGGGCAATCGGTGTACCACAATGCCGGTGGACAATCCGATCATATCCTCATGAGACCAGGCAAAGACATCCTCATATTGGTTTAGCAACTGAGTCATTTCGGCTTTTTGGCTGGGGGTAAGGTCCGTCCCTATCTTGAGTTCTTTTGGCTTGTCAGGGGTTCCGATATCTATAGTGATGGTTTGGTCTAAGTTGGGTTTAGGTTTATCTTCGACCCATCCTTTGATCTCGTCAGGCGCGTCGTCGTAATCTGTCTCATCTTGCTCAATGCCCATCAAATCGAAATCGAGCTCAATGTCAAAATCATAATCATCATTCAAATTTGAAAGACCGTTTGTTAGGCAAGGAATACTCAAATTGGTACACCTGACATGAAACAAAATACTTGTCATATATAAGTTATTTTCCACGAGGATCACATGTTCAGATAACATGAAGAAACGAAATAATTATGCAAAATATAAAACAACAACAAAATAAACTTCTTCATCCTCCCATCCTCTGGGTCTACCACCTTGATGTCGGGTTTTACCCTTGTTTGGATATCACGGGTTTCATGGTCCAGTTGTCGACGGTCAGGTCAAATGAAATGCGCTGGATAAAATACGTCGGACACTTCCCCGATGATTACGGCTACGTCGCCTGAATCCCTCTTCCTATCCTCTCCAGGAATAATTAGCCCCGCCCAATCGATGATAGGCACACCCTGTCGGGCTTCCCGTGGCATGACAACATCCGTCCCCTCTCCATTGCCTGTTAATTGTCCGAGGATATAGCACTTGGTTTCAAACTCCTTCGCGACCTCCTGTAGGAAACTTTCCCTCTTGGCCGATTCATCACTTGCGGGGGTTAACTCTTCATTCCCTGCCCCAATCACAGGCTCGCTAGTCCCCTGTTCATTGTTGACCTTGGTCACCGGACTGCCAGCTAGTCGAATCGGATCCGCACCCCGACGGTGTCTCCGTGCTATGCCTTCACGATATCCTAACCCTGCTTTACCTATCTGATGGGGTAGCTGAATGGGCTCAGTGATTCCTTGGCTACTCTTTCCTAACCCCTGTCCAGGTTGGAATTTCATTTTCATCATTTCCTCTGCAACAAAGGTAAGTTCTGGAGAGATCTTAGGTTTCACGGCTGGGGTTCCCAGGCATTTGTAGTGGGGAGTGCTAATTTCCAACACCTGAAAACTGGCAGGTGCCGCTGACTCGTCCACATTAATCACTGGCACGCCACTCCTGGGAGGAGAAGGGTCATCACATTCTGCCGAGATCGTTATCAGATTCCCATCGATGATTAATTTGATTTATTGGTGTAGCGTGGAAGGAACTGCCCCGACCATGTGTATCCACGGCCTCCCCAATAGCAGGTTATAACTGGCTGCAATGTCTAGGACCTGGAAAGAGATATCAAAAGTACAAGGTCCGATTTCCACCGGCAATTCTATCTCTCCAATTGTATCCCTCCGGGAACCATTGAAGGCTCGCACCACTACATGACTGGCCCGTAGGCGCTTGGGATTGATGTTCATCTTCTGCAATGTACTGAGGGGACAGATATTCAATGCCGACCCTCCATCAATCAGCACCCCATTCATGATATAACCCGAGGAGATTACCGCAATATGTAGCGGTTTTTGGTGCCCCCTTCCCTCCTTAGGGATGTCCTTATCTGCAAAGGATATTATATCACTCTCCAACAGATGGCCCACCAGATGGCCGAAACCTTCCTCACTAATTTCCTTGGGTATGTATGCCTCCTCCAGGGCTTTCGCCAGGGTTTTGCAGTGATCATTGGACGACAATACCAAGTCCATGACTGATGTTACGATTGACTCCTCACTTAAAATCTGGATCCCCCTTGTTTCCGGGTGATCCATCCTTTTCAAGAATTCTATGGCCTTTTCCTCGGATATCTCCTCATTTTTCTTCTTTTGGTTCTCAAGGACACGCCAGGGAAGATATAAGGGATTCCCCCTTGTCCTCACGGAAGCATAACTGGCCGCTTCCTCTGGCATCCCCCCATAATTCCAGGGTACCGTCCTTAGACTATTGATAGGGATTTGCGGCCTTGCCGCAAGGATGAGGGGTCTCGGAGCCGTCAACTTGACAGGTCCCTCCGTGATATTCGTACTTACCCCTATCAACCTGATGGGCACTCCCCGTGCACTCCCATGATCATGTATCACGTTGATTATTTTCTCAATTTTCTGCACATAGTTCAACCTTGACGGCCCCTCGGCCTCACTGGCCTCCGTCGCATTGACCCCCCCTCCATCATGCCTTGGCAGGGGATTGGCCTTAACATTCGGGGAGTCTGGTTGTTCCACTACAATTTCCCCGCTGTCAATCAGGTTTTGGATTCTGTGCTTCAACGTCCAACAGTCCTGTGTATCATGACCAGGGGAACTTGAGTGGTATGCACATCGCTTGCTTGGGTCAAACCTTCTTCCCTTTGGGTCACTTGGGGGTGCCAAACTAACTATCTTCTTTTGGGCTACTAACACTGCTAAGACCCGTTCAAGAGGTTCCCCGAGCGGGGTGAATACTCAATTTTGCGAGGCCTCATATCTCCTTCGCCCTTCCGCCCTCTGATCAGCGAAGTCAGGCTGTCGGGATGGCCCTACCCTCTGCATCTGTACCGGAAGATGGCTTTCTGTTTTTCTGGATGACCCCTGCAGGATGAGGGAAACATCCTCTTCCTTCTTCTTTTGGACCCTTCGGGAAGTGCTGCCATAGTTTCCGTTCTGTATTTGCTCTGCAGCTGTTTCCAAGGCCGTGAAATCCCGGATTTTGCCAGATTTCAACCCCATATCCACCATTTCTCCATGTTTAATCATCTCCGCAAAGGGTCTACCAATCCCTGATATGACCCGCTCATAATACGGTGCCTCTTGAATGTCTACAAAGGTCATCACCATCTCCGACTTGCTCATCGGGGGATTCACCTGTGCGGCCATACCCCTCCATCGTTGTGCATAATCCCTGAAGGATTCCCTGGGTTGCTTCTTAACTTTTGTCATTTGGTACCTGTCAGGGGCCATCTGGGCCTGAAAGCTGTATTGGGTTAAGAGGGTATGGGCCAATTTCTCCCAATTATGGATCCGGGCATTGTCAAGACGGGCATACCAGATTCTCGCTTCTCCCGTCAAACTCTTTTGGAAAAGTTGCATCCTTAGACCCTCATCCTCGGCGTAAGATCCAAGCTCCCCGATGTAGATTTTCAAATGTGTGTAAGGATCCCCTTTCCCATTGTATTTTTCAAATTCGGGGATTTTAAATTTCTCCGGGTATCTTGCTCCAGGGAAGACACAAAGATCCGAGTAGTTCACCCTGCCTAGGGACCCTATGCACTTCATAGATTGGATAGTTTCCTCCATTTGTTTCATTTTCTTTCGCAGGTCATCCGTATCTCCCTCTTCTGGGATAGTAATCACTGTTTTGTTAGGTACGGGAATGGCCTTTGGGACGACGGGCTCACCCTTAGGTTGGGGTGGATCTTCTCTAGGTGGATCCTGTCTAGGCAGCAATTGTTCCCTTAGCATTACGGCCATTTCTAACATCTGCCTTTTAAAGTCATCAAATTCCTCCCTAGATATGGAACCAGGATTGGTAGGTGGGAGATCAGCCATTTCAGATGTAGAGTTTTGGGCCTTTTTAGACTGCGAACGGGTTTGAGGAGCAATCCTACAGAAACAACGGTTCGAAGTTTAGTCCAGGGGAATAAAAAATACGGATGCATGCTAAAGCTGTAACTTCTGTGTTTTTGGGTTTTTTAATCTTTCCCTATAAAACAGAAAGTTAGTAGTCCTTTAATGCAGTAACAAATGCGAAACATGACTTTATTATGCTTCCCCAGCTGTTCCCTGCAAAACATAGAGGTTAGTAATTTCTCTTGGCAGAAAGGGAGGCATATATGAATGGGATCATGACATTTACGCGTGAATGTAAAAAGGCATGAAGAGACCTTTCCTGCGTTGGGTTAATCTGAGGCTGACCTACCCTAGGGTTACTCTCACGGGCTTTTCGGCATGAAGGTTCCCAAATCTTCGCAATCTACTCGTCTGAGTCCTTTCGATTGGAGTGGATTTGGGTGGTGCGTTTCCTGAGCCATCTCCGGGGAGCAGCCCCTTCGAGTCCAGTAATAAGCAACCGACAGGTTCGCCTCAGGAGGAGGTACTCTCTTAACATACATTCACATTCATCGTCTTTACCGTATGAAAATGATTACTTAAAAGTAAAGCAATTCCATTCAATCATTCATTTGGGCAAAACACACATTCACACAACAAAAGTAAAAATCAAAATATCGCACACACACACATTTTATGAATTTTAAAAGGATAGGATAGCATCAAGATTTGAACGCGGCTTAAGCCTTCTAATTTCCCTAGCAGAGTCGCCAGCTGTCGACGTCGGTTTCTCGCCTTTCCGGATTTTTAGCCTTCTTTATTATATGAGTTTGGGAAAAGGTCGGCATTGATGTCGACGGAGTTTTGGAAAGATTGTTTTTTATGATGAGCCAATTAACCAGAGTCGCCAGTTGGTATATTTGAAATGGATGTACCAACTCATCCGAAATTTTCCTTTTTATAAATCGCTGGCTCATATGTGACTCCGAATTAATTGGTCTGCGAACTTGAGATTCATAGAGTTCGGGGGCTTGCTTAAGTGAGGGGAAGGTGTTAGGCACCCCCCGACTTCCGTGAAACACGGTTACCGCGATTTTGATACTTTCCTATCCTTTGATTCATGAAATATGTATACGTGCGTGTGTGTGTGAGTGTGTGTGCTTATGTGAATATTGTGGTGAGGTGAAACATTTGGCTTTTATGAAAAATCGTGTTTTATTTTGGGGATGTTTTAGAACGTCGTTTCCGTTAGTACGAGAGAGCTCCTTTATTCATGCGAAAGGTTTGATTTTACTTGTCAAAAGCTATGAGATTTTTATTAGGCGTTGTTTTTGGCAAAACAAGAATCTTTTAAACCTTTGTCAAAATAGGAATCGAAATCTATACATTGCTTTCATAAAATGATGGGCAATTTATAGGATATCTTTAACCCTATGCACAAAGATCTACTAAAACATTTCGTTCGTTCATAAAAGTCATTTTTTGGTGATGGTTGAAAATGATTTCCTTTGGCCTTCTCGTTTAATAGGAATCGACATTTATTAACACTTCCAATTTTTAGCCTCGTGATTCTAATAACCTAGCTTGTTTTGATTTTAATAAAAAAACCTTCATCGTTCAATCCTTGAAATCATTTTTGTGTCACAAAATCTAATCAAGCATAAACACGCGTCTGGGCTATTCATGGGCATGTAAGCCATCAAAACATCCCCGAATGCCGACAATCACATGTTCCACTACTACGGGGCCTTAAACCCGATTCTCGCCTTAGCGTCATTTTAAGGCCCGACGATTACATGTTACAAAAAAACGGGCACCTTGAATCTATTACATAGATCAAAACGTCCATCATTGGATTTGGACCACGGGGTCGCATTCCTAGGCTCACACCCAATATTACTACATGCCCACAAAATGAATACTACAAAACCAACCAATACGGGTTTGCTTAACACACCATGATAATCGAAAATGACAATCTAAATAAATTACACCCAATAAATCATCATAAACAAACTAGAGATTTCACCAATTGGATATCCTCGGGTTATTAGGAAGAAATTTCGTTCCAATGGAACCCTCACTAATAATCCCTAATCCATGATTGTTCAACAAGATACATGACAATTACATCTAATTTACCCAAACAATATGATATAAATTGCTAGAACAAATAGGAATTTTCACCTTGCAAATGATCTCAAATGGAGGTGAACTTGTGTATTTGAATAGGATAAGGAGTGTATTTGATACAATCAAAATCAAAAGAATATCAATCCTCTCTTTTTTCTCTCTTTTCTTCCTATTTGGTTGCAAAACTTGCTATATTTTCCTCTCTATTTCCGTGCTCTTTGCTGCTGGACTCTTCTTCTTTCTTCAAATTCTTTCCACTTTCAACTCCCTGTATGCTGCAACGAAACTGAGATGAAATAGGCTGGCCGCAGATCAATCTGCGGCTGGCTGGCCGCCTACCTTCCACTCACCTAATTTCGAGTTCCGTGTTTCGAGTTCCGTGTTTTCAAAAGGCGCACTATTTGGCCGCTGATCAATCCGCGGCTGGACGGTTTGACTTTCTTAATTTTCGTGCCACGGCTCGATTTTCGTGCCGTAACGTCGGTTTTCGCTGACAGGCTAGTACTCCGCAGTCCGAGAATTTTCGGGAGACGTGCCACCTTATTCGGGAATGCCCGTTTCGAATGGCCTTATTGTCACGTCAGCTTTGGTCTCCAATTATTGCGGTGGTGTTGGGCGTTCGCACTTGTGCCCATTCCCTCGATCCCGCAATCCGGTTCATTTGACGATTTTGCCCTCCTGTCATAGTTAGTACAGGGAACGCAAAAATTGGGTGTCTACACAACTAAAATTAAAAAAAAATACAGATTTCTCGATTAGTCCCCATTATGCCCCTCATCCTTAGCAATACATGAATAAAATAAAAATAAAAATAAAGATAATGAGGTGAGTTTTAAAGAACCTAGTAAGAAAAAGAAACAAATAAATGAAACGTATATCAATATGACGATTAATTGATATTTTGATTTTTGTACTACTATATTCTGATTTTCATTTTGATGGCTGAAACTATTTTTCTTACAATTATATTATCGAACTAATGAAAGCATTTCAATCAAGTGATTTTATAATTTTTCATCCAAAAAATAACGACAAAGTTTACATGACAAATGTAGACACCCGAAATTTTGCATATATCTTCTAACCCTGGCAGGAGAGAAAAATAATTATTTTCTCCAGAGGACATCTGAACAGAGGATTTCGGGACTCATATCAACATGCACGAAGCCATCTCAACGACGGTGAAGTGACAACTGTTAGGTTTGTATATGACACGAACATGCAATCAAATTACATAAATAAAGCGGAAGCGCGATAAAATCGGATTTTAACATTTTATACAAACCATCACCATGATCAATCTATGTGCTCAATTAACGATATAAACAAAAGAGATAGAGATAAAAATTATACCCTCGTAGAACCGTGCTTCCTCGGGTACAAGTTCACCTCCAATTCCTTCGCGTTCTCCTTAAATTCCACCGACTAAATTCCTTTGCTTAATCAACGTTAGCCACCCAAGTGTTTGGCCTCTAGAGGTGATCCACCAAGGAAGAATAGTTATTCAAGAAGATGGGTGTTGGCAAAACCCTAGTTTCTATCTCTATAGAAATTGTAAGTACAATCCACAATTTAATGCAAGAGTGTGTAACCCTAATCTATGATAAGACTCCTCTTATTTATAGATATAGGAATAACCCTTCCTTAAACTATTTAGGATTAGGGTTTCTATTATAATTAAACTCATTTAATTAATTATGCTCCTAATCCAATTAGGAATTCATGAGAGAGTACTTCTATTAATTAATTCTCAATCCCTATTAGGAATTAAATAATAGTAAAGTAATAATAATAATAAGACTCCTCTTATTAATTTATATTTAATATTTTCAAAATATTAAATAATAAATATTAAGCTATTTAATTTATTCTATCTCCATAGATTAAATTAAATACACTTAACTTATTATTATAATTATGCCATTTACTTCTTAAATAAATATTTTCTTTTTGCGGTGTGACCCTTTAGGTTCTCCATATTAAACCGGTTGTGAATAAATCAATTAGAACAATTCTAATCTTATTTAAATAAATAAATTAAACTGTTTAATTCACTTAAATAAATAATATTTATTCTACAATAAGGGTAAGCTCTCTTAGCGATCAACGACTTTCCAGATAATATAGATTTCAACATTAATGACAAAAGAACCTTTCAGTGCATAGTTACCGTACAATTCAATCCTTCTACCATACAATGTCCCAATTAAATATAAGACATGAAATTACTGTCAAGTTTTATTTTATTTAATTATATGTATTTCAATTCTCAAATGCACAACTCTAAATAATGCAAATTAGAAACTCCTTTCTAATTTCATTCTGCCTTGGCCAAGGACTACTGAGTTGTCATTTATCGAATCACATAGGACATTCACATCTTTTACTAGATGAGGTAGATTCTTTGTTGATCATTCACCTATCTCCATGTACAACTTATTATACTCAATCATACCCTTTGATATACCCTAAAGGTCTTAATGGACATGTCAAAATATAACTCATCATACACAAGATACTATGATGATCTCAAATCCAAGGATCACTTGTACTACTATCACTATAAGAATTCTTATTAACAGGCGAGTAAAACTCCATTAGGTATTCCTTAGCGAGTCACGTTCAGTGAACTTATTCTCCAATAAGCACCTACATACTTGCTTTAGTGTCTCCACACAAATGATAATGAGATCAATCATCCTTTTCTTAAGAGCAGGCAACGTATGTACTAATCTATCCGGATTCACTAATCCCCTTTTTAGTAATCCAACGATTAGGAACGATTTTAGTTTGTGAGCTATCTAGAATTTAGATCTCATTAGCATGATCACCATCATGATTCTAAAAGCATTGCTCAAAACTATGGGTTTATCACATTTAATATAACATCACTATGTAGATAATATAAAATGCCTTTTAAGAAAATCAATTCTTTTATTAATAAATGAATAAGATTACAAAGTATATGCTACATCATATCAAATATGATTGGCTTTTGTGCATACTACTTTCAACAAGCTACCTAAGGCATGACGGTTGACCAACTGGCATCCACGGGAAGATCTATTTCTGCATTTCGCCCTATCTTCCTGAATCCGGGATTGTCCAAACCTTATGTCATTGCATAGCTCTCGGAAAGAGCTTTCCACAATGGTATGGTACGTCTCCCAACTATCCTCGGATTGAAAGTTATGATCGTTTCAGTGCAAAGCAAAGCGAACGACTAGTCGACATCTACCCAAGGATGGTTTTTCCCCCTTTTCTCTGCCTTCCCGAACTCGGAATTGGGCGAATAATATATCATTTCAAATGTATCGAACAGAGCTTTCCAGATTGGTATGACACGTTTTTCAACTTTTCTCGGATTGAAAGTTACGAATAGTTTAGTGCAACCGCAAGTATTCCTGCGGTTAGCCGCAGGTGTCCTTGCGGCCAAGCCAAGAAGCCTATAAATGGTTGAAATCATCTCATTTTTGGAAGAGATGGCATTGGTAGAGAGAGAAAGTGCGTAGCTTAGTGAGAGAAACACTCAAAAACCTCTTTAATACCCATCTAGACCTAACTATTCTCATCAAATCCCACCAAATTAGATACAAGCCATCTAGATCCAAGCTCAAGAAGGAGGGTTACACCATTCCCAAGGTGATAGACTCAATCTTTATGTATATTTAATGTAGATCTACTAGATCTAGCTTAGATTCGTGTTTTTGTAGTAAAAGATTCGATCTTTGTGTAGATTCAATATAGAGCCAATGTAGATCTAATATATATCGTTTATTTTGGCAACAGATTCGATTTTTATATAGTTTTGATATAAATCTATTAGATCTAGTCTAGATTTTGTCTATCATATATATTATTATGCTTAGCTCTATTTAAAATTTCAATCTTTATACATATATTAGTTGTTTATCTATAGATCTATCCATTTTACCGATTATTTTGCTTGTATATAGTTAAAGATCAAATTTTTTCACTAGATCTACCCTAGATCTAGTTAGATCTAGCCCTTAACCGGTTCTAAAGCTTCAAAGTTTGAACCTTTATGCTAGATTGGCTCGGATCTAGGTTAGATCTAGTCATTTTCAATGTTTTCAATCGATTTTGAACACTCCGCAAAACCCTAGATCCATATCTAGTGGGGAGGGGGTCCTAACTAATCGCGCTAGAGATTATAACAATTGAATCACCTGATAGCGGTTTTAGGATATATTTTTTATATGCTTTCATTTTAATCCCGATTGTGGCATTGTACGGATCTGAGGCATCGTAGACCTACAGATTTTTACCCTAGATTCTAAGTCCCTTTCCATAGATCTTGTTAATACACATAGTCCCTCGAAATGTTGGCTTCGATATTGCAATCTAAAAGATAAGGTTACGGGAACTCGCTGTTAGATCTCCTTTTGCTTACGTTTCAATATATTATGATGTGAGCGTAAGAATATTAGAGTCGAGATCCACGAATCAGATCTTGACTAGATTTCCATGATGGACATGGTTTCAATTGTAATAAGAGATACTCGATCATTGTACATATAAATTTGGGCCTTAAACGGTATCAAGGGTTCTATCACTCTAAAACCGGATTTAAGGCCCCGTAATAGTGAAGATTGCGATTGCAGGTGTTCGGGGCTATTGAGATGGCTTTCATGTCCACGGATCGCCCCGACCCTATTTTGATGCTTAATTTCCTGTTTATCACCAAAAACTATTTCTAAACAAAACGACAAATATTTTCTAAAATAAAACTCAAATCGCTCCGGTTAGTAAGACCACTTTAAGTTAAAATTGAAAGTAGCGATTAATTTCGATTCCTATTTGACCAAGGGTTTGAAAATCATATTTTTCAAAACGTCACCCCAAAAATGTTTTATCAACTAAAAGCTAAAATAAACCTTTTCCTCGAATCAAATCCTCGCACATAGGTCCAAAGAGGTTTGAAGTTGCTTTCAAAATAACGCACTTCCCACGATTTCGATCCAAAGCTAGATAGCGATTTCCTTCAAAATCACACACACACACACACACACACTTTACGCTTAGGAAAAAACGTCAAGATGCGGTAACCGTGTTTTCATGGAAGTCGGGGGGTGCCTAACACCTTCCCCTCACTTAAGCAAGCCCCCGAACTCTATGAATCTCGGTTTTGAGACCAATTTTATGGAGTCACATATTGGGCCATATTGCGAAAAATCTAAAAATCTGGATGAGTTGGTACATCCATTTAAATCTTTACCAACTAGGGACTCTATCTAATTGGCCCATTATTAAAATCAACCTTTCAAAACCTCGTCGACATTATGTCGATTTTTTCCTAAAAATCATCCTTTAAGCGAAATGAATAAATCAAAATCTTAAAAAGGTTAGAAACACAAAAAATAGGAAAAAAAATTCCCCAGCGTCGACAGCTGGCGACTCTGCTGGGGACATTAGAGGGCTTAAGCCGCGTATAATCTTGTTGTCTGATAAGTTGGTTTTATACCCACTTATCCGGTATCAACTAACTGTGATTGTTACTTATATCCCATGTATCATAGTAGCTTTTCATGCATTTTATCTTCATTTTGTAGGATTCATATTCGGAAGCTAACTTGGTGGCTTTGGGAGTCAACTGAATACGAAACCGGCGTAAAGTAGATGGAAAGTGGCATGGAGAGGAATTCAATTGATCAAGGCAAAAAGGATTTGGAAGCATGAAGTAGCAGCTGCAGTAGAAGCCAGAATTGCAGAACTGTCACACTGCGTGGCCGCGCCTATTTTGTATTACTGGACAGCGCGGCTACACTAGTTCGAGCTTGACCAGCTTTGACTTTTCATTTAATTGGTCATTTAGATTGTAGCTTGAAGTAGGGGGTCGTTAGAAGTGAGACAGAGGATATATCAGAAAGAAGATTGTTATTTTAGGGTAACGAGAAACGTACTCATTTGATAAATTCCATTTTGGCGATCTATCTTAGACAATTATTTTTAATTTATAGATTAGCCTTGATTAGATTAGATCTTGGAGATAGAAGCAATTGCAAACCATTGAAGATTCAGACTTGGAGCAAGAGAGATCAGATTTGCATATTTTTGTTTATAGTTTCTCTTTACTTTTTTCTTTATCTTCCAATGTTTAATCAATTGTGGATTATGGATTTTGCTTTATTTATGAACTAAACTCTATTTTGGGATTATAATGGATCTTGTTGCTTAGTTAAATCTGATATGGTTCTTTGTTGAGATCTAATTGATTATGAATGGATTGTCTAATATGATTTGTGTTAATTGATTAATTGCTTGATCACTAATTACAACGATAACCTATATGAAATTGAGAAATAGATTATAGGTTTAGATCTCATCATATTAGCATGTGTTTGTGATTTCTACATGGCGATGGAATTCATGATTCGTGTTTAGGATAGAGATATACCTATGCACCGTATGTAATCGATTGAGAACTTGAGTTTTAACCCTCTTTAATTGTAATTCGCATAGAAATATAGTGAATTAGTTAATTAGGGTGTTCTTATTAATTCTATAATATGTGGATTTACTCTGATATGAATATGGTACATTGAGAAATGGCCATATTTTACTTTCGTGTTCTCGATTAACAATCCAGAGTGATTTATTGGACTTAGCAAGAGGTGTGTCAATTGAAGCATAGTAACAAGTGAAATTATAATCCCATATCTCTATCATTTGATTTATTCGTTTGATTAGTTAGTTTAAATTGATACTTGGTAAATTTTAGTTAAGTCACAAACTTATCCATCTGTTTAAGGAAACTAAGATAATTACAAAATTGGTGCTAAATGGATAGACTTCATGGGGCCATTTGCATTGGTAGTTGAGTATGTCTCCAAATGAGTGGAAGCCAGTGCTTTGTCGACCAATGATGCCAAAGTGGTTTTAAAATTTTTTCAGAAAAATATTTTCACAAGATTTGGCACACCAAGGGCAATTATCAGTGATGAAGGGAGCCACTTCTACAATAAGTATTTTATAGCTCTCTTGGCTAAGTATGGGGTAAATCACAGAATTGCTACAACCTATCACCCCCAGACTAGTGGTCAAGCAGAAGTCTCTAATAGGGAAGTGAAGATAATCTTGGAAAAGTTCATCAATCCCACTAGAAAAGATTGGTCAATGAAGTTGGATGACGCACTTTGGGCTTACAGGACTGCATATAAGACACCAATTGGCATGTTTCCTTATCAGTTAGTCTATGGAAAAACTTGTCACCTTCCTGTTGCACTCGAACACAAAGCATACTGGGCCATCAGAAAGTTAAACTTTGATCTCTCAGTTGCAGGGGAGAAAAGGCTTCTCCAACTTAATGAACTTGATGAATTTCGTCTGCAAGCTTATGAGAACTCGAAGCTATGCAAGGAAAAAGTCAAAAGGTGGCACGACCAGAAAATCATCGACAGGAAATTTGAGCTGGGGCAAACAGTTCTTCTATTCAATTCAAGACTAAAACTCTTCCCAAGAAAGCTTAAGTCCCGATGGTCGGGACCATTCCTTATCAAAAATGTATTTCCACATGGCGCCATTGAGATAATGGGCAACAATCAAGAGCAACCATTCAAGGTCAACAGACAACGCCTGAAACATTATTGGGAGGGCGGTGATTTTGATCGCCAAAAGTCCTCAATTACCTTTGCCAATCCACAATAGAACATGGAGTAGTCAGGCTGAACGATTGTAAACCAAGTGCTCGGTGGGAGGCACCCCATCCAATCCAATCATTTCTCCCTCTAAGTTTAATTCTTCATACTTTTAATGTTCAACAACATTTTTGGTATAATTAAGTAGTTTTAATAGTTGTTTTTGTCCAATCTCAGATACATTCCAAGTGTTTTGAAGCATGCATGGTCAGATCAGGTGCAGAACCCAAAGCTGTCAGGGCACAGGAAAGCGCGACCGCGCCCTATTTGTATGGGAAGGCAGCGTGGTCACGCCTTTTGCCAGTCTTCAAGCCCAATTACTGCCAGACAGAGCGACCGCACTCCCTTATGTCTTAAACATTGCTGAAGTCAGAATTTAAATTCCCGATGTGGCTTCTGTTATTTCATTCCATACCAAATTTGGAAGAGGCAAAGCTAAACTTATATTTTCCAACAAACTCTCCCACTCCTATTCAACATTTGATACATTCATTTAAACCCTAACCCCAATCCACATCCAAATTGGATTCTACCTTCCAGATTCAGAGCAAAGGTAAATCAGAGTTTGGGGGTTTGGTATACAATCTATTTGAGAGAAGTTCTTAGCCAGTTTGGGGGTTAACCTGTGCAAGTTTGGGGGTAGCAGCTTCCACAAATTCAGAAAGTTAATCATCAATCCAAGTTCACATTCTTCATGGCAACAAAGAGACTTCGTATTTCATCTTCTTCCTCATCTAGCAGCAGTGATGATGGGGAAGAAAGTAGCCGTGATGTGTTGGACACTTCACGAACCTTTCGGCTCAACACTACTACCTGGATGTGCTGCTCGGAAAACTTTCGTGCTTGAGAGGGGATTGAAGCCGATTAAGGAAGACGGGAAATTGAAGGAGCAAATTATTGGTCATGGTTGGGCTCTGTTTATTGAAATGCCTCTAGCAGACCCAATGGCAATAGTTAGAGAATTCTATGCCAACGCTCGAGAGACTCAGAATGGCATATCATATGTGAGAGGCAACCAAGTACCCTACAACAAGAAAGCGATCAACGATCTATTCCACATGACGACTTTGACTTCCGATGATTCTAATTGGGTAGCAAGCCAGCGATTTAAGACTGACTTGGACAAGCTAATAAAAGAGATGTGCAAACCGGGTATGCAGTGGACGACCAAATCAGGGACTAATTAGAAACTCCATTTCCCTCACACTATGAAAAGGCTTGGTATAGTTTCATATGCGCCAGTATGCTCCCTACTCGGCATCAAAACGATGTCACTAGGGAAAGAGCTATAATTCTATATGGTATCATAAAAGGCAAGCATATTGACGCGGGACACCTTATACACCAGTCTATGTTGCGATACATGCGAGGGAGTACCTCTGGTGGAATCCCCCATGCATCAATTTGTTAGGCTTGTATATTACGCAAGCATGTAATCTAATTACACAAATAGGGTGGAAGCGTGATAAAACAGATTTTAAAATTTTAATACAAACCATCACCATGATCTATCCTTGTGTTCAATTATCAATTAAACGAAAGAGAAAGAGAATGAGAATTATACCCTCGTAGATCAAAGCTTCCTCGGGTACAAGTTCACCTCCAATTCCTTCGCGTTCTCCTTAGATTCCACCGACTAAATTCCACCGACTAAATTCCTTTGCTTGATCAACGTTAGCCACCCAAGTGTTTGGCCTCTAGAGGTGATCCACCAAGGAAGAATAGTTATTCAAGAAGATGGGTATTGGCAAAACCCTAGTTTCTATCTCTATAGAAATTGTAAGTACTCTCCACAATCTAATGCAAGAGTGTGTAACCCTAATCTATGATAAGACTCCTCTTATTTATAGATGTAGGAATAACTTAGGATTAGGGTTTCTATTATAATTAAACTCATTTAATTAATTATGCTCCTAATCCAATTAGGAATTCATGAGAGAGTACTTCTATTAATTAATTCCCAATCCCTATTAGGAATTAAATAATAGTAATAGTAATAATAATAATAATAAGACTCCTCTTATTAATTTATATCTAATATTTCCAAAATATTAAATAATAAATATTAAGCTATTTAATTTATTCTATCTCCATAGACTAAATTAAATACACTTAACTTAGTATTACAATTATGCTATTTACTTCTTAAATAAATATTTTTATTTTACGGTGTGACCCTTTAGGTTCTCCATATTAAACCGGTTGTGAATAAATCAATTAGAATAATTTTAATCTTATTTAAATAAATAAATTAAACTATCGAGTCAATGTACTTTCCTTGGGTCAAGCCAAGCATCCTTTTAGATCTATCTCTATAGATCTTTATCCCTAAAATATAGGATGCCTCACCCAAGTCCTTCATGGAAAAGTGTTTAGATAACTAAATTTTGATCGACTGTAGCATAAGAACATCATTCCATATCAGTAATATATCATCAACATATAATACAAGAAATGAAACAGCGGTCCAACTAACCTTCTTGTAAACACAAGGTTCATCCTCATTTTTGATAAAATCAAACCTTTTGATTATCTCATCAAAACGGATGTTCCATCTTCGAGAAGTTTGCTTCAATCCATAAATGGATCATTGTAGCTTACAGACTTGGTTTGTTCCAACCGTTGAAATATAACCCTCTGGATGTATCATATATACATTCTCCTCAAGCTCTCCATTGAGGAAGACCGTCTTCACGTCCATTTGCCAGATCTCGTAGTCATAATAAGCTGTAATTGCAAGCAAAATCCGAATGGACTTGAGCATAGCTACTGGTGAGAAGGTTTCATCATAGTCAACTCCTTGTCTTTGTTTGAAAGCTTTTGTAACCAGTCGGGCCTTATAGGTCTACCTTGCCATCTGCTCCAGTCTTTCTCTTAAAGACCCATTTACACCCAATAGGCTTAATGCCCTCAGGTGGTGAAACCAAAGTCCATACTTGGTTTTCATACATGGAGTCCATCTCGGATTTCATGGCTTCTAGCCATTTCTCTGAGTCTTTACTACTCATAGCCTCTTCGTAAGTCAATGGATCATCATCATCATCTATGATGCGTACCTCATCACCATCCTCTATGATGAATCTATACCTCTCAGGTATCTTCGGTACACTTCCAGATTTACGAATAGGTAGTGGTACAGTAGGTTTTTCTACTTGGTCAGGTACCTGACTTTGATCCGTAATATTTTGTGGTTCTTGAAGTTCTTCAAGATATATCTTACTCCCACTGACCCCTTCAAGGATAAACTCCTTTTCCAAGAAGGCAGCGTTGTCGACGCCGGGTTTTCGTCTCCTTCGCGATATTTGTCCTTTTCCGATTTTAGCCTTTGTTATTAGATGATTTTGGGAAAAGGTCGGCATTGATGTCGACGGGGTTTTGGAAAGATCGTTTTTATGATGAGCCAATTAACCAGAGTCGCCAGTTGGTATATTTGAAATGGATGTACCAACTCATCCGAGTTTTCGTTTTTTATAAATCGATGGCTCATATGTGACTCTGAATTAATTGGTCTGCGAACCGAGACTCATAGAGTTCGGGGGCTTGCTTAAGTGAGGGGAAGGTGTTAGGCACCCCCCGACTTCCATGAAACACGGTTACCGCAATCTTGATACTTTCCTATCCTTTGATTCATAAAATGTGTATACGTGTGTGTGTGTGTGCTTATGTGAATTTTGTGGTGAGTTCCTTTATGAGAGATGAAACATTTGGCCTTTTATTGAGAAATCGTGTTTTATTTTGGGAATGTTTTAGAACGTCGTTTCCGTTAGTACGAGAGAGCTCCTTTATTCATGCGAAAGGTTTGATTTTACTTGTCAAAAACTATGAGATCTTTATTAGGCGTTGTTTTGGCAAAACAAGAATCTTTTAAACCTTTGTCAAAATAGGAATCGAAATCTATACATTGCCTTCATAAAATGATGGGCAATTTCTAGGATATCTTTAACTCTATGCACAAAGGTTTAATAAAACATTTCGTTCTTTCATAAAAGCCATTTTTGGTGATGTTTGAAAATGATTTTCTTTGGCCTTCTCGTTTAATAGGAATCGACATTCATTAGCATTTCCAATTCTTATCCTCGTGATGCTAATATCATACTTTGATTGATTTTAGAAAAATCTTTATTGTTTTGGCTTTGAAATCTTTTGTTTGGTGTTACAAATCAAATTAAACATCAAAACGCGTAGGGGGATATTCACGGGCATGTAAGCCATCAAAATACCCCGAACGCCAACAGTCACATATTTCACTATTACGGGGCCTTAAACCCGATTCTCGCCTTGGCGTCGTTTTAAGGCCCGACAATTACATCTTACAATAAAGGATAATCGATCCTATTACATCCACCAAAATTGTCCATCATCGGATTTGGACCACGGGGTCGCGTTCCTAGGCTCACATCCACAATTTCTACACACTCACAAAATGGATATTAGAAGAATTAAACAAGCTAAAAATCACCAAATGGATATCATCGGGTCATTAGGAAGAATTTTGTTCCATTGGGAACCCTCACTAATAATCCTCAATCCTTGTATCCTCAATAATATACAAAGAAAACTACATATAATATAACCCAAATGACCAAAAGCTTAACAAAATGATATAACGAAAATGCTATAAAAGAGGGCTTTTCACCTTGCAAATGTTACCACAATTCGTACAAACTCATATATTGAATGAAGTAGAAAATATATATGCTACAATCTAATCAAAAGAGTATAATTTCTCTCTTTTTTTCTCTCTTTTCTCTCCTTTCCCGAGCTATCTTTGTTGCTGTTTTTCTCTTCCTTTTCTTCCCAAAACTGCTGCTGTCCTCTCCCTGGATGAAATGAAGAAACTGAGCTGAAATAGGTTGGCCTAGGGCAGCCGCAGATTGATCTGCGGCTGGCTGGCCCACCAGCCACTCAGCCTGGTTTCGAGTTCCGTGTTTCGAGTTCCGTGTTTTCAAAAGGCGCACTCATTGGCCGCAAATCAATCCGCGGCTGGCTGGCTTGACTTTCTCGATTTTCGTGCTACGCCTCAATTCTCGTGTCGTGACGTCGGTTTTCGCCGACATGTTCGTATTTTACAGTCCAGGAATTACTGGGAGACGTGCCACATCATTCGGGAATGCTCAAATCGGACAGCCTTGTTGTCACGTCGGTTTCAGTTGTAAATCGTCGCGGTGGCGTCGAGTGTTCGTACTTGTCCATCTTTTGCTCTCGCAGGCCGGTTCATTTGACGGATTTGCCCTCTTGTCAGGGTTAGTATACGAAGTACAAAATTTGGGTGTCTACAGCTGCCCCTCTTTATCATGTTTATGAAATGTTAAATGAAATGAACATGATAAAGAAATAGACACCCGACGCATGAATGCCAGTTCACAAGAATGACAATACATACATGATGCAGCACATGCAACCTATGATGCAACACAAGATATAAGGCATGCAAAACATTCGTAAAGGTGTCAATGCATCAATCCCCGCCCACCTTGTTAATCGACGGGTTTCGTCTTCCAATCGGTCGTCTCGTTTGTACCGGGTCTCGTATCCGGTCGTCAGTCTCGTGATCACCAGGTCTCGTATCCGGTTGATCGTCTTGTCGGGGCCGGGTCTCGTATCCGGTCACCCATCTCGTAATCACCTTACTCTATCGCATTGTCATCAGAGGAAGTTATTCTCCTGACTAGCTTGAAAGGCATCCTCGGAATTCGTCCTCGTACATCGTTCTTGGCAGCCATCGCTTTTGACTCAGATAGGCTAGGACCTTGACACCTAACCTGCATGGATCACGTACAGAGTTATCATCTATTCAATGCATGTGAAACAACATTTAAAATGCAAATTTGATGAAAAATGACCCCTGTACAGTCTCTTGATACTGTTCTACAGATGTCATCATTTTGTCGGGGTTTGCTTGGATCTCAGCCCTTCCCAGGGATCGCTCACTTTTTGGATATTGGCCCTTCCCAGGGGTTGTTCACCACCTTGTTGTGGTTTGCTTGGATGCCTTCCCAGGTTCACTCACCACCTTGTTTGGATCTCAGCCCTTCCCAGGGGTCGTTGATTGTTTGGATCTCAGCCCTTCCCAGGGGTTGTTGATTGTTTGGATCTCAGCCCTTCCCAGGGGTCGTTGATTGTTTGGATACCAGCCCTTCCCAGGGGTCGTTGATTGTGTGGATACCAACCCTTCCCAGGGGTCGTTGATTGTTTGGATACCAGCCCTTCCCAAGGTGTTAGTTGTTTGGATCTCAGCCCTTCCCAGGGTGTTAGTTGATTGGTTGGATACCAGCCCTTCCCAGGGTGTTAGTTGATTGGTTGCATACCAGCCCTTCCCAGGGTGTTAGTTGATTTTTTTGGATACCAGCCCTTCCCAGGGATCGTTGATTTTTGGATACCAGCCCTTCCCAGGGATTGTTGATTTTTTGGATACCAGCCCTTCCCAGGGATTGTTGATTTTTTGGATACCAGCCCTTCCCAGGGATCGTTGATTTTTTGGATACCAGCCCTTCCCAGGGATCGTTGATTTTTGGATACCAGCCCTTCCCAGGGATTGTTGATTTCTTGGATACCAGCCCTTCCCAGGGATTGTTGATTTTTTAGATACCAGCCCTTCCCAGGGATTGTTGATTTTTTGGATACCAGCCCTTCCCAGGGATTGTTGATTTTTTGGATACCAGCCCTTCCCAGGGATCGTTGATTTTTTGGATACCAGCCCTTCCCAGGGATCGTTGATTTTTGGATACCAGCCCTTCCCAGGGATTGTTGAGTTTTTGGATACCAGCCCTTCCCAGGGATCGTTGATTTTTGGATACCAGCCCTTCCCAGGGATCGTTGACTTGATTTAAGTGATTTCTTGAAGTGGGATGTGTGATCGGCTTCTGTCCTGGATGTCCCACCAACATCGTCCACGTACCATGCCGTAAAAGCCATCACGATCTGATCATTTGTGAGGTTGAAAGCGACGTGCTTGTACTTTCCCCTGAAGATTTTCATTTTGATCGTACATGTATGCATGCAACGGATGTTTATGCATGATCTGGTAGATATGTTATGGACAGATGCATGTGCACACATATGTTTAGATAGAAATGACCCCTGTTCAGTCAAATGATACGATTCGACAGTCGTCGTTGCTTGTCAACATTTGATTGGATCACGCCTCGTCGTGAAGTGTTGTTTCTAGACTTCAACATCGGTGTGGTATTCTGCCTGTTCTTGGTCGTCTTCATTTCATCGAGTTGAGGCAGTCTGTTTCGCTTTCTGTGATGATCGACAGCTATGTTAGGCTCCTTGGCCTTTTGATCATTCCTGCTGGCCGATATGCCGTTGTCCCGCATCATATCATCCTTGTATATGCTCATGCACGTGGATCATTTGGATGTCGAGGCAGTAATAGTCAGGACTGGGGAGAGGCCCAATGCCGAAAAGTTCTGTGCAGCCTCGACTTCCTTCCATTTCACGATTCTCAACTGCCCCTGCCTTGGCGCGTATTGTTACCAAGGATTTCTATCGAAAACTCGCGATGTTGACCGTGCTGAGTTATCCACAGCTCTGCAAGATCCTGCATATCAGACAACTAGCAAATGCCAAAACTTGAAGGCTCGGGCTGTTGGTGTTAGTTCAACACAAAGATATTATAATCTCGACACAAGAGTAAATGCAGTTAAAGCACATGAAATTGAATATCTGTTGATCACACAATCTAGCGAGTTGTGAACCGTGAATGTACTAGATTGGAAGTTATTTCCAATCCCCCGTGAGTTGAGGATTTTCTATTTTGACGAGTTATGAAATCGTAAGAACACCTTCAAGCATTCATGGTCATTGTACGTGAGTAAGGTCGGATTCAAAAGAACTACCCTCCCTCGTCAAAGGTATTCTGTCTCCATTCTCGACAACGTTCTTAGCAGGATTGACGTCATATGACAAATGCACTATGCGATGCAGCATTTAGTAGGGGTTTCTCTTCCATGACTTCTTGTTTAAGGCCGAGAGTTTTTCGTATTATCTTTTCTCTTTATTAGCCCACTTCACTTGTCTCGTTTTCTTAGGCTATTCAAAGTTTTCCATTTAACGAGTTTTGGACCAATGACTCCCAAACCAGACGGTTTTGGGGCATTAGGTGTACAGACACCCCTTCGGGTTTATTTACTCGAGTAAACAAAGGCCACGGTTCGAGACAAGCTGGTGGTCTACACCATTCATTCTTTGCTTGACCTTGCGCAAGATTCGTTTTCTTAGGCTTGAGTTACCCATGTAGCGAGTGTTAGGCCGGTGACTCCCCAAGCCAGACGGCTTTAGGGCACCAGATGCAGAGACACCCCTTAGGCTTAATTACTCGAGTAGCCCATGCCACGATTTGAATCTGCTCGGGCCTCCTCTACTGTAATGCTCGTTTTCTTAGGCTCTGAATTACCCATGTAACGAGTGTTAGGCCAGCGACTCCCAAACCAGATGGCTTTAGGGCACCAGGTGTAGAGACACCCCTCGGGCTTAATTACTCGAATAACCCAGGCCACAATTCGAGACATTAGCTTGATAATCACTTATCGTCTGACTTCTTGATATTAGCTTGATAATCATTGACTGTCTGACTACGTGTTACTTGTCATCAACGTCGTCATAGTTTTATACCCCACAACTGAAAGTTTGTGCAAATGCAAAGTGAAGGCTGTCACATGAGGTCGATTCTGTCGCAAACGTTGCTTTGAATTAAGGCTTTGTACCTGATCAGGAGGTTGAACGGTTCGTCTAATCATACTCACAATCGTGCTCCACGGATGCTTGTCAGAATTAATCCGATTCCTATCAAGTCAAATAAAATCCCCTTTCACGCGGGTCACCGTATCCCGGGAAAACTATGCCTGACAAATGCTAGATGATCGTAGCATTTGATGATGATGATGCATGTTGACGAGATTGTTGCATGGGTGCCAATTTGCACGCCATCACTTCCTGGGTAGTTGACAAATGCCCCAACGTTAAGTTGTTTTTCTTGTGATCTCCCTCGTACTGGTTGCATCGGCATCTCACTGGGCTGACAAAAGATCCGGTCCTTTGACCTGTTGAAAGGTTTGGGGGATTTTTGATCGAGTGTTAAGTTGCTTTTTTTTTTTTTAGAGGTAAACTCGTATACTTGAATAGGATAAGAAATATATTTGATACAATCAAAATCAAAGGACTAGAGTTCCTCTCTTTTTTCTCTCTTTTCTTCCTATTTTTGTTGCAACTTCTAGCTATTTTCTCTCAATTTCCGTGCTTGGCTGCTATGCTGAATTCTTCTTCTCCCAAAAATTGCTGAACTCCCTGTATGCTGCACGAAGCTGAGTTGAAATAGGCTGGCCAAAGCCAGCCGCCTGCCTTCCACTCACCCCGATTTCGAGTTCCGTGTTTTCAAAAGGCGCACTATTTGGCCGCAGATCAATCCGCGGCTGGACGGTTTGACTTTCTCGTTTTTCATGCCATGCCTCGATTTTCGTGCCGTAACGTCAGTTTTCGCTGACAGGCTCGTATTCTGCAGTCCGGGAATTTCCGGGAAACGTGCCACCTCATTCGGGGATGCCCGTTTTGAATGGCCTTATTGTCATGTCAGCTCTGGTCGCCAAACATTGCGGTGGTGTCGGGCGCTCGCACTTGTGCCCCCTCCTTCGCTCCCGCAAGCCGGTTCAATTGACGATTTTGCCCTCCTGTCATGGTTAGTATAGGGAACGCAAAATTTGGGTGTCTACAACTGCCCCTCTTTATCATGTTCATGCAATGTTTAATGAAATGAACAGGATAAAGAATAGACACTCGATGCATGAATGATAGTGCACAAGGATGACAATGCATACGTGATGCAACACATATGATTTATGATGCAACGCAAGATGCAATTGATGCAAATCATTTAGAAAAGGGTGTCGAGGCTGATGATCGTCTCGTCGGGGCCGGGTATCGTTGCCGGTCACCCATCTCGTAACCCCCCGGTTATCGTCGCTGGTTGGTTATCTTGTCGGAGCCGGTTTTCGTCGCCGGACATCCATCTCGTAATCGCCGGTTATCGTCGCCGGTCGATTGTCTTTTCGGGGCCGGGTATCGTCGCCGGTCACCCATCTCGTAACCCCCGGTTATCGTCGCCGGTTGGTCATTTTGTCGGAGCCGGTTTTCGTCGCCAGACATCCATCTCGTAATCGCCGGTTATCGTCGCCGGTCGATTGTCTTGTCGGGGCCGGGTATCGTCGCCGGTCACCCATCTCGTAACCCCCGGTTATCGTCGCCGGTTGGTCATTTTGTCGGAGTCGGTTTTCGTCGCCGGACATCCATCTCGTAATCGCCGGTTATCGTCACCGGTCGATTGTCTTGTCGGGGCCGGGTATCGTCGCTGGTCACCCATCTCGTAACCCCCGGTTATCGTCGTCGGTTGGTCATTTTGTCGGAGCCGGTTTTCGTCGCCGGACATCCATCTCGTAATCGCCGGTTATCGTCGCCGGTCGATTGTCCTGTCGGGGCCGGGTATCGTCGCCGGTCACCCATCTCGTAACCCCCGGTTATCGTCGCCGGTTGGTCATTTTGTCAGAGCCGGTTTTCGTCGCCGTACATCCATCTCGTAATCGCCGGTTATCGTCGCCGGTCGATTGTCTACGAGTGCCGGGCCTCCTATCCGGTCACTTTGGTTGAATCGAGAAGTCGTGTTCGATACCCGGTTCATCAAAATCTCGTATTTTATTATCACACTACGAGTCAAATGGGCTTTCAGCTTGCAATGGACCAATGGGGGAGCACTGGGCCCAGCCGCAGATGGATCTGCGGCCAGCCGCAGATTGATCTGCGGCCAGCCGCAGATTGATCTGCGGCCAAGATCGGGCATATAGGCGGCCAGCCGCCTCCCAGATCTGTCACTTTCATTCGTGCCCCACGCGATTTTTCAGACCTTTTAACGCCCTTTTGCCGATTTTTCCAATCTTTCTGCAAAAACCGCTCCGGTAGGATTGATCTACGCGTAGCAGGTAACACTTTGACCGTTCACTTTTCAATTTCGTCAATGTTTTGCTATACATTTGGCTATTTACATGTTAGAGATAGAAATGTATGCTTTACAATGCTATGCTATGTATTATTGTATATACATTCTATGTATCAACTTTGTGAGTCCTATTTTATGCTCATGATGCGGTCCCACACATCTGTTTTTTCCCTTTTTTGAAAGAAAATCATGCATTATGGTACTTTACATGCTGTAATTACACATATGAATGCAATTTTGATCTGTTTGAGGCTTGGATTGATTGAAAACATGTTTGGCTTATGCCTGGGATGTCCATTTTACAAACGGAACTCTGCCGATTTTTTTTTTGCCCCTACTCCGGGTTCTTCGTGATCGTTTGGGGGTTCTGATATTTGATGGCGATGGTTTGGTCTAAGTCGGGTTTGGGTTTATCTTCGACCCATCCCTCGATCTCGTCAGGCGTATTGTCGATATCTGTCTCGTTTTGCTCAATCGCCATCAGATCGAAATCTAGCTTTATACCAAAATCGTGATCCTCCTTCAAATTTGGCCATATTTCTTGTCGGGCTAGAATGCCTCAAATCGGGGTACTGCCATAAAACGAAAAATGCTTGTCATATATATAACACATTTCAGCACATGATCTTCCTTTTGGATAACATGACAAAATGACATGAGCGTGCAGGGATTTGAAATAAAACTCAGAATTTTAAAACCCATTGATCTTCTACTGGTCGGAATTCACTGCCATACTTCTGGATTTACCCCCCTTCCCCATCATGCTTAGGTAGAGGATTCAACATTTGGTGACCCTGGCTGTTCCACCACGATTTCCCCACTATCAATCAAGTCCTGAATTTTGTGCTTCAGCGTTCAACATTCCTGCGTATCATGACCAGGGGAACCTGAGTGATAGGCGCATCGCTTGTTTGGGTCAAATCTTTTTCCATTCGGGTCACTTGGGGGTGCCAAATCGACTATTTTCCTCTGGGCTATCAATACGGCAAACACCTGCTCAAGAGGATCCCCGAGTGGGGTGAATACTCGATTTTTCGAGGTCTCGAATCTTCTTCGCCCATCCGCCCTCTGATCAGTGAAGTTAGGCTGTCGGGACGGCCCCACTCTCTGCACCTGTACTGGAGGATTATTTTTTGCCTTTCTAGATGATCCCTGCAGGATAAGGGAAACATCTTCTTCCTTTTTGTTTTGGACCCTACGGGAAGTGCTGCCATAGTTTCCGCTTCGAATTTGTTCCGCAGCCGTTTCCAAGGCCGTGAAATCCCGAATCTTGCCAGACTTCAACCCCATGTCCACCATTTCCCCGTGTTTTATCATCTCGGCAAAAGGTCATCCAATCCCCGATATCACTCGCTCATAATAGGGTGCCTCCTGGATATCCACAAAGGTCATTACCATCTCTGTCTCGCTCATTGGGGGATTCACTTGGGCAGCCATACCCCTCCACCGCTGTGCATAGTCCCTGAAAGATTCTTTCGGTTGTTTCTTGACCTTTGTCATTTGATACCTGTCAGGGGCCATCTGTGCTTGGAAGCTGTATTGTGTTAAGAAAGTATGGGCCAATTCCTCCTAGTTGTGGATTTGAGTATTGTCAAGGCGGGCATACCAGATTCTTGCCTCCCCCGTCAGGCTCTTTTGGAATAATTGCATTCTTAGACCTTCGTCTTCGGCATAAGATCCAAGCTCCCCGATGTATATCTTCAGATGTGTATAAGGATCCCCCTTCCCATTGTATTTCTTAAATTCGAGAATTTTAAATTTCTCCGGGTATCTGGCTCCGGGGAAGACACATAAATCTGAATAATTAACCCTGCCTAGGGAGCCTATGCCTTTCATGGATTGGATGGTCTCCTCCATTTGCTTCATTTTCTTTCGAAGGTCATCAGTGTCTCCTTCCTCTGGGATAGTAATCACTATCCTGTTAGGCATATGAATGGCCTTTGGGACGACTGGCTCGCCCTTAGGTTGGGGTGGATCCTCTTTGGGTGGATCCTGTCTAGGTAGCAATTGTTCCTTCAACATTATGGCCATTTCCAATATCTGTTTCTTAAAATCATCAAATTCCTCACGAGATATGGAACCGGGATTAATAGGTGGGAGATCAGCCATTTCAGATGTAGAGTCCTGGGCCCTTTTAGATTGCGAACGCGTTTGAGGAGCAATCCTACAGAAACAACGGTTCAAAGTTTAGTCCTGGGTAATGAAAAGATATGGATGCATACTAAAGCTGTAACTTTTGTGTTTTGGGTTTTTTAATATTTCTCTGCAAAACAACATGTTAGCGATCCCTTATTGCAATAATAAATGCTAGACTCGACTTATTATGCTTCCCCAGCTGTTCCCTGCAAAACATAGAGGTTAGTAATTTCTTTTGACAAAAGGGGAGGCATATATGAATATTGAATGTGATCATGCCATTTATATGTGGGAAACGTAAAAGGGCATGAAGAGATTTTCCTGCGTTGGGTTAATCTGAGGCTGACCTATCCTAAGGTTACTCTCGCGGGCTTTTCGGCATGAAGGTCCCCAAATCTTCGCAATCTACTCGTCTGAAACCTTTCGATTGGAGCGGATTTGGGTGGTGCGTTTCCTGAGCCATCTCCGGGGAGCAGCCCCTTCGAGTCCAGTAATAAGCAACCGATAGGTTCGCCTTAGGAGGAGGTACACTCTCAACATACATTCACATTCATCGTCCTCACCGCATGCAAATGATTATTTTAAAGTAAAGCAAATCCATTCAATTATTCATTTATTGGACAAAACACACATTCATACAACAAAAAGTACAAAAGATCAAAATATCGCATGCACACACATATTCATGAACTTTTAAAGGATAGGATAGCATCAAGATTTGAACGCGGCTTAAGCCCTCTAATGTCCCCAGCGGAGTCGCCAGCTGTCGACGCCGGGTTTTCGTCTCCTTCGCGATATTTGTCCTTTTCCGATTTTAGCCTTTGTTATTAGATGATTTTGGGAAAAGGTCGGCATTGATGTCGACGGGGTTTTGGAAAGATCGTTTTTATGATGAGCCAATTAACCAGAGTCGCCAGCTGGTATATTTGAAATGGATGTACCAACTCATCCGAGTTTTCGTTTTTTATAAATCGATGGCTCATATGTGACTCCGAATTAATTGGTCTGCGAACCGAGACTCATAGAGTTCGGGGGCTTGCTTAAGTGAGGGGAAGGTGTTAGGCACCCCCCGACTTCCGTGAAACACGGTTACCGCAATCTTGATACTTTTCTATCCTTTGATTCATAAAATGTGTATACGTGTGTGTGTGTGCTTATGTGAATATTGTGGTGAGTTCCTTTATGAGAGATGAAACATTTGGCCTTTTATTGAGAAATCGTGTTTTATTTTGGGAATGTTTTAGAACGTCGTTTCCGTTAGTACGAGAGAGCTCCTTTATTCATGCGAAAGGTTTGATTTTACTTGTCAAAAACTATGAGATCTTTATTAGGCGTTGTTTTGGCAAAACAAGAATCTTTTAAACCTTTGTCAAAATAGGAATCGAAATCTATACATTGCCTTCATAAAATGATGGGCAATTTCTAGGATATCTTTAACCTTATGCACAAAGGTTTAATAAAACATTTCGTTCATTCATAAAAGCCATTTTTGGTGATGTTTGAAAATGATTTTCTTTGGCCTTCTCGTTTAATAGGAATCGACATTCATTAGCATTTCCAATTCTTATCCTCGTGATGCTAATATCATACTTTGATTGATTTTAGAAAAATCTTTATTGTTTTGGCTTTGAAATCTTTTGTTTGGTGTTACAAATCAAATTAAACATCAAAACGCGTAGGGAGATATTCACGGGCATGTAAGCCATCAAAATACCCCGAACGCCAACAATCACATATTTCACTATTACGGGGCCTTAAACTCGATTCTCGCCTTGGCGTCGTTTTAAGGCTCGACAATTACATCTTACAATAAAGGATAATCGATCCTATTACATCCACCAAAATTGTCCATCATCGGATTTGGACCACGGGGTCGCGTTCCTAGGCTCACATCCACAATTTCTACACACTCACAAAATGGATATTACAAGAATTAAACAAGCTAAAAATCACCAAATGGATATCATCGGGTCATTAGGAAGAATTTTGTTCCATTGGGAACCCTCACTAATAATCCTCAATCCTTGTATCCTCAATAATATACAAAGAAAACTACATATAATATAACCCAAATGACCAAAAGCTTAACAAAATGATATAACGAAAATGCTATAAAAGAGGGCTTTTCACCTTGCAAATGTTACCACAATTCGTACAAACTCATATATTGAATGAAGTAGAAAATATATATGCTACAATCTAATCAAAAGAGTATAATTTCTCTCTTTTTTTCTCTCTTTTCTCTCCTTTCCCGAGCTATCTTTGTTGCTGTTTTTCTCTTCCTTTTCTTCCCAAAACTGCTGCTGTCCTCTCCCTGGATGAAATGAAGAAACTGAGCTAAAATAGGCTGGCCTAGGGCAGCCGCAGATTGATCTGCGGCTGGCTGGCCCACCAGCCACTCAGCCTGGTTTCGAGTTCCGTGTTTTGAGTTCCGTGTTTTCAAAAGGCGCACTCATTGGCCGCAGATCAATCCGCGGCTAGCTGGCTTGACTTTCTCGATTTTCGTGCTACGTCTCAATTCTCGTGTCGTGACGTCGGTTTTCGCCGACATGTTCGTATTTTACAGTCCAGGAATTACTGGGAGACGTGCCACATCATTCGGGAATGCTCAAATCGGACAGCCTTGTTGTCACATCGGTTTCAGTTGTAAATCGTCGCGGTGGCGTCGAGTGTTCGTACTTGTCCATCTTTTGCTCTCGCAGGCCGGTTCATTTGATGGATTTGCCCTCTTGTCAGGGTTAGTATACGAAGTGCAAAATTTGGGTGTCTACAAGCGTATTTCGTAACAAACACCTTTTTGATCAGTAGGATGATAGAAATAATATACTAAACTTTCTTTAGGATATCCAACAAATTTACACTTGTCGGATCTAGTCTTCAGCTTATCATGCTCAAACCTTTTGACATAAGCTAGATAATTCCAAGTCTTAACATGCTTAAGACTAGGTTTTCTCTCTGTCCATATCTCATGTGGGGTCTTTGGGACAGATTTGGTAGGTACCTTGTTAAGCAGGTATGCAGCCGTTTCTAGGGCATAACCCCAGAATGATAGTGAAAGGTCGGTATAACTCATCATAGAACGAACCATGTCCAACAATGTTCGATTTCTCCTTTCAGATATACCATTCAACTGTGGCGTCGCTGGTGGAGTCCATTGTAAGATTATACCATTTTCTTTGAGACAATTGAGAAACTCATTGGTCAAGTATTCACCTTCTCGATCCGATCGAAGAATCTTAATACTCTTACCCGTTTGCTTCTCTACTTCACTTCTGAATTCTTTGAACTTTTCAAACGATTCAGATTTGTATTTCATTAAATACACATATCCAAATCTAGAATGATCATCAGTGAAAGTAATAAAATAAGAATACTCTCCTCGTGCATTCGTTGTCATAGGTCCACATACGTCTGTATGTACTAACGCTAACAACTCTGTAACTCTTTCTCCTTTTCCACTAAAAGGAGATTTAGTTATCTTACCCATGAGACAATATTCACAAGTTGGATATAATTCGTAATCAGATAGCTCTCAAATCCCATCTTTATGCAACTTGGTTAATCTTGATTCATTGATATTACCGAGTCTACAGTGCCACATAAAGGTATAATTAACATCATCTCTTTTTCTTTTCTTAGTTTGTTCAATTTGAAGTATATTTTCATGTAAGTCAAGTATGTAAAGTCCATTCAGTAGATTGCCAACACCATATAAAACATTTTTATTATAAATATAACAACTGTTGTTCTTTATTATAATATCAAAATCATCCATATCCAATACAGAAATTGAAATAATGTTTCTAATGAGTGTTGGAACATAATAACAATTATTTAAACTAATGAACTTGCCCGAAGGCAGTGCTAAACAATAAGTTCCTACAGCTAATGCAGCAACCTTTGCTCCATTTTCCACTCGTAGGATGACTTCATCATTGTTCAGCTTTCTACTTCTGCTTAGTCCCTGCATATTATTACATATGTGAGAACTACAGCTGGTATCCAATACCTAAGTAGAATTTTGACTTTCAGAAAAATTAATTTCAATCATAAACAAACCTAGATCGGAAGTTGAAGCTTCTCCAAGCTTCTTTTGGTCCGCAAGATACTCCTTGCAGTTCCTCTTTCAGTGTCCCAACTTATTGTAATGGTAGCAAATTACTTTGCTATCTAGATCAGGTTTCTTTTTATCCTTTTTCTTCGCCTTGTCCTTAGCCTTCTTATTTTTCTTCTTTTCAGAAGATACCTTGGGCCTCTTCCTTTTCTTGGAAGAGTCATCCACTAGTAAGACTTGGTTCTTGTTGGATGAGAAGTGACCTTCAACAGTTTTCAACATGTTAAGTAACTCAGGCAAGCTGATGTCGAACTTGTTCATGTGAAAATTCACAACAAATTGTGAGAAGGTGTCCGCGAGTGACTGCAAGATCAAATCTTGACTTAACTCCACATCCATCACGAACCCAAGCTGTCCAAGTTGTTCAATCAGATTGATCATCTTAAGGACATGGGTCTCAACGGCAGTGCCCTCGGTCATACGAGATCGGAAGAGCTCCTTAGATATTTGATATCTAGCAGTCCTACTTTGCTCACCATACAACTCTTTGAGGTGCAGCAATATAGTAGGAGCATCCATAGTTTCATGCTGACGCCGAAGCTCGTTACTCGTGGATGCGAGCATGATGCATTGAGCCAAGATTGCATCATCTTGCCACTTTCTAAAAGTAGCAATCTCTTCCTCAGAGGCTGTTTCTGTAATATTTGTAGGGACTGGCGAATTTAGGACATAAGAAATCTTTTCAGCAGTGAGAATAATTCCCAGATTCCTTAACCAGCCCGTGTAATTCGGTCCGGTCAGTTTGTTAGCATCAAGTATGCTACGCAGTGATAGTGAGTTTGACATTTTTAAATTCTGCATGTGAAATAGACAACATTTTAGCATACATTCATTTTATTAATCATCAAAATAAATTAAGTCTTTATTTAAATTGGTATCTCTCACTTTTCATCAAACTATATTACCCTCAATATATATAGTTCGGCAAATCTAATTAAATATTTGCTAGTGAGAATAAGGATCCCATTTCAAATGTATATAACCTTGTGTGTGCACAACACACTATATATAAATAAATAGGTAGACAACTATTGTCAATTACATCACTATGTAACTCTTTGTATTTTTGCCTCTTAGATTATAATGGTCAAGTGTGTGCACATCCGAACTAAAATAATCTAAGTTAAGTCCAACCTAGCACTTCCATATATGTGAAGAGAAAAAGACCGCCCTTGTGTGTGCACAACAAAGCAGTAATGTTCAATTCCTTAATAAGCATCAAATGTGATAAAACAACATCTTAAATATTTAATACTCGCCTTATGTGTGCACAACAAACTCATATTAAATATTTAATACTCTATCGTTTTACTATGCTAGAAGGCTACGCTCGATATCCTAATATCTTTGAAAGCTTAGGACTTAATATGATTTCTTTGAGGGGTTTATTATTATTAGTCTCATCTTGTTTAGCGCGCATGCACACACACACACACACACACACATATATATATATATATATATATAATACGCGTCATATTATTTAATATGCGAAGCATGTTGGATAATATATAATATATATATATATATATATAGTAAGCATGCACATATAGAATACTATATTGTACCCGGATTGATTATGGACTTTTATTCTAGTTTGGTTCACTAGAGCCACCAAGTGAACCAAAAGGTCAAACCTAGGGTGCAAGAATTAAATTTAAATATAACTATTACATTTAAACCCGAGCTCCATTACAAACGGGTCTTCAAGCGCTCCTTGCTCCTTTGTCTCCAATTCTTCAAAATAATTCTAACTAATCCTATTACATGAACTATTTACTATAATAGAAACCTTGATCAGCAGTCAAGGGGAAGTACATAGGAGGGAGATAGAATTTATATTAAGAAAAAATTAGAGAAGACGAGGTACGTAGAGCCCATTTATAAAAACCCATACATTCAAGCATCCTCTAAAATAATTCCAATCACACATTGGTCAATAGTCCATAATCAATCCCTATTTATTATCATACATATCTCTATATGTATCAATAAATAATATTCATCTCATGAATAATAAAACCATTCCATATATGCATTGATATCAATTAATGGGCAAAAGTTTTGCTAATATTTAGTTTTGAAACAAAATAAACTCTTTTATTTTAATCAAAAACCAAATCCAAATTAAACTCCTTTAATTTTAACAATCTGAAATCCCATTCCAGATAAAATAAATATCTTTATTTTAAACTTTTATCAATTAAATAAACCATTTATGTTAATTGAGAAAAACAAAAATTTTTCAAACTCTGCATACCGGCGCGACCGCGCTCCAAATTGAACTAGGAGCGGCGTGGCCGCGCTGCACCCCCAGAAATGTTTTCTGAGTTCAGGCGCGGCCGCGCTCCAGAATTAACTGGAAGCGGCGCGGCCGCGCCGCGACGACGAATCAGAAAATTTTTTTTTGCCCAAAAATCTGATCATATCGCATATAAATTCATACATGGAATCATCACAATCAATAATTAACACAAGGATTAGGCTCTGATGCCACTGTTAGGTTTGTATATTACGCAAACATACAATCTAATTACACACATAGGGCGGAAGCGTGATAAAACGAATTTTAAAATTTTAATACAAACTATCACCATGATCTATCCTTGTGTTCAATAATCAATTAAACGAAAGATAAAGAGAATGAGAATTATACCCTCGTAGATCAAAGCTTCCTCGGGTACAAGTTCAACTCCTAGTCCTTCGTGTTCTCTTCGAATTCCACCGATGAGATTCCTTCCTTTGATTAACGTTAGCCACCCAAGTGTTTGACCTCTAGAGGTGATCCACCAAGGAAGAATAGGTATTCAAGAAGTTGGGTGTTGGCAAAACCCTAGTTTCTATCTCTATAGAAATTACAAGTACTCTCCACAATCTAATGCAAGAGTGTGTAACCCTAATCTATGATAAGACTCCTCTTATTTATAGATGTAGGAATAACCCTTCCCTAAACTATTTAGGATTAGGGTTTCTATTATAATTAAACTCCTTTAATTAATTATGCTCCTAATCCAATTAGGAATTCATGTGAGAGTACTTCTATTAATTAATTTTCAATCCCTATTAGGAATTAAATAATAGTAATAGTAATAATAATAATAATAAGACTCCTCTTATTAATTTATATTTAATATTTCCAAAATATTAAATAATAAATATTAAGCTATTTAATTTATTTTATCTCCATAGACTAAATTAAATACACTTAACTTATTATTACAATTATGCTATTTACTTCTTAAATAAATATTTTCCTTTTGCGGTGTGACCCTTTAGATTCTCCATATTAAACCGGTTGTGAATAAATCAATTAGAACAATTCTAATCTTATTTAAATAAATAAATTAAACTATTTAATTCATTTAAATAAATAATATTTATTCTATAATAGGGGTAAACCCCTTAGCGATCAACGACTTTCCAGATAATATAGATTTCAACATTAATCACAAAAGAACCTTTCAGTGAATAGTACCGTACAATTCAATCCTTCTACCATACAATGTCAAAATTAAATATAAGACATGGAATTACTGTCAAGTCTTATTTTATTTAATTATATGTATTTCGATTCCCAAATGCACAACTCTAAATAATGCAAATTAGAAACTCTTTTCTAATTTCATTCTGCCTTGGCCAAGGACTACTGAGTTGTCATTTATCGAATCACACAGGACATTCACATCTTTTACTAGATGAGGTAGATTCTTTGTTGATCATTCACCTATCTCCATGTACAACTTATTATACTCAATCATACCCTTTGATATACCCTAAAGATCTTAAGGGACATGTCAAAGTATAACTCATCATACACAAGATACTATGATGATCTCAAGTCCAAGGATCACTTGTACTACTATCACTAGAGGAATTTCTATGGACAGGCGAGTAAAACTCCATTAGGTATTCCTTAGCGAGCCACGTTCAGTATACTTATTCTCCAATAAGCACCTACATACTTGTTTTAGTGTCTCCACACAAATGATTATGAGATCAATCATCCCATTCTTAAGAGCAGGCAACGTATGTACTAATCTATCCGGATTCACTAATCCCTTTTTTAGTAATCCAACGATTAGGAACAATTTTAGTTTGTGAGCTATCTAGAATTTTGATCTTATTAGCATGATCACTATTATGATTCTAAAAGCATTGCTCAAAACTATAGGTTTATCACATTTAATATAACAACACTATGTAGATAATGTAAAATGCCTTTTAAGAAAATCAATTCTTTTATTAATAAATGAATAAGATTATAAAGTATATGCTACATCATATCAAATATGATTGGCTTGTATGCATACTACTTTCACGATTACCACACGTCTATGCGGAGCAACAAGTGTGATGTGGGAGGAGGAGTCTTTGCAGCCGCCAATGAGAGACATCGACCATGCGGCTATTGGAAAGTACGTTGTTTGGGATGGTGGCGAGTCTCATCCTCAGGGCTTTGGGTTCATATTGCCAGATCAAGAGGAGGGCGAAGAAGAAGAAAAAGAGGCAGCAGTTCCTGACACAGAGACAATGGGGGTGTCCCCAGACTATTTTTCCAAACAGGAGCGAGAGATGCGTCGCTTACAGAGGAGGATGAATACTCTCCACACAGACTTCCAGGCCTTCTTGACTGATTTTTCTGGGGCATTGTCCCAAGCATTTGGCCAGCTGGGTGTGCAAGCCGAATTCCCTATTTTTGGATCCTCCAGCACCTATCCGCCACCAGATACTCCTCCAAAGCAAGATGATGAGGGATCTAACAATGATGCCACTTAGGGAAGTTTCCTTTACCTTTACCTTCCAATGAGGACATTGTCAATATTAAAGTTTGAGGGTATTGAGTTTTATTTGCATTTCTTATATAGTTTGCATCTAGTTTAGTTCATATAGTTGCATGTTGCTTTCATATAGTTTAATTTTCAGTTCGTTCATTTTCATAATAATTACACTTATTCTGTTGCATTTAGTTGCTTTTAGCATATTGCATGAATCCAATTGCTTAGTCGGTTGAAATTCATTTGGCCTATGATGAGATTGGAGTTGCATGATTATTGAACATTGATAGCGTAGGCATAGTTATATCGGTATATCATAATGTGAACCATAGCTTGTTTGAAACTGATGTAACCGGAGAGCACTCGTAAGTAGACATCATGATTTGCTTAATCTAAATATTCACATAATTGTCTTATTGTGGGAAAGTGTAGTTTTTAATGATAAGGTTTGGTAGATGGGGAGTACAGGTTTAGACAATGCAAAAACGTAAGTTTGGGGGATTTAAAAAAATGATGAATAATGAATAAATACTTAGGCTAGTTTAGCTTTGTAGCCTGTGATACTTGAGTAAGGTGGTGTTTGATAAAATTGGTTGTTAAGATCTGAATAGTCTAGACATCTGAATAATATAGAGCATCTGAATGAAAAAATGTTGTTTGATAATTATTTTTTGAATAAAATGATTTTACTATTTTAACCCTATAAAAAAAAGGGACAAATGCATTTCATCTTCTTCTTCATCTTCTACTATACTTGTGCTCATCCTCATCCTTATTCCCTCCACCACGTCGGAGAATAAACCCCCATATATTCCAACTCCACCGCCATGACTTTTTTGACCCTTTTTGCTCCCCATTATTCCCAATAACTGAAGCATTATCTGTAAACCCCAATTCAAAAGTCTCGGAGCAATCCTCTCTCAACGAATTTGAGTTCAAATCCCTCAAATCCCTATCTCCATTCAACACCTTCCCCCCATTAACATAATCCATCGTTACAGGTGACACTTTAGCATTAGAAACTACTTTCATATTATCAATCTCCGCCACCACAGAAGCAGCAGTCTCTCCTCCTGCCCCCTTTCTTCTAAATGGTGTTATTAGTGGTAGATCTGGTAATGGTGGTGGTATATCTGGTGTTAGTATTGGTAGATCTGGTGGTGGTAGATTTGGTGGTGGTGGCGGCGATGGCGGCGACAATGACAGTGGATAGGAAAGGAAAATAATAATATTGAAGAGGGTATTTTTGTCTAAAAATAATCAAACTAATTCAGACATGCCTCTTAATAATCTAGACTTGATTTTGTATCTTAACCGATTAGAGGCATTAAGAGGCAAAAAAAAAAAAACAAACAGCATACTGCCTCTTAGCGAATAAGAGGCAGTCTATTCAGACCTCTTAAGAGGCAAATAAACAGCACCTAAGTACACCCTAGAGGATGTCTCTACACCCACCGCCCTAAAGCCGTCCGGTTTGGGAGTCATTGGTCGAAAGCTCGCTATACGGGTATCATTGAAAAGCCTAAGAGAGTTAGACATTGCACAATCAAGTATAAACACGGGAAAGAGCAAATAGTGCCCTCGTGAAAAATAAATAAATAAAAAAATATAAATAAATAAATAAATCCTTTATTGCCCTTCCAACTTAGTTAATGTGAAGTCTTAGCTGATATTTTCCTTATTTGCTGAGATTCTTGAGTGAGAACTATAAATTCTCCCTCTAAGAAGCATATTATGTGAAATATTTGCATTATAGCATGTTTGATGGTTGCAAGGCACACAACACACTACATGAGTGATGACAGGTTTTCATTTGCAAAGTGATATGCATTATTGCCTTGTTCTTGGTTGGATACTCTGTCAATGATTAATGTGGTTCTTCTGAGGCAACTTTTTTGGATTTCATTTCTGGCTGGTATTTAGATTCGTAGGTATATTAGAAATAGATCGCATTTAGCTTAGTTGTTGCATCACTTTTCATTGTGTTGCTTGGGGGCATGCAACATTTCAAGTTTGGGGGTATTTGATAAGTTGGTTTTATACCCACTTATCAGGTATTAACTAACTGTGATTGTTGCTTATATCCCATGTATCATAGTAGTTTTTCATGCATTTTATCTTCATTTTGTAGGATTCATATTCGGAAGCTAACTTGGTGGCATTGGGAGTCAACTGGATACGAAACCGGCGTAAAGTAGATGGAAAGTGGCATGGAGAGGAATTCAATTGATCAAGGCAAAACGGATTTGGAAGCATGAAGCAACAGCTGCAGCAGAAGCCAGAATTGCAGAACTGTCACACTGCGCGACCGCACCTATTTTGTATTACTGGATAGCGCGAGCGCTCTCTACCCCAGGCAGCAAAACTCTGTAGCACGGCAGCGCTATTTTGAGCTTGACCAATGTTGACTTTTCATTTAATTGGTCATTTGTATTGTAGCTTGAAGTAGGGGTCGCTAGAAGTGAGGCGGAGGATATATCAGAAAGAAGATTATCATTTTAGGGTAACGAGAAACATACTCATTTGATAAATTCCATTTTGGCGATCTATCTTAGACAATTATTTTTAATTTCTAGATTTGCCTTGATTAGATTAGATCTTGGAGATAGAAGCAGTTGCAAACCATTGAAGATTCAGACTTGGAGCTAGAGAGATCAGATTTGCATATTTCTGTTTATAGTTTCTCTTTACTTCTTTCTTTATCTTCCAATGTATAAACAATTGTGGATTGTGGATTTTGCTTTATTTATGAACTAAACTCTATTTTGGGATTATAATGGATCTTGTATCTGATATGCTTCTTTGTTGAGATATAATTGATTATAAATGGAATTCATGATTCGTGTTTAGGATAGAGATATACCTATGCACCGCATATAATCTATTGAGAACTTGAGTTTTAATCCTCTTTAATTATAATTCGCATAGAGATATAGTGAGTTAGTTAATTAGGGTGTTCTTATTAATTCTATCATCTGTAGATTTAATCTGATATGGTTATGGTACATTGAGAAATGACCATATTTTACTTTTGTGTTCTCGATTAACAATCCAGAGTGATTTATTGGACTTAGCAAGAGGTGTGTCAATTGAAGCATAGTAACAAGTGAAATTATAATCCCATATCTCTATCATCTGATTTATTCGTTTGATTAGTTAGTTTAAATTGATACTTGGTAAATTTTAGTTAAGTCACAAACTTATCCATCTGCGTAAGGAAATTAAGATAATTACAAAATTGGTGCTTGTTAGATTAAAATATAGTTATTATTCTCCATGGGATCGATACTTTACTTATACTTACTACTTGTTGTCCACGTATACTTGCGTGTCGAGTATTGATTTGTTAAATATATAAACTAACCCAACATTGTCTTCATTTCTTATTTATGTGTGGTTAGTTTGAATGAATGATGCGATAAATGTCTTACATGCTTCATTTAAGTGCTTCACACGAATGTCATCATATGCATGTGGTAAGGCACGATGAATGTATGTTGTGTGATTCCTCCACTAGGAGGCGAACCCGTCAGTTGTTGATTACCGAACTCAAGGGGGCGTTCCCCCGCGAGGCTCAAGAAAGGCACCACTCAGATCCGCTCCAATTGAAAGATCGGATTCATTCCCATCGAGTAAGTTGCGAAGATCTGGGGACCTTTATGCCAAAAAGCCCGCGAGAGTAACCCTAGGGTAGGTCAGCCTCAGATAAACCCAACATTACGGGAAGTCTCTTCATGCCCTGTTAATCTTTATATGTAAAATGTCATCCATATTTGATTTAATCATCTTATATCATGTCATAAAACCACTAATCATTGTTTTGCAGGAAAAGATTAAAAAACCCTCAACACAAAACATACTATATTAGCATGCATCCAAACCTACCAATTCTCAATACTAAACCACATTATATTGCTTGTGTAAATTGGTCCTCGAACCGGACTTTGAGCTCGAAAGGTTAGAACGCCTCAAATCATGATGCCTGGGAATCCTACACCTGATTTGGTTCTTGTCTCTCGGGAGGAATTCGAAAGCTTTAAAAAGCAGGTCACCGAGATAGCTAATCTATTGAAGGAACAATGTAAGATGATCCAAGATCTGAAATCAGCTACTCAACCCGAGTCCTCTGCCTAAGGAGGAATCCAAATCCAGATCAAGATAAACGACATCCAAATTCCCACTCCGGTACTCCAATTTGGTAGCAAGACTAACAAAGGTACTGTAATCGGAGGACGAACTGAGGAAACCCTGTATGTCTTGGATGCCAAGGAAACCGGGGAAGTTAGAAAGAAGATAAGACAAATGGAGAAAGCCATCCGATCCATGAAAGGGGTGGGAACCTACGACAGTGTCACTACTCAGACCTTTGCATATTTCCTGGTGCTCGCTATTCGGACAAATTCCAAGTACCAGACTTTGAGAAATACAATGGATCAGGAGATCCTTACACCCACGTAAAAGTATTCGTGGGAGAACTGGGAGCATATACCGAAGACGAAAGCCTAAGAATACAACTTTTTCAAAAGAGCTTGACCGGAGAGGCTAGAACTTGGTATGCTAGACTGGACAATACCAAGATCCACAGTTGGGAAGAGTTAGCCCATGCTTTCCTGAACCAGTAAAGTTTTTAGTCCCAAATGGCTCCGGATCGGTATCATATGACCAAAATCAAGAAGCACTCCAATGAGTCCTTCCGTGATTATGCCTAGAGATGGAGGCGAATGGCAGCTCAAGTAAGCCCACCTATGAACGAGAACGAAATGGTGATAACTTTCATAGACATTCAAGAAGCGTCATACTACGAGAGGGTCTTAGCCGGCATAGGTAAGCCATTTTCAAAGATAATCAAACATGACGAAATGGCAGAAATTTGACCCCTCGCTTATATGTAAGCGGTAACCTTGGTACAATCAACGATTGATGCAGTAGAAGATGTCACACACAACTATGAATTGTTGTATGATAAGTTAATTGAACATTCATAGACAAACCATGAATAATTCAGGAGTTCTCAAAGAACCAAAAGGAGAATAATCTCACAACTTTAATAATCTGAATTGTCTAACTATTACATAAGTCATGTATTTTATTTATACTAATAGAATAAACCTTAAAGAAACCCTAAATCCTAAAGGAAATAGAAATATTAGTTATCAAGTAATTAAGAATCAAATCTATCTAACAAATATCCTAATTACATTAGAAATCTAAAAGATATGTAAAATCCCTAAAATAAGGAAGAAATCTGGTGAAAACACGTTGCCTCGAAAAATGCGCCAAAACTAAAATCGACCAACTCGTCGGGGCGAATTCAATGAATTAGACAAACTCGCTAGGGCGAGCTCAATGAACTGGACAAACTCGCCGAGGCGAGCTCGGCTCTGTCAGACCGACAGAGAGGTACTCGCCGGGGCGAGATTATTGGCCTTGACGAGCTTGCCGGGGCGAGCTCCCTGTTTTCCAACATGACGAATTTCTTCCGCTGTGTTGTCGGGTACTCAATCCTTTGCTTGTCTCTTGCTCCTTTCACCAATCTAGAACAATTGTATAGCACCAATGAACGAATGTAGAAACAACCCTTTGACGAACGCCTCGCCATGAAGCTTAAATCATTCTCCTTTGTTCCGTGCATTGCTCATCGACTTAGCTTGTGATGATCTGGTCTTACTATATAGATGATATCTAGCAATCCCAAATCATGTAGTTGATCCTCTCCTCGTGATCCGCTTGAATTGAGCTCCATTTTGAACAATCTCGAACAAAATCCAGCCAAATCACATATGATCATTCGTTGATTCCTCGGAACTTGAGTTGAGCGAATGTTGTTCGATGCGCGCCTGACCAGGATTGTATCATTCCCCTCCTCTTGACAAGGATTTGTCCTTAAATCTGACATGACCTTCTCTTAAAAATGATTTACCTGTAAATCGGATCCTGTATGAAAACATATCAAGTTAGTAGCATTAAACAAATCATAATCATAATTCTCACTTTGCACATAACATATAAAAGCAATATCAATATCATAAGTAAGAATATGAAAATAATTGTCAAAAACTCCAACTCCTGCAAGGAATATAGCGTCGTCTGGCAACTCCCCCGAATTGACATGAACAACTTGTAAACATCTCTTTCCACGCAATGCTCGAATCAGTATAGCATCCTGCAATCTCCTCATAACATAACTTGGAAACTTAAACTTTCGAACTCTTTTACTCAAGAACTTATCCACATCAACATGATGCTCTTCCACACGTAAACCAAATACTTCCACAATGCTAACTAGATCAAAACAAACTAATTTAGGAACGAAAACAAAGATGCAATCAAAATTTCTACCTAATAACATAAATATATAGGTAATAAAATAAATACAAATACAACTATGAAAAATTCTATATCCTATTGGATCAAATATCAGCATGTAGAACCCTTCATGTAGTTTATACTCCCATTCACGAATTCTCGGATCAAAAATCAACGTGATGATCTCGACCATTCGCAAATACTCCCAATGACGAATTCCCAGATCAAAAGTGAACCTTATGATCTCGATCATTCGCAGTAACATCCATTCCGTTGCACCTGGATCAAATAACATTCTTTGAAACTTTTCAAGGCGCAATTGCAAACATACTTGAATTCCTGGATTAAACACGAAACAAACGCAATCAACAAGTATCTTTTGTTTAACCACTACAAACTCAAGAAACCCAAATTCATATGCACAGTCTACTAGAATAAAAATCAAAGCACTTCCCTTTAGACTTTCCATGCAATGTTCGAATTGATTTGAACAATGATTCTTGTTTTCCTCCTCGATGAGTATGAACTCATCCCAAATATGCACAAAACAATCAACCTTTCCCCTTCCATTGACACTAACACATTCAAAATCAAGCAATCGCAACCATGGAATAAAAAGGTCACAACCAACATCACAAGATGAAAACTCAATTGCATAATTACAATGATCACAATCAAACTCAAATAATGCTAAAGAATTTCCCCAAGTGTAGATAAAAGTCAGAATATCACCAAAATAAATATTAACAAATTTCCCCATGAAAGAATGCAAAATATGATTTAATTTGAAAACACTTAATGCTTTAGCTAGTACAAATAATCTAACTAAACACGTATGTAAACCATATCTCAATCCAATCTGATGATAAACACTTTTCACATCAAAATCAAATAATAACAAATCCTGCAATGAAGATTGCTCTAATGGAATGACATGATCACTACCACTGTCAACTAACGACACATCCTGTAAAGATTGAATAGCAAGAAAACCTAACTCAACATATGAATAGGAAAACCTAGAATGAGTTTCATGCAAATAAGAACAATGAAAACGAGTATAAACATCATGATCATAAACTAACTTCACATAAATCAAATATCCTCCATAGTTTATGATAAAGACGATTCTACCATCAAAATAGCTAACAACAAATTTAGCAATGGAAGCATGCAAAACATGTGTTAACAAACTCATGAAAACACTGGATGCATTAGTTAATATAACTGAAATAACTAACCACCTATACACATCACATGCCAACACAACTTTCCATTTATCACAATCTATCAAGCTAATTTGATTAGGCATTGTCATCACATGATTATCAACAAATGTAGATACAACATAAGTACTATGCAATTTATCAAACATATTATCTAAGCAAAGAAAATAACAACGATACTTTTTTACCAACTTAAAATCGACAAACATGCTCGACGTTCTTTCCTTCTCAGGTACTATGATTTCATCAACGACACATTACCTCATGTCTTCACCCACAATACCCACTTTGTTCAACTCTCCAACCTGTCTAGGTGACTCCTTTGTCTCCTCAAGAACACCATAAGTTGAAGGGTATGGAATGATAGCACTGGGTATATAGTCCTTCACCTGTACACGAGAAACAATAGAACTAGACAAAGAAGAGTTAATCCTGTTAGTATTCAAAAGCGTCGTCTTGTACGAATGTACAATCATTGGCTTTTCAAAATACAATTCCTCGTCCAACTCACTCTCTTTCTCACAGTCACTCATTTTTCTCTCTTTTCTTTTTGCTCATTTTCTCTCTCAACTATTTCATTCTCTCGTTTATTTTGTATCTCATTCTTTTCAATCTCTCTATTCTTTTCATTCTCATTTTTCTCAATCTCTCTATTTTCAAATATTTCTTTTCCACTATCAATCTCTTGATCATTTTCTTTCTTTTGTCATTCACTTTCTTTCTCTTGATCACAATCTTTTTGTACAATCTCGAGATCTTCATGGACTTCATCATGTACACTAGAACCCAATAATTATCCTTGGATTGCATATTCTATTCCATCTTCTATCTCTCTCGGCTGATCTTGCTCCTTCTGCGCTGTAGAGATGTTTTGTAGTTGTATCCAACAATCCTCCACCTCCTTACAAAATGAATCCATGTTGTCCTCCCTTGCCTCCTTTGAAAACAATTGTTCCCTATACACCTTAGGAGTTTCTCATGCCTGTCTCTAATGCGAATCTCCATGCCTATGATCCTTCCTTTCATCATCCCAATTTGAATTCCTTGAAGGTTGATTGCCATATTTTGGAGTTGCATACTCGTTCCTCCTATTAAGCTGTACTGGAACAAACTGCTTTCTCATTACGGTTTTTAACTCTGCCCAAGTCTCGATCGGTGGCTCTCCACATCTTCTCCTGCTACGCACTAATTGATCCCACCATGTAGCTGCATGATCGAATAAGTATTGAATTGCTAGTTTAACCTTCCCATGCTCAAAATAATCTTGATGTTCAAACTCCCGATCCTTCCTCCTTTCCCATCTCAAATACGCCTCTGGATCATTCCTGCCTTGGAAAGTATACCTTCGAGACCCATAAGTACTTTCATAACCATAATTATACATATTTACTGTAAAACAAAGGTTAGTAGATAAAGAAAAATTTTCCTCACACGCTCCCTTACGTGTTCACTCAAACAATGTATCACACAATTATGAAATCACTCGTGTATTGCTCAATTGGCTTTTAACCTCTAATATTCTCACCACGCTAGCCTTTTACCACTCAATATTCTCTCTAATAGGTTCTTTTTGAATTCACCAAACAAATATCACAATTTACTATTCAATTCAAAAATAACTTATCAAGCACAAACATAAAAGACATGACTATGATAACCAATAAGAATTCATGATCGCCAATTATATTCTTCTTGAATGACTTCTCAACAATCTCGGAACTTACGGATACCAAGTAATTTGCAACAAATAATAATTTTTCCCAACAACAGCAATCAATTGAAATAACTGAAATTTATATTAATTTTTTTCTATACTTTTTTTTACTCTTCAACAAGAAAAATAAAGGATAAGTAACCTACTGGGAACTTAGCTCTGATACCAAATGAAAGACTCCACGACACGTTTGCGTGAGGTGGTCATTGCCCGGATCGTTTCTAGCAAGTTATAAGGTGGAACGCTCATGACACCTTAACCTAAAGCCTATAAAGAGACGAGAACCTTGCTACAATCGATCGCGCAAGGAAGCTACGTTGAATGGAACATCAATGACACCTTAACCCCTCACTTATATGTAAGTGGTAACCTTGGTATAATCAATGATTGATGCGGTAAAAGACACCACACACAACTATGAATTGTTGTATGATAAGTCAATCAAACATTTATAGACAAACCATGAATAATTCGGGAGTTCTCAAAGAACCAAAAGGAGAATAATCTCATAACTTTAATAATCTGAATTGTCTAACTATTATATAAGCCATGTATTCTATTTATACTAATAGAATAAACCTTAGAGAAACCCTAAATCCTAAAGGAAATAGAAATACTAGTTATCAAGTAATTAGGAATCAAATCCATCTAACAAATATCCTAATTACATTATAAATCTAAAAGATATGTAAAATCCCTAAAATAAGGAAGAAATCTGGTGAAAACACGTTGCCTCGAAAAATACGCTAAAACTGAAATCGACAAACTCGCCGAAGCGAACTCAATGAACTGGAAAAACTCGTTGGGGCGAGCTCGGCTTTGTCAGATCGGCAGAGAGGTACTCGCCGGGGCGAGCTTACTGGCCTTGACGAACTCGCCGGGGCGAGCTCCCTGTTTTCCAACACGACGAACTTCTTTCGTTGTGTTGTCGGGTACTCGATCCTTTGCTCATCTATTGCTCCCTTCACCAATCTAGAACAATTGTATCGCACCAATGAACGAATGTAGAAACAACCATTTGATGAACGCCTTGCCTTGAAGCTTGAATCATTCTCCTTTGTTCCGTGCATTGCTCGTCGACTTAGCTTGTGATGATTTGGTCTTATGACATAGATGATATCTAGCAATCCCAAATCATGTAGTTGATCCTCTCCTCGTGATCCGCTTGAATTGAGTTCCATTTTGAACAATCTCGAACAGAATCCAGCCCAAGCACATATGATCATTCGTTGATACCTTGGAACTTGAGTTGAGCGAATGTTGTTCGATGCAAGCCTGAACAGGATTGTATCACAAGAAAAATACAATTTCAGAAGCACCAATTATAGGAAAGCTTGACTCCATGAACCAACAAAAGACGACAAGTTTCGAGCAAGAAAATGATAAAATCGGAGCTGGAGGAAAAGGCAAAAAGAGGCACCTTATGTCAATAATAATCAGACCCCCAACAATTGACCAAGTGAATGTTAATGATCGCAATCCAGAAACAAACTTCATAAAGGTCATGGAGAAGGCCATATAACAGAATGTGGAAATTCTAATCCCATTCAAGCCAACAAGTGTGTCTAGTGAAGGATTGGGAACCTCAAGGGACGAGGAATTTTAGGCATGTTATCTATCTTAATGTTTATCTGCTATTTCATCTGTTATCCTGACTCAGCTATGTTAAAAAAAAAATCAATCAAAAAATCAAAAGAATAAAAAAAATAAAAAAAATCAATCTTATGATATCCTTGGCGTGAACTACGTAAGACCTGATCTCCTTTCATAGGAGTATGTAGGCAACCAATTATGGTGCGGTCTAATCCTTATAAAAACTCCCAAAACCCCTACAACAATTCAACAATCACAAGATGATGAGTGTGTTTCATATACACAAATTAGGTGCTTTTGAGCTTGATAATTTGTGAATCTTGAAGCTTTTCATTTGGTTTTTATATCTTTTATCATATTTGTGTAAAATGTTATTTCACGTTGCTTTCATGTATCTTCATTTGGTTTCTATGTGTTTTAACATTGTTTTGTAGGAATTGGACTAAACGGATGCTTACGAAGTCAAATGGTCCACGCGTTCCAAGTATTGTCTTAACGCCCGTATGTGGAAATCCGTGCTTGATTTGTATTATTATGGTAATTAGCTTATGGCGACGCTCGATATTGAATTTGAAGCCATTTGGACTTTTCGTGTGCACGACGTGTGTCGGCATGCAGCAGCGTGCAGCGTCGACCAGCCACGGGCAGCAGCTGATTGGGCACCAGGGGCATAGGCGCGCGCAAGGCAGCCAGGCAGTGAGCACAGATGGGCACGTGCATGGGAGCAACAAACAGGCGAGCAGGCGCGCGTGGACAGGCTGAGCAGCTAGCGCAGCTGCGCCAACCAGACCAGGGAGTTCAGCGTAGCTGCGCCCAATTCCAGCACAGCTGCGCCAAACCTTGCAGAAGTCAGTATCAGCGTTTTGAAAGGGTTTTGCTAGAGGCTCTATAAATAGAACATGTTGCCTTCATTTCAAATATCTTCCTCTATTTCAGCGGCTAGACTCCATGCTTGGGGATCTATTGCACAAACACTTGTAACACCAATGGAGGCGAGGAATTGAAGGATGCTTGGAGATGGAGATGACTTCACAAGAGTTTTCCGTCTCTAACTTTTCTTTGATACTTGTATTATCGTTGGATGATTACCTAATATTTGGAATAGTTTAATTTATTTGTTATGAATTAAACTCTATCTTGTTTTCCTTTTGATTGGCGCCATACGAATTGGTTCTTTATATTTTATGCTTATTATCTAATTGTTAAGGAATTGGTAATTAATTTAGTAATCTATATGTAATTGGAAAATAGATTATTAGATTTAGACCATGAATATAATAGCACGTCATTATGCTATACATAATTTGTGTATTGTCAATTCATCGTGGCTGCTATGATCAAAAGGAGAATTAAGAGATTTGAACAAAGTGATGCACGCCATTTGACAAAATGCTTGTGTGTGGATATTGTGTTCTTAACTCTTTATCTATCTATGTTTTGTATTTATGTTATTTAGCTCAATTGTAATCATAAATTATCGTTTTAATCAATTTGTTTAAATAAGATCGAGATGTTTTGAAGTTAGTACTTGGAAGTTCATTAGAGATAATTTCTCGTGGGATCGATAACTTATTTATCACTCTATTACTTGTTGACCGCGTATACTTGCGCGTGCTTATCAATTGCGAAATCGACCAACAAGTTTTTGGCGCCGTTGCCGGGTTTTTATCACACGGTTTTGCTGGAGGCTCTATAAATATAACATATTGTCTCCATTTCAAATATCTTCCTCTATTTCAGCGGCTAGACTCCATGCTTGGGGATCTAATGCACAAACACTTATAACACCAATGGAGGCGAGGAATTGAAGGATGCTTGGAGATGGAGATGACTTCACAAGAGTTTTCCATCTCTAACTTTTCTCTGATACTTGTATTATCCTTGAATGATTACCTAATATTTGGAATAGTTTAATTTATTTGTTATGAATTAAACTCTATCTTGTTTTCCTTTTGATTGGCGCCATACGAATTGATTCTTTATATTTTGTGCTTATTATCTAATTGTTAAGGAATTGATAATTAATTTAGTAATCTATATGAATTTGGAAAATGGATTATTAGATTTAGACCATGAATATAATAGCACGTCATTATGCTATACATAATTTGTGCATTGTCAATTCATCGTGGCTGCTATGATCAAAAGGAGAATTAAGAGATTTGAACAAAGTGATGCACGCCAAGTATTTGACAAAATGCTTTGTTAGGTTTGTATATAACGCAAGCATGCAATCAAATTACATAAATAGAGTGGAAGCGTGATAAAACAGATTTTAAAATTTTTCATACAAACCATCACCATGATCTTTCCTTGTGTCTAACTATCAATTAACGAAAGAGATAGAGATAGAGAATTATACCCTCGTGAATCAAAATTTCCTTGGGTACAAGTTCACCTCCAATTCCTTCGCGTTCTCCTTGAATTTCACCAACTAAATTCCTTCGCTTGATCAACGTTAACCACCCAAGTGTTTGGCCTCTAGAGGTGATCCACCAAGGAAGAATAGTTGATCAAGAAGATGGGTGTTGGCAAAACCCTAGTTTCTATCTCTATAGAAATTACAAGTACTCTCCACAGTCTAATGCAAGAGTGTATAACCCTAATCTATGATAAGACTTCTCTTATTTATAGATATAGGAAAACCCTTCCCTAAACTATTTAGGATTAGGGTTTCTATTATAATTAAACTCCTTTAATTAATTATGCTCCTAATCCTATTAGGAATTCATGAGAGAGTACTTCTATTTATTAATTCCCAATCCCTATTAGGAATTAAATAATAGTAATAGTAATAATAATAATAAGACTCCTCTTATTAATTTATATTTAATATTTCCAAAATATTAAATAATAAATATTAAGCTATTTAATTTATTCTATCTGCATAGACTAAATTAAATACACTTAACTTATTATTATAATTATGCCATTTACTTCTTAAATAAATATTTTTCTTTTGCGGTGTGACCCTTTAGGTTCTCCATATTAAACCGGTTGTGAATAAATTAATTAGAACAATTCTAATTATATTTAAATAAATAAATTAAACTATTTAATTCATTTAAATAAATAATATTTATTCTACAATAAGGGTAAACCCCCTTAGCGATCAACGACTTTTCAGATAATATAGATTTCAACATTAACCACAAAAGAACCTTTCAGTGAATAATTACCGTACAATTCAATCCTTCTACCATACAATATCCCAATTAAATATAAGACATGGATTTACTGTCAAGTCCTTTTTTTTAATTATATGTATTTCTATTCCCAAATGCACAACTCTAAATAATTCAAATTAGAAACTCCTTTCTAATTTCATTCTGCCTTGGCCAAGGACTACTGAGTTGTCATTTATCGAATCACATAGGACATTCACATCTTTTACTAGACGTGGTAGATTCTTTATTAATCAGTCACCTATCTCCATGTATAACTTATTATACCTAATCATACCCTTTGATATACCCTAAAGGTCTTAAGGGACTTATCAAAGTATAACCCATCAGACACAAGATACTATGATGATCTCTAGTCCAAGGATCACTTGTACTACTATCACTAGAGGAATTTCTATTGACAGGTGAGTAAAACTCCATTAGGTATTCCTTAGCGAGCCACGTTCAATGAACTTATTCTCTAATAAGCACCTACATACTTGCTTTAGTGTCTACACACAAATGATTATGAGATCAATCATCCTCTTCCTAAGAGCAAGCAACGTATGTACTAATCTATCCGGATTCACTAATCCCCTTTTTAGTAATCCAATGATTAAGAACGATTTTAGTTTGTGAGCTATCTTGAATTTAGATCTCATTAGCATGATCACCATCATGATTCTAAAAGCATTGCTCAAAACTATGGGTTTATCACATTTAATATGACAACATTATGTAGATAATATAAAATGCATTTTAAGAAAATCAATTCTTTTATTAACAAATGAATAATATTACAAAGTATATGCTACATCATATCAAATATGATTGGCTTGTGTGCATACTACTTTTAATCTCCCACTTACACTAAAGCCAATCGCCATGGTATCTACTCTAAGTGACGATCAAACTGCTGTTGTGTTAAAGCTTTAGTAAATGGATCTGTAATGTTGTCTTGAGAGTCCACACGCTCCAAGGTGACATCTCCTCTTTCAATGATCTCTCTAATCAAATGAAACCGCCGCAACACATGTTTGGATTTCTGATGAGACTTGGGTTCCTTAGCCTGTGCAACAGCTTCAGTGTTGTCGCAGAATAAAGGTATGGCTCCTCTAATGCTAGGAACCACTCCAAGTTCAGTTATGAACTTCTTCATCTAAACAACTTCCTTTGTAGCTTCACTTGCAGCTTTGTACTCTGCCTCTGTCACTGAATCAACAACTGTTTGCTGCTTGGAACTTTTCTAACTCACTGCGCCACCGTTTAAGGTAAAGACATACCCTGAAACGGATTTACTGTCATCTTGGTCCGTTTGAAAACTTGAGTCTGTATAGCCCTCTAGTTTTAATTCAGACCCACCGTCGACAAGAAAAACATCCTTAGTTCTTCTTAAGTACTTTAGGATCTTTTTCACTGCCTTCCAGTGCTCTTCTCCTGGATTCGACTGATATCTACTTGTTACACTAAGTGCATGAGCGACATCTGGTCTAGTACATATCATACCGTACATGATAGATCCTATTGCTGAAGCATAAGGAATTTTACTCATACGGTCTCTCTCCTCAGGTGTCTTTAGGGCCTGTTTCTTGGAGAGATGTATTCTATGGCTCATCGGCATGAGACCTCTCTTGGAATCTTCCACGCTAAACTTCTTTAGCATCGAGTCAATGTACTTTCCTTGGGTCAAGCCAAGCATCCTTTTAGATCTATCTTTATAGATCTTTATCCCCAAAATATAGGATGCCTCACCCAAGTCCTTCATGGAGAAGTGTTTAGATAACCAAATTTTGATCGACTGTAGCATAGGAACATCATTCTCTATCAGTAATATATCATCAACATATAATACAAGGAATGAAATAGCGCTCCCACTAACCTTCTTGTACACACAAGGTTCATCCTCATTTTTGATAAAATCAAACTTTTTGATTATCTCATCAAAACGGATGTTCCATCTTCGAGAAGCTTGCTTCAATCCATAAATAGATCGTTGTAGCTTACAAACTTGGTTTGTTCCAACCATTGAAACAAAACCCTCTGGCTATATCATATATACATTCTCCTCAAGCTCTCCATTAAGGAAGGCCGTTTTCACATCCATTTGTCAAATTTCGTAGTCATAATAAGCTACAATTGCAAGCAAAATCCGAATGGACTTGAGCATAACTACTGGTGAGAAGGTTTCATCATAGTCAACTCGTCTTTGTTTGAAACCTTTTGTAACCAATCGGGCCTTATAAGTCTCTACCTTGCCGTCCGCTCCAGTCTTTCTCTTAAATACCCATTTGCACCTAATAGGCTTAATACCCTCAGGTGGTGAAACCAAAGTCCATACTTGGTTTTCATACATGGAGTCCATCTCGGATTTCATGGCTTCTAGCCATTTCTCTGAGTCTTCACTACTCATAGCCTCTTCGTAAGTCAATGGATCATCATCATCTATGATGTGTACCTCATCATCATCCTCTATGATGAATCCATACCTATCAGGTATCTTCGGTACTCTTCCAGATTTACGAATAGGTTGTGGTACAGTAGGTTCTTCTATTTTGTCAGGTACCTGACTTTGATCCGTAGTATTTTGTGGTTCTTGAATTTCTTCAAGATATATCTTACTCCCACTGACTTCAAGGATAAACTCCTTTTCCAAGAAGGCAGCGTGTTTTGCAACAAACACCTTTTGATCAGTAGGATGATAGAAATAATACCCTGATGTTTCTTTAGGGTATCCCACAAATCTACATTTGTCGGATCTAGTCTTCAGCTTATCATGCTCAAACCTTTTGACATAAGCTGGACAACCCCAAGTCTTAACATGCTTAAGATTTGGTTTCCTCCCTGTCCATAACTCATATGGAGTCTTTGGGATGGATTTGGTAGGTACCTTGTTAAGTAGGTATGCAGCCGATTCTAGGGCATAACCCTAAAAGGATACTAGAAGGTCGGTAAAACTCATCATGGAACGAACCATATCCAACAATGTTCGATTTCTCCTTTCAGATACACCATTCAACTGTGGCGTCCCTGGTGGAGTCCATTGTGAGATTATACCATTTTCTTTAAGACAATTGAGAAACTCATTGGTTAAGTATTCCCCTCCTCGATCCGATCAAAGAATCTTAATACTCTTACCAGTTTGCTTCTCTACTTCACTTCTGAATTCTTTGAACTTTTTAAACGATTCAGATTTGTATTTCATTAAATACACATATCCAAATCTAGAATGATCATCAGTGAAAGTAATAAAATAAGAATACTCTCCTCGTTCATTCGTTGTCATAGGTCCACATACGTCTGTGTGTACCAACGCTAACAACTCTGTAACTCTTTCTCCTTTTCCACTAAAAGGGGATTTAGTCATCTTACCCATGAGACAAGATTAATAAGTTGGATATGATTCGTAATCAGATAGCTCTAAAAAGCTCATCTTTATGCAACTTGGTTAATCTTATTTCATTGATGTGACCGAGTCTATAGTGCCACATAAAGGTAAATTAACATCATCTCTTTTTCTTTTCTTAGTTTGTTCAATTTGAAGTATATTTTCATGCAAGTCAAGTATGTAAAGTCCATTCAGTAAATTGCCAACACCATATAAAATATTTTTATTATAAATAGAACAACTGTTGTTCTTTATTATAATATCAAAACCATCCATATCCAATACAGAAATTGAAATAATATTTCTAATGAGTGTTGGAACATAATAACAATTATTTAAACTAATGGACTTGCCCATAGGCAGTGCTAAACAATAAGTTCATACAGCTAATGCAGCAACCTTTGCTCCATTTTCCACTCGTAGGACGACTTCATCCTTGTTCAGCTTTCTACTTCTGCTTAGTCCCTGCATATTATTACATATGTGAGAACTACATTCAGTATCCAATGCCCAAGTAGAATTTTGACTTTCAGAAAAATTAATTTCAATCATGAACAAACCTAAATCGGAAGTCGAAGCTTCTCCAAGCTTCTTTTGGTTCGTAAGATACTACTTGCAGTTCCTCTTCTAGTGTCCTGGCTTATTGCAATGGTAGCAAATTCCTTTGCTATTTGGATCAGGTTTTTTTTTATCCTTTCCTTTCGCCTTGCCCTTAGCCTTCTTGTTTTTCTTCTTTTCAGAAGATACCTTGGGCCTCTTCCTTTTCTTGGAAGAATCATCCACTAGTAAGACTTGGTTCTTGTTAGATGAGAAGTGACCTTCAGCAGTTTTCAGCATGTTAAGTAACTCAGGCAAGCTGACGTCCAACTTATTCATGTGAAAATTCACAACAAATTATGAGAAGGTCTGTCTGGGAGTGACTACAAGATCAAATCTTGACTTAACTCCCCATCCATCACGAACCAAAGCTATTCAAGTTGTTTAATCAGATTAATCATCTTAAGGACATGAGTCTCAACGGTAGTTCCCTCGGTCATACGAGATTGGAAGAGCTCCTTAGATATCTGATATCTAGCAGTCCTACTTTGCTCACTATACAACTCTTTGAGGTGCAGCAATATAGTAGGAGCATCCATAGTTTCATGCTGACGCTGAAGCTCGTTACTCATAGATGCGAGCATGATGCATTGAGCCAAGATTGCATCATCTTGCCACTTTATAAAAGTAGCAATCTCTTCCTTAGAGGCTGTTTCTGTAATATTTGTAGGGACTGGCGAATTTAGGACATAAGAAATCTTTTCAGCAGTGAGAATAATTCCCAGATTCCTTAACCAGCCCGTGTAATTCGGTCCGGTCAGTTTGTTAGCATCAAGTATGCTACGCAGTGATAGTGAGTTTGACATTTTTAAATTCTGCATGTGAAATGGACAACATTTTAGCATACATTCATTTAATTAATTACCAAAATAAATTAGGTCTTTATTTTAAATTGGTATCTCTCACTTTTTCATCAAACTATATTACCCTCAATATATAGTTCAGCAAATCTAAATAAAGATTTGCTAGCGAGAATAAGGATCCCATTTCAAATGTATATAACCTTGTGGTGACACAACAAACGATATATAAATAAATAGGTAGACAACTATTGTCAATTATATCACTATGTAACTCCTTGTATTTTGCCTCTTAGATTATTTTGATCAAGTGCTAACACATCCGAATCAAAATTATCCAAGTTAAGTCTAACCTAGCACTTCCATATATGTGAAGAGAAAAATACCGTCCTTGTGGTGACACAACAAAACAGTAATATTCAATTCCTTAATAAGCATCAAATGTGATAATGCAACGTCTTAAATATCTTTGTCTCCAATTCTTTAAAAATAATTCTAACTAGTCCTATTACATAAACTATTTAAAATAAATAGAAACCTTGATCAGCAGTCAAGGAGAAGTACATAGGAGGGAGATAGAATTTATATTAAAAAAAATTAGAGAAAACGAGGTACGCAGACCCCATTTATAAAACCCATTCATTCAAGCATTCTCTAAAATAAATTCAATCACACATTGGTCAATAGTCCATAATCAATCCCTATTTATTATCATACATATCTCTATATGTATCAATAAATAACATTCATCTCATAAATAATAAAACCATTCCATATATGCATCGATATCAATTAATGGGCAAAAGTTTTGCTAATATTTAGTTTTTGAAACAAAATAAACTCTTTTATTTTAATCAAAAACCAAATCCAAATTAAACTCCTTTAATTTTAGTAATCTGAAATCATATTTCAGATAAAATAAACATCTTTATTTTAAACTTTTATCAATTAAATAAACTATTTATGTTAATTGAGAAAAAGAAAAAAAATTTCAAACTCTGCATACCGGCTCGGCCGCGCTGCACACCAGAAACGTTTTCTGGGTTCGGGCGCAGCCGCGGTCCAGAATGAACTGGAAGCGGCGCGGCTGCGCCGCGATGCAGATTCAGGAAAAAAAATTTCTGCCCAAAAATCTGATCGTATTGCATATGAATTCATACATGGAATCATCAAAATCAATAATTAACACAAGGAATAGGCTCTGATATCACTGTTAGGTTTGTATATAACGCAAGCATGCAATCAAATTACATAAATAGAGTGGAAGCGTGATAAAACAGATTTTAAAAAATTTCATACAAACCATCACCATGATCTTTCCTTATGTTTAACTATCAATTAACGAAAGAGATAGAGATAGAGAATTATACCCTCGTGAATCAAAGCTTCCTCGGGTACAAGTTCACCTCCAATTCCTTCGCGTTCTCCTTGAATTTCACCGACTAAATTCCTTCGCTTGATCAACATTAGCCACCCAAGTGTTTGGCCTCTAAAGGTGATTCACCAAGGAAGTATAGTTGTTCAAGAAGATGAGTGTTGGCAAAACCCTAGTTTCTATCTCTATAGAAATTATAAGTACTCTCCACAATCTAATACAAGAGTGTGTAACCCCAATCTATGATAAGACTTCTCTTATTTATAGATATAGGAAAACCATTCCCTAAACTATTTAGGATTAGGGTTTCTATTATAATTAAACTCCTTTAATTAATTATACTCCTAATCATATTAAGAATTCATGAGAGAGTACTTCTATTAATTAATTCCCAATCCCTATTAGGAATTAAATAATAGTAATAGTAATAATAATAATAATAAGACTCCTCTTATTAATTTATATTTAATATTTCCAAAATATTAAATAATAAATATTAACCTATTTAATTTATTCTATCTCCATAGACTAAATTAAATAAACTTAACTTATTATTATAATTATGCCATTTAATTCTTAAATAAATATTTTTCCTTTTGCGGTGTGACCCTTTAGGTTCTCCATATTAAATCGGTTGTGAATAAATCAATTAGAACAATTCTAATTATATTTAAATAAATAAATTAAACTATTTAATTCATTTAAATAAATAATATTTATTCTACAATAAGGGTAAGCCCCCTTAGCAATCAACGACTTTCCAGATAATATAGATTTCAACATTAATCATAAAAGAACCTTTTAGTGAATAGTTACCGTACAATTCAATCCTTCTACCACACAATGTCCCAATTAAATATAAGACATGAATTTACTGTCAAGTCCTTTATTTAATTATATGTATTTCGATTCCCAAATGTACAACTCTAAATAATGCAAATTAGAAACTCCTTTCTAATTTCATTCTGCCTTGGCCAAAGACTACTGAGTTGTCATTTATCGAATCACACAAGACATTCACATCTTTTACTAGACGTGGTAGATTCTTTATTGATCATTCACCTATCTCCATGTACAACTTATTATACCCAGTCATACCCTTTGATATACCATAAAGGTCTTAAGGGACATGTCAAAGTATAACTCATCATACACAAGATACTATGATACTCAAGTCCAAGGATCACTTGTACTACTATCACTAGAGGAATTTCTATTGACAGGCGAGTAAAACTCCATTAGGTATTCCTTAGCGAGCCACGTTCAGTGAACTTATTCTCCAATAAGCACCTACATACTTGTTTTAGTGTCTCCACATAAATGATTATGAGATCAATCATCCTCTTCCTAAGAGCAAGCAACGTATGTACTAATCTATCCGGATTCACTAATCCCCTTTTTAGTAATCCAATGATTAGGAACGATTTTAGTTTGTGAGCTATCTTGAATTTAGATCTCATTAGCATGATCACTATCATGATTCTAAAAGCATTGCTTTAAACTATGAGTTTATCACATATTATATAACAGCACCATGTAGATAAAGTAAAATGCGTTTAATACTTTTATTAATAAATGAATAAGAATACAAAGTATATGCTACATCATATCAAATATGATTGGCTTGTGTGCATACTACTTTCATGCTTGTGTGTGGATTTTGTGTTCTTAGCTCTTTATCTATCTATCTATGTTTTGTATTTATGTTATTTAGCTCAATTGTAATAATAAATTATCGTTTTAATCAGTTTGTTTAAATAAGATCGAGATGTTTTGAAGTTAGTACTTGGAAGTTCATTAGAGATAATTCCTCGTGGGATCGACAACTTACTTATCACTCTATTACTTGTTGACCGCGTATACTTGCTGTAGACACTCGATTTTTGCATTTCCTATACTAACCCTGACAGGAGGGCAAAATCGTCAATTGACCCGGCACACGAGAATAAAGGGTGGACATAAAGACGAACCCTCAAAACCACCACGACGGGATGATATTGAAGCCGACACGACAACAAGCGAATGTCGAGAGTCAGTTACTGATCACTGTGCTTGCCCGGATGACGTGGCACGTTTCCCGACGGGTTCCGGACTGCCGAGCGCAAACCCGTCAGCGGAAACCAACGGTACGACACGAAAATCGAGACGAGGCACGGAAAACGAGAAAATCAGCACAGTTAGCCGCAGATCAATTCGCGGCCAAGGACGGAACTCGAGGCAGCACAGGACTCGAAGCGCACGGGACTCGAGCGCGGCTGGGGGGAGAACCAAGGGCCAGCCGCAGATCTATCTGCAGCCAGCCGCAGATAGATCTGCGGCTGCCCTTGGCAGTGCTATATTAGGCCAGTTCGCATACAGGAAGAAAAGAGGAGGAATTCAGCAGCAGCAGCAGCTCGGAAATAAGGAGAAAACAGCAGCAAAACAAGAGCCATTAGGAGAGAAAAAGAGTGAAAAGAGTGAGGAATTGTACTAATTTTGTGAGATTATATCTCATATTTTCTACTCTACTCAATACACAAATTCATACATATTGTGGGGATTAATTGCAAGGTGAAAACCCTTTGTTCTTAGCATTTTGTTATACCATTTTGTTGATCTTTTGGTCATCCGAATCACCTTAAATGTAGTTTTTTTCTTATATGTTATTGTGAAGCCATGGGTGAGGGACTATTAGTGAGGGTCTCATCGGAATGAAATTCCCCCTAATAGCCCGATGATATCCGTTTGGTGCAAATCTTAGCTATTATGGTATGGTATCATTCATAGTGTATTTCGATCGTCATTGTAAGATATCCTAGAGTGTTAGGCATCCCGTTGTTGTTTATTTTCGTTATATCCATTTGGTGGTTGTGCAATAAGTTCGGATGTGAGCCTAGGAATGCGACCCCGTGGTCCAAATCCGATGATGGACATTTTTGAATGTATGTAATCGGGTGGATGTATCCGTTATTGTAAATATGTAATCGTCGGGCCTTAAAACGACGCCAAGGCGATAATCGTGTTTAAGGCCCCGGAATAGTGAAACTTGTGATTGTGGGCGTTTGGGGTTATTTTGATGGCTTACATGCCCATGAATAGCCCCGACGCGTGTTTATGCTTGATTGGATTTTGTGATACGAAAAAATGATTTCAAAGATTAAACGATGAAGGTTTTTCCTTAAAATCAAGCAAACTAGGAGGTTAGCATCACGTAGCTAAAAATTTGGAGGTGTTAATGAATGTCGATTTCTATTAAACGAGAAGGCTAAAGAAAGTCGTTTTCAAATGGTTTTATAAAAATAAAACAACGTTTTATTAAATCTTGGTGCGTAGGGTGAAAGATATCCTAGAAGTTGCCCATCATTTTATGAAAGCAATGTATAGATTTCGATTCCTATTTTTTACGAAGGTTTAAAACTCTTTTTTTGCCAAAACGACACCTAAGGAAAATCTCATAGTTTTGCCAACTAAAATCAACCCTTTCTCGCAAAGCTTTCTCGTTTAAGCCGATGGACATTCTAAGGCATTCTCAAAAGAAAAACACAATTTTCCCTAATAATCCAAATGATTCTTTAATGCAAACTCATCACAACATTTACATAGGCACACACACACACACACGCGCACACACACATTTCATGAATTAAAGGATAGGAAAGCATCAAGATTGCGGTAACCGTGCTTCACGGAAGTCGAGGGGTGCCTAACACCTTCCCCTCACTTAAGCAAGCTCCCGAATTCTATGAATCTCGATTCGCAGACCAATTAATTCGGAGTCACATATGAGCCAGCGATTTATAAAAAACGAAAACTCGGATGAGTTGGTACATCCATTTCAAATATACCAACTGGCGACTCTGGTTAAATTGGCTCATCAAAAAAACAATCTTTAAAAAAACCCCGTCGACATTAATGCCGACCTTTTCCAAAAAAATCATCTAATGAAAAGGCTAAAATCGGAAAAGGGTTACAACCCCCGCGTAAGCGATTCCTCCCGGCGTCGACAGCTGGCGACTCTGCTGGGGACATTAGAGGGCTTAAGCCGCGTTTCAAATCTTGATGCTATCCCATCCTCTAAAAATTTATAAATGTGTATGTGCGTACGACATTTTGACGTCTTTTAGTTATTGTTGTGTAAATGTGTGTTGTTGTCCAATGAATAAATGATTGAATGGGTTTCTCTTTACTTTAAAGTAATCATTTGCATACGGTGAGGACGATGATTGTGAATGTATGTTGAGAATGTACCTCCTCCTGAGGCGAACCCGTCGGTTGCTTATTACTGGACTCGATGGGGCTGCTCCCCGGAGATGGCTCAGGAAACGCACCACTCAAATCCGCTCCAATCGAAAGGGCTCAAACGAGTAGATTGCGAAGATTTGGGAACCTTCATGCCGAAAAGCCCGTGAGAGTAACCCTAGGGTAGGTCAGCCTCTGATAAACCCAACGCAGGAAAAGTCTCTTCATGCCCTTTTTTTATGTTCAAGCGTATAAAATGTCATGATCCCATTTCATATATACCTCCCCTGTTGTCAAAAGAGAATACTGACCTCCATGTTTTGCAGGAAACAGCTGGGGAAGCATAATAAAGTCATGTTTAGCATTTGTTATTGCACTAAAAGACTACTAACTTTCTCTTTTGCAGGGAAAGATTAAAAAAAAAAAACCAAAACACAAAATTTACAGCTTTAGCATGCATCCGCATCCTTTCATTGCCCAAGACTGAAACTTCGAACCGTTTGCCTGCAGGATTGCTCCTCAAACCCGTTCGCAGTCTAAAAAAGCCCAGGTCTCTAACTCTGAAATGGCGGATCTTCCCAATCATAGTTCCATCTCTCGGGAAGAGTTTGATGATTTTAAAAAGCAGATGATGGAAATGGCCACCATGCTAAAAGAACAGTTCCTAATCAGACAGGATTCGTCAAACCAGGGACCGCATAATGTACCACCGCCGGGGGGTGACCAGAATCCTCCTAAGGATGATGCAATCCTATTTAAAAATAACCAACATCAGCTTAAGGACGAGCCGGTCCTCCCAAAGGTCATTCCTGCCCTCAACAAAACAGTAATCACGATTCCAGAGGAGGGAGATACTGATGACCTTCGCAGAAAAATGAAGCAGATGGAGGAGACCATCCAATCTCTAAAAGGCATAGGCTCCTTGGGTAGGGTTAATTATGCAGATTTGTGTGTCTTCCCCGGAACCAGATATCCAGAGAAATTTAAGATTCCCGAATTCGAGAAATACAATAGGAAGGGGGATCCTTACACTCACCTGAAAATATATATTGGAGAACTGGGGTCCTATGCGGAAGACGAAGGATTAAGGATGTAATTATTCCAGAAAAGCTTGACGGGGGAGGCGAGGATCTGGTATGCCCGTCTCGATAATGCCCGGATTCATAATTGGGAGGAGCTGGCCCATACCTTTCTGACACAATATAGCTTTCAGGCACAGATGGCCCCGGATAGATATCAAATGACAAAAATCAAGAAGCAACCAAGGGAAACCTTCAGGGACTATGCCCAACGATGGAGGGGTATGGCCGCACAAGTGAATCCTCCAATGAGTGAGTCAGAGATGGTGATGACCTTTGTGGATATACAAGAAGCACCTTATTATGAGCGGGTCATATCAGGGGTTGGAAGACCTTTTGCCGAGATGATAAAACACGGTGAAATGGTGGACATGGGGTTGAAATCGGGTAAAATCCGGGACTTCACAGCTCTTGAAACGGCTGCGGAACAAATCCAAAGTGGGAATTATGGCAATACTTCCCGCAGGCCCCAAAAGCGAAAAGAGGAAGATGTCTCTCTCGTGCTGCAGGGATCATCCAGGAAAGTGGAGAATAGCCCTCCTGTACAAATACAGAGATTTGGGCCGCCCCGGCAACCCAATTTTGATGATCCCAGAACGGACGGACGAAGGAGGTTTGAGACCACACAGAGGCGGGTATTCACCCCGCTTGGGGATCCTCTTGAGCAGATTTTGGCAATATTGATGTCACAGAGGAAGATTGTCGATTTGGCACCTCCATGTGACCCGAAGGGAAGAAAATTTGACCCCAGTAAAAAGTGTGCATATCATTCGGGTTCCCCGGGTCATGACACTCAGGAATGTTGGACGCTGAAACACATAATTCAAAACATGATTGATAGCGGGGAGATCGTGGTGGAACAGCCCGAGCCGCCAAATGTTAAAATCAATCCCCTGCCGAAGCATGATGGGGGAGGGGTCAATATGGTGGAAGCCATCGAAATCGAGGGACCGCCAAGGCGAGATTATATGACAAGGATTGATGAGATGGTTGGCATGACGGGTAGTCAGGAGAATATGCAAGGGGCACCGATTAGGTTGACGGGCGCAAGCCGGAGTACCACAGGGGGGCCTATCAAGTTAGCGGCTCCAAAACCTCTCATCATCGCAGCAAGACCACAGATCCCTATTTGCAATCTAAAAACAGTACCGTGGAACTACGGGGGTGTATTAGAGGAGGCGACCAGTTGTGCTTCCGTAACATCAAAGGGGAATCCCTTGTATCTTCCGGGAAGAGTCCTCAAGAGTAAGAGAAAGGATAGCGAGAGGATATCCGAGGAGAAAGCCGTGGAGTTCTTGGAAAGGATGGATCATCCGGAAGTAAGGGGGACCAAGACGGTGAACGAGGAATCGACTCTAACGTCGATCATGAATTTGGTGTTGTCATCCAACGACCACTGCAGAATCTTGGCCAAAGTCCTAGGGGAGGCTCACATTCCCAAGACAATTAGCCAAGAAAGTTTCGGCCGCCTAGTGGACCATCTGCTAGAGAACAATGTGCTATCATTCACAGATGATGATATCCCGAAAGAGGGAAGGGGGCATCGGAGACCGCTGCACATCGCAGTGATCTCATCAGGGTATGTCATGAATGGGGTGCTGATTGATGGGGGATCAGCACTGAATATTTGTCCCCTCAGTACACTAAGGAAAATGAACATTAATCCCAAGCGCTTGCGGGCCAGTCACGTGGTGGTGCGAGCCTTCGATGGATCCCGGAAGGATACATTGGGAGAAATAGAGTTGCCCGTGGAGATAGGGCCGTGTACTTTTGATATTTCCTTTCAGGTCCTGGATATCTCCGCCAGTTATAACATGTTATTGGGAAGACCATGGATACATATGGCTGGGGCAGTTCCCTCTACACTACACCAACAAATCAAGTTCATCGTCAGCGGGAATCTGGTAACGATCTCCGCAGAGCGTAATGACCCTTTCCCGTCCAAGAATGGTCTGCCAGTAATCAATGTGGATGAATCCGCGGCGCCTGCCAGTTTTCAAGCACTGGAAATCAGCTCTCCCCACTATAGAGGTCTGGGAGCTCCAGCCATAAAATCGAAAGCCTCCCCTGAGCTCACCTTCGTTGCTAGAGAAATGATGAAGATGAAGTTTCAACCTGGGCAGGGGTTGGGAAAAGACAGCCAAGGAATTTCCACGCCTATTCAACTGCCCAACCAGACAGGCAGGGCAGGGTTGGGATATCATGGAGGCATAGAGCGGAACCACTCGCGAAGGGAAATCCCATTTCGATCGACCGGAATCCTAATGCCGAAGGTCCACAATGAACAAGGGACAGACAAGCCCGTGTCCGAATTAGAAGGTAAAGAATTAACTCTTGCGGATGATGAGTCAGTCAAAAGGAAGAGTTTCCTGCGGGAGGTCATGCAGCAGTTCGAAACCAAATGCTATATCTCTGGACCATCAATAAACATTGGAGAGGGGAAGGATACGGCCACAACGTCGGGAGCCCTACAGAGTGTGCCTGTCATCGATTGGGCAGGATTAGTTATCCCTAATAAGGCTGTGAGGGAGGACGGATACGATGTGGCGGTAGTCGTCAAGGAGGTCCCTGGAACACAGCCGTCTGTCATATGTCGCATCCCGACTGATCTGACCACCGATAACTGGACGATGGAGCCAATAATATCCAGACAAGGGTAAAACATGGTGCCGGGGTGGTAGATCCCGGAGAGTGGGGGATGAATGTCTACCAGTTTTGGTTCTTTATTTTATATTTTGCATAACTATGTTATTTTGTCATGTTATTTTAAGAGCGATCATTGTGGAAGGATGAATTATATATATGACAGTATTTTGTTTCAATGTCAGGTGTACCAATTTGAGTATTCCTTGCTTAACAAGCGATCCCTCAAATTTGAATGATGACTATGATTTTGATATTGAGCTGGATTTCGATTTAATGGGTATTGAGCAGGACGAGACAGATTACGATGACGCACCTGACGAGATCAAAGGGTGGGTCGAGGATAAACCCAAACCCAACTTAGACCAAACCGTCACCATAAATATCGGAACCCCTGACCAACCCAAAGAGCTCAAGATCGGGACAGACCTGACCCCTAACTAGAAAGTAGAAATGACCAAATTGCTACGCCAGTATGAGGATGTGTTCGCCTGGTCTCATGAGGACATGATCGGATTATCCACCGACATTGTGGTACACCAGTTGCCCATCAAGGAAGGTTTCAAGCCCGTCAAGCAAAAACTAAGAAAGCTAAAACCGGAATGGAGCTTGAAGGTAAAGGAGGAGATCATCAAACAGTTCAGGGCTGGAATCATCATGGTGTCCACCTACCCAGAATGGTTGTCCAATGTGGTCCCAGTGGCTAAGCCTGGAGGAAGGGTGAGGGTATGTGTTGACTATAGAGATCTGAACAAGGCCAGTCTCAAGGATAATTTCCCAGTACCTTTTATACACATATTGGTGGATAACACAGCCCAATACGAGATGTACTCTTTCGTTGATTGCTTTGCGGGGTATCATCAGATAATGGTGGCAGAGGAGGACCGGGAGAAAACAGCCTTCATCACCCCTTGGGGCACTTTCTGCTATAGACGGTTGGCTTTCGGTCTCACAAATGCAGGGGCTACTTATCAAAGAGCTATGATGGCCCTGTTCCACGATATGATGCACAAGGAGATAGAGGTCTACGTGGATGACATTATCGTGAAGTCAAAGATAGAATCTGATCATGTGACCCATCTCCAAAAGCTATTTGACCGGCTCAGAAAATATAATTTAAGGCTCAATCCGGCAAAGTGTGCTTTCGGAGTGCAATCGGGCAAACTCTTGGGATTCCTGGTTAGTGATCGTGGCATCGAGTTGGATCCGGCCAAGATTAAGGCCATTGTGGATATGCCGGCACCCCGCACTGAAAAGGAAATAAGAGGATTTCTGGGAAGAATAAATTTCATCAGCCGCTTCATATCCCATTTGACAACCACGTGCGAGCCAATTTTCAAGCTGTTAAGAAAAGATGTCTCCCAAGAATGGAATGAGCAATGCCAGGAAGCCTTTCAGATCATTAAGAAGCAGCTGACGGAAGCACCCGTGCTGGTACCCCCGAGGGATGAGATCCCTCTATTCATGTATATATCAGTCAATGACATTGCGATGGGCTGTATGCTGGGGCAGAAGAATGAATCAGGCAAAGAGCAGGCCATTTATTACCTCAGCAAGAGATTTAGCCGATGTGAACAGAATTACACCCCTATCGAAAGGACCTGTTGTGCTTTGGCTTGGGCTGCAATGAGATTACAACATTATCTCCACGGGCACACCACGTACCTGATATCAAGGATGGATCCCCTGAAATATATCTTTGAACGGCCCATGCTGAACTGTCGACTTTCAAGATGGCAGTTAATCTTACAGCAGTTCGACATTGTATACGTAACTCAGAAAGCCATGAAGGGGCAGGGAATTGCAGATCAATTGGCAGAAGCGCCATCAGGGGGAATGGAGCCTTTAGACACTCCTTTGCCGGGCGAAGACGTATTCTGGATCTTGCGCGCGAGAGAAGATGACGAGGGGCAGTTCTGGAAATTGTATTTTGATGGTGCCATGAATGCGGAAGGGGCAGGAGCCGGAGCAGTCCTGGTCTCTATCACAGGAGAGCAATACCCCGTAGCCACTAAATTACAGTTCAGTAACTCAAACAACACAGCTAAGTATGAGGGATGTATATTGGGACTCCGTTTGGCTCGCGATATGGGGGTGAAAAGGTTAGCAGTGTTCGGGGATTCGGAGCTGGTAATCAGACAAGCGATCGGGGTGTACAGCACTAAAGAGCTCCGGTTGCTTCCATACCACCGTTGTGTTATCCAACTGATGCAAGAGTTCGAAGATATCGCTTTCCGACACATCCCCCGGGGACGGAATGATTTCGCCGATGCATTGGCGACTTTAGCTTCTCTAGTCCACACAATCAAGAGCAGGAACGTTCCACAGATTGAGATAGCAGTGCAGAACGCCCCGGCATACGAGGAGCACGTGGCGGTACTATCGGACGAAGGGGTTCTGCCAAAGCAGCCTTGGTATCACGACATAAGGGAATATCTGAGGGATAGATCCATTCCCGACCAAGCCAGCCGAGCGGAGAGGTTGAGAATTCAAAAGATGGCAATGAAATTTTATCTGAGCGGAGATTCACTGTACAAGAGGGATGCCAATTTGGGATTGCTACGATGTGTAAATGAAATGCAGGCCCAAAAGATTATGGACGAAATACATGGTGGAGTGTGTGGGCCACACATGAGTGGGCCGATGCTGGCCAAGAAGATCTTGAGAACGGGGCATTACTGGTTGACGCTGAAAGCCGACTGTGATGATCACGTCAAGCGGTGTTACGAATGCCAGGCGCACGGTAATGTTATCCATGCGCCTCCCAATGAACTGCACTGTATGACCTCCCCTTGGCCATTCTCAATGTGGGGTATGGATGTGATCGGACCAATAGAGCCCAAAGCAAGCAACGGCCACCGATTCATTTTCGTCATGATCGATTACTTCACTAAATGGGTAGAAGCAGCTTCCTTCCCCAAAGTAACTCAGGAGATCATCGTCGGTTTCATCAGGAATAATGTCATCTGCCGATACGGGCAACCTGAGGTTTTAGTCTCCGACAATGCCAAGAATTTGAACAATGCCCTCATGAAGGGATTATGCGACCAATTTAAGATCAAGCACCTCAATTCTGTCATTTACCGTCCTAAGATGAATGGGGCAGTGGAGGCTGCAAATAAGAATATCAAGAAGATCATGGCGAAAATGTCTGCTAATCATCGGGGATGGCCGGATCTGCTACCTCTCACCTTGCTGGCGTACAGAACGTCGGTACGTACTTCTACAGGGGCAACCCCGTACGCTCTGGTATACGGAATGGAAGCGGTTCTGCCAGTTGAGGTTGAGATGGCGTCCCTCAGAATCTTGATTGATGCTCGGATAAACGAGGAGGATTGGATGCAAAGTCGGTACGACCAATTGGCCCTAATTGATGAAAGGAGGGTGGCCGCTGTGTTGCACGGTCAGTTATATCAGCAAAGGATCTCCCGATCATACGACAAGAAGATAAGACCTCGAAAATTCAAAGGAAATGACCTAGTGTTAAAGAGAGTAATGCCTTGTCAAGACGAAGCCAAGGGGAAGTTTGCCCCGAACTGGGAGGGGCCTTTTGTGATTAAGAAAGTGCTGTCCGGAGGAGCCCTTATATTGCAAGAGATGGATGGGGAGGTGTTTCCACAACCCCTTAATTCCGACTCGGTGAAGCGGTTCTATGCATAAAAAAAAAAAAAAAAAAAAAAAAAAAATATCCCTCATCATTTTTCCCCTCGTTCTTTGAAAGAACGAACTACGTAGGACCTGATCTCCCGACTTGTGGGGGTACGTAGGCAGCCATTGTGGCACGGTCCCATTCCTTACAAATAACCCTTTCTTCTATCAAAACCGATTCCCAACAGCCAGAAAACCTTCCTACACCCTCGAAACTCTCCCGAAACCAGCCACCTGATCAGTTTCATCTCAAATAACCTAACCCTAACCCAACCAAGCAGTTAGCCCGAATCTAAGACTCAGCCGATGAAATCGACAGGATATGCGGCAATATCTGACAAGTCCCCATCAAGACTTGAGAAGAGAAAGAAGGCGAAATATCAAAATCATGGTTAGCTGGATAAAATGAGGGTCCAATGAAAGGCAACGATACGACAAAAGGGGAAAACGACTAAATCTAAATACTTGTCTATATAAATAGGTCATTTTGTTACAAGGTTTCTCTTTTTGATAACCGATGAAACTGACATAGTCTATGCAGGAAATAAAATGATCTACCAATTTAAAACTAATCGAAGCAGGATGGATAAAGTGGTGGATAGATCTGAGGCATCGACATTCCCTGCAATCTGCTGCCCCATCATGTCGACGCGATCCAATACGCAGTGGCTCGGCTAACGGTCTCAGAGTGAGCATCTATAATTTCCTTAGTCTGCAATACAATGGCGTCTCTATCAGCATGAGCAACATCCCTGGCCAGAATAGCAGCATCTCTCTCAACAAGAGCAGCATGCCTCTCAGCCTCGGTAGTAATCGAGATGCGTGAACACCGAACGGACAGGGACCTAATGGCTCAGAATACCCTCCGCAAAGCCCGCCGACACCGGAAAGGATAATAAGGATCAGGAACGCTCCGGAAGATCATCTGTCATATCTCTGTCACTAGCGACAAACCGTCCAATCAGCGGAGAAGCCACCGACCAATCCTGTGGGAGGATCAAGATCCAAGCATACCACGGCATCTGGCGACGACACCTGTGGAAAATAGTATCAAAAAGACTGTACAGGGGTCATTCTCTATCCATGAATAAAAAGCTTGCATCATACATGACTCGTTATGTGAAAATAAAATACAAAATTCTGAATAAGTCGGACGTCGAACACGACGAATAAAAGCAAACCGCGACAGAGTGGTGAGCAAACCCTGGGAAGGGCTGAGATCCACGCAACCCACAACAAGATGGTGAGCAACCCTGGGAAGGGCTGGTATCCACTAAAAGAAAAAAAAGACAAAAACAACAAACCCTGGGAAGGGCTGAGATCCAAGCAAACCGCGACAGAGTGGTGAGCAAACCTGGGAAGGCATCCAAGCAAACCGCGACAGAGTGGTGAGCAAACCCTGGGAAGGGCTGAGATCCACGCGAACCACAACAAGATGGTGAGCAACCCTGGGAAGGGCTGATATCCACAAAAAGAAAAAAGACAAAAACAACAAACCCTGGGAAGGGCTGAGATCCAAGCAAACCGCGACAGAGTGGTGAGCAAACCTGGGAAGGCATCCAAGCAAACCGCGACAGAGTGGTGAGCAAACCCTGGGAAGGGCTGAGATCCACGCGAACCACAACAAGATGGTGAGCAACCCTGGGAAGGGCTGATATCCACAAAAAGAAAAAAGACAAAAACAACAAACCCTGGGAAGGGCTGAGATCCAAGCAAACCGCGACAGAGTGGTGAGCAAACCTGGGAAGGCATCCAAGCAAACCGCGACAGAGTGGTGAGGAAACCCTGGGAAGGGCTGAGATCCACGCGAACCACAACAAGATGGTGAGCAACCCTGGGAAGGGCTGATATCCACAAAAAGAAAAAAGACAAAAACAACAAACCCTGGGAAGGGCTGAGATCCAAGCAAACCGCGACAGAGTGGTGAGCAAACCTGGGAAGGCATCCAAGCAAACCGCGACAGAGTGGTGAGCAAACCCTGGGAAGGGCTGAGATCCACGCGAACCACAACAAGATGGTGAGCAACCCTGGGAAGGGCTGATATCCACAAAAAGAAAAAAGACAAAAACAACAAACCCTGGGAAGGGCTGAGATCCAAGCAAACCGCGACAGAGTGGTGAGCAAACCTGGGAAGGCATCCAAGCAAACCGCGACAGAGTGGTGAGCAAACCCTGGGAAGGGCTGAGATCCACGCGAACCACAACAAGATGGTGAGCAACCCTGGGAAGGGCTGATATCCACAAAAAGAAAAAAGACAAAAACAACAAACCCTGGGAAGGGCTGAGATCCAAGCAAACCGCGACAGAGTGGTGAGCAAACCTGGGAAGGCATCCAAGCAAACCGCGACAGAGTGGTGAGCAAACCCTGGGAAGGGCTGAGATCCACGCGAACCACAACAAGATGGTGAGCAACCCTGGGAAGGGCTGATATCCACAAAAAGAAAAAAGACAAAAACAACAAACCCTGGGAAGGGCTGAGATCCAAGCAAACCGCGACAGAGTGGTGAGCAAACCTGGGAAGGCATCCAAGCAAACCGCGACAGAGTGGTGAGCAAACCCTGGGAAGGGCTGAGATCCACGCGAACCACAACAAGATGGTGAGCAACCCTGGGAAGGGCTGATATCCACAAAAAGAAAAAAGACAAAAACAACAAACCCTGGGAAGGGCTGAGATCCAAGCAAACCGCGACAGAGTGGTGAGCAAACCTGGGAAGGCATCCAAGCAAACCGCGACAGAGTGGTGAGCAAACCCTGGGAAGGGCTGAGATCCACGCGAACCACAACAAGATGGTGAGCAACCCTGGGAAGGGCTGATATCCACAAAAAGAAAAAAGACAAAAACAACAAACCCTGGGAAGGGCTGAGATCCAAGCAAACCGCGACAGAGTGGTGAGCAAACCTGGGAAGGCATCCAAGCAAACCGCGACAGAGTGGTGAGCAAACCCTGGGAAGGGCTGAGATTCACGCGAACCACAACAAGATGGTGAGCAACCCTGGGAAGGGCTGATATCCACAAAAAGAAAAAAGACAAAAATAACAAACCCTGGGAAGGGCTGAGATCCAAGCAAACCGCGACAGAGTGGTGAGCAAACATGGGAAGGCATCCAAGCAAACCGCGACAGAGTGGTGAGCAAACCCTGGGAAGGGCTGAGATCCACGCGAACCACAACAGGATGGTGAGCAACCCTGGGAAGGGCTGATATCCACAAAAAAAGACAAAAACAACAAACCCTGGGAAGGGCTGAGATCCAAGCAAACCGCGACAGAGTGGTGAGCAAACCTGGGAAGGCATCCAAGCAAACCGCGACAGAGTGGTGAGCAAACCCTGGGAAGGGCTGAGATCCACGCGAACCACAACAAGATGGTGAGCAACCCTGGGAAGGGCTGGTATCCACAAAAAAGAAAAAAAGACAAAAAAACAACAAACCCTGGGAAGGGCTGAGATCCAAGCAAACCGCGACAGAGTGGTGAGCAAACCCTGGGAAGGGCTGAGATCCAAGCAAATCACGTATGTATTGTCATTCTTGTGCACTGTCATTCATGCATCGAGTGTCTATTCTTTATCCTGTTCATTTCATTTATCATTTCATAAACATGATAAAGAGGGGCAGCTGTAGACACCCGATTTTTGCATTTCCTATACTAACCCTGACAGGAGGGCAAAATCGTCAATTGACCCGGCACACGAGAATAAAGGGTGGACATAAAGACGAACCCTCAAAACCACCACGACGGGATGATATTGAAGCCGACACGACAACAAGCGAATGTCGAGAGTCAGTTACTGATCACTGTGCTTGCCCGGATGACGTGGCACGTTTCCCGACGGGTTCCGGACTGCCGAGCGCAAACCCGTCAGCGGAAACCAACGGTACGACACGAAAATCGAGACGAGGCACGGAAAACGAGAAAATCAGCACAGTTAGCCGCAGATCAATTCGCGGCCAAGGACGGAACTCGAGGCAGCACAGGACTCGAAGCGCACGGGACTCGAGCGCGGCTGGGGGGAGAACCAAGGGCCAGCCGCAGATCTATCTGCGGCCAGCCGCAGATAGATCTGCGGCTGCCCTTGGCAGTGCTATATTAGGCCAGTTCGCATACAGGAAGAAAAGAGGAGGAATTCAGCAGCAGCAGCAGCTCGGAAATAAGGAGAAAACAGCAGCAAAACAAGAGCCATTAGGAGAGAAAAAAAGTGAAAAGAGTGAGGAATTGTACTAATTTTGTGAGATTATATCTCATATTTTCTACTCTACTCAATACACAAATTCATACATATTGTGGGGATTAATTGCAAGGTGAAAACCCTTTGTTCTTAGCATTTTGTTATACCATTTTGTTGATCTTTTGGTCATCCGAATCACCTTAAATGTAGTTTTTTCTTATATGTTATTGTGAAGCCATGGGTGAGGGACTATTAGTGAGGGTCTCATCGGACTGAAATTCCCCCTAATAGCCCGATGATATCCGTTTGGTGCAAATCTTAGCTATTATGGTATGGTATCATTCATAGTGTATTTCGATCGTCATTGTAAGATATCCTAGAGTGTTAGGCATCCCGTTGTTGTTTATTTTCGTTATATCCATTTGGTGGTTGTGCAATAAGTTCGGATGTGAGCCTAGGAATGCGACCCCGTGGTCCAAATCCGATGATGGACATTTTTGAATGTATGTAATCGAGTGGATGTATCCGTTATTGTAAATATGTAATCGTCGGGCCTTAAAACGACGCCAAGGCGATAATCGTGTTTAAGGCCCCGGAATAGTGAAACTTGTGATTGTGGGCGTTTGGGGTTATTTTGATGGCTTACATGCCCATGAATAGCCCCGACGCGTGTTTATGCTTGATTGGATTTTGTGATACGAAAAAATGATTTCAAAGATTAAACGATGAAGGTTTTTCCTTAAAATCAAGCAAACTAGGAGGTTAGCATCACGTAGCTAAAAATTTGGAGGTGTTAATGAATGTCGATTTCTATTAAACGAGAAGGCTAAAGAAAGTCGTTTTCAAATGGTTTTATAAAAATAAAACAACGTTTTATTAAATCTTGGTGCGTAGGGTGAAAGATATCCTAGAAGTTGCCCATCATTTTATGAAAGCAATGTATAGATTTCGATTCCTATTTTTTACGAAGGTTTAAAACTCTTTTTTTGCCAAAACGACACCTAAGGAAAATCTCATAGTTTTGCCAACTAAAATCAACCCTTTCTCGCAAAGCTTTCTCGTTTAAGCCGATGGACATTCTAAGGCATTCTCAAAAGAAAAACACAATTTTCCCTAATAATCCAAATGATTCTTTAATGCAAACTCATCACAACATTTACATAGGCACACACACACACACACGCGCACACACACATTTCATGAATTAAAGGATAGGAAAGCATCAAGATTGCGGTAACCGTGCTTCACGGAAGTCGAGGGGTGCCTAACACCTTCCCCTCACTTAAGCAAGCTCCCGAATTCTATGAATCTCGATTCGCAGACCAATTAATTCGGAGTCACATATGAGCCAGCGATTTATAAAAAACGAAAACTCGGATGAGTTGGTACATCCATTTCAAATATACCAACTGGCGACTCTGGTTAAATTGGCTCATCATAAAAACAATATTTAAAAACCCCGTCGACATTAATGCCGACCCTTTTCCAAAAAATCATCTAATAAAAAGGCTAAAATCGGAAAAGGGTTACAACCCCCGCGTAAGCGATTCCTCCCGGCGTCGACACTTGCGCGTATTTATCGATTGCGAAATTGACTAACAAGTTTTTGGCACCGTTACTGGGGAATTAGTTTTCTAATATTTTTCCAATATTGATTTCAATCTAGTTGATCTTAATTTAAACTTTTAGTTATGTAATTATTTTTGTTAGTTGTTTGTGCGTGGTTGCCGATTGCGATGAATAGGCTGACAAGACTGTAAGTAAATGTGGTTCTTGTGCAAGACTTGGCATAAGCTGGGGCCTTACAGTTTTGTTTATTGCTATCGTTTGTGAAATTGGATTGACAAGACTGTATGTAAATGCATTGCTCTTGTGCAAGATTTAACGTAACTGTTGAAGCCTTACAGTCCGATTTTGCATAACACATTTTTAATAAAAAAAATAATAAAAAGATGATAATATATATATATATATATTATTTATTCGTTAGTATTTTGCTTTGTTAATTTAGTATTTGTTATGTTTTGATTATTAGTTAGTATTTGTTATATATGAAAAATAAAATAAGAATAATAATAATAATAATAATAATAATTGACTTATTTGAATGATTTAGCTTCGTGATAATCATGTGAAATATCATCGAATAAAAATAATAAAAATAATTTTTTTTTCTTGCTTTTGAAGTTTATAAGAGGTCCTATCACTACATTGATTTTACGCTATTTGTGATCGTTGTGCGCTTAAAAGCATTTTCGTTTTGTTTTTGATTTTATGATTATTATCATTAATTGATTTTAACTTAATTAATTATAATGTGTTTTATGCAATTTACTGCTTGTAGATGCTTGAACCAAATTTTGAAGCCATACTAATCATGGCAGCCAAGGCTAGGTAACAGCACCAGCTAAGGCAGCCCAGCAACATAACTAGCACAACAGTAGGCAAGCCAAGGCCAGGCAGCCACACGCAGCCAGCAAGCACGCGCGCGCACGCAACAACCTTGGCAACCAAGGCAGCCCCAACAGCAACAGGCGCGCGTCACTCGGCAGGACGGGCCAGCGCAGTTGCGCCCAGAGTCAGTGCAGCTGCGCCAGAATCCAGGGAGCACAGCGCAGCTGCGCCATTTCCAGCGCATCTGCGCCATATCGGGATTTCAATTTTTTTAAAGTAGCCCAATAGCCCATTTTTTGTCCATTCTTTTTGAAAGTAGTATGCACGCAAGCCAATCATATTTGATATGATGTAGCATATACTTTGTAATCTTATTCGATTGTTAAAGGCATTTTACATTATCTACATGGTGCTGTTATATTAAATGTGATAAACCCATAGTTTTGAGCAATGCTTTTAGAATCATGATGGTGATCATGCTAATGAGATCTAAATTCTAGATAGCTCACAAACTAAAATCGTTCCTAATCGATGGATTACTAAAAAGGGGATTAGTGAATCCGGATAGATTAGTACATACGTTGCTTGCTCTTATGAAGAGGATGATTGATCTCATAATCATTTGTGTAGAGACACTAAAGCAAGTATGTAGGTGCTTATTAGAGAATAAGTTCACTGAATGTGGCTCCCTAAAGAATACCTAATGGAGTTTTACTCGCCTGTCAATAGGAATTCCTCTAGTGATAGTAGTACAAGTGATCCTTGGACTTGAGATCATCATAGTATCTTTTGTGTGATGAGTTATACTTTGACATGTCTCTTAAGACCCTTAGGATATATCAAAGGGTATGATTGGGTATAATAAGTTGCACATGGAGATAGATGAATGATCAACAAAGAATCTACCACTTCTAGTAAAAGGAGAGAATGTCCTATGTGATTCGATAAATGACGACTCAGAAATCTTTGGCCAAAGCAGAATGAAATTAGAAAGGAGTTTTTAATTTGCATTAATGAGAGGTGTGCATTCGAGAATAGAAATACATATAATTAAATAAAATAAGACTTGACAGTAATTCCATGTCTTATATTTAATTGGGACATTGTATGGTAGAAGGATTGAATTGTACGGTAACTATTCACTGAAAGGTTCTTTTGTGATTGATGTTGAAATCTATATTATCTGGAAAGTCGTTGATCGTTAATGGGACTTACCCTTATTGTAGAATAAATATTATTTATTTAAATAAATTAAATAGTTTAATTTATTTATTTAAATAGGATTAAAATTGTTCTAATTGATTTATTCACAACCGGTTTAATATGGAGAATCTAAAGGGTCACACCGCAAAAGAAAAATATTTATTTAAGAAGTAAATGGCATAATCGTAATAATAAGTTAAGTGTATTTAATTTAATCTATGGAGATAGAATAAATTAAATAGCTTAATATTTATTATTTAATATTTTGGAAATATTAAATATAAATTAATAAGAGGAGTCTTATTATTATTATTACTATTACTATTATTTAATTTCTAATAGGGATTGGGAATTAATTAATAGAAGTACTCTCTCATGAATTCTAATTGGATTAGGAGCATAATTAATTAAAGGAGTTTAATTAGAATAAAAAACTTAATCCTAAATAGTTTAGAAGGGTTCCCTATATCTTTAAATAAGAGGAGTCTTATCATGATTTAGGGTTAGACAGTTACACACTCTTCCATTATAATTGGAGAGAAAGAGTACTTGCAATTTCTATAGAGATAGAAACTAGGGTTTTGACAACACTCATCTTCTTGAACAACCATTATTCCTTGGTGGATCACCTCTAGAGGCCAAATACTTGGGTGGCTAACGTTGATCAAAGGAAGGAATTTAATCGGTGGAATTCAAGGAGAACGCGAAGGATTTGGAGGTGAACTCGTACCTGTGGAAGCATGGTTCTACAAGGGTATGATTCTCATACTTTATCTCTTTCGTTTAATTGATAATTGAGCACATGGATGATCATGGTGATGGTTTGTATGAAAAATTTTAAAATCCGTTTTATTGCGCTTCCGTACTATTTATGTAATTTGATTGCATGTTCGCGCTATATACAAACCTAACAGTGGTATCAGAGCCTAACCTTGTGCTAATTATCGATTATTATGATTCCATATATGTATGGGTATGCGATTGGATTGATTTTCTGGGCAACGAAAAAAAATTTCGAAGTCTGCTACGCGGCGCGGCCGCGCCGCTTCCAGTTCATTCTGGAGCGCGACCGCGCCCGAATCCAGAAATCATTTATGGGGGTGCAGCACGGCCGCGCCGCTCCTAGTTCATTTTGGAGCGCGACCGCGCTGGTCTACAGATTTTGAATTTTTTTTATTTTGATTTTATTTATTTTCAATTAAGATAAAAGGTTTATTTTCAATTGGAATATAATTAAAATTAAAAGTTTTATTTGAACTTAGAATTGGATTCTAAGTTAATTAGAATAAAGGAGTTTATTCACATATGGAATAGGATTCCATGTTTCCTTAAAAATAAAGTTGTTTATTTTGATAAGGAATATGATTCAACATATTTTATTTTCCAACAATTTTAAGTTAAAATAAAAGAGTTTGTTTTGAACTTGAAATTGGATTCCATGTTAATTGAAATAAAATAGTTTATTTTGATTTGGAATTTGATTAAAAATAAAGGAGTTTATTTTTATTCAAAATTGGATAAAATAAAATAAATAAGTTTATTATGATTTAAATTTTGATTAAAATAAAGGAGTTTATTTTTGTTTCAAAATTAGATTTCTAGTAAACTTTTAATTGCCCATTAAATGATATCAATGCATATATGGAATGATTTTATTATTCATGAGATGAATGTTATTTATTGATACATATGAAGATATGTATGATAAGTGATTGAATTTATTTTAGTGGATGCTTGAATGAATGGGTTTTTATAAATGGGGTCTGCGTACCTCGTCTTCTCTAGTTTTTCTTGATGTAAATTCTATCTTCCTCCTATGTACCTCCCCTTGACTGCTGATCAAGATTTCTATTTATTGTAAATAGTTTATGTAATAGGTTTAGTTAGAATTACTTGAAGAATTGGAGACAAAGGAGCAAGGAGCGCTTGAAGACCCGTTTGTAATGGAGCCCGGGTTTAAATGTAATAGTTATATTTAAATTTTGATCTTGCACCCTAGGTTTGACCTTTTGGTTCACTTGGTGGCTCTAGTGAACCAAACTAGAATAAAAGTCCATAATCAATCCGGGTAGAATATAGTATTCTATATGTGCATGCTTACTATGTATATATTATATATTATACAACATGCTTCGCATGTTAAATAATATGACGCGTATTTTATATATATATATGTGCATGCGCGCTAAACAAGATGAGACAAATAATAACAAACTCCTCAAAGAAATTATATTAAGTCCTAAGCGTTCAAAGATATTAGGATATCGAGCGTGGCCTTCTAGCATAGTAAAACGATAGAGTATTAAATATTTAATACGAGTTTGTTGTGCACACACAAGGCGAGTATTAAATATTTAAGATGTTGTTTTATCACATTTGATGCTTATTAAGGAATTGAACATTACTGCTTTGTTGTGCACACACAAGGGCGGTCTTTTTCTCTTCACATATATGGAAGTGCTAGGTTGGACTTAACTTAGATTATTTTAGTTCGGATGTGCACACACTTGACCATTATAATCTAAGAGGCAAAATCCAAGGAGTTATATAGTGATGTAATTGACAATAGTTGTCTACCTATTTATTTATATATAGTTAGTTGTGCACACACAAGGCTATATACATTTGAAATGGGATCCTTATTCTCACTAGCAAACCTTTAATTAGATTTGCCGAACTATATATATTGAGGGTAATATAGTTTGATGAAAAAGTGAGAGATACCAATTTAAAATAAAGACCTAATTTATTTTGGTAATTAATTAAGAAATGAATGTATGCTAAAATATTGTTAAATTACAAATTCATTTACAGAATTTTACGATGTCTAATTCACTATCACTACAGAGCATATTAGATGCTAATTAACTAGGACCAAATTAAAAGGACTGGTTAAAGAATTTGAGAATAGTTCTCAAGGCTGAAAAACTATCTTATGTCCTTAATATGTCTATCTCTGCAATGGTTGCAGACAATGCCTCAGAGGAAGAGATTGCTACTTTTAGAAAGTGGCAAGATGATGCATAGTTGACTCAATGCATCATGCTCGCATCCATGAGTAACGAGCTTCAGCGTCAGCATGAAACTATGGATGCTCCTACTATACTCTTGCACCTTCAAATAGTTGAATGGTGAGGAAAGTAAGACTGCTAGATATTAGATATCTAAGGAGCTCTTCCAATCTAGAATAACCGATGACACTATAGTATAGACAAATGTCCTAAAAATGATCAATTTGATTGAACAATTAGGACAAAAAGTTTTTAATGGATGGAGAGTTGATCCAAGATTTGATCTTGCAATCACTTCCGGACTCTTTCTCACAAATTGTTATGAATTTCCACATGAACAAGCTATATGTCAGCCTGCCTGAGTTGCTTAAACATGTTAAAAACTGTAAAGAGTCACTTTCCAACCAAGAAAGACCAAGTCTTACTGGTAGATGATTCTTCTAGCAAGCGGAAGAGGGCCAAAGGATCTTCTTAAAAGAAGAACAATTCAAAGAAGGTAAATGGAAAGGCAAAAACAAAGGACAATAAGAACAAGACTGATGCAGATAACAAAAGAGTTTGCTTCCACTGCAATAAGCCTAGATACTAAAAAGGAAACTGTAAGGAAAATCTTACAGAGGCTAACCAGAAGAAGCTTAGTGAAGCTGCGGTTACAGAAACAGGTTTGTTCATGAATAATAATTTTGCAAATTGAAAAAACTAGTAAAAGAAAAGGAGATGGTCATTCAAAGAGTTGAATGAGTGTATTTGATGAAATTCAAGTCTGAATCATTTGAAATGTTCAAAGAATTCAGAAGTGAAACATATTGACAAAGTATTAAGATTCTTTGATCAGATCGAGGAAGGAGTACTTGTGCAATGGGTTTCTAGATCATCTCAAAATGGCATTTTCTCATAATGAACACCTCCTGATACGCGATAATTGATTGGTGTATCTAAAAAGAGAAATTATACCTTGTTGGACATGGCGCAGTCCATAATGATTTTTACCGACATTCTAGTATCCATCTGGGGTTATGCCCTAGAAACGACTACATATCTACAAAATAAGGTAACCTCAAAATTCGAGCCCAAGACTCCATAAAGGTTATGGATAGGGAGGATTCCTAATCTTAAGTATGTTAAGATAAGGGGTTGTCCATCTTATGTGAAAAGGTTTCAAAGATAAGTTTGGGACAAAATCTGACAAGTGCAGACTTGTGGGATATCCTGAAGAAAGTTTAGGGTATTATTACTATAATCCTACACGCTGCCTTCTTAGATAAAGGTGTTTATCATTGAAGGAGCTAGTGGGAGGGTAATAGATCTTGAAGGAGTTCAAGAACCACAAAGCACTTTAAGTCGAACCGAGGAACCTGCAGATAGACCTATTGTACCACAACCGAATCGTAAATCTGGAAGAGTACCGAAGATACCTGGTAGGTATGAATTCATCATGGAGGATGATGATGAGGTATGCATCATAGAGGATGATGATTCAGTTATATACGATGAGGCTATGAGTAGAAGAAACTCAGAGAAATGGCAGATGGCCATGAAATCCGAAATGGACTCCATGTATGAGAACCAAGTATAGACTCTGGTTACTCCACAAAAGGGCATAATCCCTAGAGTGTGAATATGGGTCTTTAAGATAAAGACTGGGGCAAATGGCAAGGTGGAGACCTATAAGACCAGGCCTGTTTAAAAGGTTTTTCAAGTCAAGGAGTTGACTGTGATAAAACCTTATTATCGAGTAATGCTCAAGTCCATTTGAATTTTGCTTGTGATTGCAGCTTATTACGAAATCTGGCAAAATGGATGTGGAGACGCCCTTCCTCAATGAAGGCTTGAGGAGAATGTATGTATGATACAGCCAGAGGAATTTGTTTCAAAGATTGAAGCAAATCGTGTTTTAAGCTACAATGATCCATTTATGGATTGAAGCAAGCTTCTCAAAGATGGAACATTCATTTTGATGAGACAATCAAAAGAGTTTGATTTTATCAAAAACGAGAATGAACCTAGTGTGTACAAAAGGGTCAGTGGGAGCACTGTGGCATTCTTAGTATTATATGTTAATATACTACTGATAAGGAATAACACACCAATGCTACAATCAGTAAAGATAAAATTGTCTAAACATTCCTCCATGAATGACTTGGGAGGAGCATCCTATAAATTGGGGATATAAATCTATATAGATAGATTTAAAAGGATATTCGGCTTGACCCAATGAACGTATATTCATTTGATGCTAAAGGCGTTTAGCATGGCAAACTCCAAGAGAGGTCTCATGATGATGAGCCATGGAGTGTATCTCTCTAAAATTGTCTCCAATTAAAAGAGAGATCGCATGAGTTACTATCATGTATGCAATGAATATACAAGGCTTGATGTTGATCAGTCATATTCTGGAGATGATCACTGTAAGACAGTGATAAACATCTTTAGGTACTTAACCAGTACTGAAGATGTGATCATGATTCATGGTGGATCTGAATTAAAACTAGAGGGCTAAACAGACTCAAGTTTTTCAGACTGACCAAGACGATAACAAATCCACTTTAGGGTAAATAGTTACCTCAAAAGGTGATGCAGTGAATTGGAAAGGTTCCAAACAGCAAAGAGTTGCTGGTTTAGTGACAAAGACAAAGTATATAGCTGTAAATGAAGCTGCAAGTTGATTGTTTGGATGAAAAGTTCATCACAAAACTAGGAATAGTTCCTAAGTCTCATCTTGGATTCAAACAAGTGTTACAGCACTTTCATTTGATTAGTGGAATCGTTGAAAGAAGAAAAGTCACTATAGAGATAGTGGACTCTCGAGAACAACATTGTATATCCATCTACTGAAGCTTTATCCAGCAGCAGGATGATCGTCACTTAGAGAAGAAGGGTATTAGATACCATGGCGATTGGCTTTAGTGCAAGTGGGAGATTGAAAGTAGTATGCACGCAAGCCAATCATATTTGATATGATGTAGCATATACTTTGAAATCCTATTCGGTTGTTAAAGGCATTTTACATTATCTACAAGGTGCTATTATATTAAATGTGATAAACCCATAATTTTGAGCAATGCTTTTAGAATCATGATGGTGATCATGCTAATGAGATCTAAATTCTAGATAGTTCACAAACTAAAATCGTTCCTAATCGATGGATTACTAAAAAGGGGATTAGTGAATCTGGATAGATTAGTACATACGTTGCTTGCTTTTATGAAGAGGATGATTGATCTCATAATCATTTGTGTGGAGACACTAAAGCAAGTATGTAGGTGCTTATTAGAGAATAAGTTCACTGAACGTGGCTCGCTAAGGAATACCTAATGGAGTTTTACTCGCCTGTCAATAGGAATTCCTCTAGTGATAGTAGTACAAGTGATCCTTAGACTTGAGATCATCATAGTATCTTGTGTGTGATGAGTTATACTTTGACATGTCTCTTAAGACCCTTAGGGTATATCAAAGGGTATGATTGGGTATAATAAGTTGCACATGGAGATAGGTGAATGATCAATAAAGAATCTACCACTTCTAGTAAAAGGAGAGAATGCCCTATGTGATTCGATAAATGACGACTCAGAAGTCTTTGGCCAAAGCAGAATGAAATTAGAAAGGAGTTTTTAATTTGCAGTAATGAGAGTTGTGGATTTGAGAATCGAAATACATATAATTAAATAAAATAAGACTTGACAGTAATTCCATGTCTTATATTTAATTGGGACATTGTATGGTAGAAGGATTCAATTGTACGGTAACTATTCACTGAAAGGTTCTTTTGTGATTGATGTTGAAATCTATATTATCTGGAAAGTCGTTGATCGTTAATGAGACTTACCCTTATTGTAGAATAAATATTATTTATTTAAATAAATTAAATAGTTTAAATTTATTTATTTAAATAAGATTAGAATTGTTCTAATTGATTTATTCACAACCGGTTTAATATGGAGAACCTAAAGGGTCACACCGCAAAAGAAAAATATTTATTTAAGAAGTAAATGGCATAATCGTAATAATAAGTTAAGTGTATTTAATTTAATCTATGGAGATAGAATAAATTAAATAGCTTAATATTTATTATTTAATATTTTGGAAATATTAAATATAAATTAATAAGAGGAGTCTTATTATTATTATTACTATTACTATTATTTAATTCCTAATAGGGATTGAGAATTAATTAATAGAAGTACTCTCTCATGAATTCCTAATTGGATTAGGAGCATAATTAATTAAAGAAGTTTAATTAGAATAAAAAACCTAATCCTAAATAGTTTAGGAGGGTTCCGTATATCTATAAATAAGAGGAGTCTTATCATGATTTAGGGTTAGACAGTTACACACTCTTTCATTATAATTGGAGAGAGAGAGAGTACTTGCAATTTCTATAGAGATAGAAACTAGGGTTTTGCCAACACCCATCTTCTTAAACAACTATTATTCCTTGGTGGATCACCTCCAGAGGCTAAACACTTGGGTGGCTAACGTTGATCAAAGGAAGGAATTTAATCGGTGGAATTCAAGGAGAACGCGAAGGATTTGGAGGTGAACTCGTACCTGTGGAAGCATGGTTCTACAAGGGTATGATTCTCATACTTTATCTCTTTCGTTTAATTGATAATTGAGCACATGGATGATCATGGTGATGGTTTGTATGAAAAATTTTAAAATCCGTTTTATTGCGCTTCCGCACTATTTATGTAATTTGATTACATGTTCGCGCTATATACGAACCTAACACTTTTATCCATTTCCGGCTAGGTTGAAAGCACACTTGCATGAACCATTCCCAAAGAAAATTTTCCTCAACAAAGGATTGCATCAACCATCCAATTGCATGGAATCAACTTCTAATTAGCCTTCCAATCTTAGATTTCACCAAGGAATTGCAATTGTTCTAGGTTTTTCTTAATTCCCACAATTGGAGTGATATTACTCTTAATTTCGAATTTGCTTGGCTTGGTGTTTTGTTGGATTGTTATTATGTGCAGGTTTGGTATTGGTCTCCCATTGCATTACTTTGTGGAGGGTTGATATTGAGATAAAGAAGTTTTATTATGGTGAATTTTGGGTGCGCACACGAGGAGTTTGACAGTTTGCCTGTGTGGGATTTCTTTGCTTATTTGGGCTACTCTTCTTGGGATTTTGAATCATTATGGCATCTAAAAGAGAGAGGGCTGAGACTTCAACTTCCAGAGCATCTAAGGCATATGATAAGAAGAATTTTGTCAGTGAGGATGCCTCAGAGCGTTTTCACACTATAATGGATGGAAAGTCATTGATTCCTGAGAGGAGCATCTTGTCGCACGAGACGGAGGACTATCATATTGCAAACATGATTGCGGAGAGGGGATGGAAGACCTTTTCCGCTCAACCTGAACCCGCAGTTGTGGCTATTGTCAAGGAATTCTATGCGAACGCCAAGGAGGCGGAGCATAGTGTGGTGCGTGTGCGAGGCAAGAATGTGTCATTTGACAGGAAGAGCATCAATGCCTACTACAACATTGTTAACATTCGTGGCAGAGATGGTTTCTCAAAATATTGGGATGATGACCTCGACTATGATGAGGGCATCAAAACATTGTGCAGACCGGGGGTGGAGTGGACCCTCAAAGATGGTGTGGCTGTGCATTTCTGATACAGCGAGCTTAGTAGGTATGGCAAGGCTTGGCTCTACTTTATTTGTGCTAAGCTATGGCCATCCACTAATGTGTATGAGGTCACCACAGATCGAGCACTCCTATTATTTGCCTTGGTGATGGACATAAGCATCAATGTGGGGAAAGTTATTCATGATTCGATTCTCCAGACCATTAGAGGGAAATCCACAGGTGAGTTGCCACACCCTTCTTTGATTTGTGGATTATGCAGAAACGTAGGGGTCATCTGGGGTAAGGAAGAGGTTATCCAGCATCCTATGGCACCTATTGACAGCAGAACTATGAGATCTTACAAAGTTTGGAGCGGCGGGGAATCTCATCAGCGGGGTGTTGGGTTTATTATTGCTGATGCCGCCCACAGCGGCGAGGAACACCACGATAGCGAGGAGCCTACCGACCTTCAGCCACCTGACCATCATGCTGTTTCTTCATCTCAATCATCCATGGACATACTAATTGCCGAGATGCGCGAGCTCCGTTGCGAGAATCAAGAATTACGTGCTGAGATGCAGCGGGAAGCGCAAGAGCGATAGAGGGAGGCTTAGGAGCGACAACGGGATTCTAGGCGAATGTCCCGGCGCATCAATCACACAGTGTAACAAGTTAACTCATTATGCATTTATACCTCAAATTTTAATAATGTTATCGCACAGGTGATCAACAACAATGGGTTCAACCCCGTACCCAATGCAGTTCCATTTCCTATGACACCTATGTTTTCGGAGTATGACCTTAACTCGGGTGATGATGTAGTTGGCGGCAGTGGCGTGGCTGGTAATGATGGGAATGATGATGCTTAATGTCACACAATGAAGTTCTCTATTTTAATTTTATCTATTTTTCTTGTTAATGTGGAGTTTCCCAACCACAGTCAAACTAATCTCTCCACCCCAGGTCAGGCTTTTCATACGGGCTTGCACCCGCGTCCCTGTAGCCCCATTAGTATTTTTTATTTGCCTTTGACAATTGTTGCAAGTGGGATTTGTTAGGTTTGTATAACGCGAACATGTAATCAAATTACATAAATATAGCGGAAGTGCGATAAAATCAGATTTTAAAATTTTATACAAACCATCACAATGATCTTTCTTTATGCACAATTATTAATTAAACGAAATAGATAGAGATTAAGAAATTATACCCTCGTAGAACCGTGCTTCCTCGGGTACAAGTTCAACTCCAATTCCTTCGTGTTCTCCTTGAATTCCATCGATTAAATTCCTTCCTTTGATCAACGTTAGCCACCTAAGTGTTTGGCCTCTAGAGGTGATCCACCAAGGAATAATATCTATTCAAGAAGATGGGTATTGGCAAAACCCTAGTTTCAATCTCTATAGAAATTGTAAGTACTCTCTACAATTCTTATGCAAGAGTGTGTAACCTTAATCTATGATAAGACTTCTCTTATTTATAGATGTAGGAAAACCCTTCCCTAAACTATTTAGGATTAAGGTTTCTATTCTAATTAAACTCCTTTAATTAATTCTGCTCCTAATCCAATTAGGAATTCATGAGAGAGTACTTCTATTAATTAATTCCCAATCCCTATTAGGAATTAAATAATAGTAATAGTAATAATAATAATAAGACTCCTCTTATTAATTTATATTTAATATTTTCAAAATATTAAATAATAAATATTAAGCTATTTAATTTATTCTATCTCCATAGACTAAATTAAATATACATAACTTATTATTACAATTATGCCATTTACTTCTTAAATAAATATTTTCCTTTTGCGGTGTGACCCTTTAGGTTCTCCATATTAAACCGGTTGCGAATAAATCAATTAGAACAATTCTAATCTTATTTAAATAAAGAAATTAAACTATTTAATTCATTTAAATAAATAACATTTATTCTATAATAAGGGTAAGCCCCCTTAGCGATCAACGACTTTCCAGATAATATAGATTTCAACATTAATCATAAAAGAACCTTTCAGTGAATAGTTACCGTACAATTCAATCCTTCTACTATATAATATCCCAATTAAATATAAGACATGGATTTACTGTCAAGTCTTATTTTATTTAATTATATGTATTTCGATTCCCAAATGCATAACTCTAAATAATGCAAATTAGAAACTCTTTTCTAATTTCAATCTGCCTTGGCCAAGGACTACTGAGCTGTCATTTATCGAATCACATAGGACATTAACATCTTTTACTAGACATGGTAGATTCTTTGTTGATCATTCACCTATCTCCATTCTCAGCTTATTATACCCAATCATACCCTTTGATATACTCCAAAGGTCTTAAGGGACATGTCAAAGTATAACTCATCATACACAAGATACTATGATGATCTCAAGTCTAAGGATCACTTGTACTACTATCACTAGAGGAATTCCTATTGACAACCGAGTAAAACTCTATTAAGTATTCCTTAGCGAGCCACGTTCAGTGAACTTATTCTCCAATAAGCACCTACATACTTGTTTTAGTATCTCCACACAAATGATTATGAGATCAATCATCCTCTTCCTAAGAGCAAGCAACGTATGTACTAATCTATCCAGATTCACTAATCCCCTTTTTTAGTAATCCAACGATTAGGAACGATTTTAGTTTGTGAGCTATCTCGAATTTAGATCTCATTAGCATGATCACCATCATGATTCTAAAAGCATTGCTCAAAACTATGTGTTTATCACATTTAATATAACAGCACCATGTAGATAATGTAAAATGCCTTTAATAACCGAATAAGATTACAAAGTATATGCTACATTATATCAAATATGATTGGCTTGTGTGCATACTACTTTCAATCTCCCACTTGCACTAAAGCCAATCGTCATGGTATCTAATACCCTTCTTCTCTAAGTGACGATCATCCTGCCGTTTGGATAAAGCTTCAGTAAATGGATATGCAATGTTGTTCTTGAGAGTCCACTATCTCTATAGTGACTTTTCTTCTTTCAATGATTCCTCTAATCAATTGAAAGTACCGCAACACATGTTTGAATCCAAGATGAGACTTAGGAACTATTCCTAGTTCTGTAATGAACTTTTCATCCAAACAATCAACTTGCAGCTTCATTTACAGCTATATACTTTGTCTTTGTCACTAAACTAGCAACTCTTTGCTATTTTGGAACCTTTCTAATTCACTGCACCACCATTCAAGGTAACAATTTACCCTAAAGTGGATTTGTTATAGTCCTGGTCAGTCTGAAAAACTTGAGTCTGTTTAGCCCTCTAGTTTTAATTCAGACCTACCATGAATCATGATCACATCTTCAGTACCGGTTAAGTACTTAAAGATGTTTATCACTGTCTTACAGTGATCTTCTCCAGAATATGACTGATTAACATCAGGCCTTGTATATTCATTGCATACATGATAGTAACTCATGCGATCTCTTTTTTATTGGAGATAATTTTAGAGAGATACACTCTATGGCTCATCATCATGAGACCTCTCTTGGAGTTTGCCATGCTAAACGTCTTTAGCATCGAATGATTATACATTCATTGGGTCAAGCCGAACATCCTTTTAAATCTATCTATATAGATTTATATCCCCAATTTTTTTTAGGATGCTTCTCCCAAGTTATTCATGGAGGAATGTTTAGACAATTTTATCTTTACTGATTGTAGCATTGGCGTGTCATTCCTTATCAGTAGTATATCAACATATAATACTAGGAATATCACAGTGCTCCCACTGACCCTTTTGTACATACTAGGTTCATTCCCGTTTTTGATAAAATCAAACTCTTTTGATTGTCTCATCAAAATGAACGTTCCATCTTTGAGAAGCTTGCTTCAATCCATAAATGGATCATTGTAGCTTAAAGCACGATTTGTTTCAACGTTTGAAACAAATTCCTCTGGCTGTATCATGCATACATTCTCCTCAAGTCTTTATTGAGGAAGGACGTCTCCACATCCATTTTGCTAGATTTCGTAATAAGCTGCAATCACAAGCAAAATCCAAATGGACTTGAGTATTACCCGATAATAAGGTTTTGTCACAGTCAACTCCCTGACTTTATTTGAAACCTTTTAAACAGGTCTGGTCTTATAGGTCTCCACCTTGCCATTTGCCCTAGTCTTTTTCTTAAAGACGCATATACACCCTTTAGGCACTATGCCTTTCGGTGGAGTAACCAGAGTCTATATTTGGTTCTCATACATGGAGTCCATTTCGGATTTCATGGCCATCTGTCATTTCTTTGAGTGTCTTCTACTCATAGCCTCATCGTATATAACTAGATCATCATCCTCTATGATGTGTACCTCATCATCATCCTCTATGATGAATCCATACCTCCTAGGTATCTTCGGCACTCTTCCAGATTTATGATTCGGTTGTGGTACAATAGGTCTATCTACAGGCATCTCGGTTTAACTGAAAGTTCTTTGTGGTTCTTGAACTCCTTCAAGATCTATTACCCTCCCACTAACTCCTTCAATGATAAACACTTTTATCCAAGAAGGCAACGTGTAGGATTATATTAATAATACCCTAAACTTTCTTTAGGATATCCCACAAACCTGCACTTGTCAGATTTTGTCCCAAACTTATCTTTTGAAACCTTTTCACATAAGTTGAATAACCTCTTATCTTAACATACTTAAGACTAGGAATCCTCTCTATCCATAACTTTTATGGAGTCTTGGGGCTGAATTTTGAGGTTACCTTATTTTGTAGATATGCAGCCGTTTCTAGGGTATAACCCCAGATGGATACTGGAATGTCGGTAAAAATCATTATGGACCGCACCATGTCCAACAAGGTACAATTTCTCCTTTTAGATACCCCGATCAGTTATTGCATATCAGGAGGTGTCCATTATGAGAAAATACCTTTTTGAGATGATCTAGAAACTTATTGCACAAGTATTCCTTCCTTGATCTGATTAAAGAATCTTAATACTTTGTCAATTTGTTTCACTTCTGAATTCTTTGAACCTTTCAAATGATTCAGACTTGTATTTCATCAAATACACATATTCAACTCTTTGAATGATCATCTCCTTTTCTTTTACTAGTTAGTTCAATTTGCAAAATTATTTTTTACGTAAGTCAAGTTCACAAAGTCTATCAAGTGATCTTCCAGTTTCAAACAAAATATTATCATTATAAATAGAACAACAATTGTTCTTAAATATAATACTAGAACCTTCCTTGTCCAACAACGGAAGTAATAATGTTTCTAAAGAGAATTGGAACATAATAACAACTTATTGACTTAATAGACTTGCCCGCAAGCAACGCTAAACTATAAGTTCCTACGGCTAATGTAGCAACCATTGCTCCATTCTCCACACGTAAGATTATTTACTCTTTGTTTAGCTTTCTACTTCTGCTTAGTCTCTGCATTGGATTGCATACGTGAGAACTATAGCCGGTATCCAATACCCAAGTAGAACCTTGACTTACAGAAAGATTTATTTCAATCATGAACAAACCTATATCTGTAACCGAAGCTTCATTAAGCTTCTTCTGGTTAGCCTCTGTAAGATTCTGCTTACAGTTTCCTTTCCAGTGTCTAGGCTTATTGCAGTGGAAGCAAACTCCTTTGCTATCTTCATCAGTTTTTTTTTGTTCTTAGTGTCTTTAGTTATTGCCTTTTCTTATACCTTCTTTGAAGTGTTCTTCTTTTAAGAAGATCCTTTGGCTCTCTTCCGCTTCTTGGAAGAATCATCTACTAGTAAGACTTGGTCTTTCTTGGTTGGAAAGTGACTCTTTACAGTTTTTAACGTGTTTAAGCAACTCAAGCAGGCTGACATATAGCTTATTCATGTGAAAATTCATAACAAATTGTGAGAAAGAGTGCGGAAGTGATTGCAAGATCAAATCTTGGATTAACTCTCCATCCATGACAAAACCTTGTTGTCCTAATTGTTCAATCAGATTGATCATTTTTAGAATATTTGTCTATACTATAGTGCCATCGGCCATTCTAGATCGGAAGAGCTCCTTAGATATTTGATATCTAATAGTCCTACTTTCCTCATCCTTCAACTCCTTGAAGGTGCAGGAGTATAGTAGGAGCATCCATAGTTTCGTGCTGACGCTGAAGCTCGTTATTCATGGATACGAGCATGATGCATTGAGCCAACTGTGCATCATCTTGCTACTTTTTAAAAGTAGCAATCTCTTCCTCAGAGGCATTGTCTGCAACCATTGCAGGGATAGGCGTATTAAGGATATAAGATAGCTTTTCAGCCTTGAGAACTATTCTCAGATTCCTTAACCAGTCCGTGTAATTCGGTCCGGTTAATTAGTATCTAATATGCTCCGTAGTGATAGTAAATTAGACATTATAAAATTCTGTAAATGAATTAACAATATTTTAGCATACATTCATTTTATTAATTACCAAAATAAATAGGTCTTTATTTTAAATTGGTATCTCTCACTTTTTTCATCAAACTATATTACCCTCATTATATAGTTCGGCAATTCTAATTAAAGATTTGCTAGTGAGACTAAGGATCCCATTTCAAATGTATATAGCCTTGTGGTGACACAACAAACGATATATAAATAAATAGGTAAACAACTATTGTCAATTACATCACTATGTAACTCCTTGCATTTTGCCTCTTAGATTATTTTGATCAAGTGGTGACACATCCGAATCAAAATTATCCAAGTTAAGTCCATCCTAGCACTTCCATATATGTGAAGAGAAAAATACCGTCCTTGTGGTGACACAACAAAACAGTAATGTTCAATTCCTTAATAAGCATCAAATGTGATAAGGCAACATCTTAAATATTTAATACTTGCTTTGTGGTGACACAACAAACTCATATTAAATATTTAATACTCTATTGCTTTCCCATGCTAGAAAGCGACGTTCGATATTCTAAATATCTTTGAATGCTTAGGACTAAATATAATTTCTTTGAGGGGTTTGTTATTATTAGTCTCATCTTGTTTAGCGCGCATGCACACACATATATATATATATATATATAAAATACGCGTCATATTATTTAACATGCGAAGCATGTTGTATATAATATATAATATATATATAGTAATCATGCACATATAGAATACTATATTCTACCCGGATTGATTATGGACTTTTATTCTAGTTTGGTTCACTAGAGCCACCAAGTGAACCAAAAGGTCAAACCTAGGGTGCAAGAATTAAATTTAAATATAACTATTACATTTAAACCCGGGCTCCATTACAAACGGGTCTTCATGCGCTCCTTGCTCCTTTGTCTCCAATTCTTCAAAATTAATTCTAACTAGTCCTATTACAAAAACTATTTACAATAAATAGAAACCTTGATCTGTAGTCAAGGGGAAGTACATAGGAGGAAGATAGAATTTACATCAAGAAAAACTAGAGAAGACGAGGTACGCAGATCTCATTTATAAAAACCCATTCATTCAAGCATTCTCTAAAATAAATCCAATCATACATTGGTCAATAGTCCATAATCAATCCCTATTTATTATCATACATATCTCCATATGCATCGATAAATAATATTCATCTCATAAATAATAAAATCATTCCATATATGCATTGATATCATTTAATGGGCAATATTAGTTAGTATAAAATCCAATTTCAACTCCAATTAGTTATCATGGAATCCAATTCCAACTCTAATTAGTTATCATGAAATCCAATTTCAATTAAAATAAACTTCTTTATTTTAATCATATTCCAAATTAAAATAAACTCTTTTATTTTAATTTATCCAATTTTGAATAAAAAATAAACTCCTTTATTTTTTAATCAAATTCCAAATCAAAATAAACTCCTTTATTTTAATTTAAAAAAAAAATGAGGTCAACACTTGATCATAAACCTTTAAAAGAAATAATCAAACAAGCCTTTAAGTCAAACTTCAAACCCAGAATTATATAATTTAAATATTAAACATTCTGATTCATAATCAAAAGTGATTCTGGTGTAGTGGTAAGGCTTCTAACTTATGACCAATAGGTTAGGGGTTCAAAACCTTCTATCTCCAAATTAATTATTTCATTTTTAAAAGTTGACCAGTCAGCGCCACATCAGCAGTCAACAATTGACCAGTCAGCGTCACGTCAGTAGACAGTGCCACATCATCAGTTGACCAGTCAACGGTCAACGTTTGACCGTTGACTTTGACCAACGGATTTTTTTTTAATAAAAAAAATAAAATAATTTTACACAAACAGTTATGCCCAATTAAATTGTTCTAAACACATATCAATGTATATACAGAATCAAAACAATTAATAATTCGCATAAAGTTTGGGTCTTGATACCACTGTTAGGTTTGTATAACGCGAACATGTAATCAAATTACATAAATATAGCGGAAGCGCGATAAAATCAGATTTTAAAATGTTATACAAACTATCACCATGATCTTTCTTTATGCACAATTATTAATTAAACGAAATAGATAGAGATTAAGAAGTTATACCCTCGTAGAACCGTGCTTCCTCGGGTACAAGTTCAACTCCAAATCCTTCGTGTTCTCCTTGAATTCCACCGATTAAATTCCTTCCTTTGATCAACGTTAGCCACCCAAGTATTTGGCCTCTAGAGGTGATCCACCAAGGAATAATATCTATTCAAGAAGATGGGTGTTGGCAAAACCCTAGTTTCTATCTTTATAGAAATTGTAAGTACTCTCCACAATTCTTATGCAAGAGTGTGTAACCCTAATCTATGATAAGACTTCTCTTAATTATAGATGTAGGAAAACCCTTCCCTAAACTATTTAGGATTAGGGTTTCTATTCTAATTAAACCCCTTTAATTAATTCTGCTCCTAATCCAATTAGGAATTCATGAGAGAGTACTTCTATTAATTAATTCCCAATCCCTATTAGTAATTAAATAATAGTAATAGTAATAATAATAATAAGACTCCTCTTATTAATTTATATTTAATAATTCTAAAATATTAAATAATAAATATTAAGCTATTTAATTTATTCTATCTCCATAGACTAAATTAAATAAACATAACTTATTATTACAATTATGCCATTTACTTCTTAAATAAATATTTTCCTTTTGCGGTGTGACCCTTTAGGTTCTCCATATTAAACAAGTTGCGAATAAATCAATTAGAACAATTCTAATCTTATTTAAATAAATAAATTAAACTATTTAATTCATTTAAATAAATAACATTTATTCTACAATAAGGGTAAGCCCCCTTAGCGATCAACGACTTTCCAGATAATATAGATTTCAACATTAATCATAAAAGAACTTTTCAGTGAATAGTTACCGTACAATTCAATCCTTCTACCATATAATGTCCCAATTAAATATAAGACATGAATTTACTGTCAAGTCTTATTTTATTTAATTATATGTATTTTGATTCCCAAATGCACAACTCTAAATAATGCAAATTAGAAACTCCTTTCTAATTTCATTCTGCCTTGGCCAAGGGCTACTGAGCTGTCATTTATCGAATCACATAGGACATTCACATCTTTTACTAGACGTGGTAGATTCTTTGTTGATCATTCACCTATCTCCACGCACAACTTATTATACCCAATCATACCCTTTGATATACCCCAAAGGTCTTAAGGGACATGTCAAAGTATAACTCATCATACACAAGTATGATGATCTCGAGTCTAAGGATCACTTGTACTACTATCACTAGAGGAATTTCTATTGACAGCCGAGTAAAACTCCATTAGGTATTCCTTAGTGAGCCACGTTCAGCGAACTTATTCTCTAATAAGCACCTACATACTTGCTTTAGTGTGTCCACACAAATGATTATGAGATCAATCATCCTCTTCCTAAGAGCAAACAACGTATGTACTTGTGACGACCCGAGAATTTATAAGATTTATTAATAAAATCTTGGATGATTATTAAAGGCTAACGAATAAAACCTCGATAGGAACTTACCTGTTGCGGCATGATAACACCAAAAATAATTTTTGGTTTTGAACTGTTTAAAGAAGAGTCTACGCTATTTGTTTCGGCTAGACAAAAATAATTTAAAATATCAAAATGTATTTTAAATAGTCATCAATGCATCATATAACCTAGTGTAGAATGACAGATGATAGAGTCATCAATGCAGATTAACCTAGTGTTGGATGTGATCTAAGGATCGTCAGCCCACTATGGAATGATGTAGTATGACAAAGTCACAAAATGATGGAATCCTCAACGGACTGTAAATACAGTGCGGTATCATGACGTCATAAAATGATTTTTAGAATTTTGAACCAATTAAAGAAAAGTCAATGCCAATTTAAGTGGCTAGACAAATATTTCGATTGATGTTCGAATTATTGGTATATGTCTAAGCTAATTGATTCAGCTAGACAAATGTTCATGAAAATTCAAGTAATCTCTTTGAGAATTTATCCCGAACCAAATTGTTTTGGTACAAAGTCTTATGCTAAGTCTGAGGTGAACAACCCCGAAAAATGGGGGTATACCAGTTGGATAATATATTTCAATTTAAGAACGCATATAGTCGTTCTGAAAACTAAGGTGCAAAAGGTTGAACACGTAACGTACCCGACTAGGTAGTTTACCTTCTTCGTGATTGTAAACATACCTGGTAAATTACCGTTTTGCGGTGTGACTACCGTTAAAACTATGTGTTCATGGTCTATATGACCCCTCAGCATGATATGAAAAGTTATTTTAACTCCTTAAAGAGAGGTTATGGTAACTATGATGGAAACGATCCTCATAGAAGGAAATAGTACGTACTCATAAAATTGAGAATGCAATCAGATGTGATCAGATAAAGGTTAAGTTGAAAACCTAGTTGCGATGAATATACTTTTAGTATAATAGTGATTCCGGGGACGAAATCCTTATAAGGGGGGAAGAATGTGATGACCCGAGAATTTATAAGATTTATTAATAAAATCTTGGATGATTATTAAAGGTTAAAGAATAAAACCTCGATAGGAATTTGTGGATTTATTGAAAATTTCTAAGAAAAACCTATATGGTTTACTATCTGAAAGAGAATTGAGAGAATAAGGGTTACAAAATTTAAAACCCCGAATGGAACTATACCTGAATGTATGTTAAGAATAAGGTATTATGTTACCTTTAACCTTACATAAATTAAGGAAAGAGATTATGTAAAGATACATATGGAAAAAGAATACGGTTTGTTGAATTAATGTATTCGGTTTGATGTATAGTTTAAATTCAGTTTGCTGAATTAGTGTATTCGGTTTGCCGTATAGTTTGAATTCAGTTTGCTGAATTAGTGTATTCGGTTTGCTGTATAGTGTGAATTCAGTTTGCTGAATTAGTGTATTCAGTTTACTGAATTAAAAAAATAGTTTGTTGTATTAGTGATGTTAGCTTGTTATAATAAGGAACAAGAGAATGAGTATATGTATAATCATATATATACCTATACTTAAAAAGTTTAATTAAATTGATCATATAGATTAATGGAAACTGAGCCTGAATGGTAGTTGCAGAGAACCCAAAGATATTAAATTGGGAAGAGATGAACTAGGTGCGATGGTGTTAATTAAATGAGCCTAACCTAGTAGTCAAGTATTGGAAGTTTAATAAAAGTCCAAGAAGGGATGAAGATCATGGTAAATGAACTGTATATGGCAAGCCATATAATAAAGGCTTGTGGAGCTTAGCAAATAGTAAAAAGAGATTTTTGATAAGACATGAGGTTAAATGTCAAGCCTATTATATAGGAAACATTAATTATTTGATGATAATGTGAATGTGTTATGTGAATTAAATAAGTTAGATAATTTATTTAATTTAAGTGACTAAGAAATGAAAAGGAAAGTTATGCAACATGTTTATAAATATTATAAATATGAGGAGTTAATAACATTAAGTGTTATATTAATAGTCCAACTAATAAATAAATATTAGTGGACTAGTCCAATTGGTTAAATAACCAAGCCTACTCATTTAATTAGTTTTTGACTTGGGTAATTAATATGAAGACTTACTAACTTAGCCCAATTGGAATATTTATCAAAAGATTGAATAACTAGTAGCCCAAGTGATGGTCTTATAATGCTAGAATACTAGTATTCAAATTTGCATACTAGTAGATTGATTTAAGAGACTTATTTTTAATATATCTCAGTTATTATTTATTTTAACTTAATTAAGAAAGAATTTAATTGAGTTATATAATAAATAGATATTTTAAATTCCAAATTTTGTGGAATAGAAATCCTAATTAAATATTAGAATAAAGTAATTATGTGGGTTGTTTATGTTATGTCATGACCCAAATAATTTAATTAATTATGTAATAAATAGAATTGGAGAAAGATAATATATATGTGTGTGTGTGTGTATATATATATATATATATATAAGAATAAGAAAGGAAAAAAAGAAAAAGGGTAATGAAATAAATTTTTCCTCATTCACTCCCATTCTCATTCTCGGCTAAAAAAATAGGAAAGAAGAGAAAGAGGAGTCCGACCGAGAAAGAGAGAGGGAGAGAGAGAGAGAGAAAGCTCGACCATGGAGGAAGAAGAAAGCATAGGAAGCCATGGAAGAAGATCCATGGAAGGAAAGAGAAAGAAAGAAAAATGAAGAACACAAAGGTAAAACCCAAAACTTTATACATTTTATTGTATTTTGACTTAGATCTAGTGTTGGGTTGTTGTGATTGAACTAGATAATGATAGATTTACATGATTTATGATGATTCATGGTTGGATCTAGAGGTTTGATGAGTTATTAAGCTTAGATTTGAGAAATAATTTCTTAAAACTCTAAAACCATCATTTCCCTTTTTGATCCTTAGATCCGCATAGTGAGTATTGATGAAAAATTGTATAGATTTAATATGTTGTAATATTATGAGTTAGGAGTTCATAGAACTTGAAATCATTTGATTTGGTTGTGTAAAACTTAAAATATGAAAATCAAACGGAGAGGAGAGAAGAACTAGTGAGCTGCTACCCAAAAATGAAAATTTCGGGGCTAGCTAGATTGCTCTGAAAATTCTAGGCTTTTGGTATGTTATTGTACACTGAATAAGCTTTCCATAGACTCCAGAACGGACTAATTCCGACTTCGGAGCAAAACGTTATGACAAATCTATGTTATAGTGTAAAACTGTCTAGGGAATTTTGGGACAGTCCACTTACGTGCGATTCCTGTATTGATGTGTTGGGAACTGGAAAAATTTCAGCAGGACAAAATTGTAGATACGGAAGTTAGTTCGCGTGGCCGCTGGAATCACCCAAAAATTGTAAATAATGAAAAAGTTATGACTATTTAAGCGAGGTTGGGTCGGAAAATCACGAACTGGGCTTTTGCTGCTTGGGGCGCTGACTGCCATGGGAGTGCACGGCGCGCGCGTGCATCGTGCGCGCACGGGCGCGTGGCTGCCGAGCTGACCTTGGCTGTGCTCTGTGATTTTGACATCCAAAACTAAAACTATTATAACTTTTGTATACGAAGTCCAAATTTGATAATTCAAAATGTTTTGGAAAACTTAAAGATAGTACTACAATTTTAGATAATAAAAACTAAAATTTGAGATTTTGGAAAAAGGTCAAAATGGACATTTTTGAAGATGTTGCTCAACCGGATGCGAACGAAAGGTGTCGGGCTTGCATTCTATAAATCGTAAAGCGTTCCAAACCTACTAATTACCGTTCTAAGTATTATAAGGTGTAAATCTCGAATAGTAAGGTAAGGATTAACCATAATGGGTTATATTTTAAAAGTTTAAATACTTAACTACATGTTATGTATAAATGGGAGAAGTTAAGCGAAAGTATGATTAAAGATTTTCTTTTTATTAATCTAATATACATCCAAAACGATGTGGAGACATTTGATAAGAACTTAACTATATGTTAAGTATTAATTGAAAGAAATACCTTGAGGGTATAATACGAAGTTAAATGATGACTTGAATGTCGATGTAATTATTCTATTAACCTAATAAACATGTAAAGGATGTTAATACAAAAGTGTAAGAACTTAGCTAAAGTGTTAAGTAAACATTAAAAAGAAGTTGCCTAAAGGCAAGATGGGAGAGTTATTTAATTAACTTTAATGAAGATAATACATTGATATAATGTAACTTCAGACTAAGGCTATTGAATCGGACGTTAAATGTCAATGAAAAGGAAGACATAAAGAAATATGATACGATTGTTAACTGAATATTGTTAACAAATGTAATATCTTTAATATGATGTAACGACGACTACGATAACTTAACCAAACGTTAAGTGTCGATCAAAAGAGAACTTTAAAGAAGGATGAGACGAACGGTAACCTTAATAATGTTAACGATAATTATACATCCAACGTAATGTAAAGATAAGATTTAAGACTTAACTAAATGTTAAGTATCAATCGAAGACAAATATAAAGGGACTTGATATAAAAGGTTACATAATTAACCTTAATCAATTATATGGAATGAGAGGCTCTCAATACATAGTTAAGTCAAGCTTTAAACATTTAACCGACTGTTAAGTGTCAACTAAAATAGGAATTTACAGTTGAATCCAGCTTGCTGGATTGTAGCATTCGGCTTACTGAATTGATTGAATGTGGTTTACTGAATTGATTGAATGTGGTTTACTAAATTAGTGAATTCAGGTTGCTGGATTGTAGGATAGTTCGAATCCAGGTTGCTGGATTAGATGTTAGTTCGAATCCAGGTTGCTGGATTAGATATTAGTTTAAATCCAGGTTGCTGGATTGGTATGTTTAGATAATCCAACTTGCTGAATTAGGGATTCAGGCCTAATGGATTATAAAAAAAAACTTATAAAATGAAAGACTTAGTGTTAAGTCATAAAGTTTACGATAAAGTAGTAGTACAGTCGTGTTCTTTAATAGTTGACGTATAGTAGCTGGGCTAAACAATTCCTTCAGGGAGCGGAGGTATATACGAACTAACAACCGATCTAACTCACTGTGAAAACAGTGTAGACGAGACGAAAACTAGTTTATTGGTTGTTTGTGGGAAACCACTCGGCATACTATATTGAACACTGTCAAAGACTCGATGTATGCTAGTTTTAGAATTATGAATGTGTATGGTGCTAAGGTGCTATCTAATATTTGGTTATGTGCTTAAATATTAGTAGTGTTATGAGGTATAATATGCGATGCTAATTGAAAGATCAATCTTATAACTGATAGGTCTTTTATAGGAGATTAAGTTAGATTGCGTAGCAGTAATCGACGGTACAGGTAAGTTCCATCTTACTCAACTTTTATATTGAGCAAGTTTCCTTAATCTTACTCAAGTTCATATTGAGCAATTCCTCTTAACTCAAACTTGAGTTGTTATGTTTCAATCATGCTAGTGGTTTAATTCTTTATAATTATTCCACCTCCTTAAATTTATTGATTCGCACTTAGTGCATGTTGCATATGTTCATCAGGTATGAAAGGCTGATCACCTTCATTACCTTAAGGTTCAGTTAAATTTGTTCATGGTCATTATTGACACCCTGTATTATTGAATTCAGTCATTCAATTATTAAAATTTTGAGTCATGCTCTTTCACAATTATTATATTGTTAAAAATTCAAAAACTTATTCATTCTTTCAATCATGATATATCTTTATTGTATTTAAACTTGCTGAGCAAAGTAGTTGCTCACCCTTGCTATATCATGATAACAAATTTCAGATTAATACGAATGTTCGAGGAAAGACAGAGACAAAAGCAAAGGACAAAATTATAGTGTGATAACCAAATTAGTTATTTGATGTAAGTTAATTGTGTAAACCTTTTGTGAATCTAAAGGTAAATATATATTAAAATAAAGGTTATAGACCTTGGGATATGTAGCAAAGATAATTGTATAAATAATTTATGTTTATATCTTCCACAATAGTTATAAATATGATGTATCGTGACGCACCAGGTCCGAGGTTCAAGGGACCCGGGTTTGGGGGCCTCACAGTACTAATCTATCCGGATTCACTAATCCCCTTTTTTAGTAATCCAACGATTAGGAACGATTTTAGTTTGTGAGCTATCTCGAATTTAGATCTCATTAGCATGATCACCATCATGATTCTAAAAACATTGCTCAAAACTATGGGTTTATCACATTTAATATAACAACACCATGTAGATAATGTAAAATGCCTTTAATAACCGAATAAGATTACAAAGTATATGCTACATCATATCAAATATGATTGGCTTATGTGCATACTACTTTCAGGATTTGATCCTAGGATGTCCAAGTCTACGACTCATCCCAAGACGTCATTTGAACCACTGCGCCAATTCTGTCTATTTTAACATCGAGGACTATATTTGTTTTAAGTTTGGGGGTGTAGTAGTTAAATATTATTTAGTAGTTAATTGTAGTGGTTTGCATGCATGTAGGGTTTGAAAAAAATAAAAAAAAATTGTTTATTATTATTGTAGTTGGTTGTGTTTTATAGCTGAATGATGTTTTATTAAAACTCTAAGATTGACCAATAATAAGTCGCAGTTTAATTGTTCTTAGTCAAAGGGAAATCATGAGCATGCTTAGTTTCTTTTTGACATCTTGACTGAATTACTCTGTTCTTGATTCCTTCACATCTTCGCGCACACACACCCAATTGTTTATCTAGTTAGTGTTGAGAAAACTTATTTGCTTAAATGCTTTAAGGATTATTCTTGAAATGTATTGAACTTATTTCAGTAGCTTTTTAGTGCTAAATTTAGATTGTCATATAAGTTTGGGGGATCCTTTGTCGATATATATATATATATATATAGAATAAATAATAAAAATAATAATAATAAAAAAAAATTAAATAAAATTTAAAAAAAATTGCTGACTTTAGTTGACTAAGACTAATTACATGGCCTTCGTTACTCGAGTTAATAGATTCTTAGAGGTGTTCTACACCTAGTGCCCTAAAGCCTTTTGGTTTGGGTGTCATTGATCAAACACTCGTTACATGAGTAACTATGAATAGCCTAATGTAATTAGACATTGCACAGTCATGCTTGAAGTCTGAGTTGAGATAGAGCGTAAAACGCACTCACCATTGTTGTTACATGTTGCTTAAATAATACTCTTGGGATCCCTTTCTCATATGTTTGTCTTGATTAGTATTGATTGATGTAATGATGAGTTTGTAAATTTATAGTATAATCTTTCATAAATTTGAGTGCATGCATTAGCTAAATCCTAACTCGTCTAAACATATGGGACACACACACACATTGAAAGGATCATGAGTAGTTGTGAGCTTAGTGACTTTGTTAAATTGTAACTGTGTGTTATTTTTGGGTCCTATTTGATCTTTAATCTTTGAGGCCAGTTCATGTCGATTTCTCATTTTTCATGTTGTGTTTGGGGATAAGAGTCATTTTTTTATTATTGTTCGTAGTATCTTCATTTTGCTTGAGGATAAACAAAGATTTAAGTTTGGGGGTATTTGATGAGTGTGTTTCATATACACAAATTAGGTGCTTTTGAGCTTGATAATTTGTGAATCTTGAAGCTTTTCATTTGGTTTTTATATCTTTTTATCATATTTGTGTAAAATGTTATTTCGCGTTGCTTTCATGTATCTTCGTTTGGTTTCTATGTGTTTTAACCCTGTTTTGTAGGAATTAGACTAAACAGATGCTTATGAAGTCAAATGGTCCATACGTGCCAAGTATTGTCTTAATGCCCGTGTGTGGAAATTCGTGATTGATTTGTATTATTATGGTAATTAGCTTATGGCGACGCTCAGTATTGAATTTGAAGCCATTTGGACTTTTCGTGTGTACAATGTGTGTTGACGTGTAACAGCGTGCGACGTCGACCAACCACGAGCAGCAGCTGACTGGGCACCAGGGGTGCAGGCATGCGCAAAGCAGCCAAGCAGCGAGCGCAGATGGGTGCGCACGGGGGAGCAGCAGACAGGCGAGCAGGTGCGCGCGCGGATGGGCTGAGTAGCCAGCACAACTACGCCCAAGCCCAGCGCAACTGCGCCAACCGGACCAGGGACTTCGGCGTAGCTGCGCCCAATTCCAACATAGCTGCGCCAAACCTTGCAGAAGTTAGTATCAGTGTTTTGAAAGGGTTTTGCTAGAGGCTCTATAAATAGAACATGTTGCCTTCATTTCAAATATCTTCCTCTATTTCAGCGGCTAGACTCCATGCTTGGGGATCTAGTGCACAAACACTTGTAACACCAATGGAGGCGAGGAATTGAAGGATGCTTGGAGATGGAGATGACTTCGCAAGAGTTTTCCATCTCTAACTTTTCCTTGATACTTGTATTATCGTTAGATGATTACCTAATATTTGAAATAGTTTAATTTATTTGTTATGAATTAAACTCTATCTTGTTTTCCTTTTGATTGGTGCCATACGAATTGGTTCTTTATATTTTATGCTTATTATCTAATTGTTAAGGAATTGGTAATTAATTTAGTAATCTATATGTAATTGGAAAATGGATTATTAGATTTAGACCATGAATATAATAACACGCCATTATGCTATACATAATTTGTGTATTGTCAATTCATCGTGGCTGCTATGATCAAAAGGAGAATTAAGAGATTTGAACAAAGTGATGCACGCCAAGTGTTTGACAAAATGCTTGTGTGTGGATATTGTGTTCTTAGCTCTTTATCTATCTATCTATCTATCTATCTATCTATCTATCTATCTATCTATCTATCTATCTATCTATCTATCTATGTTTTGTATTTATGTTATTTAGCTCAATTGTAATCATAAATTATCGTTTTAATCATTTTGTTTAAATAAGATCGAGATGTTTTGAAGTTAGTACTTGGAAGTTCATTAGAGATAATTCCTCGTGGGATCAACAACTTACTTATCACTCTATTACTTGTTGACTGCGTATACTTGCGCGTGTTTATCGATTGCAAAATCGACCAACACAAGATACGACTCTTCAGCAACTCAACAACCCATGAAGTATGAGAATACTTGATCTCCTTTTGACTTATAGAAGTACGTGAGCAATCATCGTGGTTCAATCTATCTCATACCCGATAACCTGTTCTCCAAGACAAAAGCTACAAATCAAGCCTTTCAGATCAAACCAAACCTGGTTGAAACCGTTATATCCCAAACCAAGCCGAGCTCTTAAGATCCAATTCAATCGAATCCGAAGGCATCTCGACATCAATCATCGAAGCGGAAGCGATAACATGAAGTGAGGAACACAACAATATATCAAGCACGATCATCAACAGGGACATATACAACCCAAGACGATAGGGAATGCAAATAAAAAGAAGATCGTGACAAATATCGACTCAACGATGCTGAGTAACTATCCGATGGCCCCTCTCGTGGCCCTCAAAGAGCTGACACCCTCAGTCACAGGCGTCAAAGCCAAATGCACTTGCAAGGCAGAAACGATGGTAGGGGCACCCGAACATCAAAGCTCATACCCTCTACCTGATCACTAGGCGGGTCCTAAGGTAAAGAATCCTTGCGATCTCGGGATCTTATGAACCCACCCGTCAAATACACAACGAAGTGACTACCCTAACAACAAACAAGACTAGGGCAAATTCCGGAACCGATGACAAATTGACACTAGGGCATTCATCAATTATCTGGGAAGGGACAATACACAAGTTGACGCCCATATCGAAATCCCATCAGCATGCGCCATCATCATCAGAGCTTCCCTCATATCATCTCACTTGTCAGATGGTACGATCATTTGATCTTTCTTAATCGTAATGTTCTTAGAATACAACGATCCGATCTAAGGTACGACTCTTTAATCTCATTTCCTGTCTCTATTTACATGCATTAGCGATAGTAGATAGTCTAAATATAGATAAATCTTGCATTAGAGCCTAAAAAGAAAAAAAAAAGAGAAAAAGAAAAAGTAAAAAATTTAAAGAGAAAATTTATTTGACTTGTTATGAATTGGATTGATTCTGATAAGCGTCCGTTAAGTAGGAATCATGAGTATGATTCGAAGATTAAGACTATCCAACCTTTTGATTAGGCACAAAATCTTAGTTCAAAGCGTTATTTGGAGCAGAATTGACCTTATATGCGGGTCTGCACTTTGCGTGTGTCATGACTGTTAGTTGTGGGCTATAAAGCTATGACGATAATAGTGTGAAGTCAAAGGGTAAATAATGGCCAATCTAATGTCTCGAATCGTGGCCTAGGTTACTCGAGTAATTAAGCTTGAGGGGTGTCTTTACACCTGGTGCCCTAAAGTTGTCTTGCTTGGGAGTCACCAGCCCAACGCTTGTTACATGGGTAACTTAGAGCCTAAGAAAATGAGAATTACGAGCGAGAGATATTGAAAGAAGAAGAAACCTGAGCAAATTCAAATTGTGGCTTAGGTTACTTGAGTAATTAAGCCTGAGGGGTGTCTTTACACCTGGTGCCTTGAAGCCGTCCGGTTTAGGAGCCACTGGCCAAACACTCGCTACATGGGTAACTTAAGCCTAAGAAAACGAATCTTGCATAAGGTCAGTGTAGACACCCAAATTTTGCACTTTGTACACTAACCCTGATAGGAGGGCAAATCCGTCAAATGAACCGGCCTGCGAGACGGAGGGTGGACATAAGTGCGAACAATCAGAGCCACCACGACGACTTGCGATCAAGGCTAACACGACGACGGGCGAAGCAAACACCCATGAATGATGTGGCACTTTTCCTAGCGGTTCCCGGACTGCAAAATGCAAGCCTTTCAGCAGAAACTGATGATTCGACACGAGAAACGAGGTGCAGTTCGGAAATCAAGAAAATCAGCCCACCCAACCGCGGATCAATCTGCGGCCAAGCGATTAAAATAATTGAGTGCGCACGGGACTCGAAACCAGGAAACCAGCTGAGTGCGATTGGGGGTGGCCAGCCAGCCGCAGATCAATCTGCGGCCAGCCGCAGATCCATCTGCGGCTGCCCTAATGCAGCCTATTTCAGCTCATTTCCGCTTCAGCATACAGGGGGTTGAGCAGATTTGAAAGGAAGGAGGTTCAACAGCAGCAGCGGCGGAAAAAGAAAGAAAAAGAAGGAGAAAACAGCAAGAAAATAAGAGAAATCAAGAGAGAAAAGAGTGAGAAATAGTGAGCAATTGTACCCATTTTGGGAGATTACATCTCATATTTTCTATTCTATTCAATACACAAATTCATACATATTGTGGGGATTATTTTGCAAGGTGAAAAATCCTTTGTTTTAGCATTTTGTTTTACCATTTTTGTTAAGCTTTTTGTCATCCAAATTATATTAAATGTAGTTGTTCTTGTATATTGTTGTGAATCCATGGATTGAGGGCTATTAGTGAGGTTTCCCAAATGGAACGAAATTCCTCCTAATGGTCCGATGATATCCATTTGGTGAATTTTAGCTCGTTATAATGATGTATTATGCATAGTTTATTTAGATTGTTATTCTTAGGATCTTGTGGGTGTGTAGCGATTTTGGATGTGAGCCTAGGAGAGCGATCCCGTGGTCCAAATCCGATGATGGACATTTTTTGATATATGTAATAAATTCGATGTACCTTTCATTGTAAATATGTAATCGTCGGGCCTTAAAACGACGCCAAGGCGAGAATCGTGTTTAAGGCCCCGTCATAGTGAAAGTATACGATTGTGGGCGTTCGGGGTTATTTTGATGGCTTACATGCCCATGAGTAGCCCCAACGCATTTTAATGCTTGATTTGATTTATGACACGAAATTGATTTCAAAGCTAAATGATAAGTTTTTCATAAAATCAATCAAACTAGGTTATTAGAATCACGAGGCTAAAATTGGAAGTGCTAATGAAGGTTGATTTCTATTTCAAATGAGAAGGCTAAAGATAAAATCGCTTTCAAACATCACCAAAAAGAATTTTATAAAATAAGTAAGGTTTTATTAAATCTTTGTGCATAGGGTTAAAGAGACCCTAGAAATTGCCCATCATTACATTCACAAGGCAACGTATAGATCTCGATTCCTATTTTGACGAAGGTTTAAAAACTCTTGATTTGCCGAAATGACACCTAATGAAAATCTCATAGTTTTTGACAAATAAAATCAAACCTTTCTCATAAAGCTTTCTCGTATAAACCGAAAAGACATTCTGAAGCGTTCTCAAATTGAAGCACGACTTTCCCTAAATAAATCCAAATGATTCTTTCATACAAACTCACCACAACATTCACATAGGCACACACACACACACATGCGCGCATACACATACATTTCATGAATTAAAGGATAGGAAAGCATCAAGATTGCGGTAACCGTATTTCACGGAAGTCGAGGGGTGCCTAACACCTTCCCCTCACTTAAGCAAGCCCCCGAACTCTATGAATCTCGATTCGCAGACCAATCAATTCGGAGTCACACATGAGCCAGCGATTTAAAAAATAAAACTCGGATGAGTTGGTACATCCATTTCAAATATACCAACTGGCGACTCTGGTTAATTGGCTCATCATAAAAAACGATCTTTCAAAACCCCGTCGACACTCAAGCCGACCTTTTCCAAAAAATCACCTAATAAAAAGGCTAAAATCGGAAATGACAAACAAATCGCAAAAAAAGAGCGAAAACCCGGCGTCGACAGTCAGGTGAGGAATTAACAGAGTAGAGCACCTAACTTGTCTCGAAGTGTGGCCTTTGTTACTCGAGCAAGTAAACCCGAAGGGGTGTCTTTACACCTAGTGCCCTAAAGCCATTTGATTTGGGAGTCATTGGTCCAAAACTCGTTAAATGGATAACTCTGAATAGCCTAAGAAAATAGGACAAGTTAAGCGAGAAAACAAAAGAGAGAAGAAAAGATAAAGTCAAAAAGAAGAAAAATTTTGAGCGAGAGAAAATGAGATCATCTAAAGTCGTGGGAGAGAAACCCCTACTAAGGTTAAGACATTCATAGTGCACATAGCATATGGCATTAATTCTGTGAGGAACAACACCGAGAATGAAGACAGAGTACCTTTGATAAAGGAAGGTAGTTCTTTGGAATTTGGTCTTACTTATGCATAATGACCATGGATGTTTAAAAGTTTTCTTGCGATTTCATAATTTGTTTTCAAGTTCGTTAGCGATAAGATAAAAACACCATGAATACGAGTTAAAGGAAGAGCGAATGAGCATTTAATTTCATATACTTTAACTTTATGTGCCTCATTGACAAGACTATACTAATCGTTATATCGGAGATATCCTTGACGACCCGAGCCGTCAAGCTTTTTGTGCATTTTGTTATTTTCCTGGTGTGCAGGATATTGCTCATTATGGGTAACTTGGCGTGGTCAACGAAGCGAGTTTCTTATATAAATCCTTGATAACAGCGCGCACGAGGACTGGGGCATTTGTAACATTCAACCAAGCTTCTCATCAAAAGAAATGAGGGACTCTCGGAATAAATTATGACGACGTAAACGCACTACGACAAAGGAAGGGTAAAGACGAAATTCCGTACCCAAGAGAATTCCTAAAACGATCGCCAGTAAAATCGTATCATTTGACTGAACATGGGTCATTTCCATCTAAGCATATATACAATGAACATGCATCACGATAATGAAAATGAATGAGCATGCAATGACTAACGAAGTGAATCCATACATAAAATACATAGACATCATCCCTATACAATACATGAAAACATAAAAGATAAAATATTCAGGGAAAGGGGCACAAATGCCCAGCAACTAACACAAGTCTACTAAATGAAATCTAAATCATCTACAAAGGCAGCGTCATCATCAAACTGACCAACTCTAGCTAAGTCCTCCTGACTCATAGCCTATGGATCGAAGTTCAAGTTAGGGCAATAAAAGGGCAAGGCACCTCCTCCAGGAATGTCAACGGCACCGACCAAACTAGAGCCCAATCCAGCAGGATCACAAGTGAAAGCCTCTGTTGGATCTCCTCTTAACTGACGAACGAGAAAGGACAACTGATCCACCTGGCGAGTCAAACTAGCAATTTGATCCTGATGGGTCGGCTCTCGAACACAGGCCATCCAATTAGACATCATCATTGACCCCGACACGAGATCTCCTAAGAAATGAGTAACCCGAGTCTATGCATCAAATGTCCGGGGCCTCCACCAGGCAGTAAAAGCCTCTGAGGTACTAGTGCCATCAGATAACAAGAAGCCATCCATGCCCTCCAGGGGAATCTCCATAATTGGCACGACAACAGGCCAAGATCTCCGAGGAAAAGGGTGAAAGGGTATACGAATCTCTGTCGAGACACATCTGAAAGCTCACTCTCCAAGATAGAGCTCCCAACCTCCGTATGATAACAGTGGAACCCGACGAGTGGACAATACAAACTCTGGCCCACTCGAAAAGTTATCCTCAAAATTGACAGACATATGCTCTAATGAATACGAAACCCAAGTTACGTCAACGACAGTAATCAACCCCAGCGGAAGACGACAATTTGCAAAGCTACCCGAAATAGGGACCTCCTCTAAAGTAGTATGATGCCATCAGCGACCCCGAGGATATGTATCCAAGCCCAGAGTGGTGATGGGACGAAGACATGGGAGTCTCTATAAAGCCCCGAAAATCCACCTGCTAGCTTCTTTTAGCCAGGTCGGACTTCGTGCTCATGTGTACAACCTTTACATAATGCTATAGAAATCTTGACTTGTAATAATCAGAGTAAAGTGCGAAAAAGTGATAATATTATAATATCATTTGTTCATTGTTACAACATTCCCAGGTAACTTGTTCTTATTACAAATAAGTCCTAAAAGACTTAAAAACAAATCTCCATTTATCTATCTGAGACTTGCAGTATTAGCAACCAGTTAGTTCCCAGGAAAGAGGGGGCTTTCCGTTAAAACGGCGCGCAATTAAATGACCTAACCCCTTTCCTCGTCAGAACTTTCTAGACATTGCCAATAATGTTAATCTAACATAGTTTAAATGACTTCTACATCTTCAACTTTCTTTGTACCGTCAGAATCGTCTGGTAATTCTTCTTTAGCTGTAATTGTTTTAAGATAATTGCAAGAATGAGCATAAGAATGCCTAACAAGTCTAACAGATATATATATATATATATGAGAAGAGAATCACCTTTTCAGGACATATATACAGAATAAGCTGATACAAGATTTCAACGATTATCAATATAGTGAACTGAGTGGTTCCCCACCCATGAACTAATGAATTAGTTCCCCGTCTCATCAACACTGCTACAATTGTATCAACAGTGTATATCGCTTCTACGATACCTCTACACTGCGACAAATGTTACCTCAGTGAGTTAGATCGGTTTCCTAACACATCTTAAACTCCTGCCCATACAAGAGAGTTGTTCAACTCAGATACTAACATGGTTTTCAATTGAAATTCAACAATCAATATCACGTTGCGCATAACAGATAACAAGCATGTTAATGCACGGGGTGCAAAAGAAACAATAGTTGCATAACAATAAACGTCATAAATAAGACACGTTATTGCACGGAGTGCATTTCAACAAATAAGTAGACTTGCCTGAATATGGATAATATGTTAACGCTAATGTTTCATTCCTCGCTCAATCTCTTGAAGTGTAAGCTCTATAACTTTTATCCTCCAAGTGTTTCCTTTCCTTGGATTATGCCAGGCTAATTAAGCATTTTAACGATTAAATCTTTTAAGTTTTATTTCGGGTATTATAACCGCTTATAAATAAGACTCCTTCTAATATACATGAAATAATTTCAGCATTATAACTGCATATAAAATGAATATTCATCAACTATATTTAAAATAAATTGAGCATTATAACTGCTTATAAAATGAATATTCGGCTATTATATTTAAAATAATTTCAACATTATAACTTCTTATAAAATGAATATTCTTACTAAATAGTTGAAGAAATTCGGACATAATAACTGCTTATAAAAGTATATTTTCTAATATATAAGAGAAATAAATCGGACATTATAACTGCTTGTAAATATGACTTTTGTACTATACACTTAAAATAATTTGGGCATTATAACTGCTTGTAAATATGACTTTTGTACTATATACTTAAAATAATTTGGGCATTATAACTGCTTATAAAAGTATATTTTTACTAAATATATATAAAGAAAAATGAAAATAATAACCACTAGAGTAATACCTCTTGTAGTTGCTAGCTTTACTTCCAATCGCGCAGCGCTTCGATGCTTAGAAAGTAATTTTTATCTCATAATATCTCTCAGAATATAAATATAGAGTGTTTTTGCTCTGGAACTGCTCTTGAAAAATAGTAAGGAATGAATGAACTGAGTTTGCAATTTATAGAAAAACCATGTTTCGCTAATTGCACATTAGGGGCTCGGCTTATTACACTTTGCACCCTAGCATATTCTTAGAATATTTTTCTAAGCTCCTCAATGAAAATATCTTCCAAGCTCGACAATGCAGCTTGTAATCGAACCTATCTTCTAAGCTCCTCAATGAAAATATCTTTAAGCTCGACAATACAGCTTGCAATCTAAGCTCCTCAATGAAAATATCTTCTAAGCTCGACAATGCAGCTTGCAATTGAACCTATCTTCTAAGCTCCTCAATGAAAATATCTTACAAGCTCGACAATGTAGCTTGTTACCGTAAGCACGACAAAGCACTATATCAGTTTGAGCACGACAAAGTAGCTTACTAAAAATAATTTGCTGGGATACTTCTTGGTGAAATCGTTGAAAGCACGACAAATCATTTTGTCAATGTAAGCACGACTAAGCAGCTTGACCAAAAAATTTTTAATTGACCAAATTTATCGTTTACATGATATAATCACAAAACACCTGCTTCGAAATATCATTTGGATCTTTATTAAGCACATAAATTCGAATCTCATTAGGTCTTAAGGTTTTAAACTTCTCGATACCTAGTTTTAGGTCACTAAATTAACCTCTAACCATATACGATCGTATTTATAAGCCTCATAAATATTCAGGGTATTACAGTCTCTCATAAACACAAAACTAAAATATCAACCACGGCTACATCAGAACAGTGACAAAAACCCAAATAGACTGGAAGAACGAAACGAATGAAACAAATCAAAAAAGGAACCTACCAGGAGAAATGGAAAGAAGCTGAGCCAAGCGTCGGTCTGACTCTCCGAATGAAGACGCATCCCGTGGAGAAAGTATGCCAAGGTGAATGATCCCCAATCGTAATCTCCAATGCGATCAACGTCTCTAAGAGCTCCCACTAGATTGAAATAGACTATAGCGCTAGGGCTGCTCTCACGCTTTAAGGACTATTGAATGTATTTCACTACGAATAACTTTGGAATTACAAAACCCAAACACCGAAAACTCTGGGGGCATAAAGTTTTTAAGTGAAGGCAAGCGCAACTATCTATTTCATATCCTCCCTGTCAGCAAGGTAGGTCCACTATAAAGCCTACTGTCGACGCCGGGAGGAATCGCTTCATTGGTGATTGTTACCCTTTCCAATTTTAGCCGTTTTGTTAGATGATTTTTTGAGAAAAGGTCGGCACAAATGTCGACGGGGTTTTGAAAGATCGTTTTTTATGATGAGCCAATTGACCAGAGTCGCCAGTTGGTATATTTGAAATGGATGTACCAACTCATCCGAGTTTCGTTTTTGTAAATCGCTGGCTCATATGTGACTCCGAATTAATTGGTCTGCGAACCGAGATTCATAGAGTTTGGGGGCTTGCTTAAGCGAGGGGAAGGTGTTAGGCACCCCCCGATTTTCTTGAAACACGGTTACTGCAATTTTGATGCTTTTCCTATCCTTTAATTCATAAAATGTGTATGTGTGTGCGCGTGTGTGTGTCTATGTGAATATTGTGGTTAGTTTGTATGAAAGAATCATTTGGGGTTTTTTATGGAAAGTCGTGCTTTGAGAATGCTTTAGAATGTCCTTCGATTTATACGAGAAAGCTTTATTCTTTATGAAAAAAAGGTTTGATTTCAATTGTCAAAACTGCGAGATTTTCATTGGGTGTCGTTTTGGCAAAACAAGATCAATTTTTAAACCCTCGTCAAAATAGGAATCGAGACCTATACATCGCTTTCGCATACAAAGTGGCAGCAATTTCTAGGATCTCTTTAACCCTATGCACAACGGTTTAATAAAACAACCATTTATTTTCATAAAATCATTTCTTGTGACGTTTGAACACGATCTTCCTTTTGCCTACTCGTTAAGATAGAAATCGACATTCCTTAACACCTCCAATTTCTTATCCTCGTGATGCTAATAACCTAGTTTGATTGATTTTATGAAAATCTTAATCGTTTAGCTTTGAAATCCTTTTTGGTGTTGAAATTCAAATCAAACATTATAATGCGTAGGGGATTATTCACGGGCATGTAAGCCATCAAAATAACCCCGAACGCCCACAATCACATATTTTCACTATGACAGGGCCTTAAACACGATTCTCGCCTTGGCGTCGTTTTAAGGCCGGACGATTACATATTTACAATGAAGACTACATCGCTCCTACTACCTACATCAAAAGATGTCCATCATCAGATTTGGACCACGGGGTCGCGTTCCTAGGCTCACACCCAAAATTTCGATACACCCACAAAACGGATATTACAAGAAATAACCAACACGGATAATCTAATAATGCTAAGACATCCTAAAATAGCAACCCAAAGGAACTACGCCCAATATATCGCCGTAAAACGAACAAAAAATTCAATAAATGAATATCATCGGGTTATTAGGAAGAATTTTGTTCCGATGGAACCCTTCACTAATAGTTCCTAATTCATTTTCCACCATAAATTACATGAAAACTACATTTAATTTAGCCCGAATTGACAAGAAAGACTTAAAAATGATATAACAAAATGCTATAATAAAGGATTCTTCACCTTGCAAATAATCCTCACAATGTGTATGAACTTGTATATTGAGTAGAGTAGAAAATATATGGTATATAATCTCACACAAAAGATATAATTTCTCACTTTTTTTCTCTCTTTTCTCTCTATTTTCTTCTGTTTTTCTCTTCTGTTTTCCGTTCTTCCGAGCTGCTGCTGATTTTTTCCTTCCGTCTCCTTTGAATGAACTGAAACTGGGCTGATAAAAGGGAAGCCAGGGCAGCCACAGATCAATCTCGTGTCGTGACGTCGGTTTTCACCGAAAGGCTTGTATTTTGCAGTCCGGGAATTACTGGGAGACGTGCCACATCATTCGGGAATGCTCATTTCGGACGGCCTTGTTGTCACGTCGGTTTTGGTCGCGAATCGTCGCGGTGGCGTCGAGTGTTCGTACTTGTGCCCATCCTTCGCTCTCGTAGGCCGGTTCAATTGACGATTTTGCCCTCCTGTCACGGTTAGCATAGGGAACGCAAACTTTGGGTGTCTACAGCTGCCCCTCTCTATCATGTTTATGAAATGTTAAATGAAATGAACAGGATAAAGAAATAGACACCCGATGCATGAATGACAGTGCACAAGAATGACAATACATACATGATGCAACACATACAACTTATGATGTAACGCAAGATGTAAGGCATGCAAAACATTCGTAAAGGTGTCAATGCATCAATCCCTGACCGCATTGTTAGTCGTCGGGTTTCGTCTTCTAATCGATCGTTTCGTCTGCGCCGGGTCTCGTATCCGGTCGCTAGTCTCGTGATCACTGGGTCTCGTATCCGGTTGATCGTCTTGTCTGCGCCAGGTCTCGTATCCGGTTGCTCGTCTCGTAATCACCGGGTCTCGTATCCGGTTGATTTTCTTGTCAGCGCCGGGTCTCGTATCCGGTCGCTCGTCTCGTAATTACTGGGTCTCGTATCCGGTTGATCGTCTTGTAAGTGCCGGGTCTCGTATCCGGTCGCTCGTCTCGTAATCACCGGGTCTCGTATCCGGTTGATTGTCTCGTCGGCGCCGGGTCTCGTATCTGATCGCTCGTCTCGTCATCACCGGGTCTCGTATCCGGTTGATTGTCTTGTCGGCACCGGGTCTCGTATCCAGTCGCTCGTCTCGTGATCACCGGGTCTCGTATCCGGTTGATCGTCTTGTCTGCGCCGGGTCTTGTATCCGGTCGCTCATCTCGTAATCACCGGGTCTCGTATCTAGTTGATTGTCTCGTCCGCGCCAGGTCTCGTATTTAGTCTCGTGATCACCGGGTCTCGTATCCGGTTGATTGTCTTGTCGGCGTCGGGTCACGTATCCGGCCGCTCGTCTCGTAATCACCGGGTCTCGTATCCGGTTGATTGTCTCGTCCGCGCCGGGTCTCGTATCCGGTCGCTCGTCTCGTAATCACCGGGTCTCGTATCCAGTTGATTGTCTCGTCCGCGCCGGGTCTCGTATCCGGTCGCTAGTCTCGTGATCACCGGGTCTCGTATTTGGTTGATCGTCTTGTGAGTGCCGGGTATCGTATCCGGTCGCTCGTCTCGTAATCAACGACTCTCATATCCGGTTGATTGTCTTGTGAGTGTCGGGTCTCGTATCCGGTCGCTCCGTCGAATTGAGAAGTCGTGTTCGACACCCAATTCATCAAAATCCTGCATTTTATTACCAATTTATGAATCAAACGGGTTTTAGGATCGATTAAGCTTGCAATGGACAAGGGGGAGGCACTGGGCCAGCCGCAGATTGATCTGCGGCCAAGATCGGGGTCTTAAGCGGCCAGCCGCTTCCCAGATCTATCACTTTCACTCGTACCCCACACGATTTTCGCACCTTTGCACGTCCTTTTTGCCGAATTTTCCAATCTTCTTGCAAAAACCGCTCCGGTTAGACCGATTGTTTTCCAATTTCGTCAATGTTTTGCTATACATTTGCTACTTTGAATGTTTAGAGATATAAATGTATGCTTTGAAATGCTATGCCATGTATTATTGCATGTATATGTTATGTCTCAACCGTGCGAGTCATATTCTATGCTCATGATGTGGGTCATACATACTTGTCACCTTTTGAATGAGAGCATGCATTATGGTCATTTTCATGTTGCCGAATATAGTGAGAGCTGCCCCATCCAGACATTTGCTTATGTGCAATGTTTGCGCGGAGATTCGGATACAGTTGGTTTGAGTCAGACTGGGGCTTTTGATGACTCTGGAGTGATTTTCCCAAATGATACCACAGATCATTCCATCTCAGCTGATTCTGCCCCTAGTCGGGTTACTGAGGATACCCGACTCCGCCTGACCTTGATTACTACTGAGGCTGAGAGGGATGCCGCTCTTGTTGAGAGAGATGCTGCCATTCTGGCTAGAGATGCTGCCCTTGCTGATAGAGACGCCATTTTATTGCAGACTAGGGCAGTTATAGATGCTCACTCTGAGACTGTCAGCCGAGCCACTGCTTTATTGGATCGCATCGCCATGATGGGGCAGCAGATTACAGGGGATACCGATGCTTCAGATCTGTCCACCACCTTATCCATCCTGCTTCAGTTAGTTTCAGATTTGTAGATTATTTTATTTCCTGCATAGACTAGGTCAGTTTCATCGGTTATCGAAAGAGAAATCTTGTAACAAAATGACTTATATATGTAGACATGCATTTAAATTTATTCATTTTCCCTTTTTGTCGTATCGTTGCCTTTCATTGGATCCTCATTTTATCCAGCTGACCATGATTTTGACATTTCGCTTTCGTTCTCTTCTCAAGTCTTGATGGAGATTTGATAGATATTGCCGCACCCCTGTTGATTTCATCGGACTGAGTCTTAGATTTTGGCTAACTGTTTGGTTGGGCTAGGGTTATGTTACTTGAGATGAAGCTGATTAGGGGCTGGTTTCGGGAAGGTTTCGAGGGTATAGGAAGGTTTTTTTTTCTGGCTGTTGGGAATCAGTTTTGGTTAGAGAAAATATTATTTTGTAAAGAATTGGACCGTGCCATGATGGCTGCCTACGTATTCCCACAGGTTGGGAAATCAGGTCCTACGTAGTTCGTTCTTCCAAGAAAGAGGAGAACATGATGATTTTTCTTTTCAAGCGTAGAACCGCTTCACCGAGTCGGAATTGATGGGTTGGGGAAACACCTCACCGTCCATCTCTTGCAATATGAGGGCTCCTCCAGACAGTACTTTCTTAATCACAAAAGGTCCTTCCCAGTTCGGGGCGAACTTCCCTTTGGCTTCATCTTGACAAGGCATGACTTTCTTTAGCACTAGGTTATTTTCCTTGAACCTCCGAGGTCTTATCTTTTTGTTGTATGATCGAGAGATCCTTTGCCGATATAACTGACCGTGCAAAACAGCAGCCACCCTCCTTTCATCAATTAGGGCCAATTGGTCGTATCGACTTTGCATCCAATCCTCCTCGCTTATCTGAGCATCGATCAATATTTTGAGGGACGCCATCTCAACTGGCAGAACAACCTCCATTCCATATACTAAAGCGTAAGGGGTTGCCCCTGTAGAAGTACGCACCGACGTTCTGTACGCCAGCAGGGTGAGAGGTAGCAGATCCGGCCATCCCCGATGATTGGCGGACATTCTCGCCATGATCTTCTTGATATTCTTATTTGCAGCCTCCACTGCCCCATTCATCTTAGGACGGTAAATGACAGAATTGAGGTGTTTGATCTTAAACTGGTCACATAATTCCTTCATGAGGGCATTGTTCAAATTCTTGGCATTGTCGGAGACCAAGACCTCAGGTTGCCCGTATCGGCAAATGACATTATTCCTGATGAAACCAACGATGATCTCCTGAGTTACTTTAGGGAAAGAACCTGCTTCTACCCATTTAGTGAAGTAGTCGATCATGACGAAGATAAATCGGTGTCCGTTGCTCGCTTTGGGCTCTATTGGTCCGATTACATCCATACCCCACATTGAGAATGGCCAAGGGGAGGTCATACAATGCAGTTCATTGGGGGGCGCATGAATTACGTTGTCGTGCGCCTGGCATTGATAAGATCATTTGACATGATCGTCGCAATCGGCTTTTAGTGTTAACCAATAATGCCCCGTTCTCAAGATCTTTTTGGCCAGCATCGGTCCACTCAAGTGCAGCCCACACACTCCACCGTGTATTTCGTCCATAATCTTTTGGGCCTGCGTTTCATTTACACATTGCAACAATCCCAAACTGGCATCCCTCTTGTATAGTGAATCCCCGCTCAGATAAAACTTTATTGCCATCTTTTGGATTCTCAACCTCTCAGCTCCGCTTGCCTGGTTGGGAATGGATCTATCCCTCAGGTACTCCCTTATGTCGTGATACCAAGGCTGCTTTGGCACAACCACCTCCTCCGATAATACTGCCACCTGTTCCTCATATGCTGGGGCATTCCGTACTGCTATTTCAATCTGTGGAACATCTTTGCTTTTGATTATGTGGATTAAGGAAGCCAGAGTTGCCAATGCATCAGCAAAATCATTTCGTCCCCGGGGGATATGTCGGAAAGCGATATCTTCAAATTCTCGCATCAATTGGATAACACATCGGTGGTATGGAAGCAACCGGAGCTCCTTCGTGCTATACTCCCCGATCGCCTGTCTGATTACCAGCTCTGAATCCCCAAATACTTCTAGTCTCTTTACTCCTATATCGCGGGCAAAACGGAGTCCCAATATACATCCCTCGTACTCAGCTGTGTTGTTTGAATTACTGAACTGCAATTTAGTGGCCACGGGGTATTGCTCTCCGGTGATAGAGACCAGGACTGCTCTGGCTCCTGCCCCTTCAGCATTCATGGCACCATCAAAATACAACTTCCAGAACTGCCCTTCGTCATCACATCTCGTGTGTGAGACCTAGAATACATCTTCGCCCGGCAAAGGAGTTTCTAAAGGCTCTATCCCCCCTTCTGGCATTTCTGACAACTGATCTGCAATTCCCTGCCCATTCATGGCTTTCTGAGTTACGTATACGATGTCGAACTGCTGTAAGATTAACTGCCACCTTGACAATCGACAATTCAGCATGGGCCTTTCAAAGATGTACTTCAGGGGATCCATTCTCGATATCAAGTACGTAGTGTGACCATGGAGATAGTGTTGTAACCTCATTGCAGCCCACGCCAAAGCACAACAGGTCCTTTCGATGGGGGTGTAATTCTGTTCGCATCGGCTAAATCTCTTGCTGAGGTAATAGATGGCCTGCTCTTTGCCTGATTCGTTCTTCTGTCCCAGCATACATCCCATCGCAATGGCATTGACCGATATATACATAAGCAGAGGGATCCCATCCTTCGGGGGTACCAACACTGGTGCCTCTGTTAGCTGTTTTATAATGGTCTGAAAGGCTTTCTGACATTGCTCATTCCACTCTTGGGAGGCATTTTTCCTTAATAGTTTGAAAATCGGCTCGCATGTAATCGTCAAGTGGGATATGAAGCGGCTGATGAAGTTTATTCTTCCAAGGAATTCTCTTATCTCCTTCCCTGTGTGAGGTGCCGGCATATCCACAATGGCCTTACTCTTCGCCGGATCCAACTCAATGCCCCGATCACTAACCAGGAATCCCAAGAGCTTACCCGACTGCACTCCGAAAGCACACTTTGCCGGATTGAGCTTTAAATTATATTTTCTGAGCCGATCGAATAGCTTTTTGAGATGGGTTACATGATCAGATTCTACCCTCTATTTCACGATAATGTCATCCACGTAGACCTCTATCTCCTTATGCATCATGTCGTGGAACAGGGCCATCATGGCTCTCTGATAAGTAGCCCCCGCATTTGTGAGACCGAAAGCCAATCGTCTATAGCAGAAGGTGCCCCAAGGGGTGATGAAAGCGGTCGTTTCCCGATCTTCCTCCGCCACCATTATCTGATGATACCCCGCAAAGTAATCAACAAAAGAATACATCTCGTATTGGGCTGTGTTATCCACCAAGATGTGTATAAAAGGCACTAGGAAGTTGTCCTTGAGACTGGCCTTGTTCAGATCTCTATAGTCGACACATACCCTCACCTTCCCTCCAGGCTTAGCCACTGGGACTACATTGGACAACCATTATGGGTAAGTGGACACCATAATGATTCCAGCCCTGAACTGTTTGATGATCTCTTCCTTCACCTTCAAGCTCCACTCTGGTTTTAACTTTCTTAGTTTCTGCTTGACAGGCCTGAAACCCTCCTTGATGGGCAACCGGTGTACCACAATGTCCGTGGATAATCCGATCATGTCTTCATGAGACCAGACAAAAACATCCTCATATTGGCTTAACAACTTGGTTATTTCTGTTTCATGGCTAGGGGTCAGGTCTGTCCCTATCTTGAGCTCTTTGGGCTGGTCAGGGGTTCCAATATTTATGGTGACGGTTTGGTCTAAGTTGGGTTTGGGTTTATCCTCGACCCATCCTTTGATCTCGTCAGGCGCGTCGTCGTAAACTGTCTCGTCTTGCTCAATGCCCATTAAATCAAAATCCAGCTCAATATCAAAATCATAGTCATCATTCAAATTTGAAAGACCGTTTGTTAGGCAAGGAATACTCAAATTGGTACACCTGACATGAAACAAAATATTTGTCATATATAAGTCATTTTCCACAACGATCACATCTTTAGATAACATGACGAAACGACATAATTATGCAAAATACAAAACAAAAATGATATTTCTTCATCCTCCCATCCTCTGGGGTCTACCACCCTGATGCCGTGTTTTACCCTTGTTTGGATATCACTGTTTCATTGTCCAGTTGTCGGTGGTCAGATCAGATGAAATGCGCTGGATGAAAGGTGGCTTCACATCGGAAACTTCCCCGATGACTACGGCCACATTGCCTGAGTCCCTCTTCCTACCTTCTTCAGGAATAATTAGCCCTGCCCAATCGATGACAGGCACACTTTGTTGGGCTCCCGGTGGCGTGGCAACATCCTTCCCCTCTCCATTGCTTGTTAACTGTCCGGGGATATAGCACCTGGTTTCGAACTTTTGCGCGACCTCCTGTAGGAAACTTTCCCTCTTGGTCGACTCATCACTTGTGGAGTCAATTTTTCACCCCCTGTCCCAATCACAGGCTTGCTAGTCCCTCGTTCATTGTTGACCTTGGTCATCGGATTTTCGGCCAATCGAGTCGGGGCCGTGCCTTGACGGTGTCTCCGTGCTACGCCTTCACGATATCCCAACCCTGCTTTGCCTATCTGATGTGGTAGTTGAATGGGCTCGGTGATTCCTTGACTGCTCTTTCCTAACCCTTGTCCAGGTTGAAATTTCATTTTCATCATTTCTTTTGCAACAAAGGTAAGTTCTGGAGAGACCTTAGGTTTCACGGCTGGAGCCCCCAGGCATCTGTAGTGGGGAGTGCTGATCTCCAGCGCCTGAAAACTGGCAGGTGCCGCCGACTCGTCCACATTAATCACAGGCAGGCCATTCCTGGAAGGAGAAGGGTCATCACACTCTGCCGAGATCGTCACTAGATTCCCGTCGATGATAAGTTTGATTTGCTGGTGTAGCGTGGAAGGAACTGCCCCGGCCATGTGTATCCACGGCCTCCCCAATAACAGGTTATAACTTGCCGCAATATCTAAGACTTGGAAAGAGATATCAAAAGTACAAGGTCCTATTTCCACAGGCAATTCTATCTCCCCAATTGTATCCCTCTGGGATCCGTCGAAGGCTCGTACCACTACATGACTGGCCCGTAGGCGCTTAGGATTGATGTTCATCTTCTTCAATGTACTGAGGGGACAGATATTCAACGCCGATCCCCCATCAATCAGCACCCCATTCATAATATAACCTGAGGAGATTACCACAATATACAACGGTTTTCGATGCCCCCTTCCTTCTTTAGGGATATCATCATCTGTGAATGATATTACATTACTTTCCAACAGATGGTCCACCAGATGGCCAAAACTTTCTTTGCTAATCTCTTTGGGAATGTATGCCTCCTCCAGGACTTTGGCCAGAATTTTGCAGTGATCACTGGATGATAACACCAAATCCATGATTGACGTCAGGGTCGACTCCTCGCTTAATATCTGGATCCCCCTTGCTTCCGGATGATCCATCTTCCTCAAGAATTCCATGGCTTTCTCCTCGGATATCTTTTCATTTTTCTTCGTTTTGCTTTCAAGGACTCGTCCTGGAAGATATAAGGGGTTCCCCTTTGATGTTACAGAAGCACAACTGGCCGCTTCCTCTGACACTCCCCCGTAATTCCATGGTACCGTTTTCAGACTGTGGACAGGGATTTGCGGTCTCGCTGTAAGGGTGAGGAGTTTCGGAGCCGATAACTTGACAGGCCCCTCTATGATATTTCTGCTTACACCTGCCAACCTAATTGGCGCTCCCCTTGTACTCTCATGATCACTTATCATGCTGATCATCTCATTAATTTTCTTTACATAACTCAGCCTGGATGGCCCATCGACTTCACTAGCTTCCGCCACATTGACCCCTTCTCTATCATGCCTAGGTAGGGGATTGACTTTAACATTTGGGGAGTCTGGCTGTTCCACCACGATTTCCCCACTATCAATCAAGTTCTGAATTTTGTGCTTCAGCGTCCAACATTCCTGCGTATCATGACCAGGGGAACCTGAGTGGTATGCGCATTGCTTGCTTGGGTCAAATCTTCTTCCTTTTGGGTCACTTGGGGGTGCCAAATTGACTATTTTCCTCTGGGCTATCAACACTGCCAAAACCCGCTCAAGAGGATCCCCGAGTGGGGTGAATACTCGATTTTTCGTGGTCTCGAATCTCCTTCGCCCGTCCGTCCTCTGATCAGTGAAGTTAAGCTGTCGGGATGGCCCCACTCTCTGTATCTGTACTGGAGGATTGTTCTCTGTCTTTCTAGATGATCCCTGCAGGATGAGGGAAACATCTTCCTCCTTTTTCTTTTGGACCCTACGGGAAGTGCTGCCATAGTTTCCACTCTGGATTTGTTCCGCAGCTGTTTCCAAAGCTGTGAAATCCCGAATCTTGCCAGATTTCAACCCCATGTCCACCATTTCTCCGTGTTTAATCATCTCGGCAAAAGGTCTTCCAATCCCCGATATAAACCGCTCATAATAAGGTGCCTCTTGAATATCCACGAAGGTCATCACCATCTTCGACTCGCTCATTGGGGGATTCACCTGTGCAGACATACCCCTCCATCGCTGTGCATAATCCCTGAAAGATTCCTTTGGTTGCTTCTTGATTTTCGTCATTTGATATCTATCAGGGGCCATTTGTGCCTGGAAGCTATATTGTGTTAAGAAGGTATGGGCCAACTCCTCCCAATTGTGGATCCGGGCATTATCAAGACGGGCATACTAGATTCTTACTTCTCCCGTCAGGCTCTTTTGGAATAATTGCATCCTTAGACCTTCGTCTTCTGCATAAGATCCAAGCTCCCCAATGTATATTTTCAGATGTGTATAAGGATCCCCCTTCCCATTGTATTTCTCAAATTCGGAGATTTTAAACTTCTCCGGATATCTGGTTCCTGGAAAGACACACAGATCTGAATAATTTACCTTGCCCAAGGAACCTACGCCTTTCAGGGATTGGATGGTCTCCTCCATTTGCTTCATTTTCCTTCGAAGATCGTCAGTGTCTCCCTCCTCCGGAATAGTGATGACTGTCTTGTTAGGTGCAAGAATGGCTTTGGGGATGACTGGCTCACCCTTAGGCTGGGGTTGCTCATCTTTAGGCGGATCCTTGTTTGGCGGGTCCTGTCTCAGTAGGAATTGCTCTTTCAGCATCGTAGCCATCTCCAACATCTGTTTTTTAAAATCATCGAATTCCTCCCTAGATATGGAACCAGGATTAGTAGGTGGAATATCAGCCATTTCAGATGTAGAAACCTGGGCCCTCTTAGATTGCGAACGCGTTTGAGGAGCAATCCTACAGAAAAACCGGTTTGGAGTTTAAACTTTGGGAAATGAAAGATGTGGATGCATGCTAAAGCTATAACTTTTGTGCTTTTGGGTTTTTTAATCTTTCCCTGCAAAACAAAGTGTTAGTAGTCCCTTATTGCAATAATAATTGACAGACACGAATTATTATGCCTTCCCAGCTATTCCCTGTAAACAAATGGAGGTTAGCACTTTTCTTTTGACAAAAGGGAGATATATGTAAGAATATGAAATCGGACTATGACATTTATACGTGTAAACGTAAGAAGGCATGAAGAGACTTTCCCTGCGTTGGGTTAATCTGAGGCTGACCTATCCTAAGGTTACTCTCGCGGCTTTTCGGCATGAAGGTCCCCAAATCTTCGCAATCTACTTGTCTGAGTCCTTTCGATTGGAGCGGATTTGGGTGGTGCGTTTCCTGAGCCATCTCCGGGGAGCAGCCCCTTCAAGTCCAGTAATAAGCAACCGACGGGTTCGCCTCAGGAGGAGGTACACTCTCAACATACATTCACATTCATCGTCCTCACCGTGTGCAAATGATTACTTTAAAGTAAAACAATTCCATTCAATCATTCATTCTTTTGAGAACAAAAACACATTCACCCAACAACAAGTAAAACATGTCAAAATATCGTACACACATACACATTCATGAATTTTTAAAGGATAGGATAACATCAAGATTTGAACGCGGTTTAAGCCTCTAATGTCCCCAGCGGAGTCACCAGCTGTCGACGCCGGGAGGAATCGCTTCATTGGTGATTGTTACCCTTTCCAATTTTAGCCTTTTTGTTAGATGATTTTTTGAGAAAAGGTCGGCACAAATGTCGACGGGGTTTTGAAAGATCATTTTTTATGATGAGCCAATTGACCAGAGTCGCCAGTTGGTATATTTGAAATGGATGTACCAACTCATCCGAGTTTCATTTTCGTAAATCGCTGGCTCATATGTGACTTCGAATTAATTGGTCTGCGAACCGAGATTCATAGAGTTCGGGGGCTTGCTTAAGCGATGGGAAGGTGTTAGGCACCCCCCGATTTTCGTGAAACACGGTTACCGCAATCTTGATGCTTTTCCTATCCTTTAATTCATAAAATGTGTATGTGTGTGCGCGTGTGTGTCTATGTGAATATTGTGGTGAGTTTGTATGAAAGAATCATTTGGGTTTTTTTTATGGAAAGTCGTGCTTTGAGAATGCTTTAGAATGTCCTTCGATTTATACGAGAAAGCTTTATTCTTTATGAAAAAAAGGTTTGATTTCAATTGTCAAAACTGCGAGATTTTCATTGGGTGTCGTTTTGGCAAAACAAGATCAATTTTTAAACCCTCGTCAAAATAGGAATCGAGACCTATACATCGCTTTCGCATACAAAGTGGCGGCAATTTCTAGGATCTCTTTAACCCTATGCACAACGGTTTAATAAAACAACCATTTATTTTCATAAAACCATTTCTTGTGACGTTTGAACACGATCTTTCTTTTGCCTACTCGTTAAGATAGAAATCGACATTCCTTAGCACCTCTAATCTCTTATCCTCGTGATGCTAATAACCTAGTTTGATTGATTTTATGAAAATCTTAATCGTTTAGCTTTGAAATCCTTTTTGGTGTTGCAATTCAAATCAAACATTATAATACGTAGGGGATTATTCACGGGCATGTAAGCCATCAAAATAACCCCGAACGCCCACAATAACATATTTTCACTATGACGGGACCTTAAACACGATTCTCGCCTTGGCGTCGTTTTAAGGCCCGACGATTACATATTTACAATGAAGACTACATCGCTCCTACTACCTACATCAAAAGATGTCCATCATCGGATTTGGACCACGGGGTCGCGTTCCTAGGCTCACACCCAAAATTTTCACACACCCACAAAACGGATATTACAAGAAATAACCAACACAGATAATCTAATAATGCTAAGACATCCTAAAATAGCAACCCAAAGGAACTACGCCCAATATATCGCCGTAAAACGAACAGAAAATTCAATAAATGAATATCATCGGGTTATTAGGAAGAATTTTGTTCCGATGGAACCCTTCACTAATAGTTCCTAATTCATTTTCCACCTTAAATTACATGAAAACTACATTTAATTTAGCCCGAATTGACAAGAAAGACTTAAAAAATGATATAACAAAATGTTATAACAAAGGATTCTTCACCTTGCAAATAATCCTCACAATGTGTATGAACTTGTATATTGAGTAGAGTAGAAAATATATGATATATAATCTCACACAAAAGATATAATTCCTCACTTTTTTTCTCTCTTTTCTCTCTATTTTCTGTTGTTTTTCTCTTCTGTTTTCCGTTCTTCCGAGCTGCTGCTGATTTTTTCCTTCCGTCTCCTTTGAATGAACTGAAACTGGGCTGATAAAAGGGAAGCCAGGGCAGCCGCAGATCAATTTGCGGTTGGCCGCAGATTGATCTGCGGCTGGCTGGCCGCCCACCAGCCACTCAGCCTGGTTTCGATTTCCGTATTTCGAGTTCCGTGTTTTCAAAAGGCGCACTTATTGACCGCAGATCAATCCGCGGCTGGTTAGTTTGACTTTCTCGATTTTCGTACCATGCCTCGATTCTCGTGTCGTGACGTCGGTTTTCGCCGAAAGGCTTGTATTTTGCAGTCCAGGAATTACTACGAGACGTGCCACATCATTCGGGAATGCTCATTTCGGACGGCCTTGTTGTCACGTCGGTTTTGGTCGCGAATCGTCGCGGTGGCGTCGAGTGTTCGTATTTGTGCCCATCCTTCGCTCTCGTAGGCCGGTTCAATTGACGATTTTTCCCTCCTATCACGGTTAGCATAGGGAACGCAAACTTTGGGTGTCTACACCTACCGACCAGAAAGTCGTCAAGAATGAGAAAACCATCAGACAGAAGAGCGGAACGTGCCTACTTGTTCGAGTGTCGGCTTTCCTGCGATTGATTGGCTTTAATCTTCCCCATGTTTCTAGATATTGTGTGAACCGCATATGCCTATTCTTCCTTGAGCTTTCATACTAAGTTTGGAAGTTGGTTAGAAACGGCTTGTCACTAATGGAGCTTACGGAGAAAGAGCAGAAAGGCAAGTTCCGATACGCCGCCCACGCGAAGAAGGTCTTCTCTAATTCCAAAAAGTAAAGCCACCATTCTTTAATGATGAGCTCTAGCGAACAAATTTGATGTTTTTTCCCAGAGAGAAATGTCTTTCCAGAACCACACGTGTAAGTTTCCCTGTATGTGGCTCGTCCGTGATAACTTCTTCGGATTTGCGTGAACTAGCGGGCCGATCACTAAGTGGGGATGCTCCCTCCAGCATAAGCAATCCTTTTTGGAACTGGTTCCTGTTGTTCGCCAAAAAATAAACCCCTCATAATGATCAGAAAGAGATGCCGTAAAAGACGGTCACGCTCAACAGGGTCAGCTGGAATGGCTCTGATAAGGCCCCTCGGATGGCCTCAAATGCTAAAGCACCAGAACAAACACTACGGGTCTTGAAGGCCCGATCGCACAGAGAAAAATCCTAATAGGGCTCAAATAACGGTCGGTAAAATGTCAACATAGAGGGGAACCCGTTGTCCGGTGAATTCAATGCCCGTGATGTAGCGATAATCCAAAGGTGTTATCATCACCTCACAATCCAATAAATAAAGGGACTGACTCTGATGAAACCATTTCTCAGACAGAGCATGAGATAACCCCATGGGCAGCGTCGGGGAGCTATAATGAAGAAATGCTCGAAGCTCCAGGAATCTACTCGAGCCCGGTAATCAGCGTGAAGGGCATGATAATAGGAGTAAACACTAAACCAGTTACCCCAAAGCTGTGTACACTCCGGGACCTATAACATAAAGAATTGAGACGATGTTGAGACGAAAAGAGAAAGAAGAAGAAAAACGGATCAAAAATGAGAACAGACGAACAAGTATTGAAGAAAATATATCTTTTTTATCCAATCGACACCAAGCCTGTTAGGGACGAGACTCAACAAAAGCTTCAGGGACGAGACCTGGTGATATCTCCGTTAGGGACAAGACTCAACAAAAGTATCCGGGATGAGACCCGGTGATGAAATTCATTGGGGACGAGACTCAACAAAAGCCTTAGGGACGAGACTCAATAAAAGCCTCAGGGACAAGACCTGGTGATATCTCCGTTGGGGACAAGACTCAACAAAAGTATCAAGGACGAGACCTGATGATCAAATTCATTGGGGACGAGACTCAACAAAAGTGTCAGGGATGAGACCTGGTGATTAAAATCGTTTGGGACGAGACTCAACAAAAGTGTCAGCGACGAGACCTGGTGATTAAATCCGTTAGGGACGAGACTCAACAAAAAGTGTCACAGACGAGACTTAGTGATTAAATCCGTTGGGGACGAGACTCAACAAAAAATGTCAGAGACTAGACCTGGTGATTAAATCCGTTGGGGACGAGACTCAACAAAAGTGTCAGGGACGAGACCTGGTAATTAAATCCGTTGGGGATGAGACTCAACAAAAAGTGTTAGGGACGAGACCTGGTGATTAAATCCGTTGGGGGCGAGACTCAACAAAAGTGTTAGGGATGCGATCTGGTGATTAAACCCATTGGGGACGAGACTCAACAAAAAAATGTCAGGGACGAGACCTAGTGATTAAACCCATTGGGGACAAGACTCAACAAAGAAATGTCAGGGATGAGACCTGGTGATTAAATTCGTTGGGGATGAGACTCAACACAAAGTGTCAGGGATGAGACCTAGTGATTAAACCCGTTAAGGATGAGACTCAACAAAAAAAAGGTCAGGGACGAGACCTGGTGATTAAACCCGTTGAGGATGAGACTCGATAAAGAAGCGTCAGGGACGAGACCTGGTGATTAAACCCGTTGGGGACGAGACTCAACAAAGGAATGTCAAGGACGAGACCTGATGGTGAAGCCTGTCGGGGACGAGGCCCGACGATGCAACTCAACAAGGTAATTGGAAACGAGACTCGGTAATGTCAATTCAATGACAATTTTCCCAGCAAAATCATATAACATTAAAAGCTTAAAACATTTCACTCCCATTGCATTATGTGATAATTAATTTGTATTCTTTTATATGATCATCTTGCATTATCATATATATCCTATCATGCATTGTGTGTCTATATCTTTATCATGTTCATCTCATTGCATTGCATAAACATGACAAAGAAGGGCATCTGTAGACACCCGAAATTTTGCATATATCTTCTAACCCTGGCGGAGGGCAAAATAGTTATTTTCTCTAGAGGACATCTAAAGAGAGGATTTCGAGACTCAAATCAAAATGGACGAAGCCATCTCAACGATTGTGAAGTGACAAGCTACCTAAGGCATGACGGTTGACCAACTAGCATCGATGGGAAGATCTATTTCTGCATTTTGCCCTATCTTCCCAGATCCAAAATCAGCCAAACCTTATGTCATTGCATAGCTCTCGGAAAGAGCTTTCCGGAATGGTATGGTACGTCTCCCAACTATCCTCGAATTGAAAGTTATGATCGTTTCAGTGCAAAGCAAAGCGAACGACTAGTCGACATCTACCCAGGGATGGTTTTTCCCCTTTTTCTCTGCCTTCCTGACCTCATAATTGGACCAATAATATATCATTTTGAAGGTATCGAACAGAGCTTTCCAGATTAGTATGACACATTTTCCAACTCCTTTTGGATTGAAAGTTACAGATAGTTTAGTGCAGCCGCATGTGTACTTGTGGCCAAGCCAAGAAGCCTATAAATGGTCCAAATTAGCTTATTTTTGGAAGAGATAACATTGTTAGAGAGAGAAAGTGCGTAGCTTAGTGAGAGAAACACTCAAAAACCTCTCTAATACCCATCTAGACCTAGCTATTCTCATCAAATCTCACCAAATTAAATACAAGCCATCTAGATCCAAGCTCAAGAAGGAGGGTTACACCATTCCCAAGGTGAAAGACTCAATCTTTATGTATATTTAATGTAGATCTACTAGATCTAGCATAGATCTAGCTTAGATTCATGTTTTTGTAGTAAAAGATTCGATCTTTGTGTTGATTCAATATAGAGCCAATGTAGATCTAATATATATATATCGTTTATTTTGGCAACAGATTCAATTTTTATATAGTTTTGATATAGATCTATTAGATCTAGTATAGATTTTGCCTATTATATATATTATTATGCTTAGATCTATTTAAAGTTTTAATCTTTATACATATATTGGTTGTTTATCTATAGATCTATCCATTTTACCGATTATTTTGCTTGTATATAGTTAAAGATCAAATCTTTTCACTAGATCTACCGTAGATCTTGTTAGATCTAGCCCTTAACTGGTTCTAAAGCTTCAAAGCTTGAACCTTTATGCTAGATTGGCTCAGATCTATGTTAGATCTAATCATTTTTAATGTTTTCAATCGATTTTGAACACTCCGCAAAACCCAGATCCATATCTAGTGGGGAGGAGGTCCTAACTAATCGCGCTAGGGATTCTAACAATTGAATCATTTGATAGCGGTTTTAGGATACATTTTTTATATGCTTTCGTTTTAATCCCGATTGTGGCATCTTAGATCTACAGATTTATACCCTACATTCTAAGTCCCTTTCCATAAATCTTGTTAATACACATAGTCCCTGGAAATGTTGACTTCGATATTGCAATCTAAAAGATAGGGTTACGGGAACCCGCTTTTAGATCTCTTTTTGCTTACATTTCAATATATTATGATATGAGCCTAGGAATAATGGTGTCGAGATCCACAAATCGGATCTTGACTAGATTTCCACGATGGACATGGTTTCGATTGTAATAAGAGATGCTCGATCATTGTACATGTAAATTTGGGCCTTAAACGGTATCAAGGGTTCTATCTCGCTAACACCGGATTTAAGGCCTCGTAATAGTGAAGATTGCGATTGCAGGTGTTCGGGGCTATTGAGATGGCTTTCATGCCCACAGATCGCCCCGATCCTATTTTGATGCTTAATTTCCTGTTTATCACCAAAAACGATTTCTAAACAAAACGACAAAGATTTTTTAAAATAAAACTCAAATTGCTCGGGTTATTAAGACCATTTTAAGTTAAAATTGAAAGTAACGATGAATTTTGATTCTTATTTGGCGAAGGGTTTGAAAATCATAATTTTCAAAACGTCACCCCAAAAATGTTTTATCAACTAAAAGCTAAAATGAACCTTTTTCTCGAATCAAATCCCTCGCGCATAGGTCCAAAGAGGTTTGAAGTTGCTTTCAAAATAACACACTTCCCACGATTTCGATCCAAAGCTAGATAGCGATTTCCTTCAAATCACACACACACAAAATTCACACTTAGGAAAATATCAAGATGCGGTAGCTGTGTTTTCACGGAAGTCGAGGGGTGCCTAACACCTTCCCCTCGCTTAAGCAAACCCCCGAACTCTATGAATCTCGGTTTTGAGACCAATTTTACGGAGTCATATATTGGGCCATATTACGAAAAATCTAAAAATCCGGATGAGTTGGTACATCCATTTAAATCTTTACCAACTAGCGGCTCTATCTAATTGGCCCATCATTAAAATCAACCTTTCAAACCCCGTCGACATTATGTTAGTTTTTTCCCTAAAAATCACCTTTTAAGGGAAATGAATAATTCAAAATCTTAAAAAGGGTAGAAACAGGAAAAATAGGAAAACAATTTCCCCGCCGTCGATAACAAACATTTGGCAAATGTAGGTGGGACCTTTAAATGAGGTGTTATGTGGGACCCATTTATTAGATTATAAAAAAAGGCTTACTAACAAAAAAAATGAATAGTGGGAGATGAACACTACATCTCTTAAATCTCTAGCAAGTGACTATCCATTCATCTTAGATCGGCCGAATCAAAGATCAACTTTACCGTTGTCGTCTTCAAGTCCCTCTCTTTTGCCACGGTTCTCTAGGCTCTTACCATCAAGCTTAGCAAACAAATTCAATGATTTGTTTGTTAATTGAAGGGGTAATAATAATCTAGAAGGAAGGTGAATAGATTATTATTGTTTAAAAAATATTCCTTGGCCTTTTTGAAAATTTTAATTCAATTAATTAATGTGTGAAATTAATAGTGCAAGTTGTCGACACTAGAAATTTTTCAACAAATTGAAAACTTTCATGTGTGTGGTGAATTAGGGTGATGTTTGGAAAAAATCGACTTATAACAACTTTGTTTAAAATTTTGATTTTAAGGTGGACCAATTAGACAGAATTGTCAGTTGGTATAGATTTAAATGGATGTACCAACTCATTTGAATTTTAAGCTTTTAATAAATGAGATGACCCACATATGACTTCGTAAAATTGGCCCAAAATCGAGATTCTAAGAATTCAGGGGTTTGTTTAAGTAAGGGGAATGTGTTAGGCAACCTCCTGACTTTTTTGAAACATAGTACACTTTCCTATTTATTTTCTCCAAAATTTAAATAAGTTGCCTAAAAGAAGTCGTTTCATGCATAAAAGTGTGTATTTAGTGTCTTGTGCCTAAACGAATTGTGTCATTCAAAAGAAGGGAAAGTCTAGGGTGTTATCTCTTAAACCATTTAAGTCATCATGAAAATCATTTCCCAAACCGCCTAAGTTATAGTAAAAAGGATAGTCTAAGGTATCGTCTCCTAAACCATTTAGGTTATCATGAAAAGGAAGTTTAGGGACCAATTAGATATCATATATGTATAACAATTTCCCATCATGTAGCTGTGCTATCAGTAAGAAGGTAGCTGACACATTTCGAAGCACTTTCTAGTGTGCACTTTAGTTTGATTGCGCCCTATGACCCAATCACTGACAGTTACCTCTGACCAAGATAATAGAAAGAACCAGAACAAGCGAAAGACCTTTTTTGGTTGGTCTCTTACTCTACTAAGGCAGGCATCTCCTAAACCACCTAAGTCACGGTAGAAAAAAGAAGTTTAGGGTATTGTCTCCTAAACCATTTTAAGTCATCATAATGAAGGAAATTTAGGATATCGTCTCCTAGGTTAGCTAAGTCAAGGCAAAAAGGGAGTTTAGGTTATCATCTCCTAAACTGCCTAGGTCATTGTAATAAAGGAAGTCTAGGTATCGTCTCTTAAATCACCTATGTTATTGTCAGTGCCTTATTTGAAAGCAATTTTGACCTCTTTTATGAGGGAAAGGAATTTTTTTTTACTTTTTTAGTATTCTTGAAAATTTTGACTTTTTGGTAAATGTCTTTTATATATATATATATATAAAAGAATAATAAGATATATTAATTTAAAAAATGGTCAATTTGACCATAAAAGTCAATGGAGAACTTTTATCCTGGGACGGAGGGAGCATTTTTTATTGTTTTGTTGAAATGATGGGTTTTGAAATCATCCTTTAAAGTTATTTTCCAAAAGTGGTCATATATTTAAATATTTGTAAGAAATTAATATTTGAAATGAGTCTTTTTTAGAAAATGCTTATTAATATGGAAAAAGTTTTGTCATATAATAAGATAATGATGAAAATTAGGGTTTGGATAAAGAAAGTAGGTTTTCACAATTCCTTTTCCCCAAAGCAAGAATCAAATTACTTTCAATTGAGTTTAAAATTTATTCCAATACCCTATTTTGATTCAATTTTAAAAGGTCTTTGTAATTTTTGTTTTGAAAATTATTTTTCTCTCTAAAATAAAATTAAGCATCAAAATAGGGTTGGGGTCACTCATAGGCATGTAAACCATCTCAAGTAACTCCAAGTATCCCAAAATATCAAATTTACTATAAAGGGGCCTTAAATCTAATTTTTAAGGCATGAAAGTCATGCATCTTAATTGGTTTAAGGCTCTATCACATATTAAAACCATCAAAACACAAAATTACAAGCATATTTCTATGTCCATCAGGAGAATATATATCAATTTCATTAAACATAAGGTTTAAGGGCCTCGATTTAATTCCTAGACTCACATAATTCATATTCCAAGCCTAATAACAATATTTGCATCACATGATCTAAAAAGGGATTTAGATTTTAGGGAAGAGAATCCATAAACCCTAAATTCCAAAGATCGTCAAAGTACCAATAAAACTATAATTACATTAAATACTAACATATGAAATTTAAAAAAGGAATTTTAGACTTTAGGAAATGAAGCCCATAAACCTTAAATTCTATAGATCCACTAAATCACATATATAGCCCAATTACATCATGAAAAAGCTAATATAAACAAATAAATGGCTTACTAGAGATAAGTTGATGGAGATTTATATCTCTTAGAAACTCTCTCAACCACCTATAGCTTAACTAGGGTCTAAGGACCACTAATACTCAATTAACATGCTTAGCACCTATAATTGAAGCAAAATAACTCACAAGCGAATTCCAATTCACAAGCAATTATATAAAAAGAGAAACCAAAAAGAAGGAAGAAGAGACCATGTTGAAAGGAGGTTCCTCAAGCTATTTTGCCTTCTTTTACTCCACAACTTCAAAAGAAGTCTCCAATGGTATTTGGGTGAAAGCTTAGGTTGTTAATGGAGTATTTTACCTATAAATTAGTAAATAACGAGTTTTTTCTCCCTATTCCCGTAGGTATTGTTAGGATAAATGCGTATTTAATTTGATGATAATATAATGTATATTTGTATTTAGTAGCTTTTGTGAAGTCCTTATAATGAAATTAATGTTAAAGGACTTAGATTAGAAGATCAAACCTTTTAGGTTGATCTAATTCGTTGAGTAAACTGAATGTATAGCAATAAGAAATTAAACGATCGTAAAGTTGTTTAAACGATCGTAAAGCTAAGTGAATGATCGTAGAGCATACTGGTTAAGTTCGCAGAGTCTACTCTGAGATTGTAGAGTCTGCTAAGAGATTGTAAAGCATATTGAAGATTGTAGAGTATGTCAAAGATTGCAGAGCTGTCTACTCTGAGATCGTAAAGCAAGTTGAAGATCGTAGAGTCTGCCAAAGATAGTAGAGCTGTCGACTCAAAGATTGTAAAGCAAGTTGAAGACTGTAGAGTCTGAAAGAAATCATAGAGCTCATTAAAAATCGTAGAGCTCATTGAAGACCGTAGAGTATGAAAGAGATCATAGATCTCATTGAAGACCGTAGAGTCTGAAAGAGATCTTAGATCTCATTGAAGACCATAAAGTCTGAAAAAGATCGTAAAACTCATTGAAGACCGTAGAGTCTGAAAGAGATTATAGAGCTCATTGAAGCTCGTAGAGCTTATGGAACGTAGATCTTGCCAATCGTAGAGTCATCTAGCCAGATACTCTATGACTACCATGAAACTCTACGATTAGGAAAATCGTAAAATATATCAGCTCTGACAATGGATTAATAATGTCAAGACTCGAAGAGTGAAGATCCCAAGATAGTTGCTAAACATCTTAAGATTGAAAAGAAGATCAGATCAAAGTGTGTCTAACAGCTACTTCGATGAAGTGACAACGACCAACGTGTAGGTCACTAGAGTAGTCTGATGTGACATATCACAGTAAAACAAGCTGACATATACTCTCCCAAAAGTCAACAATCAGAGATCTTCTAAGATCAGAGCATTAAATGATCAATAATAACTTTCAAATGGGACAATCTTGAGGACATCTATAAGAGGCACACAGATTTAATCCAATAATAATAATAATCACATACTAAACAAGTTGAATTGTTGCTAAACTCCTAAGAACACTACTCTACGATCTTGAAGATCTAGAACATCTTGTTTTGCTTCTAAGTCATTTTGTGTTGATCTTAAAGCAGCACCCCAAAACACCTTATTCGTTATGTAATTATTCAGGTCTTAGTGACATTTGTATCTAAGTCTAAATGACTTGAAGGGTTCTCTGTGTGAACTAGTCTTAGTGACTTGTTCCCAGTCTGATAGACTCAACGACACGCTTGCGTGATGTGGTGGTCGTCACCCAGATCGTTTCTAATAAGCTATTTGGGTAGAACTCGCTCGACACCGCAACCCAATGTCTATAATGAGATGATAACCTTGGTACAACCGATCAAGAAATGAATTATGCGTTGAATGGAATACCAACCGCAACCCAATGTCTATAATGAGATGATAACCTTGGTACAACCGATCAAGAAATGAATTATGCGTTGAATGGAATACCAACGACACCTAAACCCCGTACTTATATGAAGCAGGAACCTCGGTACAATCGATGATTAATGCGGTAGAAGATGCCACACACAACTATGAATTGTTGTATGACAAGTCAATAATGAATCTCAAAGAAAAACTAAGAAAATTAACTTAGAAATTCACAAAGAACCACAAGATGAGAAAAACCTCTCAAGAATATTGATAAACTCAAATAAAAATATTGATCATCCAATTACATCATCCATGTATTCTATTTATACTAATATAATTAAACCCTAGTTACTAAAGGAATTGAAATACTAATTAACAACCAATTAGGAAGCAAATCTATCTAACAAACATCCTAGTTACAATAGAATTGGAAAAAGATCCTAAAAGATTGATTAAATCTGGCAAAAAATGAGTAGAAAATGCGTCCTCGAATTCTATGTTAGGACATTAGCGCCAGGGCACTGGTTTTAAGCTTGAATGGAGCGCCGGGGCGCTGGTTTTAAGCTTGAATGGAGCGTCGGGGTGTTGGACGTCACAACTTCCTTGGATCCCAGCATCGGGGCGTTGGTTTCTAGTACCAAAGTAGCGCCGGGGTGCTGCTCAGTACAATTTGACCCTTCATCTTTTCTGTCGAATCTGAAGCCCAAATTTGAAACATTGCTTGTACCAAACATTTGCACCAAGTTAACAAGCTTTGATCCATCTTCCTTAACACAAGCCTTTGATCCATTCTCGATCCAAACCTCATGAATTAAGCCGTTCAACCCTTCCTTGAAACGTTTAGCTCAAGCTCTCGTCACGGGTCTAACCAGAACGCACACCGAATTCGCTCTATGGTTGTCATGCATTCCGAGCTAAGGATGTCCTCATTATTCCTTTCCTCTCGAGAAGGATTTGTCCTCAAATCATCACCTACATCAAACGGACTTAGATCAGTAACATTAAATGTTGCACTAACAATATACTCACCAGGCAAATCCAGTTTGTAGGCATTATCATTAATGCGCTCGAGAACTTGAAATGGTCCATCTCCTCTTGAAAGCAATTTTGATCGTCTTTTAGCTGAAAATCTCTCTCTCCGCATGTGTCACCACACCCAATCTTCCGGTTCAAAGATAACTTGACGCCGACCTTTGTTGGCCTGTTTTGCATATTGCTCCGTTCTCCTTTCAATATTGAATCTCGCCTTCTCATGTATCTGCTTAACAAATTCAGCCTTTTTCTTTCCATCCATGTTAGTAAACTCAAAAACAGGTAATGGTGATAAATCCAACGGTGTTAAAGGATTAAAACCATATACAATCTCAAATGGTGAAAAATGAGTAGCAGAATGAACAGATCTATTATATGCAAACTCAACATGCGGTAAACACTCCTCCAATGCTTAATATTCTTTTTAATGATAGCCCGTAACAATGCAGATAAAGTCCTATTTACTACTTTAGTTTGACCATCAGTTTGTGGATGACAAGTAGTTGAAAATAACAGTTTAGTTCCCAATTTACACCACAATGTCTTCCAAAAATAACTCAGAAATTTAGAATCTCTATCTGAATCAATCGTTCTAGGCATGCCATAAAAACACACAATTTCTTTAAAGAATAAATCAGCTACATGGGACGCATCATCGGTTTTGTGACATGGAATAAAATGTGCCATTTTCGAAAACCTATCCACGACCACAAATTTAGAATCGTGAGTATGCGTAGACCTAGGTAAACCCAACACAAAATCCATAGACAAATCAATCCAAGGTTCATTAGGAATAGGCAATGGTGTATACAAACCATGGGGTTGAACACGGGATTTAGCTTGACGACACGTAATGCATCCATCACAAATTCTTTCCATATCTCGTTTCATATGAGGCCAATAAAAATGTTCTTTTCAAACAGATAAAGTTTTGTCAAACCAAAATGACCCATTATACCACCCCCATGCGACTCTTTAACCTACAACTCACGTAAAGAACATGCAGGTACACACAATTTATTTTTTGAAATAGGAATCCATCCACTTTGAAGTATTTACCCACAACATTCTTTTCACAAGTTTTAAACTCTTCATAGAAGTCATGATCATCAGCATATAATTCTTTGATTCGTTCAAAACCAAGCAATTTCGTATCAAGAGCATCTAACAACACATACTTACGAGATAAAACATCTGCAACGACATTTTCTTTACCTTGCGTGTATCGAATGACATATGGGAATGTCTCGATAAATTCCATCCATCGTGCGTGCCTTTTGTTCAACTTATGCTGACCTTTCAAGTACTTCAATGATTCATGATTAGTGTAAAGCACGAACTCTTTAGGCCAAAGGTAGTGCTGCCAAGTCTCCAATGCTCGAACCAATGCGTATATCTCCTTGTCATAAGTAAGATAGTTTAAAGCTGCCCCACTTAACTTTTCACTGAAGTACGCCACCGGCTTTCTTTTTTGCATCAAAATAGCTCCAATTCGTAAACCTGAAGCATCACACTCAATCTCAAAGGTTTTAGTAAAATCAGGTAAGACAAGTAAAAGAGCGTTAGTCAATTTTTCCTTAATCAAATTAAACGCCTTTTCCTGTTCATCACCCAATTTAAAACCTACACTCTTCTTGATCACTTTCGTTAGTGGTGTTGTGATGTCGCTGAAGTTCCTCACGACACGTCGGTAGAAACTAGCCAGTCCATGGAAAC